>OZ010789.1:618166295-619381178 GCA_963932465.1 Maratus speciosus
TCGCTCTTTATATGAAAATAATGTTGGTGATTTTATTCATGCTTCTTCTTGAAGTCTGCTCATTCTGTGGCTCTGTTCTTCATATTCATACAATCACTTTCATACGTAAGTAGATAAAATTGGCATGCGTTGTTATTCCCGATTGAAAGCAATCAAGCAGCGTTTCCTCTTTTTCTATAAAAGCATCGGATCTTTTCGGTAATGGTGTCAAATTTATAATTTAAACTGATTTTAAAAGCCATGATAAATGCGAAAGATGTACACCTTCTATAGGAAACAGAAAACGCTGTTCGATTCTTCGTCATATAAATCATAATTTCTGCAAATTTCATTAATTTATACATAAAATGCTCTTCGTTATTGTGTCCATCAGAGATAGCTACTTGTTGCGGGAGAAAAATTAAAAAATCTTTTTAGGGAAGTATATTTCTATTTGACACTAAACGTCTCTTTTGATCAGATTTAATGTAAATTTCATAAAGCTAATTATGTGCTAGAGATTAACAGTTGTTAAAAAATGAGATCTATTACATTTAGAACAGCTTTTAAATATGTATTTTTGTTAAACCTTTTTTTTTCCGTGCATACTTTCGGTATCGGAATCGGCTCTGATGGTACAAACATTTTCGGATTCGGATTTAAAATTGTTGGCCCCGGGCTCTGAAAAATGAGCCCGAACTCATCTCTAATTAGCACATCTCAGAAATTTTTATCAATTTCATTATGTTTGTAACGGAGTAACATTATTAAAATAAGTCACAAATATTCTTTCTTCATAGACTATAATATAACGGAATACTTGTGAGTTCTCCTGGACGCGAACTGTAAGTGCTAAACACAACATTACATGTAATAGTCATGTTTTAGTACGCCCCAATAATGTATATAAATGTTATTATGTTTAAATACTGTAATACAACAATATTAAAATATACCGCAAATGATTTTACCCGATAGACCATAATCTAACGGAATACTTTTGAGTCCTTCTGTAAATGAATTATGAATGATACACACTTCATTTTGAATACCGAACATTCCATTGTAAACATTAATAACATCTATCAATTACGCGTTAATCTCAGTATATTTACGTTAGTTAGAGCATGACCAGACGGGCAGACAAACCCAATTCACTTTTCAACTGCGTTGGAAAGTGTTAAAAATATTTCTTGAAGAATCCCATGCTTATGAAAATGTTAAGAATGGCATGCTATTTCAAACCCTTCCCCTCAAACAAAATCTTGCCTCCTTTCCCCACTCTAAGAAACTTATTAAATGACTCCCTGTCCTGTCCGTAAAAGTAAAAAAAAAAAAAAAAAAAATCTCCGTTTTAGACAGGTACCCTTCTTAGCAAGTATAATTATATAGTGCTTTCTTCATAGAAACTTAATTTTTTTTCCGTTTGCGAAACAATTCTTTTTTTGACAGGTTTCGTATTCGCAAGTTTTACAATAAATGTAATATATCTATACTCTACAGAGGTATACTATAGAAAGGATGTTTTAAATGCCTTTAAGAATACTTGTAAAAAGGGAAACTGTCTATAATAGGATACTGTCTTAAACGGAAAAAATGTTAGTCACTATCTTGAAATTATACCTGCTAAGATTAAAAAAACCTGCTTAAAACGGAATTTTTCATAGGTTTTCGTTTTGATGGGAGAGAGTACAGCCCCCCCCCCCCCGCCGAACCCCTCACCCCACCCTTGGCTATGCCACTGTCCTCAACGACAGATTTGCCCCCCCCCCCCAAGAAAATTCTGAAATGGCGCCCCTGGTCGAAGACCTAAAGAATGCTATAAAATGTTCTTGGGAAGAACTGTCTTGCAATATTTTGTTAGAATTGATAGATTCGATGCCGAATCGCATCTTTCATGTTATAAAAAACAATGGCGGTTCCAACAAATATTGAATAACCATGTTAGAGGATTTGCTTTTAAACCATTAGTGTCTGCTAATTATGTTGACCACTGTATTTGGAATAAAAGGTTGGTGTCTTATAATTTTGCCCATCGTTTTTTTTAAGCTTTTTCATTAAATTGTATGAAAATATCATTATTATAACACAATTACGTGCAATAACAGAATAAATTTATGTTTTTATCGCATTTGATAAAGCATTTTTAAGCTCTGAATCTTTTTTTTCACTGTATATGTCAAATTAAGTAGGTGCCTTATAATTATGTCCACCACTGTATTCATTTTTGTTCACCACTGTATCATTTCACTGTATTCATTGAGCGTTTGTTTAAACAGTGTTTTCTAAAGTATTTTGTGTTTTTGAGCACAGTTAAATTTTGGTGCCAAATGTGGTGCGCGAATTAACTATTATCCCTTTACGGGAGCCCTAAAATTAATACAAACCCCATATATTATCATACATGGGTATTTACTAAAACTGCATGCATATTAAATGCATGTCCTATCTTAAATGGGAGAGGTAACCTCAAGATTAAAGAGGAGGTCACGTCAATGAAGGTTACGCGCCACGTAGCAGAAGGGATTGAACTACAAGAAGATGCCTAATTGTTTTCTTACTTCACATCACTAAAATTGTAAAGCATTTTTCACCTTGATCAATAGCTGAAAAGAAAAGTTTCTGATTAGGTAAGGCAAAGAAAATTTCGTGGTGTCAAGTGCATCTGGACCCCGCTCCCTTCTCGCTACCTCATTATTTTGCAATAAATCTGGTACACAAGATTCATATTCCCTGAGTGACTAATGATTTAGAATAGTAGCGGGTAGGGACAGCTTAATGCAACAATGTTAAAACTTCGACTGCATAACGATATGGGGGAAAAAATCCAAAAATCCCTAGCCAGCTTTGGAACGTTGTTTTGATTGTGTTGGTGTTCGTTTGTACTTGGTACTTTAATTATCCATGTGTTTTATATTTTATTGTGTGTTATATTATTGTGTGTTTTATTGTGTATATTTTATTTTTCTCATATTTTTATTATAATTTAAGATGTTAATACTTGAAGAGAATGCATTATAATGATTAATATTCTAATGTTAAAAAGTTTATGAGATGCTATCATTATACATTTGCTATAAAATAGGAACTGAAAGAATCATAAAATTAAAATATGTTTAGTTCAACGTAATAATTTAAAAAAAAAAAATTGAACTGTGCACTCTCAATTGGGATTTTTTTTTTTTTTTTTTTTTTTTTCAAACAAAGAAACATGTTAAATTTGGAACAAAGAGAAAACAAATAGTAACAGCTTTCAAATCTTTCTAAAGTAAGAAAAAAAAATAAGCCACATTGACGTATTATATATAATAATAGTTTCATATGCACAATTATACTTACGGAACAAGTATTAAATTATGTATATTTTAATTATAGAAGTGTATGTTAGTTAAGTCATATTTACTGTTTTTTAAAGCCTTGACTGACAGTGAAGTCAAAAGATTTAACTTAATATAAGAAATATTAATTTTATTGTATCCGTTGGAAACTAGTTTTCTTAAAGCTGTTAGAACGCCACATACACATCCCTATCAATTTATTTATATGAAATGAGTTAATTAGTAAATAACATTATTATGACATAAAAGATGACCTGTTTTTAAATTTTTAAAGTAAAAGTTGTAGATAATTGTTTACATATTTAAACATTCCTTACTACAATGTTGGAAAGATTATGTTCTAAAGATTCCGTTTTTAATATTATTTTCAAATATTTTTGGTAGGTGGCGCCAGTAAAAATGCAAAAGCTTATTATTATTTTTTTTCCCCCCTGTGCTTCGTACCAGGTTTGAAGAAAACCCTACGAGATTTCCTTCTCCCTTCTTCGATTATGCAGGCGCTTTTTTAACATTGTTGCATTAAGCTGTCCCCATCCGCTACTATTTAGAATGTATGCGCCGATGGTAGATATTCTATCACATATGACTTCATACTAAAAAGCATGCGTATGTGGATTATAAACGCCGTCCACAAGAAGGCACAGCTGTGTTAATTTACGCCCGATTCCAGCATTAAGTTTGTACGCTTAATATGTATGCAGTTTTGGATATTTACTATTTAAAATACTTTTCAGCGATTAATCATAAAACTTTTTAAACTGAGATTCAATAGGAGCTGGAGACAGAACTCTGAAAATTTTTATATTGCTAAATTTCTGCATCAATATTTAGATTACAAATGAAAGCATATCACACTGGTGATGGGCGGAGCTTTAACGATCGGAGTTTTCTGGAGCAGACTTCTTGAGACGACATTACACAATTTTTAATCATGGATGTTTATATATATGGCAAGAGGTGTGTAGATGTTATACAGGCCCAAAAAAGTATTCATTTATATATTTTTTTAATGTAAAAGATTAATTAATGTAAAGATTTTTATCTTTTTGGAGGATAACGCGGGGGGTTCCACGTCCAGGTCCTAGGCTCTCACAAGCCCATTTGCCCCTGCTCTGAACTACCCGAGAGACAAGCCCGCAGCGCGTCCCGAAGGTCGCCGCCAGACAGGCCCCATCAAGGCAGCCCTCACAGAAGCTCCGGGTTTCTATAAAGCTTAAATATACCAAAAATAATGAGGAAACGTTCATTCTGATTATATATATATATATATATATATATATAATAAAAACCAACTACGCTATGCAATTTTTTATTAAAATAAATGTAATAAATATTATTACCTATAGTAAAACACATCGAAACTACTATAGATAAAATAGTAAGACTTTATTAACGGAAAATTAATTTTTTTTTTTTTGTTATAACGTTTTTCCAGACTATAGGTCGATCTAAAGATGAGAGACTATTTTGACCTGTAGAAATTTAGCACATTTTATCAAATCGTTTGTTCAAGGAATATTATAGTATTTAACAGATGAAATTTGATTAGATCTTCCGTTGAAAATACTTTCGAAACTGAATTTCCTTCTAAAATTAAAGGAAATTGTTTGTTTAGCTTCTCAGGAGAAAAAAAAAACTGCATTTAGAATACTCCAAAAGAAACCACGTGGCATCGGATGTGAACGTTTGTTTTAGTCATTGTTTATTGCAGTCAATAACAACACAATAAATATAGTCATTTCAAACCAGTAATTTAAAAAAGAAACTCTGTAATGAAAAAATATGTGTGTTTGAATGCGTACGTAAATGAAAACACACTGAACATACCGAGTGAACGCCTATATGGCACTAAGTTCTCCTCGTTGAATCTACTAAAAGGAATATTCCACAATAAGTCTAGTCTATAAGGCTGCGTACTCACGCGTATTTTGCCTGCTTGTCCAGTATTCTTGGAAAAGCTTTTATTCTGAACCCATCTGCGGTTTATTGACAAAAGAATGAGGGGAATCAACAATGGGTCAGGAGATAAGGAGCTCGACTCTACTTGAAGGAAAGGTTCCTCTTTTGCTGGACATCAGTCCCTTTCCTGCTAAAGTCGTTAAAAATCAAAGACACCGCGTGGCAAGAACAAACGAAGCCGACACTGATTACAGTTAGAAGGATAGTGTGTGCGCAGCTTTAGTGTCCTAAAGTTAATTAAGGGTGTATTCCAATCCAAACTTCTTATTTTCTGATTTAATTTTAAATTCATTTTTGCTCTCAAACGCATCAAACTGGCAAATTCTCTTATTTAGAAACTGCATCATGTGCCGTGCCCTCCGATTTTTTGATAAATGCAGAAAATATTGCAAAAAATCCTGTTAAAGTTGGCGTTTTGAACAGAATTTTCCGAAGAGGGAGATCTGGAGATGAAAAAAAATGGTCAGACTGAGAAAATAATTGTTTAAAAATCAAATTCTAATTAAGTGAGCGAAAAATGAAATTCCACGGCCTCTTACTCATCTCTTCAATAATCTTCTCAGCAAGTTTCATGTCTTTACTTTTAAAAATGAGTCTGAAAATGTCTCAGAAAATTTCGAACTGTTGAGGGTGGAAAAATATTTTTTCGAAGACACCTTTAATTGACCTTTAAGTAGTGTCATCTTGGACATAAAACTGTCAAAATCTGTTGTTACGCTGAGAGACAATTTTTTTACGATTCTGAACTGCTGCTTTTTCCAAAAATAACATAATCTCCAAAGCTAAGTTTTATTTCTTATAAATTTTGGTTACTTTTGTTCAATGTATTGTCGTATAAACATTTATTGGGATTAAAAAAAAGTTAAGGTGCGATCGCAGTTTACTCTCCTTCTTGGCGCAATTTTCAAAAATCGCCAAATTGGCGCATTTTCGCGTACTAAATCCCGGAGCGCTGCAACATCCGGGAGAGAGTACGCAAAATTATTATTTGTTTTCTCTTCTCGTATCTCGTATGTTTTGAAACAAGTACCTATCTAGACAAATGCTTAAAATGTGAAAATAGATATTCGATCAGTCATTTTTCTCTTATTTTAACCTGTATTTTTGAGTAAAAATAATACATAAAATTTCAAATTTTTTCGAAATACATTTAAAAAAAATGCATTTCATATTTTTTAAAATACATTTTATAAAATATACCTAAAAACAAAACTTTCACTTACCCAAATTATTAAAAAAGAGCGTTTGTTAACAGTAATGGGAGCAAAACAATGTTTTTTTTTTTTAATCAGAGGGGGCCTTTTTTTTTTTAATCAGGGGGGCTGCCGCCCCCCTGAACCCCCCGTTTTTTTATTCATAATTTTACCTTGTGCTCTAGGATGTCATTCAAAAGCATCACTCAATCTGTCACTTTTAGTCATTCATAGCTTGGAACAATCAACCTTTCTTTCGTACATAATTCAATCAATGCTCAAAAATACAGGTAAAAATAAAAGAAAAATAACTGATCGAATATTTATTCTCACCTATCAAGCATTTATCCAGATAAGTACTTGTTTCAAAATATACAAGATTGAGAAAACAAATAATAAAAACACGCGACTGCGACACAAAGTGACAACTCTTCAACGGAAAATCCACTGCAGCAATATCAACGTTTTTCTAAACAAATTCAAAATGTTCCTTGATTCTCTTCTTTGTCCAATAAGAAAGCCTTTTACAAAAAAAATAAGCTTCCAATTCGGTCCAATTAGAAAGCAGCTTAGAAAACAAGGAGTTTAACCATCAACTCTCTCCGGAGAAATCTTAGGGTTGCCATATTTTGTGACGTGTCCGAGGAGCAGCCCGATTACCACATTGGCGCAGTTATCGAAGGAGATTGGCGAAGGAGAGTATATTGCGAATTACCCAAAGTTAAATTTGCTTAATGATTTGTTTACACAATCAGTTCAATTTTGCATCCGCATGTACTCTGTGAACCACTGTTGCTTCCTTTCTTTTTTTTCTTCAGATGGAATGCCAAAAACAAGTTTCTTTTTAACAACCGCTTGTAAATATTAATAATTTTTAAAACTATATATTATTTGAATTTCAAAAAAAGCTAATTTTTACAAAATTGCTAAACCGAATTCCAAAAAATCAAAATATGCTGTACAGATATCAAAAACTTTTTCTTAGTTCTCTTTCAGAGACGATAACTACGAAAAATGATGGTAATTCGTGCAGATATATATCAAGTTTAGGGAGCAATTACCACTTTTTGACAAGCATTCAACGCGTCCGCTTTCATAACATGCACTACAAAATTGTGCAGTCGGTACTTATGCAAATATATGAGTAAAAATGCACAAGTGGAAAATAAACAGCGAAACCTTTTAAGGGCGGAGCTACACAATTTTTCATTTCAAGAATGAAGATACTCCGCCCTAAACCAAATCTTTGCTTAAGATTATGGTGTACGATCGGAGTTTTTTGGAGTATATTTTTGTAACGACGCGACGTTACACAATTTCAAATTAACGATATTTATATATATGGTATGAGTTGAGTAGATCTTGATCTTATACAGGTTCAAATTACTCAGATATTCATTTTTATGTTTGAGCGTATGTTTAAACAGTGTTTTCTAAAATATTTTGTTTTTCGAGAACAGTTAAACTGTGGTATCAAATGTGGTGTGCGAATTATCTATTATCCCTTCACGGAATCCCTAAAATTATTGCAAATCCCATATAGTATCATACTGGGTATTTACCAAAACTGCATATATATTAAGCGTCCTATCTTAAATGGGAGAGGTAACCACAACATTAAAGAGGAGGTCACACCAATCAAGGTTACGCGTCACGTAGCGGATGGGGTTGAACTATAGGAAGATACCTAACTGTTTTCTACTAAAATTGTAAAGTTTTTTTCACCTTGATTAACAGCGGAAAACTGTCCGAGTCGGTAAGGCGAAGAAAACTTCCTGTTGTAAAGTGCACCTGGACCCTCACCCCCTTCTCGCTACGCCATTATTTTGCAATAAATCCGGTAAACAAGATTCATATTCCACGAGTGACTAAAGATATAGAAAATATGCGCAGATGGTAGATATTCTATCACGAGGTTAACGAAAAAGAAAGGCTTCTGCGGTGCTTTACGAGTATCTTTTTTTACAGACCGCTGGAGTCACGTGATGCTCGAATGCACCAATGCAGATGTACGAAAAGAGCATTATGTCACTCTAGCGGTCTTTAAAAAAAGACACATGCACTGCAGTAGCCTGTCTTTTTCGTTTGCCTCGATTCAATCATACATGATGTAACACTAAAAGCCTGCGTGATTATAAACCTCGTCCACAAGACGGCGCAGCTGTGTTCATTTACGCCCGATTCCAGCATTAAGTTTGTACGCTTAATATGTATGCAGTTTTGGGCATTTACTATTTAAAATACTTTTCAGCGATTAATCTTAAAACTTTTTAAACTGAGATTCAATAGGAGCTGGAGACAGAACTCCGAAAATTTTTATATTGCTAAATTTCTGCATCAATATTTAGATTACAAATGAAAGCATATCACACTGGTGATGGGCGGAGGTTTAACGATCAGAGTTTTCCGGAGCAGACTTCTGTGACGACGTTTCACAATTTTAAATCATGGATGTTTATATATATGGCATGAGGGGTATAGATTTTATACAGGCTCAAAAAAGTATTCATTTATATAGTTTTTTAATGTAAAAGACTAATTAATGTAAAGACAAGCGTAATGTAAAGATTGAATCTTTTTGGAGGATAAGTAGAATTGGTTTCTATAAAGCTTGAATATACCAAAATAACGAGGAAACGTTCATTCTGATAAAAATATATATGTATATATAATATATAATAAATAAAAATCAACTACGCGATGCAATTATATATTAAAAGAAATATAATAAATATTATTACCTATAGTAAAACATATCGAAACTACTATAGATAAAATAGTAAGAATTTTTTAACCCAAAATTAAAATATTATTTTTTTATAATGTTTTTTCAGACTATAGATCGATCTGAAGATGAGAGACTATTTTGAGGTACCTATAAAAATTTATCACATTTTATCAAATCGTTTGTTTAAGGAATAGTATAGTATTTGACCGATGAAATTTGATTAGATCTTCTGTTGCAAATATCTTTGAAACTGAATTTCCTTCTAAAATTAAAGGAAATTGTTTGTTTAGCTTCTAAGGAGGGGAAAAAAACTGCAACTTGAATACATCAAAAGGAACCACGTGGTATCGGATGTGAACGTTTGTTTTAGGCATTGCTTAATGCAATTAATAACAATACAATAAATATAGTCATTTCACACCAGTAATTTTAAGAAGAAATTCTGTAATGAAAAAAATAAGTGTCTCTCAACAGTGCACAGTTAACGACGACACTGAACATAACGAGTGAGCGCCTATTTGGCACTAAGTTCTCCTCGTTGAATCTACTAAAAGATTATTCCGCAATAATACCCTGTTCACACTGCGTTATCGGAACTCTCTTAAACCTCCGAACTCTCTGAGGGAGTTCCACAAACTCTCTGAGAGAGTTTCAACTTTCTTCGGGCTAGAGACAGTCACAACCATTCACTCTCGCTGGCTGTAAAGCTTCGCATTAACTGATTGGGTGTTGCGGGCGGTTTTATCTTAAGCGCATGCGCAAACAACACAGTGACGTTCACTGAGTTATCTTAAGTGAGTTTTTCCATGTGAACAGGTTTCCAATTCCGGGAGGGTACCACCTCAAAATTAAGAGAGTTCGGTGGCCTAAGATATCTTAAGTATCGTAGTGTGAACATAGTATTAGTCTAGTCTACAAGTGTTCTAAAGTTAAAAATTAATTGACCTTTAAATTAGTCATCTTGCATCTAAAACTTTTAAAGTCTGTTGTTACGCCGAGAGACAATTTTTTACGATTCTGAACTGCTGCAATTTCGAAAAACAACATAATCTCTATAGCTAAGTTTTATATCTTATAAATTTTGGTTAATTTTGTTTAGTGCACTGTCGTGAAAACATTTATTGGGCTTTAAAAAAAAGTTAAATTTGCTCAGTGCTTTCTTTACACAATCAGTTCCTTTTCCACCCACTTGTACTCTGTGAACCAGTGATACTTTCTTTCTTTCTCAGATGGAATGCCAAAAACAAGTTTCTTTTTAACAATCGCTTGTAAATATTAATAATTTTTAAAACTATATATTATTTGAATTTCGAAAAAGCTACTTTTTTCAAAATTGCTAAACCGAATTCCAAGAAATTAAAATATGTTGTATAGATTTAAAAAATTTACTACTTTTTTTTGTTAGTTCTCTTTCAGCGACGATAACTACAAAAAACGATGCTAATTCATATAAATATATATATCAAGTTTAGAGAGCAATTATCATTTTTTGGCAAGCATTCAACGCGTGCGCTTATACAGGGTGTCCGGTCTCAACGGTGTCCAATGGCTAATTCCTAAACCGTTAGTCATAGACATATAGTTCCAATTGCAAAAATGTTTTAAATGAAGTAAATAAGTATTTTTAAAGTGATTTGGGTCAAGAAAAACATTTATTAAAAAATTACGAAATTTAAATTTTTATACGGTACCCAGGTCCTATAAGTGATATTTAGTAAAAATATCCTATTGCACTGACAAGTAAGACAAAAAAAGTCCCATTCCTCTGCGATTAAAACTGACCGAATAATAGATGTTTAAAGTTGGAGTATCTTTTTTGTTGCAAAATAGGGGTCAGTCACAAATTTACTAGAAATAAAAATAATCGTCAGATAAAAAATTTAACGTTAAACATTGAGAGTAAATTAACATTACAATTATATTTTGAGATTTTTGTTCATTCTGACATATTAAAACAAAATACAGTCGGACCTCTATTTAACGAACCTGTATTTTGCGAATTTCTCTATCTTGCGAATTTTTACTTGGAACCAAGAACATTTTGAAAATTTCTTCGTAAAATAACTTCCAAATAGCTAAGTGTATTTTCTATTTAACGAACTTTTCCTTGGGATCTAAATTTTTTTTCTCCCTATTTCTTAAAATATTACTGGACATTTCAAGCTTATTCTTTCTTTTAACACATTTTATGATGATCAATGACCATGAATAGGTCCTACGAGCACCTAACTCACCGAGAGCAGTAAAATCGTTGTGATTCTTTGCTTTCCATCCAATGAAGAGCAAACTTTCAATATCCCCTTTTAATCCTCAATGGAGCTGCCCCGTGTTCTTAAACTATAGTTTCCCGTTTTCTAGATTGTTGATCATGATCAATCGTGTTGGTAATTTTCGTTCTTGTAGCTCGAAAATGCCAAAGCGAAAGTGCTTGAGCATCAAAGAAAAAAAATTATTCTTAGATAAAGGCATGAAGAAAAAGAATACTACTTTAAAATTTGGTATTCCTCCAAACAGCTTATCAACCATAATAAAAAATCATGATTTTAATGCAAAATAAATTTTTAAACTGAAAATACAATGTATTTCCAGACAATGTTTCGTTTCATTCTTATTTCCCTGGCAAATTTCGTTTGATGGGTAAAATAAGTAAAACAAATAGATATAATTTATTAAAAAAGTATGACTAATTACTTTTTTTAATTATATTTAGCGTTTACGGACTTAAAATGTATTTTACATAGTTTAAAGTATTTTAAAAGGTGACTCTCTCTTTAACGAATTTTCAATATAACGAACTTTTTTCGGGATTTAGCGACTTCGTTAAATAGAGGTCCGACTATAAAACTTGTACTGAAAATATAAGTAAAAAAAATAACAGAAATTTTGCTAAATGATTATAAAAGCAACAGTCACAACCCTTTAGAAAATGATACATAGTTAGATTACCTAATCTAAAACTTAATTGATAAAAATTGAGGTTATCTTAAAACGTGCTCGACGTGACTCCCTTCGTCTGCAATGCAGTAATGTACACTTGAAATAAATTCTTCTTCTACTTTTTTCAACATTGTAGGTGTTACAGATCTGCACGCCATAGCAATGCGATTCCACAAATCTGATCCACTAATGGATTCTCTTTCATATACCTTATTTTTCAGAAACCTCCAAAGAAAAAAATCTAAAGGATTCAAATCTGGCGACCTGGGAGGCCACTCAATACGACCTCCATATCCGATAATAGTATTTCCAAAAGTACTGGTTAAGACAGTGCGTGGCTTTAGCGATCTATGTGCTGGCGCGCTATCATGCTGAAACCACATATTGGACAAATCTTGTAATAAAACGTACTCTTCTAAAAAATCGGATACTGGTCCAGATAAAATATCCGCGTATTTTTCTGATGTTGAAGTGCCATCGAAGATGAATGGCCCAATTAAGGACGTCTTCCAGACACCACACCAAACATTTATGGACCAACGTATTTGATGTTTGTCAGGACGAATAATGTGTGGATTTTCCAGGGACCAATAGTGAAAGTTTTGAGTATTTACGAACCCCTGTCTTGTAAACTGACATTCATCAGTCCACATAATTTCATTCACAAAAAATGGACCTTCATCTTGTTTGTTTAAAATAAAATTACAAAAATTAAAACGACTCTCTTTGTCTCCTGGTGCTAATTCTTGTCCTAGTATTGATCAATATGGATAAGCACCATACTTGTTTAAAATTGTCCATACTTGACTTTTTGAATATCCACACGCTAATATCTCGTACACTACATTCAGGATGAGCAAGTGTGTACGCTAGTCCTTACATAAATGTTACTGATTTTGACTTTAAAATTTCTGTTTGTAGGCAATAATATATACGAAATTTTTGGAGTGGTCCTATAAAATAAATATAAATGCTACGTACATAAAACAATATTAATATTACATTGTCATTGGATTTACATAATTATGCAAAATTTAATCTTGATCGGATATTTAGAAATGAGTTATTGGAATACAAATTTTGAATTAGGAAGACATACATACGAACGTCGTAAGTTTAAAGCTTATAAAAATAATACAACTTTTTAAAATAAAATCATCAAAAGAAACACTCATTTTCTTACAAAAAAAAAGAAAAAAATGCCAAAATACAATTGGCGGTCACATACAACTGACGCGGGACGTCAGTTTCGAAACTCGCCTTATCCGAAATTTAAAAAATCGTGTTTCTCTATCAATATATTCTATTGCTATAACTGTACCATTCAAAACTACAATCTCCAGATTTTTAGTGAATACCAATGGACACATTTGAAGGTTTTACGCGATTTCCCAAAATTTGATTTTCTCGATAAGGCGAGTTTTGAAACTCACTTCTCCAATTACTTTAACCAATGTGAAAGTTAATTATTAAAAATTAACACTACCGTAATATTTATAAGGGGGCAGCACCTTCAGTTAAATCGCTTTAAAAATACTTCTTTATATTATTTAAAACCTTTTTGTAATTGAAAATATATGTCTTTGACTAACGGTTTAGGAATTAGCCATTGAACATCGTTTGGAGTGGACGCCCTTTATAATACTTTAAGCACTTCGTGTACGGCCCCTAAAAGCTTGGTCCAACTCATCTGTTTTCAGTTACAGAAAAGTGGTTTAAGCCATAAAATTGAAAATGTCATAATTCGGTCAATTTTAGTGTTAGGTGAATGGGACTTTTTTTGCCGTACTTGTTAGAGAAATAGGAAAAGTTTACTAAATATCACTTATAGGACCGCGGGACCGTATAAAAATTTAAATTTCGTAATTTTTAAATAAATGTTTTTCTTGACCTAAATAGCTTTAAAATACTTTTTTACCTCATTTAAAACATTTTTGTAATTGGAACTATATGTCTTTGACTAACGGTTTAGGAATTAGCCATTGGACACCGTTGAGACCGGACACCCTGTATAACATACGATACACAACAAAATTATGTTGTCGGTTCTTATGCAAATATACAAGTTGTCCGAAAAGTTTTATATATAAGTTATATTAAAGTTTTATACAAATTTTGGTTTCCCAACTAGGTTTTGACATCTCGAAATCTGATTGGCCAGAACTTTTGACGTCAAAGTAGCCGTCTTTTGCGGGAACAGTGTTTCTCGAAAACCATCAGTGGAGATTGTTTCGATGACGCTTTATATACTTTTTCCATAAAAATTAAAAGAAATACAGGGTGGTTAATAATTAGCGTGAGGTGTTCAGAGCCCTCTAGCGAGTAAAGTATTGGACGAAACATAACCAAATTTCATAAGCATGCATAGTAGACCATGGAATTTTGGAATTCTAAAAAAAAAAAAAAATCGCCACCAGGGGCAATTTTGGCGCTGTTTACCGACTAAAATGCATTAATTTGCATAAAATCCGTTCTGTGTAGCGATCATTAGTATAAAAGGGAACGCTGGGAGATTTTTCATCATTCTGAGACCAACTGCTTTGCGATGGCTCTTACCTTAAGGGACCGTGCTTTGCTAGTCAAGCTGTATTATCAACGGAACGAGAATTGCAATGCTGCTCTTCGTGAATTTCGCCGATTAAAGAAGTTGCGAAAAGGACCGATGAGCATAAAAAATTTACGAAAGATGATTCAGCGATTTGAAACTACAGGGACTCTAGCACGGCAACCAGGCCAAGGACGCGTCAGCAACAAGTTGACGAAGTTGCAACTGCTATTGTCGAACAGGAGATGGAAAATGTGCAGGGTACCAGCAGCGCTCGGGCAGTATCTCGACACACGCAGATCCCATACTCAACGGTGAGGAAGATCCTGCATCAGATGTTACAGTTTTATCCGTACAAAATCTCTTCTGTTCAAGAATTGCTCCCAGGCGATGCGGTCACCCGATTGGATTTTTCATTGATATTTTTAGCACGCATGCAAGTTGATGCTGCATGGCCGTGGCAGATTTTATGGAGTGATGAAGCGCACTTTCATTTGAACGGTGGCATTAACACCCACAACTGCCGCATTTGGGCTGCGAATAATCCGCACGCTTGTGTGCAAGAGCCTTTCCATTCGCCAAAAGTCACAGTGTGGTGTGGCTATACAGCATCCTTTATCATCGGTCCTTACTTTTATGAAGAAAATGGAACAAGTGGACCAGTGACCTGTACCGTTACTGCTGCCAGGTATGCAGATATGGTACAGAAATTCACGATTCCACAACTACAGCAGCGAGGATGTCTCGATTCAACCATATTCATGCAGGATGGTGCACCACCCCACATTGGACTTAGGGTACAACGTGTGTTGCGGCAACATTTTTCTGACAGCAGAATTATTAGTCGTGCATTTCCTACGGCATGGCCACCGAGGTCGCACGATCTCAATCCTTGTGATTTTTGGTTGTGGGGATTTCTTAAAGGTGTTATTTATCAAGGACATGCCTCCGATATCGCAACGTTAAATATCGAATAACGTTACAAGTGAGGCAAATCAACTCTGATATGCTGCGAGCGGCAGTAGAAAACGTCGTGCATCGTATGCAGTTTTTGGAATATACCAATGGTGCGCATATTGAACCTAATTTGTAAGTAAAAAACATTTGTTGTAAATAAAATTGATGTGTACTGTATTGTTTGCAATTTAATCATTCAATAGTTACACTTATACACTTTTTCAGCGCCAAAATTGCGCCTAGTGGCAAATTTTGGAACTTTTTTTTTTTTTTTTTTTTTTTTTTTTTTTTTTTTTAGAATTTGAAATCCCATGGTCTACTATGCATTCTCATGAAATTTGGTTATGTTCCGTCCAATACTTTACTCGCTAGAGAGCTCTAAACACCTCACGCTAATTAATAACTACTCTGTATATTAAATTAGTTTTCTATTTGCATTTTTTTTTTATCCAATCGATCATTTTTAAATAAAAATCTGCGTTTTTTTATCTTTTACCAAATAAATATGAACCCCCCCCCCCCCCCCCTCCCGAAGAGAAAAGTCTTCATTTTTGGGGGCGGGTTGCGTTGATATTCTGCGTTTCGATGGTTTCTGCTGTTTAAAAAATCCTTTAATTCGGATGTGGGTGTATGGTGTATGTTTTTTTTTTTTTTACTGTAGAATAACATATAGGACAAAAAACAAACAAACATATAAAATCTTTTTGTGCTGGCTGAGCAAAGGATGGGATGTAGCGTAAATTTCAGGTTGGGTTGGATTATAGGTTATGATGATTGATTACTTACTGAAACTACTGAATAGCAAGTAGGTCAGAAAACATTTAAAAAATTCTAATAAATGTAATAATATTTTCTAAATTAGTATATTTTTTCATTATAACATTTTTTTCATAATTTTAAGTTTAATAATTTTAAACAATTAAAAAAATTTGATCGTTTAAACTTTTGAATTTAAAATATAATTTAACTCTTTAAGCTCTGTTGATTATTTCCTGAAGGAAAAGACGTTTTAATTTTCATAGGGGAAGGATAATGTAGAAAATTGTTTAATCATTTATTAATTATTACAATAAAATAACAAATGTGAAAAAATATATAAACAAAAACGTAATTTGCAGAGCAAATGAAAAACAAATCAGTTTATTTATTACATTTTTTAAGACCCAGAAGGGACATTTATTCATATATTTCATTGAGTTAGTTCCACATTTAATGTAAAATTCTTGTAACAAAATTTTCCATTTATAACGTACTTGAAAATAAGCAAGTTTGTATTTTCTAATAAAATCGTTTATAAATTCAGGTGTAAGTCTATCATGTCATGAGTTTATAAACAGAATTACTCCGTGCCGGTAAGGGTTAAACCAACTGAACATTAAAAAATAAAAACAAAATTAAAAGAATATGATAATTTAAAACCCCTAAAAACTTAGGTTCCTTCAATTTAAATCGAAATAAACCTTAGACTTTTAAAAATGATTTTTGTATTTTACATGTGCCTTATCACACTTTTGTACACACTCATCATAAGCATAATACAAAATCTGCAATACAAATATTTGCAACTTAAAAATGAAAAGAAAGTCTAAAATTTATTTAGATTTCTTTTCAATGGAACCTAAGTTTTTAATGTGTTCTATGTATCATATTGTTTTTTTTTTTTTTTTTACAAAAATTTAACATTGAACGTAGAACTAACTGAATGAAATATATTTATCAGTGGCGAAGCCTCTGGTAATCGATAGATTCGGCGATGACTAGAGAAAAATTAAGACAACATAAAATGTGTGAATTTTATGCAAGCACATTTTTAAATGCTTTTTTCTTTTCCGTTTCCCCCTCAGTTTTTGCCTTTAAGACGATATGATAATAATGGCATTCACTTTTTTTTTATAATTCAGTACTTTGTGCTGCCATCTGTCGCTTTTCAAATGAGGCGCTAAACTGGATTAGATCCTAACTTTCTACAAGGAATCGATCAGATTTCCGAATCTGGTCTTGCTTGCGCACGCATATTTTCAGTCCCTCACAGCCAATCAGGCTACGGAAGTATTTCCCAGTTTCCGAGTTGGTTATGTTTATGACGGCCAATTATCAACACGAGGGATATAGGCCCTAAGGGGAGAGTGCCCTCCGAGGGGGTCTTTCTAAGGGAACTTAACCCGTATTTACACATGGAAATCCACGGTTCAAAGAAAACCACGAAAACTCCGAACGGTTAGGCAGACGGGCGCGATTGGGTTCGAACCCAGCACCTCCCGTCTCCCAGCTTCAAGAGCAGAACATCTCGGCCACTGGTGGGATCCCAGTTTCCGAGAAATAGCGCTGCTTGTCATCACTAGTTTTATCGAAGCCATTCTTGGGTCTTTCAGAGGAAAATAGCGTGCATTTCGTTTTTACGCTTATTCCCCTTTTAAGATATTCTAGAGGAAATCTAGTATTTTGCTAAGTACTACAAAGTACGATATCTTATTCTTTAATAATGCTATTAAATTAAAAGGATGAATATGAATAATTTGAGGACTTTTGCTCTTGGATAAGTTAAATAGCATAAATAGATTGATCGAACAATTTATCAATATTTGTTTCGTAATTAAATTCTGTTCTCAAAATTATCATGTTTAATATGCTGTGAGTACATTAATGCGACAATTTTACGAATTAACCATTTACTATTCCTATTTTTTACCCCTTTTGGGTCCAAATTATTTTTCAATTTTTGAAAAAAAAATCCTTTTACGTTAGTAACACTAAAAATAGCTATCACAAGCGATAAGGGTTTACTGAAATTTAACGACTAGTTATTTTGCGTACTATCCATATGACAATAGAAAAGGGCAGAAATTTAAAAAAAGTTTAGAAAATGTCGGCTTTGAAAAGAATTCATACTTATAAAAGATCCACCAAACTAAAGATCTTATGAATAACCTATTTTTGTTATTAATTGAAAAAGATATGTTGGAGAAAAAGAAGAAATTTTTTTCTTGTTATTGAGAAGTTTGCCACAAAAACGCGGAGTATGGGATGGATTACAAATGAAGTGCAAGTATAAAAAAAAAGTTTCAGATTGTAATATTTATGTTCATTTGAAAGAAATAAAATAATTGTTAAGCTTATGTTTTTTTAATTAATTACAAAAACACTTTTAAATAAACACAAAATGTGTAATGATTTCGATGGTAATGGGTACGGCGCTAGAAGGTTGTGAACTAGCGATGATCATCAGGAAACCTCACATCTCGTCACTGATATTTATAAATGCCCCTTCTCGGGCTTAAAGAAATGTAGGAAATAAACTAATTTGTTTTTAATTTGTTCTGACAATTATGTTTTAGTTTATATATTTTGCCACATTTGTTATTTTATTGTAATAATAAATAAATAAATAAATAAATAAACAATTTTCTACATTATCCTTCTGTTATGAATATTAAAACGTCGTCTCTCCTTGCAAATAATCAACAAAGCTTAAAGAGTTTAATTATTTTTTAAATGAAAAAGTTTAAAAGACAAAACATTTTCAATTGTTTAAAATTATTAATTTTAAAATTATGAAAAAAATGTTAAATTGAAAAATATTTTAAATTGCTATAAATTATTACGTTTATTAGAATTATTGAAAAATTTTCTGCCCTACTCGGTATTTTGTAGTTGCAGTAACTAATCAATCATCAAACTTTTTAATCCCATCCCCACCTGAAACTTACGCTACTTCCCCAGCCAAAAAGATTTTATGTGTTTTTTTATTTATATAATTTTACCTTTTTGGGGGATAAGTAGAAGTGGTTTCTGTAATGCTTCAATATACCAAAAATAACAACAACGTTCATTCCTCGAATGTTTTTAAAATAATATATAATACTAGCAAACCCCGCGGCTTTGCTCGCGTAATATTTGAAATATGCCAAGTGATATTTATATGTCTAATTTTTATTAAAAGGTACTAACTAAATTTTTATTTTATTAAAAGGTAATATTTTACTTTATTAAGTTTTTTCTATTACAAGGTACTTATTACTTTTAGGAATAGTTCAAAAATTACTATTTAAAACACAGTTTGATTAAACATCATTATTACACTGCATTAGGCAGAAATGAGACTTAAATTAATAAAATGAACTAAAACTAAATAAATGATAATTTAGAAAATATTTTGAAACTTTTATGCTCAATTAATACGCTCATTTCAGCATTCATTTGAAGTTTTGAATTTTTTAGAAACCATCTTCTTACATCTTAAAATTAACCATCATGTCAAATTCCAAGTCCTCTCTCAACATAAAGGGCTATGTTGAAATAGGAACTGTCACCATTAATTTGCCAAAATTAATTTTGAAATCGGTTTGTTATTTCCTAATATTCCACAGAAACGTAATTTAAAAAGCTTTTAAAGCCCTTTTTTAGAAAGTTTGTTGTTCCTGTGAACCCCAGGTGGTAGAATCACCGGCATAAAATATAGCCTGTGTAGGATCAGAGACTGTTACCACTGATTCGCAACTATTACTTTTATAATCGGTTTATATTCCCTGAAATTGCATAGAATCGTAATTTAGAACTTTTTTAGAATGCTTTTCGCACCTCCCCTCCGTTTCACCCCTTTTTAATTCGAATTTATATTCGACGTTCCTTCGAGGGCATTTATATTTTATAAGTAACTACCATGTCATATTTAAAGTTTCTAGCATTTTCAGTATCACAGAAATCGCAATTTAGAAAGTTTTTAGCTCCTGCATCCCTCTGGTGGTAGTGGAAAAGACATAAAATATAGTTTATGTTTGAGCAGGTTCTATCACCAAAATTTGTCATCATTATTTTTTTAATCGGTTTGGTAATTTATAAGTTTGCTTAAAAATTGTAATTTATAACGCTTTTCACTCACTACATTTTTTTAAATTTGGAATTTTCTTTTGACTGTTCTTAGAAAGCAGTTGCATCTTGTAAGTAAATACCATGCCATACTTCAAAGTGTTAGACCCCTCAGTTGTTCAAAAAACGCAAATTAGAACATGCTTTGCTTTTGCAACCCTCAGATGGTAGTGACAGTAACATAAAATATAATCTATGTTATAGCAGGGACTGTCACCATTGATTTGCAACCATTTCTTTTGAAATACCTTTGGTATTTCCTTACATTGAGTAGAAATCGCAATTTAGAACGTTTTTAGGTCCTTTTCGCGCATTTTCACCCCTTTTTAAATTTCCAATTTTTTCGATACTGTTCTTAAAAATCATTTATACCTAATAAATATGCACCCTGCCTAATTTTAAGTTGCTAGCCCCTACGGATCACAAAAATCGAAATATAGAACGCTTTTTAGCTCCTGCAACGTCTTGGTGATGGTGATACCGACACAAAATAGCGTCTATTTTAGAGCAGAGGCTATCAGCATCAATTTCCTACCATTACGTTTGAAATAAGATTCATTCTTCCTGAGATATTGCCGACGAATCGGCATTTAAAACGTTTTTAGAACGCTTTTCGCACATTTTGCTCCTGCATCTCCTCTGGGGTAGTGGAAACAGATATAAAATATAGCCTATTTTGGAGCAAGATCTGTCACCATCACTTTTACACCATTATATTTGAAATCGGTTCAGTACTTCCTGAGATTGCATAGAAATCGCAATTTAGAATTTTTTTAGAACGCTTTTTGCGCATTTTGACCCCTTTTTAAATTTCGATTTCTTTAGGAAATGTCCTTAGAGATCATTGATATCTTATAACTAACTACCATTCCAAATTTCACGATTCTAGGCCCTTCCGTAACGCTAAAGCCGCAATTTAGAACGTTTTTCTCCTGCACCCCCTTTGGGGTAGTGGCACCAACATAAAACATCGCCCATGTTGGAGCAAGGGTTGTCACCATCATTTTGACGCCATTATTTTTTAGATCGGTTCGGTATTTCCTGAGATTGTGTAGAAACTACCATTTAGAAATTTTTTAGAATGCTTTTTGCGCATTTTTACCCCTTTCAAATTTCGAATTGTTTAAGAACTGTTCTTAGACATCATTTATATCTTATATGTAACTAATATTCCAAATTTCATATGTCTAGGCCCTCCAGTAACGCTAAAATCGCATTTTTAGAACGTTTTTTGCTCCTACACCCCCTTTGGGGTAGTGACACCGACATAAAACATAGCTTATCTTGGAGCAAGCGTTGTCACCATCATTTTGACACCAATATTTTTTAAATCGGTTTAGTATTTCCTGAGATTGTGTAGAAACTACCATTTAGAACGTTTTTTAGAACGCTCTTTGTGCATTTTCACCCCTTTTAAATTTCGAATTGTTTAAGAACTGTTCTTAGATATCATTTATATCTTATAAGTAACTAATATTCAAAATTTCATATTTCTAGGCCCTTTTTAACACTAAAATCGCATTTTTAGAACGTTTTTTGCTCCTACATCCCCTTTGGGGTAGCGACACCGACATAAAACATAGCCTATCTTGGAGCAAGCGTTGTCACCATCATTATGACACCAATATTTTTTAAATCTGTTTGATATTTCCTGAGATTGTGTAGAAACTACAATTTAGAACGTTTTTTAGAACGCTTTTTGTGCATTTTCACCCCTTTTAAATTTCGAATTGTTTAAGAACTGTTCTTAGACATCATTTATATCTTATATGCAACTAATATTCAAAATTTCATATTTCTAGGCCCTTCAGTAACGCTAAAATCGCATTTTTAGAACGTTTTTTGCTCCTTCACCCCCTTTCGGGTAGTGGCACCGGCATAAAACATAGCCTATGTTGGAGCAAGCGTTGTCACCATGATTTTGACACCAATATTTTTTAAATCGGTTTGGTATTTCCTGAGATTGTGTAGAAACTACAATTTAGAACGTTTTTAGAACGCTTTTTGCGCATTTTCACCCCTTTCAAATTTTGCATTGTTTAAGAACTGTTCTTAGACATCATTTATATCTTATATGTAACTAATTTTCAAAATTTCATATTTCTGGGCCCTTCAGTAACGCTAAAATCGCATTTTTAGAACGTTTTTTGCTCCTTCACCCCCTTTGGGGTAGTGACACCGACATAAAACATAGCCTATCTTGAAGCAAGCGTTGTCACCATAATTTTGACACCAATATTTTTTAAATCTGTTTGATATTTCCTGAGATTGTGTAGAAACTACAATTTAGAACGTTTTTTAGAACGCTTTTTGTGCATTTTCACCCCTTTTTAATTTCGAATTGTTTAAGAACTGTTCTTAGACATCATTTATATCTTATATGCAACTAATATTCAAAATTTCATATTTCTAGGCCCTTCAGTAACGCTAAAATCGCATTTTTAGAACGTTTTTTGCTCCTACACCCTTTTGGGGTAGTGACACCGACATAAAACATAGCCTATCTTGGAGCAAGCGTTGTCACCATCACTATGACACCAATATTTTTTTAAATCGGTTTAGTGTTTCCTGAGATTGTGTAGAAACTACCATTTAGAACGTTTTTTAGAACGCTTTTTGTGCATTTTCACCCCTTTTAAATTTCGAATTGTTTAAGAACTGTTCTTAGACATCATTTATATCTTATATGTAACCAATTTTCAAAATTTCATATTTCTAGGCCCTTCAGTAACGCTAAAATCGCATTTTTAGAACGTTTTTTGCTCCTACACCCTTTTGGGGTGGTGACACCGACATAAAACATAGCCTATCTTGGAGCAAGCTTTGTCACCATCACTATGACACCAATATTTTTTAAATCGGTTTAGTGTTTCCTGAGATTCTGTAGAAACTACCATTTAGAACGTTTTTTAGAACGCTTTTTGTGCATTTTCACCCCTTTTAAATTTCGAATTGTTTAAGAACTGTTCTTAGACATCATTTATATCTTATAAGTAACTAATATTCCAAATTTCATATTTCTAGGCCCTTCAGTAACGCTAAAATCGCATTTTTAGAACGTTTTTTGCTCCTACACCCCCTTTGGAGTAGTGGCACCGACATAAGATATAGCCTATGTTCTAAGTTGGACTAACACCATCATTTTGATGCCATTACTTTTGGAATCGGTTCGGTAGTTCCAGAGCTTACCTCCGACAAATAAACAATTTTTTCCTCTTTATAATAGGAGTATAGACAATAAAATTCAACTACGTTGTACAATTTTTTAATAAAATGAATATAATAAATATTATTACCGATAATAAAACTTATCGGAACTACTGTAGCTAAAATCGTAAGACGTTATGGTCTTTTTTAACCGAAAATGAAAATACTAGGGTTTTTTTTTTGTTATAATGCTTTTTTTTTTTACACTATAGGTCAATATGAAGATGAAAGACTATTTTCAAGTGCTTGCAGAAATTTATACACTTTATCAGCACGATTGTTCAAGGAATCGCATAGATTTAACAGATGAAATTTAATTAGATTTCCCGTTAGGAATATTTTCGAAACTGAATTTCTTTGTAAAATTAAAGGGCATCTGTTTAGCATATATGGAGGGAAAAAAACATCATTCTGAACACATCAAAGGAAAGCACATCGCATTTGATCTGAACGTTTGTCATAGGTATTGTTCGATGCTAGCAATATCAAGATTCATATCATTCCACAGCAGTAATTTTAAATGGACATTTCTTATAGAAAAATATGTGTATATGAAATAGTGCTCCCAATTAAACGTTTATACGAGTATACGTATAATACGTATTATACGAGGTACGCATTTCAGATACGTATAATATGGCTACGACGGTTATACGTATTATGCAAAACAGCATATACGGTACATCGTATATACGGATCTTACCCAAGCGGTTAAACGTATAAACGCCTAAACGCTTTTCGTACAAGGAATGGAAATAGATGTTTTAATGTTTATATGCGGATTAGAAACATTGAGAAAAATCCTGTATTAGAGTCCCGTATATAGAGTGGTTTACCGGGGTCTTCGCGATTCTTTGTTCAAAGAAACACGATGGCCTGGCGTTCACCTACCTTCTGGTTGGTGCACAGGTACTTAAAAAATCTGAAAAATTTCCTCTGTTTAGATTTTGGTTGTTTTCCCTAAAAACTAAGCTATTAATTATTAAATGTTTTACTATTGGTAGTGGATAGCTAAAAAGCTACCTTTCGGAGATCTGTAGCACAGCTTCTTTTGATTTATGGCATAGGCACTTCGCACATTATTTTTGCATGCGACCAGAGCCCAGAATTAAATTTACTGTATATTTTATAGTGGCATTGATCTATCCGACTCCTGGGAAGTTTTGCAATAATACCTTTATTGTATTTAAGAATATTGTTTTCTAAATTTAAAATATTTTGAAAACATATTTTACTCTGAGAAAGAAAAGAGAAGGCAAGTCATTTCAAGAATGTGCAATTTCTGCATTTCAAGAATGTGCAAAACCTGCAAGTTCGTTATTTGCCAGTCTATAACTAATCGAAATTTATAGGTACTTTATAGAAAAAATTATATATGTCAATATTAACAAATCTTAAGCGTAATGCTTTACATTTTGTATAAAAAAATACCATGAGTATCATGATTAAAAAAATAGATTTCCATTATACATTAACGGAGTAGAAAACATCATCGCCGTAGAAATAAAAACATTTGCGCCCGGATGCAGTCTTGAGTGTAACACATACGAATAAAGAAATTTTAAAAGATTAAAAGGAAAAATACATACTTTACAAGGATTCACAATAAATCTGAAAGATACTCTCATTTTTTGCTCAAAAAGTGTTTAATTTTGCTAGTTACTTACAATGAATAAAAGTCCTTCCGGCCAGTGCCGGGAGGAAGAGGTAGCTTTCATAATCCTTATTTTAAAAAAGCCAACTTATATCATGCAAACACACGAAGCTCAATTTAGTGGAAACCGAATATAGGAGATTCAATACTAATTTTTATCAATATAATGAATGCGAATTTCGCGAAATTAGTCAGCTTTATCCAAGCTGCTTTTCTTTAAAGTAATTTATATTTGGCTGCCAAATTCGGCAATTTCTTAAAGTGCCTGTCATTTTAAGACAACATGGTGGATGAGGCTAAGCAGTGAACTTGGTCGAGACCTTAGTAATTGCTGTGCACATGCTCACTCACATCGGAATCGGTTAATATACAGGAGTGCTGTCGCATGCAAAAAATCAGATTTTTCAAAATGTCACCCACAATAGAAATTGAAACTGCTATATCTGAGCCATTTTGTAAGGTAAAGACAAACAAAAAATGCTCCTGAATCCTTATATCAAGATCAAATACTTAAGAAAGAAACCTTTTTCAATTTCTATTTTTTTTGCACCTCACTTTAAATATATATATATATTTTAATTTAATGGCCGCCATTTTGAAACAAGATGGCTGATGAATCTGGCCAGCGAACTTGGTCGAGGTGTTGATGTATACTATCCACATGCCTTCTTACATCGAAATAGGCGAATACGTGTGTTATCGCGTGACAAATACAAGATCTTTTCAAAATGTTAGCCATGCTAGAAATTCAAAGTGCTATAAATCAACCATTTTTTAAGATATCAACAAAAGAACAAATTTTCAAAAACAAAAACTGCTCCGGAATCTTTGTATCAAGGCCAAACACATAAAAAAAATCTTTTTCATTTTCCAATTTTTTAATACCTCATTTTGAATTTTAAATTTAATTTTTTTTAAATGGCAACCCTTTTGAAACAAGATGGCGAATGAAGCTGGCCAACGAACTCGGTCGAGACATTGGTATGTACTATGTACAGACCAAGTTACATCCAAATATGTTCATAAATACGCCTGTTATCGCGTGACAAAAATCAGGTCGTTTTAAAATGTCAGCCACAAGAGAAATTCGAAATGCTATTACTCAGCCATTTTTTTTAGATATAGACGAAAGAAAAACTGTTCCGGAATCTTTGTATTAAGGTCAAACACATACAAAAAAAAATCTTTTTCATTTTCCAATTGATTGGTATCTCATTTAAATTTTTTTATTTTTTAATTTTTTTAAATGGCCGCCATTTTGAAACAAGATGGCGGATGAAGCTGGCCAACGAACTCGGTCGAGATATTTGTATGTACTATGTACACACAAAGGTACATCCAAGTCGGTTCATAAATACGCCTGTTATTACGTGAGAAAAATCAGGACGTTTCAAAATGTCAGCCACGCTAGAAATTCAAAATGCTATAACTCAGCCATTTCTTAAGATATAGACGAAACAAAAACTGCTCCCGAATCTTTTTATCAAGGTCAAACATATAAGAAGAAAATATTTTTTCAATTTTCAATTTTTGGTACCACATTTCAAATTTAAATTTTTCTTAAAAATTTAAAGGGCCGCCATTTTTAAACAAGATGGCGGGTGAAGCTGGCCAACGAACCTGGTCGAGACATTGGTATGTACTATGTATAAACGAAGTTACATCCAAATCGGTTCATAAATACGCCTTTTATCGCGTGACAAAATTCAGGACGTTTCAAAATGTCAGCCACGCTAGAAATTCAAAATGCTATAACTCAGCCATTTTTAAGGTATAGACGAAACAAAAACTGCTCCGAAATCTTTGTATAAAGGTCAAATACATAAGAAAAAAATATTCTTCCATTTTCAATTTTTTGGTACCACATTTCAAATTTTAAATTAAAAAAAAAAAATTTAAATGGCCGCCATTTTGAAACAAAATGGCGGATGAAGCTGGCCAACGAACTCGGTCGAGAGATTGGTATGTACTATGTACACACCGAATTACATCCAAATCGGTTCATAAATACGCCTTTTATCGCGTGACAAAATTCAGGACGTTTCAAAATGTCAGCCACGCTAGAAATTCAAAATGCTATAACTCAGCCATTTTTTAAGATATAGACGAAACAAAAACTGCTCCGGAATCTTTGTATAAAGGTCAAATACATAAGTAAAAAATATTTTTCCATTTTTAATTTTTTGGTACCACATTTCAAGTTTTAAATTTTTTTAAAAATTTTAAATGTCCGCCATTTTGAAACAAAACGGCGGATGAAGCTGGCCAACGAACTCGGTCGAGACATTGGTATGTACTATGTACACACCGAATTACATCGAAATCGGTTCATAATTACGGGAGTTACAGTGTGACATAGGTCAGATATATATATATATATATATATATATATATATATATATATATCAATTTTGAACGGAGGGTGGTTTCGGGGTCTGGGGGTCATGATCGATGAAAATATACCAAAATTTTTTGAAATCGCTTTCCTCCGAACGGCTGCAATAGGTAGCTTTTTTGTAAAGAAAGCTACCTAAAATTTGTAAATATTATATACACAATATATAGATATAATGGGGTATCTGATCTGAATACCATGAGATTAACAAAAAATTTAAATAAATTCAAAGTAAAAATTTGCGTAAGTACTTCTCCAGTTCACGCTAATAACTTTCGGTTTTGAAATAAAAACACTAGCATATTAACATTTTTGGAATTCAAACAACTATGTTAGGTAGCTTTCTTATGTATTTGACCTTTATACAAAGATTTCGGAGCAGTTTTGTTTCGTCTATATCTTAAAAAATGGCTGAGTTATAGCATTTTGAATTTCTAGCGTGGCTGACATTTTGAAACGTCCTGAATTTTGTCACGCGATAAAAGGCGTATTTATGAACCGATTTGGATGTAATTCGGTGTGTACATAGTACATACCAATCTCTCGACCGAGTTCGTTGGCCAGCTTCATCCGCCATTTTGTTTCAAAATGGCGGCCATTTAAAATTTTTTTAAAAATTTAAAATTTGAAATGTGGTACCAAAAAATTGAAAATGGAAAAATATTTTTTTCTTATGTATTTGACCTTTATACAAAGATTTCGGAGCAGTTTTTGTTTTGTCTATATCTTAAAAAATGGCTGAGTTATAACATTTTGAATTTCTAGCGTGGCTGACATTTTGAAACGTCCTGAATTTTGTCACGCGATAAAAGGCGTATTTATGAACCGATTTGGATGTAACTTCGTTTATACATAGTACATACCAATGTCTCGACCGGGTTCGTTGGCCAGCTTCACCCGCCATCTTGTTTTAAAATGGCGGCCATTTAAATTTTTAAGAAAAATTTAAATTTGAAATGTGGTACCAAAAATTAAAAATTGAAAAAATATTTTCTTCTTATGTGTTTGACCTTGATAAAAAGATTCGGGAGCAGTTTTTGTTTCGTCTATATCTTAAGAAATGGCTGAGTTATAGCATTTTGAATTTCTATTGTGGCTGACATTTTAAAACGACCTGATTTTTGTCACGCGATAACAGGCGTATTTATGAACCGATTTGGATGTAACTTGGTCTGTACATAGTACATACCAATGTCTCGACCGAGTTCGTTGGCCAGCTTCATTCGCCATCTTGTTTCAAAAGGGTTGCCATTTAAAAAAATTAAATTTAATATTCAAAATGAGGTATTAAAAAATTGGAAAATGAAAAAGATTTTTTTTATGTGTTTGGCCTTGATACAAAGATTCCGGAGCAGTTTTTGTTTTGTCTATATCTTAAAAAATGGCTGAGTTATAACATTTTGAATTTCTAGCGTGGCTGACATTTTGAAACGTCCTGAATTTTGTCACGCGATAAAAGGCGTATTTATGAACCGATTTGGATGTAACTTCGTTTATACATAGTACATACCAATGTCTCGACCGGGTTCGTTGGCCAGCTTCACCCGCCATCTTGTTTTAAAATGGCGGCCATTTAAATTTTTAAGAAAAATTTAAATTTGAAATGTGGTACCAAAAATTAAAAATTGAAAAAATATTTTCTTCTTATGTGTTTGACCTTGATAAAAAGATTCGGGAGCAGTTTTTGTTTCGTCTATATCTTAAGAAATGGCTGAGTTATAGCATTTTGAATTTCTATTGTGGCTGACATTTTAAAACGACCTGATTTTTGTCACGCGATAACAGGCGTATTTATGAACCGATTTGGATGTAACTTGGTCTGTACATAGTACATACCAATGTCTCGACCGAGTTCGTTGGCCAGCTTCATTCGCCATCTTGTTTCAAAAGGGTTGCCATTTAAAAAAATTAAATTTAATATTCAAAATGAGGTATTAAAAAATTGGAAAATGAAAAAGATTTTTTTTATGTGTTTGGCCTTGATACAAAGATTCCGGAGCAGTTTTTGTTTCTGAAAATTTGTTCTTTTGTTGATATTTTAAAAAATGGTTGATTTATAGCACTTTTAATTTCTAGCATGGCTAACATTTTGAAACGATCTTGTATTTGTCACGCGATAACACAAGTGTTCGCCTATTTCCATGTAAGAAGGCATGTGGATAGTATACATCAACACCTCGACCAAGTTCGCTGGCCAGATTCATCAGCCACCTTGTTTCAAAATGGGGCCATTAAATTAATATATATATATATATATATTTAAAGTGAGGTGCAAAAAAATTAGAAATTGAAAAAGGTTTCTTTCTTAAGTATTTGATCTTGATATAAGGATTCAGGAGCATTTTTCGTTTGTCTTTACCTTAAAAAATGGCTCAGATATAGCAGTTTCAATTTCTATTGTGGGTGACATTTTGAAAAATCTGATTTTTTGCATGCGACAGCACTCCTATATATTAACCGATTCCGATGTGAGTGAGCATATGCACAGCAATTACTAAGGTCTCGACGAAGTTCACTGATTAGCCTCATCCACCATGTTGTCTTAAAATGACAGGCACTTTAAGAAATTGCCGAATTTGGCAGCCAAATATAAGTTACTTTAAAGAAAAGCAGCTTGGATAAAGCTGACTAATTTCGCGAAATTCTCATTCATTATATTGATAAAAATTAGTATTGAATCTCCTATATTCGGTTTCCACTAAATTGAGCTTCGTGTGTTTGCATGATATAAGTTGGCTTTTTTTAAATAAGGATTATGAAAGCTACCTCTTCCTCCCGGCACTTGCCGGAAGGACTTTTTTGATGTTACTATGTTACCTGTTGCTAAAAAATCTCGTTCAGAACAGGCAAAATCAACAACTACATCTCCTTATCCTTCCAAAACACTTTCTTAATAGGCATACATGGCCATGCTTACTCCGACAAGCAGTTCGTGAACAGAACCAATACCACACTTATTTTTTAAACAATTATGAGAACATAATTAAAACTCCTATAATGGCTACTTTCAGCAAATATTATTTATTTATAAAACAGTTTAAACTGTTCCGGCAAATTTATATAACATTTTATTACTTAATTTATTGAAAATTAGAATAAATGAAATAAAATATTTAAAGAGAAAAATAACAAGATGTTATATATGAAACGTAATATGCAGATTGTTACGATAACGCCACCAATTTCCAGCTTATTCTCCATTCAGTGACGTAAGACTGATGAGGTCCATTGTTATTAAAAGTAGAAACGATACTTGAAATATACGTATAATTTAAAGGTACGTATGCTTAAATATACGTTTAACCGATGTACCCTTATACGTATCCGGATACGTTTAAACGTATATTTTAAGGTATTCGTATTTCAAAGAAGCGTATTATACGTATATACGTATATCGCTTAAACGTATAACTGAAATACGTATCCCACCGGGAGCACTTAATATGAAACGTGCTCGCTGGCATCAAAACGTCGGCCAACGTAAGCGGATTTCTTTTAGGTAGCTTTCTTTACAAAAAGCTACCTATTGCAGCCGTTCGGAGGAAAGCGATTTCAAAAAATTTTGGTATATTTTCATCGATCATGACCCCCAGACCCCGAAACCACCCTCCGTTCAAAATTGATATATATATATATATATATATATCAATATATATATATATATATATATATATATATCTGACCTATGTCACACTGTAACTCTCGTATTTATGAACCGATTTGGATGTAATTCGGTGTGTACATAGTACATACCAATGTCTCGACCAAGTTCGTTGGCCAGATCAGGGGCGGCGCCAGAACTTGCCCGACGGGGGGGCACAGTATCCCCGACAGGGGGGCCGAATTCAAAATATATATTAGAGGTTTCCACGAGCCCTGGCCTGTTCCGAAGCCCGAACTCGGTAAAAGTTTCTTTCATTAAACTCGGACTTTCGTTAATTTTATCTGAAAACTCGGTACGGGCTCGGGCTAAATTTTATCTTTTGAAAAGATGGTCCAGGCCTGAACTTCATTATCCCCGGGATATGTCCGGGTCTTGCATTTTTTCTGTAGATTCGGGCCGGACCGGGACTGTATTTATACTTCAGAATTTTTTTGGAGCAAATGAACATTAAAACATTTCTTTGTTTCTTTTTCCCCTTTTTTAAATAACAGGTGGAATATGTTGATCAATCACGTGAAAAACATAAAATTTTCGCGTTCGGATTTGGCATATCCCGAAACGCGCAGATCTGTAACACTCACACTGCTATTTAAATTAGAGATAAATTGCAGAGGGCCAAACGATTTTTACTCGAAACATAAATTTCGAAGCTTGTCAAAGAATATTGTAGATAAATAAAGTGAAAAAAAAGCTCTTAAGGTTATTTTTGAAACACCTCACTAGTCACCTAATCTTTATAGGCGGATGAATCCACAACAGAAAGGGTTTCCACACTTTTGAGCATTACCCGAAAGGAAAAACTCTGCTTCGTACTCTTCTTCCATACAGCAACCTCCCAATAAGCGGTCATTCAATATTATAGATTTTACGTGCACATATAGGGCATATACACTACACAGCAGTATGTGAAAGACAAAGTATATAGCAGTTCTCCGGTTATGAGTTGTTCATTTGCTCCAAAAAAATTCTGAAGTATAAATACAGTCCCGGTCCGGCCCGAATCTACAGAAAAAATGCAAGACCCGGACATATCCCGGGGATAATGTGTCGCGCATTAGGAAAAGGCAGGTAACCATTTTTTTTCGAAGCGCGGTTCATGTTCCGGCCGGGTTGAGCATGTATTTTAATGCCGGAGGTAACTGAAAATAATCAGTTGACAAATCCCTATCAAAAACGCATAAACTGATCAAAAATTATTTTAAAATAAAATTATTTAAATTTGTTAGTGAAAGTGTCATCATGAAAACTAGCAGTTAAACGTTACACCTAACTAGGGTCCTTACCGGGTAATAAATAAAATTTGAAGCCCTGTAAATTTCATTTAAAACAAAGCCGCAAACAGAACTGAACCCAACCAAAAATATTCTGTATACCTGCAACCCGATCGAACGCGAAATACTTAATTCCAATCCCAACCTGAAACTCGGAATCAGAGAAAATTGATCCACACTATAATATACACTTTATAATATATAGTTTGCAATCATACACTGTTAAAAAAATCCATGGACTTTCCGTTTTGGAAAAGGCAACTAGTTGTCTTTTCCGAAACGGAATAGATTCCTTTTGAGAATGAGAAGTTTTAATTTACAACACGATTAGTTTCACATCTGCAATGAAAGTGACATCTTTCATTACCAAAAAGATCACTTTCATTGCAGATGTGAAACTAATCGTGTTGCAAATTAAAACTTTTCATTCTAAAAAGAATCTATACGTTTCAGAAAAAGGCAACTAGTTGCATTTTCCGAAACGGAAAGTCCATGGATTTTTTTTACAGTGTATCTCCAATATTAATGTTATCTTTTATGGTGGAAAAATAAACATGCAAGGAGTCATTAATATTCAAATACGTAGTTTTCTTCTGAAATAGATTCCTGCGCTGTTTGGGTTATACCCGACCCAAACGTTCAACTTAAAGTCAATCTGAAACCTAAAAAAAAATTTCCGTTGACGCAAAACCCGACCTGAACCCGACAATAATTTTTCTATTGACCCTAAACCGAAACACTTCGACTCGACACAAAAAAATCCATAATTTAACACAGTTATGAAAAAATAGTCAGCAATCATATCTGTAATATCAATTCTATCTTCTATGTAGAAAATAAACACGTAAAGCGACTCATTCAAATTTAAATATATAATTTTTCATGTCAAACAATAACTTAGACATTCTTTTTGTAAAATTGAGCTAATTCCAGCTTGGTTCGTAAGTAGTGTTGTCAGGTCAAACAGCGGGACAGAGAGAGAATTACATTTAAAAAATCAGAAAACCTGACTGCGTAAAAAGCGAACTAATTAATTATTTCTCATCAATATTAAACTATTTTTATATATTACTTACCTATTTTTTTTTATTCACTTGTGTTGGGGACTTTCAAGTTGTGTTTGATTTTTAGTTCCTATCTATAAACACTGTTTTGATGAGGCCTATAGATGTCTATGATGGTTAGAGTCGCAGTAAAGCTAGAGATCTTACCTACACAAATTCCAAGTTGTGTCCCATTTAAACGGAGCTTCTGCCTGTAAAATAGTCAATGAAACGTCGTCTTCATTTTGAAAGATCAATCCAATGATATGCCACTCAATATGGTGCGTAATTTTTTTTTCATGTCTACCGCCATTTTGAATTTTTAAAATCAAATCTAGCCTATAACCATCGGACGGTTAAGACAAATCGATAGAGTCCTTATTCATTAAAATCCATCCAGCCGTTGGGTAGGTTTCGAGGGTATAAAGAAATCCACTTACCCAGATACGCGTGAAACACATAAACCTTCTTGGCAGTCGGATAAAAAAAGCCGGACAGACGCTTGAAAATCGAGACATTTTAAGCACTACAATAAAACCTGTTAAAACGGAACCAGTGTAATGGAATAACGCTTTAAACTGAAAATTTTCGCAATATCGGCTAAAACAGGCTACGATTGTCTAAATTGAAAAGTTCTTCCAATTCTTTGTCGTTCTATCTTAACAGGTTGGTGTATTAAATAGTTTCCTTTCATCGTATTCAATGTAAGTGAATTATACTTTATCCATAAAGGAATGGTGTGAAATTAGTCGAACTAGAGTTTTCTAAATAATTAACAGTAATTTTATGACAATAATGCTCACTTTACAAATACCGCGTTTTATTATTTTTTTTTCATTATTTTGCCTTTCAGCCGTTTAAGAAAAAACGCAATTATTACATACACTCCCAAGAAAACATTTCGTCAATCGTAAAAAGCACAGGCAAGTTGCCGGAACGCGCCTGTGGTTGGAACAGATTTTTCCGTTATTTGAAGAAAATTCCGTGTTTTGACTGGAGAACTAAATAAACAATTAAATTTGAAAAATCAAAAAACCCGACTGGGTAAAAAGCGAACTAATTAATTATTTATCATCAATGTGAAAAAAATTTTTTTTTCAATTCCTACTGTTAGCTCACACTCTCCCTATTAAAATCTTGTTCAAATTTTCAATCGTTAATAAAATACTTATTATTCATTCAATCAAGCTTAAATAAATTTTTTAAAACTTGTACTGTATGACACTTAATATTAGTCCAGTTTTTTTTTCAAATATTAATTCATTAATTAAATTAAATTAATTTTCAATAATCGAGAGAGCCTCCTTCTTGATCAAGGTTTTTTAAGCGCCACTCAAAAGGAAAGAAGAATGGAAGAAAAAAAATTCCCTTATTGACCTAAGTAGAAATTGACTTAAAATATATTTTTTTATATTACTTGTTTATATTACTTACCTATTTTTTTTTAATTTAATTGTATTGATGACTTTTAAGTTGTGTTTAACTGTTAGTTCCTATCTATAAACACTGTTTTGATGAGGTCTATAGATGACTATGATGGTTAGAGTTGCAGTAAAGCTAGAGATCCACAATACATACACAACTTCCAGGTTGTATAATATTTTAACGGAGCTTCTGACTGTAAAATAGTCAATGAAACATCGTCTTCATTTTGAAAGACCTATCAACAGATAGGTCACTCAATAGGGTGCGTAATTTTTTTTTCGTCCCTACCACCATTTTGTATTTTACGGCCGCCATTTTGAATTTATAAAAACAAAACCTAGCCTATAACCATCGGGCCGTTAAGACGAATCGATAGAGACCTCATTCATTAAAATCCATCCAGCCATTTGGGTGTTTCGAGGGTATAAATAAATCCACATACACAGATACGCGTGAAGCACTTAACCCTTCTTTTCAGTCCGGTAAAAAAAAAAAAAAAAAAAAAAAAAAAAAACTTCAGTTCGCAAACTTTTCGTGTTTCGGAGGAAAAGAGACATGCGTAAAAAATCAGTTTCTGATACAAAAAAGTAACATGTGGCACAGTTACGGGAACACCCCTGTGATTAGACGAAAATGCAACTTCAGATAATTTTTACGTTAAGTCTGTTCTCAACTGCTCTACTCAACAAGCGCAAAACGTTTTGACACATTTACAAATTCATTTTTTAACGAAAAGATATAAAAGTGGAAAGCCTGACCAGGGAAGCGATTTAGAATAGAACTGTGTTTTCCATTTTTGGAGCCATCAATTACCTATTGAGTTAGAAGCGATTTGAATCACGTGACAAACACGTTTTTCATCCTTTCTTGACTAATTTTTCTCGTTTCGCGCGGAAATTCGGTTCAAAACGCCCACTTTGACACTCTTTTCTGAAGGATCTATTGCGTTTGCAAAAAAAAAAAAAAAAAAAAAAAAACGGATAAAACAGCTCTATGACATAGTTTCGGAACATCAACACCTGCTAGTTTCATGCATTTCCGAACAAAAATAAATTAAAACTTATGTCAGATAGTTGCCCTTTTGGATTTGAGAACAATGGGCAAATCAAAACAGGAATTTTCGTGTTTTAATAATAATAATAAAAGCAATTGAAGAAACACCTTCAACTCACGTATCTTTTTTAGAATATTGATCGAAACCAGACAGCATGATCCTCTAACTTCTGATAAGATACAGAATTTAAATGTGAGATTAAAACTGAAATACAAAATTCTGAAGAAAAATGTAAGTTATAGGAAAACTTGTAAAATAGCTTTAGAATGTAAAAGTTCTTTAATATCAGATCAATCATAAAAGTCTTGTTGATGCTAAAAAAAAAAAATCTTTAAATTCATGCTTACTTTGAAACAGTCAAAGTTTAGAGGTCTGCACGGGTCGGGCTCGGGCCTATTCTCATTCATGGCACTTGGGCCGGGTCGGGCCTAACTTCTTTTTTTCGTACCGAGATAAGGCAGGTTTCATTCTTCCTAGGTCTTCATAAGCCGATATTTTTAGACCCGTCTCGATCCAGCCTGTATGAAATCATTGTCTCGGTATGGCCTGGTCCGTGCAAAAATCAGTAAAATTTGGCCCAGGCCAAAAATTTTTGCAAAAAGTGTATATATTTTTAAATAGACATTATTCTACAATTAAACATTAAAATTTATTCGTTTTAAAGAATAGTAGATTTCTAGGCAATAATATTAAAATACAGTAAAACGTGTGAAAAAGAACCAGCCTATGACGTAATCCTGTCTTATATGGAAAAATGTATTGATCCATGCAAAATGAATATAATAATACGTGAGAAAAGAATATAATACATTTACCCCTGCTAAGAAGGGAACTTGTTTAAATCGCACTTTTTTTTTTTTTTTCTATGCGATGTCTTAGAAGATTTTACTGTATAGCATTTTTCAGATTTTTAAGTCTCCAATATATAATTTTTTGATTAACGATATTAATTATAGCTGAAACATTAACATACAAATAGATATTCATTAAAAAAATGTATATCGCAACTTTCTTTAAAAATGAAAATTATAAACATGAAAAAAGAGATAAAATAAGTATTTTTGGTCCGAACTCCTTTTAACAAAATCGACGTAAAATTCCGTCGGACTTCGGCCGAGATTTTAAATATTTTCCGGGCCGGTCTCGGACCGAACTTTTGATTTTTATACCGGGTCGGCCCATTACTGTTTTTTGTACGACCGAACTTTTCTTTCTACGAGTCGGGCGGAGCCCGAAACTGGAAATTTCGGCCCATACAGAACTCTACAAAGTATAACTAAGTTATTAATTAAAATTGTTTAGTCTAACAATACAATCAAGTTTAAAATTATCAAGTAAGTCGATATTCTGTTTTACACGATTTTTTTAAATTTCTAAATACGAACCTACGACCCTAAACACGAATTGTTAATTACAACCCTGCACGATTCGAGTTATGCCCGACCCGAAATCGACAAAATATTTTTTTCAAACCTGCAACTTGATCCTAAGCATAAAATGAAAAAAAAAATCAATCCTAAATGTAAAACAATTCTGGAAAATAGTTTGCAATCATATGTCTAAAATCAATTTTATATTTCAAAAAATGAATACATACATTTACTTATTCATATACAAGTATTTTTTTTTTTATTATCATTTGAAACAATAATCTGGACTTTTCTTTGGGTTGGGTTAATTTTTAACGGCCGATTATCTACTCGAGGGATATAAGCCCGAGGGGGGAGTGCCCTTCGTGTGTGTGTTCTAAGGGAGCCTAATCCGTATTTACGCATGGAAATCCAAGGTTCAAAGAAAACCACGAAAACTCCGAACGATTGGGCCGACGGGCGCGATTGGGTTCGAACCCAGCACCTCCCGTCTACCAGCTTCGAGAGCACAGAACCTCTCGGCCACTGATGGGGCGGACTTTTCTTTGGAAAAATTTGGCGTACTCGAATCGGCTCCCAAGAAACAAACACCCTAATCTAAGATAACCCGAAAATGGAAACACTAGTCAACCCGATCCACAGCAAAATTTTAGAGCCAATGGCCAACACGATCGGGTAGAATCGGGTTAACTGAACCGATGCAAGATTTTAGTATTTGCTATATACACATCTTCCCGTAGTTTACAATGAAGTTATGTATGTATATAATTATTTTCTTATTTATACCTTCCATTTCTCTTTCATATATTAAATAGAGATTAATATCTATAAAATGAGACTCTACTCACTGTATATTGAAATTAATGAACAAAGAAGAAATTTTTAGTCTGATACTAAGTTTGTTTGAATAATTATACAAAATTCGCTTTTTATTTACTCATTCATTTATAAAAAAAATACTTACCCTACGCTTTTTAATTAGAAGATCGATGCGAGCAGATGAATTTAAACGTCCTGTCTCCTCTTGAAATCGTATTTCTCAGGCGTGTAAGTTTGTGGTTAATCGAATAAACAACAGGAGCGCACATGAATGAGCTCTAGACAAAATGTATAAAGTTTTCGGTAACATCCGGCCGTTGTGCGACAGCCTTTAACCGACATGTGGTTCAAGCCAATCCGATTTCCGAAGAAAAAAATCAGAGCCTTGCTATTCCGTGGGTCGCATTTTCTATAAACTAGCCTAAGATATTTTTTTTTAATTAACCTGCACCCGACTCGGGTCGTGTGCAGGAAAAATCGGATTACCCGACCCGATGCAGGACTCAAGACTCAAGTCAAAAAATTTTCCCCGACGATGATTAAATTTTACCCCGACGTGGGGGCCAGGTGTGCCCGATGGGGGGGCATATGCCCCCCCGGTCCCCCCTCTGGCGCCGCCCTTGGGCCAGATTCATCCGCCATTTTGTTTCAAAATGGCGGCCATTTAAAAATTTAAAAAAAATTTAAAATTTAAAATGTGGTACCAAAAAATTGAAAATGGAAAAATATTTTTTTCTTATGTATTTGACCTTTATACAAAGACTCCGTAGCAGTTTTTGTTTTGTCTATATCTTAAAAAATGGCTGAGTTATAGCATTTTGAATTTCTAGCGAAGCTGACATTTTGAAACGTCCTGAATTTTGTCACGCGATAAAAGGCGTATTTATGAACCGATTTGGATGTAACTTCGTTTATACATAGTACAGACCAATGTCTCGACCGAGTTCGTTGGCCAGCTTCATCCGCCATTTTGTTTAAAAATGGCGGCCTTTTAAAATTTTAAGAAAAATTTAAATTTGAAATGTGGTACCAAAAAATTGAAGATGGAAAAAATATTTTTTTCTTATGTGTTTGACCTCGATAAAAAGATTCGGGAGCAGTTTTTGTTTCGTCTATATCTTAAAAAATGGCTGAGTTATAGCATTTTGAATTTCTATTGTGGCTGAGACCTGATTTTTGTCATGCGATAACAGGCGTATTTATGAACCGATTTGAATGTAACTTGGTCTGTACATAGTACATACCAATGTTTCGACCGAGTTTGTTGGCCAGCTTCATTCGCCATCTTGTTTCAAAAGAGTTGCCATTTTTAAAAAAAAATGTAATTTAAAATTTAAAATGAGGTATTAAAAAATTGGAAAATGAAAACGATTTTTTTTTATGTGTTTGGCCTTGACACAAAGATTCTGGAGCAGTTTTTGTTTCTGAAAATTTGTTCTTTTGTTTATATCTTAAAAAGTGGTTGAATTATAGCACTTTGAATTTCTATCACGGCTAACACTTTGAAACGATCTTGTATTTGTCTCGCGATACCACACGTATTCGCCTATTTCGATGGAAGAAGGCATGTGGATAGTATACATCAATATCTCGACCAAGTTCGCTGGCCAGCTTCATCAGCCATCTTGTTTCGAAATGGCGGCCATTAAATTAAAAATATATATATTTAAAGTGAGGTGCAAAAAAATTAGAAATTGAAAAAGCTTTCTTTCTTAAGTATTTGACCTTGATATAAGGATTCAGGAGCATTTTTTGTTTGTCTTTATCTTAAAAAATGGCTCAGATATAGCAGTTTCAATTTCTAACGTGGGTGACATTTTGAAAAATCTGATTTTTTGCCTGCGACAGCACTCGTATGTATCAACCGATTCCGATGTGAGTGAGCATGTGCACAGCAATTACTAAGGTCTCGACCAAGTTCACTGGTTAGCCTCATCCACCATGTTGTCTTAAAATGGCAGGCACTTTCAGAAATCGCCGAATTTGGCAGCGAAATATAAGTTACTTTAAATAAAAGCAGCTTGGATAAAGCTGACTAATTTTGCGAAATTCTCATTCATAATGATTTAGTATTGATAAAAATTAGTATTGAATCTCCTACATTCGGTTTCCACTAAATTGAGCTTCGTGTGTTTGAATAATATAAGTTGGCTTTTTTAAAATAAGGAATATGAAAGCTACCTGTTCCTCCCGGCACTGGCCGGAAGGACTTTTTTTAACGTATGTACGGTCCCCTAAACTTTGACACCAGTATTTTATAAAAGGTTTCTTTGACTCAGTTTCGAAGACAGTTTATTCGAGGCGCCTGGGACCCTTGTCCCACATCTCCGAGACATAAGATGATGGAAATTAACTGGTAGAGTAATTTCATAGCTCGTAGCATCTGGAATGGATGGCTGGCTAGTAAAACATTTAACAGAAATGCAGGGGGTTAGAGCTCATAAAAAAAAATGTCTAAAAGGAAGCTTAAGTATAGCATTACAATAACTAGAAATATTTTTGTGCTTTATAAATTTTTTTAGGATTTTTTCACATATTTTTATAAATTTTTTGTAGATTTTTTATAATTATTTTTATAAAGTAATAGGTAAAAAAAAAGCCTAAGGTAAGGAAAGTGAAAAAGGGTAGCCTAAGTCCAATGGCCGACGAACTTGCGCTTTGGATCCGCAGGGTAGCCTAAGCCTAATGGCCGATGAACATGCGTTTTGGATCCGCTCAGGTTGACGTCAGGTTACTGGAAGTTATGCCGTCAAAAAGTCAGGGCAATGCCGGGAACGACCATTTGCCTGAGCGAGGTCCTGACGAGGACTAGCCCTCCCGGAAATACACGGTGATTATAATTAAACTTCCCCTATAAACAGCATCCTACAGCGCAAACGGGTGAACGGAAAGCAATGAAATTTGGTATATAGACTATACACGAGATACGCTCACGGAATTTCGAAAAAAAAAATACTCAGTTCCAAAATGTCCACCCGAGAGCGCCTTTTCCGAAAAAACATTAAATTTAACACAATAAACGACTGAAACGGAATACAAAAACAATATTAACAATCCAGAACAAGAATTATGAGTAATAAAATGTAAAACCGAGAAAAGCTGTGAGTTCTAGGAAAAAAATGTCGAGATTTCGATGCTGCAAAGAAGAGGAAGCTTTATGCAAAACAGTTTAAGGTATAAGACAGATGTTGCCATGTTTTATGTAGATGTGTTCAGCTGTCATGATGGCGGTATCTTTAGTTGAACGTGCGTTATTTGTGAAACTTTTTTACGGAAACAAGGGGAATGCTTCTGCTGCAGTTCGTGAATTTCGTCGTATAAAGAACCTACGGCGTGGATCAATGCCTACTAAAGGTATCTGGGCCATGATTAAGAGATTTAAAGAGACAGGGAAATTAGAAGTTCAACCTGGAAGAGGCTGTAAACCTGTTACACCGGTACTTGTTGATGCCGTTAAGACAGCTGTTGCCGCACAGTCACAGATATCAGAGTTTGGGGGCAATAACTCACGTGCAGTTTCTTGACAGACAGGCTATTCTTAGACTGTTAAAAATATGCAACTTTTGCTCCATAGTCACCCCACCGCTTTTATAGAATATCTCTATTCTGACCAATGGGAATGCTCCATAATATCGCCAAGTAATCGTTTTCTATAAAAGCCGTGGAGTGACTATGCAGCAAAAGCTACAGATTTTTAGCAGTGTACAGCACCTTCCGAAAACTGCTCAGAAACATAATGCGCTACTTCCCGTACAATATCCACCATACCCAAGAGCTGTTGGGTAGAGACAAGCCACAACGTCTCCCATTCGCAGTCAGTTTTCTCAACAGAATAACTGTTGATCTGTCATGACATTCGCATATTCTATGGAGCGACGAGGCTCATTTCTGCCTCACTGGGGCAGTCAACACACACAATTGTCGCATTTGGGCTCAGGAAAATCCGCGGATGCACATTGAAATCCCTACATTCACCAACGGTGTCTGTCTGATGTGGATTCACGGCAACATTCATCCTTGAGCCATTCACCTTTGAGGAAATAACTGCACGTGGTCCTATCACGTGTTCCGTTACGGGCCGTCTGTACTATGACATGCTGCAGACGTTTGTTGTGCCGCAACTACAGTAAAGGCGGTCCTTACATCGACCGTTTTCATGCAGGATGTTGCAACTCACATATCCATGAGTCCGTGAAGGCGCTATTGCTCCAAACTTCACAGACGAACGTGTTATTAGTCGCTTCTTTGGTAATCCATGGCCATCATGTTCGCTGGATTTAAATCCGTGCGATTTCTGGTTATAGGGTCACTTAAAATGTCTGGTGTATCGTGGAGGTGCGTATTGGCTCTATTAATACTAAAATCCAAATTCACTTTAAAACCGAAAAACCAAAAATTCTATAAATTAAAATTTCTAATTAAAAAAAATTGTTTTCGAATAAAAAAAAAAAATGAATAACATTTAATTTTCTCATTCATTTAAAAATATTCACGATTTATTTTTTGAATAAGTTATTAAAAAATACTCTCATTTTAAATATATTTTTAATGAATACATTTAAAATAAATATTTTAATTAAAATATTAATCGGAAAGAAATCTGTTTTACAATACAAAATTATTAAAACCCCAGCCACAATCTCATTAAAAATTAAATCTTCCCGAAAATCTTTCGAAATTCAAATCTTTTTAAAGAAATTAATCAAGCCATACCCATCTCAGGCAAACATATTTACTTCAAATTGTTTCGTTACTGTTCAATCGTAGCCGAGTGGTTAGAGTACTGGTATCGTAGCACTAAGGTAGCTGGTTAAATCCCAAGGATAGCAACTTTTATTTTATCCCCATTTTTTTCAACTGACGTATATTTTACCTCCTGTAACGGATAAAAAAAGGAACGGATATACGTCTATTAACGGAAAAATACTGGTACCACTGCCGCCAAGAAAATTTCCGTGAAATGAAGAAAGTATTTCCGAGAGCGTAGAGCGTTGGCATCAAAAGGCAAAAGATTGTGGGTTTAAGTCCAGGCACAGACACTTTTTGAATCAGTTGGGAAAAAATGTAACTTATATACAAATGACCTCATTAAATAAAATATTATTTTAAATTTAAACTTTTACATAAATAAGACATTTTGAAATTTTAGAATGACATAAGTATCTTCACCAGACTTTTAATGAGAAAACTTAACATGAATTTTTAATACATTTAACAAAGTTTGTCCGTGAAGAATATATTTTAAAGGACATTTAATTTTTAAAAACAAGAAAAATATGGCAAATAAAAGAATCTCAAAGAAGAAATAGAAAAATTTCAAATTTGAAGGAGCTTAAAAAGGAAATTGGAGGCATTGATTTCAAAAACAGTATCACATGAAGCGGTAAATAAAAGAACGGATATACGTCTGACATATTTATTTGACATTTTCTGAAATCTAGTGAAACTGGGAGGCAAGTCTGACCGGTGTCGACCACAGACTGTGTGGGAGCTTGATTCGTGGGCCCACCGAATTGTGGAAGGTGAGTGTTGGATGGGGTCAACCATGCTCTAGTGTGGGGTGCCCTATCTGGAGGTGTGCTCGTTGAGGTGGACGAGGTGCGGCGGATCGGTGTCGACTACGGCTAGTGATGGTAGCATAACCACGAAACCTAGCCAAACTGTAGAAGGTGAGTATCGGCCGGATTACCAAGTCCCTTCTCGAGTGTCTCCTCAGCTGTTTGTGTTGATGTTGTGTGGGTTTTATTTGCTCGGGAGTGGTGGCGTTGTCGCCCTAATCTCGGAGGCAAGGCTAGTTTAGCGTGTCTTTGCGCAGGCGGGATTTACTGCATCCGCCGGCCAGATGAGCAGCTTCCTTTCTCTCTCCTGTTTGATGTGCTCTGGCATGGTGGTGCGTGCCAGAGTTGAATACTACTGGTGTATCGGGCGTGGGGCCTGGGTGCGGTCTGTGGCTGGGTAGTTCGATAGAAGCGAATTCCGCCTATTCAGTTTCTGTAGGCCCCTGGGCTGGATGACGATTTCGTCATCTGAGGGGGCATGGCGACCCCCTCGGGGCGTAAAGCCTGTTGGATGTTTTGAGCACGCGCTGGGCGCGGGCTCTTGCATCTGTTGCTTGTTGGAAACAACTCTTGATATGTACGCACTTTGCTCAGCAGTGGATCGTGTTGGGGTTCTAGGTCCCAGCTTTCGACCTGAGAAGCGAACCGCCCTGTTCTGTTCTCCGGGCCTTTGGACAGGGTGTGGACTAGCTCCGCACCTAAAGGGGCTTGTGACCCCTTTAAGGCGTAATGTCTTCGGAAGGCTATGTCCTTCGGCCTTGGTGTGAGGGATGTTGTGTGGTTGTCGATGGTGGTAGACTAAGCACAGCAGCCCATCTGATCCACTAAGCAGGGTGCTCAGGACTGACCATCTTGAGTGCTCGAGGGAATTGTCGCATCCCTCGTGGTTTGCTTGCGACAGTTGCAGGATCCCAGTAGATGAATGGCCTGTTCTTTCGTAGTCAGGTCTAATTGATTTCGTTGTAGTGATGGGTAGTCGGCTTGACGATGTCGTTGTCAGTGGCAGACCTCTTTGCGCTGGCTGGCCTCGACTGGCCACTTGGTGGTTCGTTGAGATGAGCCGCTTGTGCGGCGTCGACCTCGGTGCAGGTGTTTTCTTGAGTATCGAACTCGTCATAACAGTCCATGGGGCGAACAAAATCAGGCCGCAGGAAAGTCTTTGCGAAGTTCTAGAATGCGTTTTGGCCAAGCGTGGCCCGCGCGCAGCTGTTCCGACTGGCGGGTTTGTTGTAGTGACGACTGGGCGTTGTTTGATGCCTTGGAGGACGGAGGGTCGCTACGCGACCTTCTTCGAAGGACCGCATGATCCGATCCATTCGGATCTGGAACGGGAAACTTTAGTTTTATCTGAAATAGATACTATTGGACAACTGATGTCAGCATTTCTACAGAAAAAATTTGAAAATTATAAGTGTGAAAATAATTCTAATTTAATGATGAAAGGGCTGTGTACGTTTAACATTTATTTTAAATTTTTGTAAATTTGAATATTAATTAGATCAAAAATAATAACGTGAAAGAAAAGGGGGTGAAGTTTGCTTTGAAAAGCAAGGACGGACGGGAAATCTAAAATTATTACAAATTCCTTATCTGTATAAAACTTTGAAAGTAGGTAATAAGTTTAAAAAATGGATTGTAAAGGAATCAACGGAAGACATAGTCCGCAATCATTCAACGCACTTTTGGTCACTTTCTGGGCTTTTTTTGCTGGTCTCCTGCAACCTCATTGGCTACAGAAGTGCCGCGTCAAATTCGATAGTGGCTTTTAACTTTACTGCTCTCTGAGACATCCGCTTTCGTGTCTTTCCAACCTGTTCATTTTGTCGATTTTCACCGGCAGTGCCATTCGTCGCACTCTGCAACCTCACTGACTGCTGAAGCTTGCCGTTAAATCCTAGACGGATTTTTCTTAAATTTTGATTTTTTTTCCTCACCAAATCTCTATTTTTCGACGTTTTTAATAGTTCTATTCTATTATTTTTTTAAATTATTATTTTTTTATTTAGTTTTATATAAAAATAGAACAAAAGTATGGCTCTGGAGCCATTTAATTTTCCTCTCTTACCCTCAGTTTGTCACCTCGACCAACCCAATGCTCTGGAATTTGCGTGCAAATTCCATCTTTTGCTTAACATCCACACATCAAGAATTATTCGACTGATTACTTTCGATTGGAAGTAACTTGAGCATTGCGACTCTGGTAGGCATTCTAGAGATCTCTCCATTGATTCACTGATTCAACCCACTTTTGGCTGTCATGTGCTCAAAAGAACCTTTTTTTTAAGCCATCATCGAACTACTGTGTGATCAGGTAAGCTGAAGTCAATGGGGAGAAGCACGTCTTGTCTGTTTCGTTGGCTACGACAAAAACAAACTACTCGGATTCTTAAAATAATGTCACATCTTAATTCATTTTTAAGTAAAAATAAATCATGTCTAATTGGAATCTGGACAGCTGTTTGCTACACTCTATTTAGATGACCGATAAACAGGATGCTCGGATACAACAGCACAAACTGTGCTGAACGAGAATCCTTGCTATGAGAACATAAAATTTGTACAAAGAACTATACTTCGCATAGTTTTTGAGAAAAATACAACAGAGAAAGTATGGCGTCACATGCTTCTTAGCAGTTTGTAATGCATTACTATAGTACTAACCAAAAATAAATCAAATGCTCATCAACGGAATGCATTATCACTATGCAAAGATTGTCGAAAGTTTCCAGCTGCCGCCATTTAAATTTGGACAAACAGAGGCTGTTTGTTCATTTGCATATTACACACACTACTACTGTTCATAGACCCCACCATTGTTTGAGAGGTTCTGCTTTCAATGCTGGAAAATGGAAGATGCTGAGATCGAACTCAAACACGGCCGTCGGCCTAATCGTTCGGAGAGGTCCGTGGTTTTCTTCAAATATTGCGTAAATACGGTTTAGATTCCATTAGAAAGACACCCATCCAACCCCCCATCCGGCCTATTTCACTCGTGTAGATGCTCAACACTCATTAAAGATACCATCAACTACTGTCCATCGCTATTTAAATTGTTGCCACTTCACAGTCCTATCCCAAGTAGCACAAAATGATTAGGCCAACGTTGGCTGGTTGTTGACTAATTATTATTCCATTTTCGCCCACCATAAAAAATGATCGCCTTGCTGAACATTTTGCCAAAAAAGGCCTAACGGTGGTCCAACCGCTGCTGTTTTTCAGAATCCTGCTCTAAAGTATAATACTCTTTGCATATACCATTTTCCAACATTACCATTCCCAATCCAATCATTTCCCAATGATTTCAACAAACTGTCAATGATGGACCAACAAACTGTGCTACCTGGAATGGGCTATAGATTTTACGTTTTAAATTTTTTTTTTTTTTTTTTTTTTAAATAATTTGTGTTATCCGTTTTGCAATTTTATCCGCCTCGGTTCTGAAGAATCACATGTGATACTTCCGAACCCAGAAAGATATAAACTGAACTTTTTTTTTTTTTTTTTACTTTACTTCTATATAGTTGAATGTTTTTGGCTTTGCATCAAACCAAAAAATGTCAGCACTGATGCTTATCTCCAATTAAAACAAGTGTTATTATCATCTGAGTTTTCAAAATGCATTCCTAACAGAGTGTCCAAGAAAGTATGAAATTTTCATAATTATTTGACTTAAATGCTTTACAGTAAAAAAGTCCTTCCGACCAGTGCCGGGAGGAAGAGGTAGCTTTCATAATCCTTATTTAAAAAAAGCCAACTTATATCATGCAAACACACGAAGCTCAATTTAGTGGAAACCGAATATAGGAGATTCAATACTAATTTTTATCAATATAATGAATGAGAATTTCGCGAAATTAGTCAGCTTTATCCAAGCTGCTTTTCTTTAAAGTAACTTATATTTGGCTGCCAAATTCGGCAATTTCTTAAAGTGCCTGTCATTTTAAGACAACATGGTGGATGAGGCTAAGCAGTGAACTTGGTCGAGACCTTAGTAATTGCTGTGCACATGCTCACTCACATCGGAATCGGTTAATATATAGGAGTGCTGTCGCATGCAAAAAATCAGATTTTTCAAAATGTCACCCACAATAGAAATTGAAACTGCTATATCTGAGCAATTAAAATAATAAAACTTTGTAAAAAATTACCATAAAATTAAAACAAAACACAGGACGCGTTTCGAGCTAAAAACATAACAGCTCGTCATCAGCTAAGCATACACGTGTCCGAAAACGAACAAGTTCAAAAATGAACTGAAGAAAAAGAATGTTGCGAAGAATGCGACAGATGGCGCAACCTGATAGAGGGATATCCAAAAGGGAAATGTGTTGAAAAAAGATAGAAGAGAAAATGAAATGGAAAAAATGGAAATAAAAGAAAAATTAAAAATAAAAGAAGTAAATTAAAAATATAAATAAAATAATAAATAAAGAACTATAAAAGAACAAGAAAAAAATCCATTTTTTTTTTTTTTTTTTTTTTTTTTTTTTTTTTTACAAAATAAAAAGAAAAGAAACAAGAGAAAAGGGAAAAGAATTACAAAATTAATTTCCACGCTGGAGATAGGAAAGGAGATGATGGGAGATCATTGACAAGATTAGCAGAATTTTTAGAAATAAAATATGCTTCATGAAAATCCAAGTGAGAGGGAGAGGCAGGGGAAGAAATAATTTTGGCCATGGAGAAATTGAAACAATGACTGGAAGACCAACAGTGAGAAGCAATCGAAGATTTAGAGATTTCTTGATTTGCAATATATCTCTGATGCTCGCCTAATCTGAATTTTAAAGCTCTCTTTGTTTGACCAATATAACCTAAATTGCAAGAGCAAGGAATGAAATAAACACCCCACCGGTTCTCAGTAGGAACAGGATCTTTTAGAGAAGAGAATTTAATTTTATTCATAGGTTTGAAGATAACTTTAAAGTTAAAACGAGAAAGTATTTTAGCAATTTTGAAACACAGAAGAGAATAAAAGGGCAGAACTATTATAGAATTAAAATTAGGAGGATTATTTGAATCAGAAAAAGGACGTTTAGGCTTATTAAATTTATACAAAGCTTTATCAATTAAAGAGGGATTATAACCACGAGCAAGGGCGAGAGATTTCAGATAATTAATTTCATTATTCAGAGCAGAAGAGTCAGAACAAATGCGTAACGCCCTAAAAACAAAAGTATAAAAGGACGCCACTTTTTGTTGAGGAGGATGATTTGAAAGGGCATGAGGGGGAAGGGAGACAGCGAAAGGTTTTCTATAAACGGAGGTAGAGAACCGATCTGGGAGTTTTGAAACCAAGACGTCAAGGAAAGGAAGAGAATTGTTCTCTTCGACTTCGAGAGTAAATTGAATACAAGGATCAACAGAATTAACAAGAGAAAGGAGATTAGAAAGATCAAGGTCAGATGGAATTAAAATGAAAGTGTCATCAACATACCTAAACCAGAAAGGAAATTTATATAAACTGAAGAGCTTTTCTTCAACAAAATGCATATAAATATCACATAAAAGAGGAGACAATGGATTACCCATGGCCAGACCCTCAGTTTGAGAATAGAAAGAATTGTTAAACTGAAAAGTAGTTTGCCTGACACAAATACTAACTAAATGCAGGATTTCATCAATCTCAATGGAAGAGTAATGAAATTCGCGCAACCTTCTTTCCAAACAATCAATTGCCCCTTGAACAGGCACGTTAGTGAAAAGGGATTTAACATCTAAGGAAACCATTATATAATTGCAAGGAGAAAGGCGTTTAATTTTATCAACAAAGTCAAAAGAGTTTTTCACGGTATGAAAGTTAGTGGAAGATAAAGGAGCGAGTAACTTAGAAAGGAACTTGGCAAGTTTATAAGAAGCAGTACCAATATTGGAAACGATAGGGCGAAAGGAAAGAGTAGGTTTATGGACCTTAGGAAGAGCATAGAAACGAGCACAATTAGCGATAGTAGGGGTGACCAAACGTTTAGTGTTATCATTAAGAAAGACAGAATTTTTAATGACATGCTTGATGTCAGATAAATGCTTAGTAGAAGGATCCTTTTTTAATTTGGAATATGGACCAGAGTTTAACATAGATTCAACGTGGGAAATATAATCAGATTTATTGAGAAGAACTGTTTGACCGCCTTTATCAGCCTTAGTAATAAGAAGGTTAGGAACGGAATTAAGTTCACTGAGAGCAGATTTCTGAGAAGAAGAAAGATTAGACTTATTAAAAGATTTATTAGAAGAAATGACATTAGCCAAAAGGTAACGAAGAGAATCAAGTTGACCAGAAGAAATTTTACTGTTTTTGAAAGAATGTTCAATGGGAGCAATTAAGTTCGGAATAGAAGGCTTAGAAATGCACGAAAAATTCAAGCCAAGTGAGAGAACATCACGCTGAGAATCAGTAAGAGAGTGAGAAGACAAATTGACAACATAATTTTGCTCAAGAGGAGAAATACTAGGAGCAGAAGAATTAGAAGTCAGAAGAGAAGAAAACTTTTTATCCAAAATAGCATTGTGACACCTAGATTTGAAATCGACGTAAGCAAAAATCCGTTTCTCAAGGAAAGGGAAATAAATTACAGTTTTACTTAACTGTAAATGCAAAGAATATAATTCATATTCGATGCAAGAAAGAGAGTAACGAACATCTTGAATGATGGCTCTAAGAGTACATAGTACATACGAATGTCTCGACCGAGTTCGTTGGCCAGCTTCATCCGCCGTTTTGTTTCAAAATGGCGGCCATTTACAATTTTGAAAAAATTTTTAAATTTGAAATGTGGCACCAAAAAATTGAAAATGGAAAAATATTTTTTTCCGCCGTTTTGTTTCAAAATGGCGGACATTTACAATTTTGAAAAAATTTTTAAATTTGAAATGTGGCACCAAAAAATTGAAAATGGAAAAATATTTTTTTCTTATGTATTTGACCTTTATACAAAGATTCCGGAGCAGTTTTTGTTTCGTCCATATCTTAAAAAATGGCTGAGTTATAGCATTTTGAATTTCTAGCGTGAATGACATTTTGAAACGTCCTGAATTTTGTCACGCGATAAAAGGCGTATTTATGAACCGATTTGGATGTAATTCAGTGTGTACATAGTACATACCAATCTCTCGACCGAGTTCGTTGGCCAGCTTCATCCGCCATTTTGTTTCAAAATGACGGCCATTTAAATTTTTTTAAAAATTTAAAATTTGAAATGTGGTACCAAAAAATTGAAAATGGAAAAATATTTTTTTCTCATGTATTTGACCTTTATACAAAGATTTCGGAGCAGTTTTTATTTCGTCTATATCTTAAAAAATGGCTGAGTTATAGCATTTTGAATTTCTAGCGTGGCTGACATTTTGAAACGTCCTGAATTTTGTCACGCGATAAAAGGCGTATTTATGAACCGATTTGGGTGTAACTTCGTTTATACATAGTACATATCAATGTCTCGACCGGGTTCGTTGGCCAGCTTCACCCGCCATCTTGTTTAAAAATGGCGGCCATTTAAATTTTTACGAAAAATTTAAATTTGAAATGTGGTACCAAAAATTGAAAATATATTTTCTTCTTATGTGTTTGACCTTGATAAAAAGACTCGGGAGCAGTTTTTGTTTCGTCTATATCTTAAGAAATGGCTGAGTTATAGCATTTTGAATTTCTAGCGTGGCTGACATTTTGAAACGTCCTGATTTTTCTCACGTAATAACAGGCGTATTTATATACCGACTTGGATGTACCTTGGTGTGTACATAGTACATACAAATATCTCGACCGAGTTCGTTGGCCAGCTTCATCCGCCATCTTGTTTCAAAATGGCGGCCATTTAAAAAAATAAAAAAATAAAAAAATTTAAATGAGATACCAAAAAATTGGAAAATGAAAAAGATTTTTGTTGTATGTGTTTGACCTTAATACAAAGATTCCGGAACAGTTTTTCTTTCGTCTATATCTTTAAAAAAAATGGCTGAGTAATAGCATTTTGAATTTCTCTTGTAGCTGACATTTTAAAACGACCTGATTTTTGTCACGCGATAACAGGCGTATTTATGAACCTATTTGGATGTAACTTGGTCTGTACATAGTACATACCAATGTCTCAACCGAGTTCGTTGGCCAGCTTCATTCGCCATCTTGTTTCAAAAGGGTTGCCATTTAAAAAAAAATTAAATTTAAAATTCAAAATGAGGAATTAAATGAGGAATTAAAAAATTGGAAAATGAAAAAGATTTTTTTATGTGTTTGGCCTTGATACAAAGATTCCGGAGCAGTTTTTGTTTCTGAAAATTTGTTCTTTTGTTGATATTTTAAAAAATGGTTGATTTATAGCAATTTGAATTTCTAGCATGGCTAACATTTTGAAACGATCTTGTATTTGTCACGCGATAACACACGTATTCGCCTATTTCGATGTAAGAAGGCATGTGGATAGTATACATCAACACCTCGACCAAGTTCGCTGGCCAGATTCATCAGCCATCTTGTTTCAAAATGGCGGCCATTAAATTAAAAAAAATATATATATTTAAAGTGAGGTGCAAAAAAATTAGAAATTGAAAAAGGTTTCTTTCTTAAGTATTTGATCTTGATATAAGGACTCAGAAGCATTTTTTGTTTGTCTTTACCTTAAAAAATGGCTCAGATATAGCAGTTTCAATTTCTATTGTGGGTGACATTTTGAAAAATCTGATTTTTTGCATGCGACAGCACTCCTATATATTAACCGATTCCGATGTGAGTGAGCATGTGCACAGCAATTACTAAGGTCTCGACCAAGTTCACTGCTTAGCCTCATCCACCACGTTATCTTAAAATGACAGGCACTTTAAGAAATTGCCGAATTTGGCAGCCAAATATAAGTTACTTTAAAGGAAAGCAGCTTGGATAAAGCTGACTAATTTCGCGAAATTCTCATTCATTATATTGATAAAAATTAGTATTGAATCTCCTATATTCGGTTTCCACTAAATTGAGCTTCGTGTGTTTGCATGATATAAGTTGGCTTTTTTTAAATAAGGATTATGAAAGCTACCTCTTCCTCCCGGCACTGGCCGGAAGGACTTTTTAGGTAGCTTTCTTTACAAAAAAGCTACCTATTGCAGCCGTTCGGAGGAAAGCGATTTCAAAAAATTTTGGTATATTTTAATCGATCATGACCCCCAGACCCCGAAACCACCCTCCGTTCAAAATTGATATATATATATATATATATATATATATATATATATATATCTGACCTATGTCACACTGTAACTCCCGTAATTATGAACCGATTTCGATGTAATTCGGTGTGTGCATAGTACATACCAATGTCTCGACTGAGTTCGTTGGCCAGCTTCATCCGCCGTTTTGTTTCAAAATGGCGGCCATTTAAAATTTTTAAAAATTTTTAAAACATGAAATGTGGTACCAAAAAATTAAAAATTAAAAAATATTTTTTTCTTATGTATTTGACCTTTATACAAAGATTCCGGAGCAGTTTTTGTTTTGTCTATATCTTAAAAAATGGCTGAGTTATAGCCTTTTTGAATTTCTAGCGTGGCTGACATTTTGAAACGTCCTGAACTTTGTCACGCGATAAAAGGCGTATTTATGAACCGATTTGGATGTAATTCAGTGTGTACATAGTACATACCAATCTCTCGACCGAGTTCGTTGGCCAGCTTCATCCGCCATTTTGTCTCTAAATGGCGGCCATTTAAATTTTTTTTTTTAAATTTAAAATTTGAAATGTGGTACCAAAAAATTGAAAATGGAAAAATATTTTTTCTTATGTATTTGACCTTTATACAAAGATTTCGGAGCAGTTTTTGTTTCGTCTATATCTTAAAAAATGGCTGAGTTATAGCATTTTGAATTTCTAGCGTGGCTGACATTTTGAAACGTCCTGAATTTTGTCACGCGATAAAAGGCGTATTTATGAACCGATTTGGATGTAACTTCATTTATACATAGTACATACCAATGTCTCGACCGGGTTCGTTGGTCAGCTTCATCCGCCATCTTGTTTAAAAATGGTGGCCATTTAAATTTTTAAGAAAAATTTAAATTTGAAATGTGGTACCAAAAAATTAAAAAAATATTTTCTTCTTATGTGTTTGACCTTGATAAAAAGATTCGGGAGCAGTTTTTGTTTCGTCTATATCTTAAGAAATGGCTGAGTTATAGCATTTTGATTTTCTACCGTAGCTGACATTTTGAAACGTCCTGATTTTTGTCATGTAATAACAGGCGTATTTATGAACCAATTTGGATGTACCTTGGTGTGTACATAGTACATACAAATATCTCGACCGAGTTCGTTGGCCGGCTTCATCCGCCATCTTGTTTCAAAATGGCGGTCATTTAAAAAAAAAAAAAAAAAAAAATTTAAATGAGATACCAAAAAATTGGAAAGTGAAAAAGATTTTTTTTGTATGTGTTTGACCTTAATACAGAGATTCCGGAACAGTTTTTCTTTCGCCTATATCTAAAAAAAAATGGCTGAGTAATAGCATTTTGAATTTCTCTTGTGGCTGACATTTTAAAACGACCTGATTTTTGTCACGCGATAACAGGCGTAATTATGAACCTATTTGGATGTAACTTGGTCTGTACATAGTACATACCAATGTCTCGACCTAGTTCGTTGGCCAGCTTCATTCGCCATCTTGTTTCAAAAGGGTTGCCATTTAAAAAAAATTAAATTTAAAATTCAAAATGAGATATTAAACAATTGGAAAATGAAAAAGATTTTTTTATGTGTTTGGCCTTGATGCAAAGATTCCGGAGCAGTTTTTGTTTCTGAAAATTTGTTCTTTTGTTTATATCTTAAAAAATGGTTGATTTACAGCACTTTGAATTTCTAGCATGGCTAACATTTTGAAACGATCTGTATTTGTCACGCGATAATACACGTATTCGCCTATTTCGATGTAAGAAGGCATGTGGATAGTATACATCAACACCTGGACCAAGTTCGCTAGCCAGATTCATCAGCCATCTTGTTTCTAAATGGCGACCATTAAATTAAAAAATATATATATATTTAAAGTGAGGTGCAAAAAAATTAGAAATTGAAAAAGGTTTCTTTCTTAAGTATTTGACCTTGATATAAGGATTCAGGAGCATTTTTTGTTTGTCTTTACCTTAAAAAATAGCTCAGATATAGCAGTTTCAATTTCTATTATGGGTGACATATTGAAAAATCTGATTTTTTGCATGCGACAGCACTCCTATATATTAACCGATTCCGATGTGAGTGAGCATGTGCACAGCAATTACTAAGGTCTCGACCAAGTTCACTGGTTATCCTCATCCACCATGTTGTCTTAAAATGACAGGCACTTTAAGAAATTGCCGAATTTGGCAGCCAAATATATGTTACTTTAAAGAAAAGCAGCTTGGATAAAGCTGACTAATTTCGCGAAATTCTCATTCATTATATTGATAAAAATTAGTATTGAATATCCTATATTCGGTTTCCACTAAATTGAGCTTCGTGTGTTTGAATGATATAATTTGGCTTTTTTTAAATAAGGATTATGAATGCTACCTCTTCCTCCCGGCACTGGCCGGAAGGACTTTTTTAAATGGCAACCATTTGAAACAAGATGGCGAATGAAGCTGGCCAACGAACTCGGTCGAGACATTGGTATGTACTATGTACAGACCAAGTAACATCCAAATCGGTTCATAAATACGCTTGTTATCGCGTGACAAAAATCAGGTCATTTTAAAATGTCAGCCACAATACAAATTCAAAACGCTATAACTCAACCATTTTTTTAGATATAGACGAAACAAAAACTGTTCTGGGATCTTTGTATTAAGGTCAAACACATACAAAAAAAAAAAATCTTTTTCATTTTCCAATATTTTGGTATTTCATTTTAAATTTTAAATTTTTTAAATTATTTTAAATGGCTGCCATTTTGAAACAAGATGGCGAATGAAGCTGGTCAACAAACTCGGTCGAGATATTTGTATGTATTATGTACACACCAAAGTACATCCAAATCGGTTCTTAAATACGCCTGTTATCACGTGACAAATATCAGGACGTTTCAAAATGTCAGCCACGCTAGAAATTCAAAATGCTATAACTCAGCCATTTTTTTTGAGATATAGACAAAACAAAAACTGCTACCGAATTTTTGTATCAAGGTCAAATACATAAGAAAAAAATATTTTTTCAATTTTCAATTTTTTGGTACCACATTTCAAATTTAAATTTTTCTTAAAAATTTAAATGGCTGCCATTTTTAAACAAGATGGCGGATGAAGCTGGCCAACGAACTCGGTCGAGACATTGGTATGTACTATGTACAAACGAAGTTACATCCAAATCGGTTCATAAATACGCCTTTTATCGCGTGACAAAATTCAGGACGCTTCAAAATGTCAGCCAAGCTAGAAATTCAAAATGCTATAACTCAGTCATTTTTTAAGATATAGACGAAACAAAAACTGCTCCGGAATCTTTGTATAAAGGTCAAATACATAAGGAAAAAATATTTTTCCATTTTCAATTCTTTGGTACCACATTTCAAATTTAAAATTTTTAAGAAAATTTTAAATGGCCGCCATTTTGAAACAAAATGGCGGATTTAGCTGGCCAACGAACTCGGTTGAGACATTGGTATGTACTATGTACATACCGAATTACATCCAAATCGGTTCATAAATTCGAGAGTTACAGTATGACAAAGGTCAGATATATATATATATATATATATATATATCAACTTTTGAACGGAGGGTGGTTTCGGGGTCTGGGGGTCATGATCGATGAAAATATACCAAAATTTTTTGAAATCGCTTTCCTCCGAACGGCTGCAATAGGTAGCTTTTTGTAATGAAAGCTACCTAAAATGAGGATTTGTAGATCATTTAATTAATTAAAGGCCTTCAATTTGTTACTGTTTAATTTAGTTTATCAATAATTAAAACGATATTTTAAGGGTGTTAGTACTTTTAGATCCGTATTTGTGAGCCTAAATTACTAGCCCACTAAAGTATCAATTTCATAAAAAAGGCTCCTTCTGTCATCTATGGTGTCTGTTTAGATAAACATTATTCATCTAAACAGCTCATAACTTCAATCATTTAATCTAGATATGAACAATTAGCTAAATAATCACGTCAACCTAAATAATTTTGTAATTTAGTAAAAAACCTTATTCCATGTTTATGAAAAGAACATTTCATTTGTTTACTGCTATAACTATTTGTGTTAAATATATATTTCATCCCTTTATTGATATAACTCATCCTCATTCAGTGCAACAATTCTAAACTGTTTCCTGTGTTGCTTTAAATTGCTACTTAACAGAGCCGTCCTTAGCGAAAGCGAGGCCGGGTGCAAGAACTTTTGCGAGGCCATTCACTACCAAACTAGTTAATACCCTTCCATGCCAAAACTAGTCAATAGCAGTTTAACTGGGTTCTTTTATTCCTGTACCAGAAATTTCGAATAATAATTTTTGCTTTAATTCATGACAGACATTACGTGATTAAATAAAGTGAAAGTAACTATTCGGAAATTCTTGTAGAAATCCACTAAATTGGCAACACTATTTCCTACAACGCAATCGCCTTTTCAAAACCTCGCATGGCATACACAGTAGCACACCAAGGATTACTCTTTTTAGTGTGGAGAGGTGGGTAGTATGTTTTAGTAGAGGTTTATACAGACTCGGGCTAATTTACTTTCATAATACTCTTAGTCAAAGGATTTATTGATTAAATTACTCGACCAGTCCACTTCATATTATGGCAGCAAAGAATGTGATAAAGATGAAGCTTTTGATCTTAAAGTCTATTCTTTATTTAATTGTAACCTTTTTAAAATGTTCGATTTAGTTAGCAAATATTAAAATGCTAATATTTTTAAATTGTTAAAAAAATTTAAAAGTAGAAAAAAAATCCGAGTCAAAATCAAACTTTCTGAAAATTTCCCGTTACCTAAGAACCTTAAAAAAAATAATCTTTCATAATTTTTGGACATTTTAAATCTTTAGTCTCAAGGTCTGGAAGATGGGGCTTCAACTGTTGGCTTCTGCGTCGTGTTTACGCGATAGGACATACGTTATGCGTGAGGTAGGGGTCTGCACGGGCCTGGCTGGGACCAAAAGAAAGATATCTAGGCCCGGCCCAGTGAAAAAAATTAAAGTTTGGGCAAGGTCGGGCCCGATTATATTTACAGTGTTTACGGCCCGGCCCAGCTCGTACAAAAATCAGTAAAAACAGGCCCGGCACGTGTAAAAATTAATTAAATCAGGGCCGATCTGACCCGACTCAATTTCTACAAACAATTCCAATTTTCTTAAGACACAATTAAGATTTTTTTAAAGAACACTACGTACTCATTTAGGGAAAATTTTTACAGTATATTTTAGACTACTATGTGTTCCCAAGACAGAAAAAGCACAATAATAATGTTAATGATTACGTAGACGCTTCGACTTTTCAGCCTTCAAATAAAGATTCATTAAAAAAATTATGTAGTTTAGAATCAATTAAAAAACCATTAACGGGTTAAAAGTTTGTGACGCAGCACTTTATCTCATTGCTATAAGAATTTTAATTATGGAACTTAAAAATAATGATATCAAATTTTAAGTGACGCTATATTATTTATTTCATTATTTTATTTTTGTTTTATTTATAATTGCATGCGTAAGAATTATGTTAAATTTAAAAGGAAGTATAAAAATTTATTCATTGATGCGTTATCATTCACACTTTTCATAAATTCAAACTATGAGTTTTAAAAGATATGATATCAAAATTTAAGTGACGCCTTGATGTAGCCTTAAACAATTTGTTTTAAAATTCAATTTTAATTGTTTTCGATTTGGCTAAATATATTTACACATCTAACCAAAACTTTTAATTTTCCAATACACTGTTAAAAATACCACTTTCACTGAACCTGTACAATGCACTGTACTGTATTTATATGAATAAATTGATTTATCTTTTGTGCCACGCTATCCAAAATCAAAAGTAAAATTTATGTAAATGATTTCTTTGCGTCATAATATCCATTTGCATATATTTCGCTTAGTTTGGATACAATGACGCAAAGAAATCCCTTACATAAATTTTACTTTTGATTTTGGATAGCGTGGCACAAAAGATAAATCAATTTATTCATATAAATACATTACAGTGCATTGTACAGGTTCAGTGAAAGTGATATTTTTAACAGTGTATGGGAAAATTAAAAGTTTTGGTTAGATGTGTAAATATATTTAGCCAAATCGAAAACAATTAAAATTGAATTTTAAAACAAATTGTTTAAGGCTACATCAAGGCGTCACTTAAATTTTGATATCATATCTTTTAAAACTCATAGTTTGAATTTATGAAAAATGTGAATGATAACGCATCAATGAATAAATTTTTATACGTCCTTTTAAATTTAACATAATTCTTACGCATGCAATTATAAATAAAACAAAAACAAAATGATGAAATAAATAATATAGCGTCACTTAAAATTTGATATCATTATTTTTAAGTTCCATTTTTAAAATTCTTATAGCAATGAGATAAAGTGCTGCGTCACAAACTTTTAACCCGTTAAGGGTTTTTTAATTGATATCATTCGTTTTTTAAGTTAATAATAAAAAGATAAAAAAAAAATAAAGACTAATGATAGGAACTCATAATCGTGATTTCCATTCACCTTTAATTCCCTCCCCCCCCCCCCTTCAAAAGAGCATACCTCATACTTCAATTGTAAAGAGTGTTGTGCTATTTGATGTTTTTAAAGAACTTTTTAGTAACATATGGAAGTAATATACAAAATGTGGGGGGTTATGGTTTGTTTCACAGATATAGAAAGCTTTGTTAAAACTTATTATGTAAAAAGTTTACTTTCTTAAAAAATATATAAAGAAATATTACTCTTTAAAACTTTTTATTTAAAATACAATAAAATTGTAAGCAAAAAAGTACTTTCAAATAAAATTTATTTGGGAAATTACTGATTTTTTATTTTTTAAGAAATAATTTTCCATCATGTAAGTTTTTAATCTATCAACATCTAATATAACACTAACATGTGACATAACATTTATTGGTACTTTAATGTAAATGTTCAATTTTTAGTTGTATTGGGGTGGTAGGATATTAGATTTACTGGATACAACTGTATAAAATGCATAAAATACATTATTATTGCTCCATTATTGAAAAGAAAATTTTATTGTAATATTCCCCCCCCCCCCATTTATTGTTAATGCTGAATTTAGCAAACAGATGGCGATACCATGCAGAGAAGCATTTAATTATTGATGAATTTAATTAACCATGTAACAAACAACTTAAATTACTTTAAAAACAGATTTTAATTATATTTTGTACCTTGAAATTTTTAATGATAGGCAACGGTTTAATAATTTAGTTAGCCAACTGAATTATTTAATTTGAATTTTTATTTCACTTAATTTTTTCTGTTTCATTTCCCATTTATTGTTAATGCTGAATTTAGCCAACAGATGGCGATACCATGCAGAAAATCATTTAATTATTGATGTATTTAACTACCAACTTAAATTATTTCAGAAACAGATTTTATAATAATTATATTTTGTACCTTGTAATTTTTTTAATGCAAGGCAATGGTTTAATAATTTATTTAGCCAACTGAATTATTTAATTCCAGGTTTTATTTAGTTTAATTTTTTTCTGTGAATACATGGGGAGTTTGCAAGGTATATATTTTTTTTGTTGTTATTGTTCTGAAACTAAAAAATAATTTCAATATATTTAAAAAAATAAATTTACATGACAAATTTTGCATTTTATGCTCTTTTGATTTATAGAGATGGTTTAATAAACCTTTGTTTGAGCCCCCTCTCCCTCCCCCAAAGATAAAAGTATAAAACTGCAATTTATTTGCATTTTTTTTGCAAAATTTTGAATGTATGACATTTTTTAAAAATCTCGTAGTCTTCCATTTACAGTTAGAATAACAGCACGTATTTAATAATATTATTATTATAAAGGTAATGGAAGAATTACGGCCTGTTTTTTTTTCTTTTTTTATTATAAGGATAATGGAAAAAATAAAAACGCATAATTTAAATTTATGTACCGTAGAAAAACAGAAATTTATTTGTGTTAAAAATTGTAAATGCAAAGAAACTGTTGTAGATTGAACAAATAGAAGCTGCGTATTTTCTTTTCCTTATCATTTAATCTGAAAAATTTCAAAATTAAAATTCTCTCTCTGTAAACAAATGAATGCATAAAAAAATATGCTTTTATTTATATTGTATTTTATATGTATTTATTTATTATATGTGTTTGATCTATCTATCAGTTTTAAAGTTTCCTTTACCGAATGCCTTTCGGTATTAAAATATTCCTTTTTCCGTCTTATGTAAATTCGAGCCATGGATTTCCATGCGCAAATATGGGTTAGGTTCCCTTAGAAAGACCACCACGAAGGGCACTCCTCCCTCGGGCCTATATCCCTAGTGTAGATAATCGGCCGTCAAAAATCAACCAAATCAACCAACCGTCTTATGTAAAAATTGGCTTTCGGCGGACCTTAAAAACCTTTCCGTTTCCGCGTTAGGCAGATTCCGGCTTATGGAGCACGTATTAATGTTATTTTGAATGGATTCGCCGGGACTTGAAAGTTTTTCCGCGGTAGGCACATTACCGGCTTACACAAAGTCCGCCTTAGACAGACTTTACAGTATTTTTATTGTCTGAAAAATTGTTACGAAATAGTGATATGTGAAACTCTTAAAGAAAAAAATCAAAATAAATAAATATATTTTTGTAGAAACAAAATCAAATTTACTTTGATAAAAAAAAAAAAAGAAAAAAAAAGTGCTTGCTGCTTCAAAGAGGACAGCAACCTATGTATTGCGAGGTACGCACTTAACCGACTGAGCTACGGATGTTCGTAAACTTTTTCACTAAGCGTTGGTCAGAAGAAATAAAGCGCACGAATACAATAGGCACATTTTCGGTGAAATTCCCATAAATAGTGGAAAAATACAGTCCGATTTTTCATGCTTATTATAAAACGAATAAGAGTCTTCTTGGAAACAAAAATGATCTTATTCGGTGCATCTAAAATAGATTTATATTATATATCAATTTTAATAAGATCTTTTTCGGAGGAAAATAAAAGTGAATTAAAAAGAAAATTAGAGTTTTCCCGAAAACAAATGTTATCTTATTCCCTTCACATAAAACATATTTCTATTATATATGAATTTAAAGAAAATCGTTAGAGCCGTTTTCCAGAAATGGAAATTAGGAACTTCTTACATACCAAGTAACTTTAAAAATGGGTTTAAGATCTTAAAATATACTGCACGTAGAAATGTAAAAATTTCAGAATAGCATTAGACTGCAGAAATAAGACTGTTCTGAAAAAATCAGAATAATAAGAGCTATATTCGCCGAGTTATTGAAAGGCGGCTTTTCGCGTTTTCTTTGAAGTCGAGTTAGTTGTATATATGAGTTCCGCCATCTACGAATTCTACGATACGATACGATACGATTTTAGGCTTAAGGCTGCGTCATTGGAATACTATCGTCTTCCATGATAAAAGTAAAAAAAATTTTGAAATATCATATATTTTGAAGCTGTATATAAAATAGATTTTTGAAAATATTTCTATGAAATTTATTAAAGCTGTTCTCAAATCCAAAGGAGCTACTTTCTGACAAATTTCTGAATACATTTTTCTTCGGAAACGCATAAAATTGGTAGGGGTCTTATTCTGAAACTATGATTTCGAGTTGCATTTTTCATTTTTTTGGTACAGGCAAAAGATCTTTTAGAAAAAACTGTCAAAGATGGCCTTATATGAATCGAATTTTTAGACTCGACAGCACGGGAAACATGAAAACTTGTCGTCAATTGACGAGAATCGAGTATAACAATAAGTTAAGTAATTTATTTATCAAAAAATAGAAAATGCTATTCGATTCCTAATCGCTTCAGTAATCTTGTCCAAGTCAATCCTGTCAATTTTATGCCTTTACAGTTAAAAATGAGTCAGAAAATGTGTCGGAAACTTTCGCGCTGTTATCACTATTACTATTTTTACAAAACATATCGCCTGCCCGACACACAATGGGAACAATTGAATCCAGTTCTGGCCGGTCTGGACTATGTAGAGAAAAAATGAAAGCCTGATTCAGGCCTGGATGAAGTCTGCTGAAAAAAATAACACCTGTTTCAGACACGATGTAACTGTCCGATGCCAATCTCTACGATGGGCATGTTATATTTCTGTATTGGCATCGTAAAACAAGCATCGGCCTCATGCAGCACATTTATGCTTATTCCCCCGAAAGTCGCATTCCTTGAAAATGGTTCATGTTTATTTTATCGGCTTCGCTTAAATTTTAGAATCGGCCGATAGGCCGCTTAATTTTTTTCTTTATCGGGGAGACAGGCCAATTTATTTTTTATTTATTCATTTATTATTTTTTTTTCCTAATTCTGCCGTCTTGGCCCGGCCAGTTTGAAAGTTTACCTTTATATTGCCGGCCCGGGTAAGGCCTCTGGCCAAGGCCGGGCCCATGAAGACCTTTAGCGTGACGACAGAACACCGATATTCGTGTAATTAAAGAAGAAACTTGATTACACAAGAATCTGCTTGTTACAAATAGTCATTAAAATAATAGTGAGCAGTTTGTCAAAATCATCAGGACCACCTACCTCTTAACAAAGTAACATTCAGTTCATGCGCCTGTCCAGACTGGTTCTGCTGTCTGTGCTAAAGTATAACAATAGCAATAGATTGAATATATAAGCTACAAACAATCTATTCTCTTGTCGAGCGTCCACACCTCAGATTGACTATTTTATTCACAAAACATTTTATCTTATATAAACATTTTTACACATAAATTTTATTATGAAAATTTTTATACTTTTGCTTTACTCACAAAAAAATTAATAATAAATATTTAGGGTTTTTTTTCGGGTGCAAGGCCCTGTGCAGCCGCACCTGTCGCACACCCCTAAGGACGGCTCTGCTACTTAAAAACATTGTCTTTCATTTGTTGATTGAAATAACTGTTTGTGATCTGATTATTAATATCTCCCCCCTCCCCCCCCGGGATTGCACTTATACTCTAAATCTAAAGCTGGGTTCCCGGGGCGGTCATCCCTGTCATCCCTTATTATTAATATCAAGAAATACTTCCTTGTTGATTCGGTGACACTGAACTTCAGTGCAGCTGCTCAGATGCAATTCAGGCTTTCTACGCACATCACTGCACCGCACCTTGTTTAGCTGGGAAATCTACACTTGCACCCGGGTTCTACACACACAACCCCGGCTACTGTTCCTATTTAAATTTAATAATTATGCATTCTTGTGTCCATTCAGGAAATTGTAAATTATGTTAATAGAATTTTCATATTCCTGCTGAAGCTCATTTTTTGTTCGTACTCACAAACATCATTCTCCTTTAATCAGTGGGAGATTCTCAAAAGGTGGGATCATTAAACGTTAACTATATGTAATTTTTCAAATTTTCAAATTTAAGGCCAAATTTTTTTAATAGTATAGTATTTTGTCTATAAATATAATATATAAATATTTTAATAGCATGTCTACAAAATTATACACAAACATTAAAAGACAGCAACTATTCTGGAAAATTAATGATTAAAGCATTTGATTAGCAGTTGTGTACGTTACAAATTTTGGACATTTGCAGATTTTGGACGTTGCTCTTAGTATTTAAAAAATTCTTAAGACTAAGAATGTAGTACATGTGTCTGTATACATATATATATATGTATAATTAACTTTTTGTTATCCAGTAATAATAATAATAAAATCAAATGCTTTGTTACGTACGTTACTTTCGGACATAACAAAATACAGAAAAATGCTTTATAGAAAAGTCCTTCTATCTTCAAAAAAGCAATAAATCAGCCTGCCATCTCTTAACGAAATTATCAAAAAATCATCCGTTTCCTTTATGCATTCGTTGTTTACCATTAGAACCACCTGGAAAAAAGTTAAAACTCTTTTTCTTGGTGGTACATTGGAGCAGTTAACGTTATGAATGTCCGAAATTGGCCTCTTTAGCATAAAATAATAAAATTTTAAGATATTTATACAAAGCTTCTACAATAAATTATGTCATTTTCTGTCTCTGAATAGAATTAAAAACTCAGTGTAAAAAAAAAATAAATAAATAAAGTCAATGATAATTAAAGTTATGTTTGAAAGGCTTAAAGTTAGACTTGTGTCCAGTGCCCACCTTTTGAGAATCGCCCCAGTGTCATTTTCTTTGGGCAAAATCAATGAATGTGTATTTGCAGTGTTATTTTACCTTCGGTTTTGAAGAGGTTATGAAGTTCAATAAAAACTCTTTTCGATGCTCCGAATGTGACGTCGTACATTTTTCTCGATAGCCATGGGTTTTAGATGCACGGTTCTTTGGACACTTTCCATGTACTCTGAGAGAATATTCTTATATTTCAAAATTTGTGGGCTGATATCCGAACACCTTGCATAATAAGTCTGTATGCTGCCGGACACGGATATATTTAAATCATCATTTTGACTAGTAATTATTCGTGATACAGTCTTATTAAATTTTCGTCGAAAAGCCACATATGAAGATATTAGATAATAACCGACATTAAGATTTTGGATTAAAGTGAAAAATTAAGTAAAACACTAGAAAACTGGAAATCTGCTTTTCCAGAATTTAATGTTGCCCCCGGTGAAAAATATATATATATATATGTATATAAATACAGATAGTACAAAACAAATTTAGTTTTAAGACTTAAACATACGTTTTTATTATATATAAAATGACGTCATCCGCATCCGCTGAAGAATACTTCATTTACGATCTAGTCTTAAACGACATCTAATGTAAAGTACGCGTATGATGTCACTGTCGCTGAATAATACACAAATAATAAAAAAAAGAGATTCCGTCATTCAAGAAACTCGACAAAAACAATTGGCTATCTCATGATTCATATGCCTTCATTTGTTTGTAATATTAATATAGATACTTAAAATTAAATTTGGTTTATAATATTTTCATGTTTTATCAGAAATCATTCATTTATATTTTTTCAAAACAGCACGTATTTTAATTACATTTAAAAAAAAATTGTAATTGGAAAATGGCAACAAAAAGACGATGCTCTAAATTACTATTTTTCAACTATTTTTCCTTTACTTTCTACAGAAATGAAGTATTTGAGTTGCCAACATTAAACAAATGGCACTAAAATCTACAAACAAATTAATATTTAAAAAATAAATTGAGATGCAGTTTTCAAACAAATTGAGTTTAAAAGTATTATTATTATTTTTTTTTACCAATACGACGGTATAAAAATTAAAAATGTGCGATGCTTAGAAATTAAAAAAATTGCAGTAAAGTATTTAACACTACAGTGATACATTTGCTTTGTTTTACGGCTGGCTTATACAACGGAACGTTATTTTTTGGAGGCGACATACCGGGGGCTAATAAAACAAATATACAGTTCTGAAAGAAGAAACACTTGCGAAGCATTCGGGATTCTTACCACTAGATATTACGTGAAATTCGATGATTGTCGGTGTCCGAAATGGCTGTTTGCGTCAGCCTGCGTAGCGGCGAGTAGAGCAACGACATTGAGGGACCCTTGTTGACTACTCTCTCAATCTTTGGTCCTCGTGTATGGTATCGTTGGAGTCGTTCCTTCTTCTGTAGACAAGACAGAATAGTTATTTGTCTCTAGGGATGTAACCTCGAGTGCTAGATGCGGGGCTTTCTCTGCGGCTTCGGACGGCCGCTCGTTCCTTGGAATTGTCTTATCCCAGGACTTCAGACTAGAGGTCTGCACGGGCCGACATTTCCAGCTCCGGGTCCGGCCCGTCTCAGAGAAAAAAAAATCGGCCCGGCCCGTAGAAAAAAAATTATTGGCCCGACCCGGTTAAAAAGTTAAAAGTTCGGCCCAAGCCCGGCCCGACCCGAGTGAATTTCTACAAAACATTGATTTTTATGTCGATTTGGTTAAAAGTTTTTCTCGTACAAGGAGATCAAGCCAAAAATATTTATCTTAACTTTTCTTTTCATGTTTATAATCTTCATTTTTATAGAAGTGCCGCAGGGTGCGATATTTATTTTTTTAATGAATCTCTATTTCTTGTATGTAAATGTTTCAGTTATCATTAATATTGTTAATCCATATTCCATGTATTGAAGTGTTAAATATCTGAAAAATGCTATACAGTAAAATCTAAGACTGAATTGCATAGAAAAGAAAAAAAAAAGGCGTTATAGACAAGTTCCCTTCTTAGCAAGTGTAAATGTATTATATATTATTTTCTTACGTAGTATATTAATTTTGTTTGTTATTAATTTTTATAATTTTCTTACGTAGTATTAAGTAGTATATTAATTTTGCATGGATCAACACGTTTTTCAGTTTAAAACAAGATTCAGTCATAGACAGGTTCTTTTTCACACGTTTTACTATATTTTAATTTAACTATATTTTAATAAGTGTAGAAATCTACTACTCTTTAAAAAGAATGAATTTGAATGTTTAATTGTAGAATAATGGCGATTTAAAAATGTATGCCTTTTTGACAAAAAAATTGTGCCAAGCCTAATTTTACTGACTTTTGAATGGACCAGGCCATTCCGAGAAAATGATTTTCATACGGGGTAGGTGAAAGCTAGGAATGAAAATTTTGGGCTATGAAGATTAGGAATGAAACCAGTACCCGGGTGTGTGCAGAAAAAATAAGTTAGGCCCGGCCCGAACCTTCAGGAAAAAAGTAAGGCCCGAGCCCGGCCCGTAAAGAATAGTGACTAGGCCCGGCCCGAGACTTCAGAAAAAAGTAAGGCCCGGGCCCGAGTGCCGTGAATGAAAATAGGCCCGAGCCCGGCCAGCGTGCCGTGCCGGGTTCGGGCTTCGGGCCACGGGCTGGCCCGTGCAGATCTCTACTTCAGACTGCTGTTACAGTAGAGTCCCGATTATCCGAGTCCCGCTTAACCGAGTTTCCGCTTTAACCGAGTTATTTTCTTCTGATGAACTGATGGATTCTATTATTATGAAACAGCCATTATAAATGAAGTGTTAGGTGAAGATGAAAGAACAGTCGTAAAAGGTTAGAACTCAGATTTTCTGGTCAGAATGGGGGGGGGGGGGATGGCCATAAAAAAAAATATATATAGCTATTTTTTCTCCCCATTCTGACCAGAAAATCAAAGTTCTAACTTTTTACGGCTGCTCTTTCATCAAGGGCTTGTTGTGCTCAAGCCATTAGGTAGGCCTCCCTGTCTGATCAGAACTAGAACTGCTCTTTCATCTTCACTTAATACTTCATTTATGATACCTGTTTTATAATAATAGAAGCCATCAGACCATTAAAAGAAAATGTTCCATTCCAAAGGTATAAATTCGATTGAAAAAACTATTTAATAGTTTGAGCAGAAAGAAGAGGCTACACCTGCAATTTCATGACACTAATAGAATCACATAGCTATCAAATTGTACGGTTTCGTTACCTCTAAAATTTCATAAATTTTTTGCCATATTTATCATTGAGAATTGTTAGATTTCGGCGATTGAATTAGGAATAATTTACTAGTAAGTTTTAGAGGTAAGAAAAAAAGTTTAGAAATTGGTAGCTATTCAGTAGCCTTAATACTGCACCCCCCCCCCCAAAAAAAAAAAAAAAAAAAAAAAAAAAACTGCAGCAAAATTGACATTCAACAAACAAAAAACTGTCAAGGGCTTTTTCAAATAAGCAATTTCATTCCCCGCTTTTTTTTAAAGTAAGGGAAATGTACTTGAAAGAAATGTTACTAGTACCATAAAAATTAATGAATTATTTGAAAATTTATATATTTCATCAAGAAATGTTACTAGTACCATAAAAATTAATGAATTATTTGAAAATTTATGTATTTCATCTCCTTAGTTGGTGACGTTTGTGTAAATCCGATTTATCCGAGGTTTTTGCTTATCCGATGTGAGCTTGGTCCATATTAACTCGGATAATCGGAACTCTACTGTATTTATGCCTCAATCGATGAAGGCAACTCCTCTCCGTAATGCTGAGTGATTGGAATAGTTCTCAGTTGGGCTTTCTTGAGAGATTTTTTTTCATTTTGGTCTCGGTATGAAAAGTTTTTTTCGCTTTAGGTTTCTGAAACAATCAGAATGAATGAAATACTCAGAACGAATCCTCAGAATGAATAAAAAACGCAAACATAGAAAATCTGTCTGGCTGCACGATGGTATAGCTGTTTTTTTCGAACCCCAGAATTTTAAACCAATGTTTAGACACAGAATGGTGATTTTGATCACCAACTGCAATGAGTCACCACACGAAGTGTTATTTATAGATCCGAATGGTTTAGCCGCCATATAGTATGCAGAACCTTAACTTTTTGAATGGCATAAGTCTCACTGTCGATTGTTGGTAACTTACTGAGTTTTGGGCGTCAGCGCGAAACATGCTTTTGTTCCACGTGTTTGGTGACTTTCATATTCTACAAAAAACATGTTTTAGTATGTTTGAAATACTGTAATATCATTAAAATACACTGAAAACGATTCTTCCCAGTACACCTTAATGCAACGAAGTTCTTTTGCGTATCCCTGTGAACGAACTATAAATGTTTCACGTTTCATTGTCAATAGAGAGCGTATAAGTATACGTTAATTTTGACACTGTGACACAGGAATGACGACTTTCCTGTGTCACAGCGTCAAAATTAGACTGAAAAAAAAAGTATGTTTGAAAAGAAATATATGGACAAGTGGCGCCATCTATGATCGAAAATTGGAAATATTTATTTTCCTTCACTCGAAGAAAATTTTTCACCCTGAGAAGTATTTTAGTCCAAACCGCATTCCTGTACGACAATTAGTTGATTTTATATTTAATTTTAAAATGTGTCCAGGAATTTTTGGGCACCCTGTACTTATATATGTTCGCCTATGCTGGTCTTTGTTTCGTCTCATGTTTGCCGCAGGGTTGTATGCTCATGAAGACTGTTCCATCTTGTGCTGCAGTTGCAGTCTTACCAAAATTTAAGAGTGAGGGATGCCAAGCTGGGTATCGTCCTCGTAGCTTAATGGTAGCGCATTGGAGCTCTATTCCAGGGATCCAGGCTCGGTTCCCGGCTTGGACATTTTACACTCTGTTGGTTTACGCTTAGTTGGCGATGTGAAAATTTTCAAGCATCTAATATTCAGTAGAGAACGTGTTATAGTAAGCTTCAATAATATATTGTAACTGCCTGGCAATCCGAGTATTTTACCATGAGTTAGGGCACGGTCAGATGGCAGACAAACTGAAGTCGTAAACACTTTTCAACTATGTTGGAAATTATTAAAAAGGAAATATTCTAATTGCAGCCCACTCAATTTCATCATTATAAATCTTTACGAATTCAAATTCAAGAAGACTTAAAAAGGATTAATTTTTAAAAAATCACGGGAATTATTTAATAATTACAATGTTCAATAATCTTCGCGAATAAGTATCACTCGTTTATAATTAACGCTGTATTGAACATAAACACTTCATTAATAGCAATATAATCTAGATTTATTTTAATTTGAAAATGATGTTTGCGATTTCCACTGCTTTAAAAATATTTTAAGATAGCAAATTTGTCTTGGTGGCAGAAGGTGGTATGCCCAGCAAGGACTCTGAATATTAAAAGGCAAGCTTAAGAGAAAGTGCTCCTGACGCAAGACCGGGTGCAGAAGAAATCGACATCAGTACCGTGCCGAACAGTTCCCATAAGAAAGAGCTCCAGACGTAAGACCGTGTGTAGATAAAAACGACATCAGTATCGTGCCGGACAGTTACCCAAAAAAGTGCTTCAGACGACATCCAGACGCAAGACTTGTTTGAACGACAGGCATTAAGGTCTGGGATAGAGAATGAGGATCTGGTGAGACATTTATTAGCTTTGTTGCCCGTAGAGATAGCCGAACTGATCTTACGCGAACCGACAGACAGAGTTGACAACTTTCAGCATGTTAAGTCAATCTTGTTAGCTCGCTTTAGATTGAGGGGAGAGGCTTATAGGCAAAAACTAGATAAACATTTACGAAACCCGAACAATTTTAAAGCATGAAATATTTTTTTAATTTATCTATATTGTGCGGAGCTCGATTACGAAAGATTAATCCGTTTGCTCTTAAAACAAAATAAAGAGTTCGTCATTCTCTTACGTTTAATATCCATTTAAAAAAACTTCCCTATGAATAAATAAATAAAATAATGTAAATAAAACACAAATTTAGCAGACATGTATAAGCTCTGAAATTATCAGAATGTAAAAGGATGCCGTAAGTAGTAAAATCTTGGTCAAATAACTCTTAACATGCGGCTAATAAGAAAATATCGCTTTTGATAAATTTCAAAAATTTATTTGATTGTATGATTTTTATTTTTCATATGAAAAATGCTTTTTTAATGTAAGTGGGGAATCTAAAAATTTTATTGAATATAAAAATTATTAGTTTTTAATTTAAAAAAATGTTTTCACCTATATTCTGTAACCCGAGAAGCCCGGGTACGTTCCTCTAGTTTATATAATTACGAATGCACCTAAAAAGAGAAGTCGACAAGGGATATCCCACGGCACCTTTACATTACTAACACAAACCGTATCAAGGGTTTATAATCTGATGGAATATTTCTCCTTATATGCCCTAAATAAAAATTCCTTTCCGTTTCAAAACTGTTTTCTATAGGATTGTAAAACCCTTTAAGAACACATTCATTCTACATTCTTGTTCCTCAACTAGCAAGTTTTGATTTCCCTTTTCAATTTATGAATACAGTAGTACCCCGACTTACGTCCCCTCGATTTTACGTCACCCCGCATTTACATCATCTATCTGGGAAGAAAGAAATCCTTAATTAAGACGCACATTGAACTTTTCTTAAGCTTTTGCTTCTGTGAAAGAAAAATTTCCTGAGACAGTCGCGTGACAAAAAGACATAGATGAAGATTTTTAGCCTACAGAAAAAGATTATGACAGTTGCAAAGTTAACCGAAGGACTAAACCTTTTTGAAGCTAGAATGACGGTCCTTAACCTGTAATCGGGGTAACAAGTATTCTGGCATAACTACCGTGAGTGTCAGACGGCTTAAGGGTGTAGGATACCTTTGAACACGTCGAAAAAGAAAAAAATATCATTATGTTCCAACCTTCAAAACTTGTATAATAAGTCAAAAATAAATATCAAACTTCATTTAAATATAAATCTCATATTTATATTTATATTTAAAAATATACATATAATTGTAAATTTATAAATAAATATTGAAATGATAAGCTTAAAAATATATGATAATAAGAGATAGAAAACTTGCGCGCATGGTAAAATCTGAAAATATGCATATAAAGAGGAAATTTTGGTGAAAATAAATATCTAATAGGGTTTCCTTTATACTAAAACCAGAATATTTGAAAAAAAATATTGACTGAATTAAAAATTAACAAAAAATTAAAAATTTTCACTTAAAAAAATATTTTCAAAGTAAAAAAACAGAAAAAAAAATTACATTTTTCTGGTTTTAAGTTTTAAGTAATACAGAAATGAATCTGTTTCGAAAATTTCTTTTGATTGCCATGCATAGTTTTTTAGTAACACTGCGCGCAGTATCAAAATTAATCGTTTTGAATAAACGCAACGCAAAGTTTAATTATCCTATGTTGTCTTAATATATAGTCTTAAAAAAATGCCATAATTAGTAAACTAATGCTGATTTTTTAATGCGGTTTTTTGCATATTGTTCAGAAATGATTACGGAAACAAAATATGTATTAAAAAAATTCGAAAATTTTGTAGGTTTAAAGGTATCCTACCCCCTTAATCTAAAGATGAATAAAATGCTACATTAACTTTCAAAATACCTTTTCTGTACTAAACATCATGTACAGGACTAGTATATTTAAAATTCAGCTATTTAAGTGTCTCTAGTGAAAGTAAAAGTACTCCAAATAAAACAAAATTCAACCAGTATCTATAGTTAAACTGAAAAGTTGTGAAAATTGAAAAATTCAGCGGTCTGTGAGACCGCTAACAGCGGCTACGGATTAAAGATATTAATTCGGACGGGCAAAGAGTAGCAACGACTGGGAAAAGTTTAGTAAACTCCTTCTGTTGTTACAAACGGCTTTTGAGGGTAAAAAAGAAACATTTGCAGGTTCAAACTTTATTGCAAGACTAGTATATAATTCTTGTCAAAAATGACGGAAAGAAATCTTCAAAACAATAGTTAAAAAAATAATTTTCTGACTTAAAAAAAAAAAAAAAAAAAAAAAAAATATATATATATATATATATATATATATATATGCCTCATGCATTTTGTTAAGATGGGGGGTCCATGTTCCGGTCCCGGGCCCTTTTCAGGCCCATTTCTCGACGCAAGGAACCACCCGTGAAGCAAGCCCCGCAGCGCGTCCCGAAGGTCGCCGCCAGACAAGCTCCAACAGAGCGGAATCCCACGCAAACTCCGGCAAACCGACGCCGCTGCCCAGCGCACACGGCTACGGCTATTCCCAAGAAGAGACGAACGGCCGCTACGACAGTCCTCACCACCCAGCTAGAAAAACCAAGTGGTCCCTAAACTTGGTTACTCGAACCGGTAGACCCCGCAAGCCATCGCAGGAACCAGACGCCTATAAAGACGCTGGGCCCACGGACTGAACCGAGGCTTCCCGACCCGAATTTAATTTACGGAAGGCCCCCAAGATCAGATACCATTTTCCGGCAGAGACATTTTTGTGGGCCAGCCGATAGGAAAGTTATTGAAGGGCCCCTAACTTGAAAACCAGGGAGGACGGGGAAAGTCCCTCCGGCCGTAAAGCGACCCAGCTCCTGGCTTTTCGCCCAAACCACCCGGCTCAACCGACGGAACCCCTCGCGGATCACGCCGGGAACCAGTTGGCCCAGACTAGGTGCCGTTAGCGACCCCAGGCGGGCACGGAAAGCTCCACCTAGACGGAATAGACTCCGCCTCGCTAAGGGGTCGGACGGAACGGAGTCCCGCCAGCCCCCACCGACTCGACCCCATCCTAGGACAGAGAAGCCAGCGGAGGCCGACAGAAGCCCGCCCGCCACCACCTTACCTCACGGCCGTCGAGGGTACCCAGGCCCGAAGGCCCCTGACCCCGTGCAGTGACCGACCGCTACCTTTGTTAGTGCGTTCGAAAGTTAGGTGGAGACACCTCTAGGTCCTCATCACCAGGCGAGGAAAACTCGGGTACCGCATAGACACGGAGGACCTGGATCGGACCAAGAGTTCACCTGAGGCACGATGAGCCGCCGCGTTGCCGGCGAGCCTCCGGCCCGTTTCCCTGCGGGAATAGCGTTCGATGGTGGACCTGCCGGCCGACCCCCTCCTATGGGTCACGGCACGACATGGAGCAACCAGAGCCATACTGGCCTCCCCACGCGACCGCTCCTTGGTCAACGGGGGCACCGCCAAACCCTACCACCCTTAGGGTCGGCTCACAACTGCTCCAGCTGAGGTCCTCGGAGAGATGAGCCACCCAAGTCATAAAGTAACCTGGGCGCTGTCCGAATCCCTCGCCCTTCGGTTGCTCCGGGAGTCCCTGCATGGCGATCCCGCGAGCCCCGTCGTCACTAGCGAGCACCGAGGACTTTCCACTACAAAGCCCTCACTCATACTTCAGGCTCCCTCTTAGTCAATCGGTGGATGTGGTCCTATCGCCTTAGCTAGTCTTTGCCCGGCGACACCGTCCGGCCCTTAGACCGGCACCAGGATCGACCTATGGAGCGTCGCTACCCGGCTTGTACAGAGAATCCGGTTGCCGGAGGACACCGTCTGTGGCGCCCGCCGAAGCGGACCGCTGCCCTATGCACAACGTCCGTTAACCGTGGCCACCGTGCTCAACGCCTGTCGGAGATGAGCCTCTCGAGGAGGTGGCGAATCGTCCCCATCCGGCCCCCTCGCATTCGTACACAACGAACTCTGCCGAGCTTCTGGTCACCTCCCCCACTCAAGGGGTCGGGTCGGAACCACCCGGAGGGGCGGCCACTGCATTTTGTTAATCAAAAAGTTAATCCTTTTAGTTAAAGTTAATCCTTTGTTAATCCTTTTATTTTTTATGTTTAGAACAAAGAAATTATGTAAACTACAATTTAGTCACCAGCGCTTAAACGCACCATTTCCAGCTACACATTCTATGACAGAAAATGACGCAAAGTAAATGACAAATCTTTAAAAGAATAATTAAGAAAATATTTTTTTGACTTAAAAAAAAAAAAAAAAAAAAAAAAAATGCCTCATGAATTTTGTTAATTAAAAAGTATTATCCTTTTATTTTTTATGATAATAACAAAGAAATTATGTAACTTATAATTTAGTCACCAGCGCTTAAACTCGCCATTTCCAGCAACACATTCTATAACGATAATGCTTTAAATGTTTAGGTTCCCTCAACATTAAAAATTTGTAATTTAGCGTGACTTTCTACAAACTATGTTAAAATTCATAATTTTATCTGCAAGATAATTAAAATATGTTGTACCGATAAGAAATATTAATTTTATTTGCAATGTCTTCGAATCTGATAAAATACATTGTAAGAAAAAGTACGATTACAACAGAAAGTTGACTCCAAAAGAATTAGCAAGAAACATAAGCTCCTAATTTATTGGGAATTAAAACGGTCTACAGAGGCGCTGCTCGCAGCCTTCGGTACAGAAAATATTGTCCTTTTAATTTCCCTTTAAATAATGCTAAAGCCCCATCGAAATAATTCTTTATTGTAAATGCATTTGAAAGTTTGGGATATTCAAATTTGGATAATTTTTAGTTTGTCATATAAGGCAGAAAACAAATGTCACAGGAAATCTGAAATTGTGCAAAGGAATAATCATTCTGAATAACTTAAAAATACATGTAATGCGTTGTGCTTAGACGGACCTTCCTAGAGCGAAAGTTATATCTTTTCTCCACCAGATGGCGATAGTTACCCGTTATTTTTAATTTAGAACTTGTTGTTTTTGTTGTTGATTTGGCCCTTAAATTTAGAACTTAATTGGATTGTTTTTGAAGGTTTTAAACAAAGTTAAGATACTTAAAGGTTTTAATATACTTTTACAAATATTTTAAGACCAGCATCGGCGTTAACCTGCATTTTTTTTCAATGAAACGTAAAGAGTCATTTATTTGTTTGTAGATTTGCTGGAATTTGAATCTGCATGGCAACAGTATCGTTTGTTTAGATCAGATTCCCATGTTTATAATAGCTTAATTTTAATTTAGAACTTAATACATGATAAATGGATATGATACACATGTTTTATGGAAAATATGCTGAACAGACATGATTTCAAGTAGAAAAATTATCATTTAGCCTTCATTAAGCCTAACATGGCGTTTAGCTACGGTCGAATCGCAGACCACAGTGGTTCGCACCGGCATGGTTACCTACAGTTTCCTGCACTCAGATTTTATTATAAGTAGATGTTTTTACATGCTCAAAGACTTGAATCGTTGACAGGGCTCGTACGTGTCCCGTTATTTTCCAGGTGAAATATCAGTATTTTTTAATAAAAAAACTTATACACTTCAAACGCGCGAAATTTCGCCTTATTTAAGGAGATATTTTCTATAAGAAAATATTGGTATCGATGAATTTTCTGGTCTGGGAATTCCGTGACCCGTACGAGCCCTGGTTCAGTTAGAACTACAATAAATTGTAAGTAAGTATTGATTTATTCTAAACTTTCGTATTACAAACGTAATTTTTTGCTTATATTAAATATTAGGCAACAATATAATCCCTACATACAATAGAATATGTTCATTAGAGTTTGGTAAATTTTAATTTCTAATCCTTTTTTTACTTATCTGAATGACCTCGACTTACGTCGTTTTCGAGTTACGTCGCTAGTCTTGGAACGAATTGCTGACGTAAGTCGAGGTATTAATATAATCATAATTTTTACTTCGAGACTGAACCCGAAGACCGGTACAAAAATCGAATCCGACCCCGTTTCGGCCCCATTCCGAACGTTCTCGGGATTGATTTCTATATCAGAGACAGATGGATTGTATTCTCTCGTGTCTAATTGGTGCAAAGAAGTATGTTTTTTTAATTAAAAAATGGAAAAGTTATTTAAAATAATAATAATTATATAAATCCTTTTATGTTAAAGTAAAAAAAAAAAAAAAAAAAAAACTGAAGTGAGAATTATTTTTCAAACAGTTGAATAAATTGCATGAAAAAGACATTTTATTTGTTAATCACAAAATATATAATGAACTACAAAAATCGCATTAAATACAAATATAAAATTTGAGACTCGAAAATTATTTCTTCTTTTGCATTTTTTTTTAATCACGTCATTAGAGAAAAATTGCGGTTAAAAATCAATTATATAAAAGTGTGGGGTTTTTTTACAGAGTTTTTTTTAATTATCTTTTTAAAAATAAATGTGTAATTTTCCAAATAATGCAGCGATTTTAAAATTCTTTAAGAAATAATTATTCTTTCTGAATGATGAATATATCTGTTTTTTTTTTCTTTTTTAAATAAAAATAACAGTATTAATAGCTACACCATAGAAAACTTAATTTTTGTTATTAGGATTCCGTACTTAAAAAGTAAAAACGAAACCCTTATATGATCACTCCTGTGTCTGTCTGTCACAGCCATTTTAGTCGCAAACTATGGAACGTGGTAAGTTCAAATTGGCTGAAGTAATAAAGGCCATTGACCCATATATTTATATTTTATTAACCATTCACAAATATAATTGGGAAAAATGTTGAGGGCCTAATTAAGTTACTTGAAAAAATAAATCTTTTCATTGTATGTCGTGTGGGTTATCGTGTGAAAACTTTCGTAACGCCAAACTCAAAAATACACTTATTTTAATTTTAGGTATTATGTTTTCAGAGATATCGTCGAAAATGTAAGGCAAAAATTCGTTCCCAATCCCCTTTATTTTCGAATCTACTGAAATTATAAAAAAAATTAGGTGTAGTAGAAGTTAATTGAAACCTTGCAGGAAAACTCAAGCAATTACCCGAGGTCATATAGTTTTTGAGAAAATCGCATTTTTCCTGTACTCACAAATTTCAATTTGCGGGCGTTCAGCAAAGGAGTTGAGGAACGCTGAAGTACCCATCGTCTCGGAAGTATAAAAGTATTGTTTATAATGATTTTCGAAAAAAAAAATTTGGTAATTAGCCGAGATATTAACCCTTAAATACACGGTCGATTTGGACACACATAAAGACATGGGCTGAGTACTCTTGCGTCATCGGCATTTAAAGTCTAGATAACAAATTTTAATGATACATTTGTGTAATACAATGCCCAGTTATTAATTCGTTTATTTATTGTACGGAACACTCTGTACGCGAGTAATACTGGCACTTGACCGGTTATTTTTACCCGACTGTAAAGAACGGTTATGTGTTTTACGCGTATCTGTGTATGTGGATTTCTTTATACCTTCGAAACATACCAACGGCTGGATGGATTTTAATGATTGAGGTCTCTATCAATTCGATTTAACGGCCCGATGGTTATAGGCTAGGTTTTGTTTTTATACATTCAAAATGGCTGCCGTAGAATAGAAATTGGTGGTAGAGACGAAAAAAAAAATTTACGCAGCCTATTGAGTGGCATATCATTGGATAGGTCTTTCAAAATGAAGACGATGTTTCATTGGCTGTTTTACAGTCAGAAGCTCCGTTAAAATATTATACAACCTGGAAGTTGTGTATGTAGGATCTCTAGCTTTACTGCAACTCTAATCATCATAGACATCTATAGACCTCATCAAAACAGTGTTTATAGATAGGAACTAACAATTAAACACAACTTAAAAGTCATCAATACAAGTAAATAAAAAAAAAATAGGTAAGTAATATAAACAAGTAATATATATATATATAAAATTAAGTCAATTCCTATTTAGGTCAATAAGAGAATTTTTTCTCCCATTCTTCTTTCCTCTTGAGTGGCGGTTAAAATGCCTTGATCAAGAAGAGGGCTCTCTCGGTCTTACAAGGGGAGGGCCAACCTTGTTAATCACAGATTTTGATTATTTTAATCTATGTTGTAGGGTAGACACCCCTTAGTGTCAGGTTCAACGGATTTTATCCAATGCCCCTTAGTTCCTGAAAAACCGGGGGGGGGGGGTCCTAATATTAGTACACAACTTAAATACTTACTTCGCAACCAAACTTGCAGGTTAGTCGTAGCTCAGTTGGCATGGCGTTTACCGGCTGATCCGAGGCCCCGGGATCGATACCTGAATGCGCTACACTTGTTTTTCTCATTTTTTGTTTTATAAATATAGTTGTAATTATAATTTAATTATTTCAATTAAAAATTTTAACATCATACATTAATTATAATGTTAACAAACTTAAATTTATCATTTCTTATTTGTAAACTATTATTTCTCATCCATTACAGAGGTTTAAAAAGAAATTGGATCTATTATTGAATGATAAAAATTCCAAAATCGTGACAAATTCTGTTGTGGTGCCATCTAGTTATGATAAAAAAAAAAAAAGGAATATTCAAGTAGAATAAAAATAAAAGAAGAAAGAAGATAAAGGGAAAAGCAAAATAATTGAAAGCGCAAGCATACTTATTACAAATTTAAAAATCTTTAATATGCAAAAAATCGGTTGTAATTTAATTCTGATGCTAATTTTTAATATAATTATGCTTGTTACTTTAAAAACAGAATAAAAGTATTATCGCATTGACTTCCTTTGTTAAAGCAATGCGTAAATGATGTTTCTTTAAAATCACGAACTGACACAATTGCTCAATATCATTGCATCGATAAAGAATATATGAAATACATTTTAAAAGTGATTTAAAAAAAATAACAGTTTTATGATGTTTTATTACAACTATTTAGTTAAAAGTAAAAAATTAAATAGGTTAAAATTATAATTGATGTACAATATTAAAAATTTTAATTGCCAATGAGATTATTAAGTTATACTTACAAGTAAATTTATAAAACAAAAAATGAGAAAAACAAATGTAGTGCATTCAGGTATCGAACCCGGGTCCGCGAAACAGCCGGTAAACATCATACCAACTGAGGTACGACTAACCCATCATTTTTGTTGCAAAGTAAGTATTTAAGTTGTGTACTAATATTAGACCCCCCTGTTTCTCAAGAACTAAGGAGCATTGGATAAAATCCGTTGAACCTGACACTAAGGGGCCTCTACCCTACAACATATATTAAAATAATCAAAATCTGTGATTAACAAGGTTGGCCCTCTCCTTGTTAAATAACCTTGATAAAGAAGAGCGCTCTCTCGATTATTGAAAATTAATTAATTAAATTTATTTAATGTATTAATAATTGAAAATCTGAATTAACATCAAGTGTCATCCACTTCAAGTTAAAAAAATTATTTGAGCTTTATTGGATGAATAATAATTATTTTATTAACGATTGAAAATTTGAACAAGATATATATATATATATATATATAGCGAGAGTGTGAGCTAATAGTAGGAATTGAAAAAATAGTTTCACATTGATGAGAAATAGTTAATTAGTTCGCTTTTTAAGCAGTCGGGTTTTTTGATTTTTTAAATTTAATATATTTATTCAGTTTAGTTTTTATCCTGAGTTCTTGTCAGAGAATTCTGTCCATCAGACATCAATAAAGCAAGAGTTTGATAAAAGATAGCGTAGTTATATGTCATTTTTATGTATCAAATTATTTTACTTTTATAAATATTCCTCTCTGTCACTTTCGCATTCTAAGAAAAAAAAAGCTTCCAAAGAAATCATTCTTATTTATTCCAGTTTTATTGAAGCACACGTCTTTCGGAAAGCGACGTATGATGCATAAATGAAATATTTAAAATCTTAAATTTTGAAGACAGAAAAGTTCTATTTAAATTATTCTCTCGTCTTTAATCTGTGCTGAGAAAAAAAGTTTTTTTAATAAAAAAATGGAAAAGTTATTAAAAAAAATAATTATTATATAAATCCATTTATGTTAAAGTTAAAAAAAACTGAAGTGAGATTTATTTTTCAAACAGTTGAACGAATTACATGAAAAAGACATTTTATTTGTTAATCACAAAATATATAATGAACTACAAAAACCTCATTAAATACAAATGTAAAATTTGAGACTTGAAAATTATTTCTTCTTTTGCATTTTTTAAATCACGTCATTAGAGAAAAATTGCGGTTAGAAATCAATTATTAAAAAAAAGTAGGTTTTTTTTCCCGCAAGGTTTTGGTAATTATCTTTTTAAAATCAATGTGTAATTTTCCAGATGATGCAGCAATTTTAAAATTCTTTAAGAAATAACTATTCTTTCTGAATGCTGAATATGTATGTTTTTAAAAATAAAAATAGCAGCGTTGATAGCTAGACCATGGAAAACTTAATTTTTGTTATTTATAAGTTTAGCTTTTATTCTGAGTTCTTGTCAGTCAATTCTGTCAATCAGACATCAATAAAGCAAGAATTTGATAAAAGATAGCATACTTATATATCATTTCCATGATCAAATGATTTTACTTTTATAAATATGCCTCTCTGTCATTTTCACATTCTAAGAAAGAAAAAAAAGTTTCCAAAGAAATCATTCTTATTTTTCCCAGTTTTATTGAAGCACACGTCTTTCGGAAAGCGACGTATGATGCATAAATGAAATATTTAAAATCTTAAATTTTGAAGACAGAAAAATTCTACTTCAAAAAAAAAAAAAAAAAAAAAAAAAAATTCTGTTCAATTTGAGATTGTTTTGTACTTTCTTCTACCTATAATACAAGAAAGAATTGTAATCGAAATTTTTTTAACTACCTGTTTTCGGCGGATTTACATGTTTTAGGGTTAAGAGATCCCGAAAAACATGTTTATACAAAATGTTTGTCTGTCCGTGTGTCTGTCACCATTGTACCATCAAAAAGTGCATAACGTTATGCATAGAATTGAACCAAATTTCATGTATACTAGCCGCCCTTGGCGACCAATTTGCTCTCCCTTAAAATTTATGTTTGAGAAAGCATACTAAGCTGTTTGTATCACGTTACTTTTATTCATAATTTAATTTCCTTGGACTCCCTTAAATATAATTAATATAATCCCTTATGCTAATATTATTTTTTGTTGCAATAAAATATCCCAATTTGTTGATTTTTTGTATGCAAGTAAACCCTATTAGTTTACAATAGAAGACTGGCGAAATAATAGAGATATCTCCAAGTTGGCGTCACATTTAGCGACTAATTTTGGTCTCTAAATTTGACGATATATCTCCTAGTTGGCGACAAACTTGGCGGTATTAGGCGACAGAACAAAGTCCCCCCCCCCCCCTATGGTAAGCCGCCTCATAGGTATGGATTTGCATTAAATGCTGTTCAGTAACCAATGAGATGCCTTTCATTCGAGCGCTGCCATTGAATAGTTAACAAATAATCGCGATTTCTGTGTTACACACGATAGAGTAATATATATATATATGTTATATAAAAATTTTACCTTTTACTATTCATTTAAATTATTCTAAATTGCCGGTCTATTCATTATTTCCTTTTTTTTAATACGCTCTATTATTTATTTCTAGCTAAATTCCTATATTTTTAAAACGCGTATTTTAATAATAGATTTATTCCAAAACGTAATCTAAACTTTTAATCCCTTCATTAATTTTTATCGTCTACCAAACTGTAAAGTTCTGAACGCAGTTACTTATTTTTCGAATATTTATCAAAGCCATTTTTACTTTTTTATACTATTTCATCTCATTTTCCCGCTCGCGAGGCACCAGCCTTTTCACATCGAAATCATTCCATTAGCGGCGCTGGGATTCTTTTCTGTGACGTTTCTTGATCGCTCTCCATTGGCTGAGTGTCGGATCCCAGTTTCACTTCGAGGCTCGTTCGTGATTTTCGTTGGTTTAGCTTGAAGTTGTCATTTCAATCGGAATTCCTCCGCGCATTCTCATAAATAGCGAGAGCATGAACTCAGAACGAGAGATTTTTGTGCTGTGATTGTTTACAAAACCTGTTACCCGGTGTCCTTAGCCATGTGGAATATTCATTTCGTAAATTAACATCTATTTAGCATGAGCAATCAAGCAGGACGGTCGTTCTGCCAAGCCAAGCTGAAAAAAAATGCTAACCCCGCCAAACAAACAAACGCCAAGAATAAGGCAAGACACCGTAACTGCTTATTATACTGATGACAACTTCTCCATGTTAAATGAACGAAATATGCCAGCGTAAAATTTCCCATATCAAAAGAAGCAATCATCGCAGAAAAATAAAACCAACACTAAAAGGACCTAATAAAGAAGATCTTCAATTTGAGATCAAATGCATCCTCATAAATTAATTATAAACAGAGATATAGATTTTTTAAAATAACGTCGAGATACTGAAAATGACAGATTTATTTTCTTCGTCACAACTTATGTTTCAATCGAGGTAGAGACTTAAATAATGGACAGAAAAAAGTAAGGATTGAATTTTTGGATAGATATTTACTCAATCTACGTGCTTTTATAAAATTCAGCTTTAAAAACATTAATTTTCTATTCATAATTAGCGAAAAACTGTTAATTAGTTCTAAAGTTTACAAATTATGCCAAATAGCGATAAACCCGCCAAAATATTTTAGAAATCTTATACTTTTCTTTTATATTATCCTTTTGCATTGATTTCATCGAAGATAACTATGGCTGAGATTCAGATAGATTTTTCGCTGTTAGCGAAATGAGTTTGACCAATCAGAAGCCTGCATGTTTGAGAATATTTGCTGTTTGTGGATCCCGGCCTATGTCATGAAAGTTTTGAGTCATTTTTTTTAGTGCCGTGGATGAAGTGCAATGTTTGTAGGAATGTAGGCTAGGATCCAGATAGATTTTTTGCTGTTAGCGAAACGAGAATCGCCAATCAATAGCCTGCATTTCTGCAAACAGCGAAAAGTTCACAAAAATGCAGGCTTCTGATTGATGAATCTCGTTTCTCTGACATCCAAAAATCATTCTAGATTGCGCACAATGGAGGATATTCCAAATATGGGTTCGAGGCTGAAAAAGTCACGTGATACCGGTAATTTATCCAAGGAACTTCTATCTGATAAGAAGGGAAGATACTACTACTTTGCCTCATGAACCGTTTCATTGGCTAGCGGGGATTTACATTACACGTCTACGGAGCCTTCCCTTCTTTACGATAGAAGTTTTTACCTTGACCACGTGATCAAAATGTAGATGGAATATCCTCCTTTATGTTGAACACAATTTTGCATTTCCACATCCAGGTAGGGTATTAATTGTCATAACAACAATACATATTCGAAACTATTTAAGGCACTGATTCTGAACCCCTTTGCTATACCTTTCAATATTAAAGAAGTTGTTGTTTCCATAGTAACAGTACTTTTCTGTATTGCTTTCTCTAAAACACAAATATAGAAATTTAACAAAGAGCGCTCAGAATCAACACCATAACAGAGAGCCTTCATACATAAGAGTGGTGATATATGCACAGGAAGCATGCTCATTTCAAGTTTTTGCCGAAAGTATGGCTACAGCGTCTAGAATACCTTGTGTGGAAATATGCTATCCAAACAACGCTAAAAATTTGTATCCCTTAAATGTGCGACGATACTGCTAAAATCCCAAGTATCGATCACAGCGACATCTGCGGGATTTAGTATTACATTGTATAGACTAGCAATATCTTGCAGTTTGAGAAAATATCCTGCAGATGTCGCTGTGATCTGTATATTTCAGCAGCATCATTGCACAGTTAAGGGATACAATATTTTAGCACTTTTTAAAGTATTACAGGGATAGCCAATTTCAACACTATATATACAGCGCCTAGAAGATACAGTGTGGAAAACGGCTACAAAATAGTGCTAAAAATTTGAATCCCATAAATGTACAACGATGCTGAATAACAAGATGTCGATAGTAGCGCCATCGTAGTGATTTAAAAACGATAGTCATTCTAAAAGAGACTCTTTAACCTATTTCACGTCATTCCTTAACTAAATTAGCTTATAACAGACCAAAATATCTTATATTTATAGTTTCCGATATTTAACATTCTATAATTTTGGAAAACTCAGTGTTTATATTGAAAAGAGTTACGAGATGGCGCTTGTATCAGCATATTACCGCTGAGCATTGTTGGAGATTTATGGGATAAAAGTTTTTAGCACTTTTTAAAGCATTATAGGAATAGCCGTTTTCCACACTGTATCTTCTAGGCGCTGTACAATAGCTCCGTTATAGGCCTAGATTATATGTTGTAGAAATCGACTATCCCAGCAATACTTAAAAAAGCGCGGAAATAGTGAATCCCTTAAATGTACAACGATGTTGAATTCCAAACAGTCATTTACAGCGACATCTGCAGGATATTTTTTAAAGAAGAAAGAGACACGTGTAATGCACCGCTATAGCGTCTAGAATACATACTGTGGAATTTTGCTATCCAAGCAGCGCTAAAAAGTTGTATCCCTTAAATGTGCACTGACGCTGAAATTCAGGGAGCTGATCGCAGCGACATCTGTGATAAACTTTCAAAGTAAACATCGTATTATTACAGCGGGCTTGACGCCAAGCACATAGGTCAGATGTATGTTAATAAAATGTAAAAAAAAAAACGCTACAGAGTCTAGACCAAATTATAGCGCCTAGAATATATAGTGTGGAAATTGGCTATCCCTGTAATACTTAAAAAAGTGGTAAAATATTGTATCCTTAAATGTGCAACGATGCTGCTGAAATATACAAATCGCAGCGACATCTGCAGGATATTTTCTATAACTGAAAGATATTGCTAGTCTATACAATGTAATACGAAAATCCCGCAGATTTCGCTGCGATCGACACTTGGAATTTTAGCAGTATCGTCGATCATTTACGGGATACAAAATTTTAGCGTTGTTTAATAAAATATTTCCACACTAGGTATTCTAGACGCTGTTACCAAATCGTCATGAAGTTTTAGGAAATATCCTGCAGATATCGCTGTGATCGACTCATTGGATTTCAGCATCATTTGAAATTTAAGAGATCCAATATATTAGCACTTTTTAAAGTATTACTGGGATAGCCGATTTCCACACTATATATTCTAGGCGCTGTAGCACCGCGGTAGCCTGTCTTTTTCGTTTACCTCGGAGTAGATATAGATGAAGTCATTTGTAGCTGTTCCTAAACTGTCGCCAACAACATATAAGGCCAGTTCATAACGTCACACGGAGTTGATTATCTGTACACAGCAATGGAGACAAAAAAAATCGGCTCGCAGCTTTGTACTAATCATCGTGTAAAGATGATCCAACTCTGAGACTAATGAAAAAGACAGGCTACCGCGGTGAGTCCGATTCTTCTTTTTTTACAGACCGCTGGAGTCACGTGATGCTCGAATGCACCAAAGAAGGTGCCTGAAAAGAGCATCACGTGACTCCAGCGGTTTGTAAAAAAAGAAGAATCGGACCCACCGCGGTAGCCTGTCTTTTTCGTTAGCCTCGATCCAACTGCGTGTGACTTTTAAACATCATGAACTGGCCTATTATGTCATTGGTCGCGCTAACACCCTCCCTCCTGCGTCCACCGTATATAGCGGCATCTTGTACTGGAGACTGCTAAATGGGCTGCTATCGGTCAAAATCAAGAGAGAAAAGGGCAGAAGAGAGGGAAATAACTCGTTTTTTTGGTAACTAGTTTTTCGCACGGGAAGATTGACATGTCTGTGCCTCTCCTTTCATAACTTCATGGTGGTGAAATACGCCAAAGCATCCTAAATATCTGAGAAAGTCTTGACTCGCGTCACGAAAACATCACACAAAGCAGGCAAAGCAAAGAAACAAAATCATTCATCGGCTCGTGAATATGAACGAGCCAATGAATGATTTTTCTTCTTTGTTTTGCCTGCTTTGTGTGACGTTTTTCTGACACACGTGTCAAGGCTTTCTCCAATATTTAAAGGGCGTTGAATAGGCCGGGATCATATTTCGCTATTAGCGGGAAGGGATTGATCAATCAGACGTCTGCATTTTTCCGAACTTTTTGATGTTTGCAGTAAACACCGAAAAGCCTGCAAGGATAAAGGCTACTGATTGGTCAATGTAATTTTACTAACAGAGAAAAATTTATCTGGATCCCGGACATTAACTTTGGTTGGTTAAAACAATTTTGAATAAAATCAAATCAGGAAGCCAATGTTTGTTAACTTTTCTGGTTAGTTTAATTGAAATCTTGCTCGTCTATTACTGAAAACTGAGTTACCGTACTTTGGACAAAAAATTGAATATGAGTACACGACTTATGCATATGTCACCACTCTAACACAGTGTTGCCAGATGGGCTACTTTTTTTTAACTCAGATACTTGATTGGCACCACTTTTTTGAAATTGTTAAATGTGCCTTATTTAATGACATATTAATTAAGGCGAAAACAATGGGAATTTTACCGTTTATAATAAGTGCTGGCAATCAAGAAATCTGAATTAAAAAAAAGTAGCCCACTGGCAACACTGCTCTAACATATAAATTTCTGTGTTATGACCATGATTCTAAGTGCAGTTGGTTAAATTTGAGTATCTGGGCATTAGAGAAAGCAATAGTGGCCCACTGTGGCTGAGTGGATAAGACACAATGCCGCTAATCGCTTGAGAGCGTAGGTGGAAGCAGATTCGAATCCCGCTGTGATCCGCATGTGATATGATGTATGTGTTCAATAAATCCAACAAACAAACAAGCAAGCAATAGTGAAAGGTACAGTTGGCATGGAAACAACGACTTCTTTAATTCGTATAGAAAATTAATGAATAGTAGTAAATGACTCAAGTTTAAAATGTAGGCAAATGGTCTGGAAATATCAATGGCTCCCATCTAGTATTTCACAAAATTAATTTAATAGATTCACATGATGTATAACTTGATGCAACTCTTAACTAATGAAAATTCTGCAACAAGACTTATGTAGGTAGATCTTTTGAATGAATAATTCAGAATTCTGAGAACAAAACGAAGTTCTTAAGGCTCTTCCTCACACCCCCTCAAAAAAGGAAATACGATAGAAAGATATAAGAATTTGGATAGCTTCAATATGTCTGTGATCTTTTGTCAGAGTTCAGAAAAAGAGTCTGGGCATAAAAAAAAAGACAAATTTAACGAACGATAAGACTATAGATTTCAGGCAATTTTTAACCGAAAAATATTTAATTCTAATGTATATGCGGCTTTAATAATAGACTATTAAAGATAATCAATTTAGGGGAAATTTTATAGTAAATTAATATCCTCACATTTATGCAAATAGGTATGGATAAACAGACTTGAGTAAAATTACATATTTATTCTTTCTTCTCTATAACACGATCTAAATGAAGATGAAGTTATATGTACAGTTTATATCTCTAAATTTTTAGATTTTTTTTATCAAAAATGTTCCTTTATTATGTCTAGAATTGCTAGATTTACAGATCTTCGATTCTTTAGATGCCTGCGGGTTTTCATTCTCGGATTAACCGTAGGTATTTGTAAAGGTAAATTTATTTTGCAAAACCGTCAGCAAAAAAAGTTAGAAAAAACAATTAACTGACAGACTAACTGTAAATATATATTTTATTTCGACTCTGTTTTTTACTAAATTTTCATCTTTCGTAGAAAATTTTAAGGAAATATAAATTGAGAAAGACTGATACTTTAAAAGAAGAAATTGACTTTCCTTACTTTTAAATTATTAATCACTATAAAAAAATGAATGATAGGTAAACAAAATGTATAATATTGTGTTTGCTCCCTGCTTATAAAGGCTATACAAGGACTAATTTTAATTTGAGCTAGTAGAATTATTTCAGTTATATATCATTTGTTTTAAAAAAAGAACTGATATCTACTAAAAAACAACTTTTCAAAAGTAAAAAATAAGCCAAGCAAAGAAAAAAAAAAGAAAAAAGGTGAAAGTTGTGGCTAAAAAATAGTGTGATATCAAATTTCCAAGCTTATATTGCGGTACTTATTTAACATTTTTTGATAAAAATTTACCATATGTAAGTCGAGTACCTAAGTATGCGTTGATAGAAAGCCTTTTCTACTTTACTAAATACATCATAACGTGTTTCTGAAAATTAATTTTTTTTAAATTATGCATGATGGGCTTGGCGGCCATCTTTCCATATTTTACACAAATTTCTAAGCACTCAAGCTCGTAACATATTTGCATTATTAAGAATTTCGAAGTTATAGTTTTAGCTACAGACAGATAAATTAAGAAAGTTTTTTATTTTGAAAAAACAAATTGATTTTTACTGCTTTAACTAATTAATTAAGCCCCCTCCGAAAAAAGAGAATCATAAGATGAAACCTGAAGTTACTTCAGCTTTATTTTTAGACACAGATTTTTAGGCACTCATTTCCATTAATTAAAAGAATAAAATGTTTGCTTTAGTAACAATTTCGAACTTCCAAATCTTAACAATGAACTTGTGTGCTTAGAAATTTGTGTAAAATATGGAAAGATGTCCGCCAAGCCCATCATGCATAATTAAAAAAAAAAAAAAATTCAGAAACACGTTATGATGTATTTAGTAAAGGAGAAAAGGCTTTCTATCAACGCATACTTAGGTACTCGACTTACATATGGTAAATTTTTATCAAAAAATGTTAAATAAGTACCGCAATATAAGCTTGGAAATTTGATATCACACTATTTTTTAGCCACAACTTTCACCTTTTTTTTTTTTTTTTTTTTTTTTTTTTTTTTTTTTGCTTGGCTTATTTTTTACTTTTGAAAAGTTGTTTTTTAGTAGATTAGTTTATGCTCGAGTGAAATGCTCTGATTTCTCATCTGCGGGAATTGTTCAGTGTTGGTATGTTCTGATGGAATAAACAGTTGTTCCATAACTACGTTTCCAGGTGTTTAATTGGGAAAACCCCATATTTCTTTATACGCCTTTTTTCGCCACTCAAGTTGCCTTGTTTTCATAATGAAATAATAAGTGTTTGATTGGACTATACCAATATTATCATCGCTCTACAGCTGCTATATTTTCAGAGTTGATACCTCCGCTAGCAATGCTTGTGCTAAGTGGTAGGATTGCTTACAACATCACCCACGGCTGATTAAAATGTGGTATGACTCCAGTAATACGTAATAAGCACGATTTCAACTACACCCATTAAATTGTTACGTAACATATATATAGTTTACGACTATAGCAAACAGGTCTCCCTTGAATATGGAAATATTCCGTCCCATTATCATTATTGTGCCATTGAAAAGTGTGTGAAGTAATGCATATAATTGAACCAAATTTCATATATATGTTTTAGGCTATGGCAAGCAGATCCTTCTTGAATTTGGAAATATTCCACCGTAAGGGGTCCCTGTAATAGGAATTTTTTTGTAATTTCCTCGATTCCTTCGTAGTTTTGCTGCACATCGGCGGATCGTGCAGCGACGGAAACTAAGCATCTTGCAAATAGTCCAGGCAATAGAGACCGTATAGGAACTCTACCTAGCAAAATTAATGGTAGTACTGGAAATCGGCTTTCTAGATGTTTTTTGGGTCGCTGAATCCGAATTTGCAACTTCCCACCAAAATTTCCCCCGGCAACCCCCCAAATTTTGGTAAAAAGCCCCCCCCCCAAAAAAAAGGGTTTTATTAAAAAGTAGCTAGAAATTCAGAAAGTAGACAAAATTTGCAACAAATTAGATATATGGCATTATGACTTAGGATGAAGGGGAACGGGGGATCTACCTCGGAACATGCGCCGCAGTGCTGCGTGAACTAAGTTGCACAATTCCACTTAACCACTCACACGTTTACATTAGCCCTCCCATCTTCCCTCCGAACTTTCTCTATAAGGTTTACTTTAAGTTTTTTGGGTCGCTGAATCCGAATTTTTAACTTACCCCCAAAATCCCCCCCCCCCCCCCGAAAACCCCCCAAATAGTTGTTTTTAACTTAAATTTCTTATTGTTTTAGGGGAAAAGCATTACGAAATTCAAAAACTAGACAATATTTGCAACAAATAGGATATATGACATTATGATGTAGGATAAACGGGGAGAGAGGGGGCTGCCTCGGAACATTCCCCGCGCGCTTTTCTCAAAAACCAAATTTTCTGAATAAATAAATTTTTTGGGGGGTTGCCGGGTGAAATTTTGGTGGGAAGTTACAAATTCGGATTCAGCGACCCAAAAAACATCAAGAAAGCCGATTTCCAGTACTACCATTAATTTTGCCAGATAAAATCCCCTATTGCCTGGACTTCATCATTTAGTGCACGTAGCTCCGCAGTGCATGTTCCGAGGCAGCCCTCACCCTCCCCGTTCATCCTAATTCATAATGTCATATATCCTATTTATTGAAAATTTTGTCTAGTTTCTGAATTTCGTAATGCTTTTCCCCTAAAACAATAAGAAATTTAAGTTAAAAACAACTATTTGGGGGTGGGGAATTTTGGGGGGAAAGTTAAAAATTCGGATTCAGCGACCCAAAAATCTTAAAGTAAACCTTATAGAGAAAGTTCGAATGGGAGATGGGAGGGCGAATGTAAACGTGTGAGTGGTTAAGTGGAATTGCACAACTTAGTTTACGCAGCACCGCGCGCATGTTCCGAGGCAGATCCCCCCTTCCCCTTCATCCTAAGTCATAATGTCATATATCTAATTTGTTGGAAATTTTGTCTACTTTCTGAATTTCTAGCCACTTTTCTCTAAAACAATAAAAAAATTGATTTTTTTAATAAAAACCTTTTTTGGGGGGCTTTTTTACCAAAATTTGGGGAAGTTGCCGGGGGAAATTTTGGTGGGAAGTTACAAATTCGGATTCAGCGATCCAAAAAACATCTAGAAAGCCGATTTCCAGTACTACCATTAATTTTGCTAGGTAAAATTCCCTATTGCCTGGACTATAAGCAGGCAATTCGTAAACAGCTGTTGTACAACAGAATAATGAAAAACATTGATTTTATTGAGTTTCGTGATGGAGATGAACTCATTTTTATTCCGATTAATTGACTGAAGCAGAAATTTAAGATGAAAGTCAAAGTTGGTATAGTATTAAACTAATAAGATTGAAGTATTAACATTTGTAACTACTTTTTGAAATATTAAGATGTATGAGATAGAAGCATCCAATTAGTATACTTTATTGTTAATTCATTTTGTAAGAAGACATATTTCATACATTTTTTTACAACTTTACTTTTAAAACAAGGGTATTTCCAAAACTCATCCAACCACTCATATATACTCAGTTTGGGTTTTCTTAATACACCAGTATTTTGAAATTGCTAAAACTTAAAATACATTTCTCAATATTTTTTATTGACGTGTTTTATGAAAATAAAGACCAGATTTGAAATAATATAATTCGCTCATTTAAATAAGTACATTTCATAAAAAGAAGCCCGTTGTAAATGGTTTTGCAACCCTGAGCTTAAAACGTCCGTTATAAAAAGAAGTGATATTTCATGTGAGTGCCATGTGAAAATTTGTCGCTATTCGTAACTGTTGTCAGAACCTGACTAATGCAGGGGCATACGCGGCAACTGTCTTGGGTCTCCCATTTTAAGGGGCCCCCATAATAATCAGGATTTCATTAAAAAAGTTAAAAAGAGTTAAAATTTTACAAAAGTGATCAAAATTAATTATATTTTCAAACATTTAGGAAGCGTGTGGGTTTCCCCTTCCCCTCTCTGCTTTTCATACCCTTTCCACCCTAGCTAAAAAACTAACTAATATCATTAGAAAACTAATGATTAAAATTTTATTATAACAAATTAGTATTTTATTGTTCACAAAAGAATTTCTTTATTCATGTTTTCCTCGTAAGGAGGCATCTTAAAACCATTAGTTATGACCCATCGGGGGCCTTTTCTATCAGCCATCTTATAACATATGTATATAAGTAAAGTAACAGTTTCCAAACAAATACTCCAGTCAACCAACCCATCATTATTTCTACTATAACCCTGCTAGTATTTTTCTTAAAGTTGTGACCATCTTTTTGTGATACCCTGCATACAGATGTGAATAGTACCTGGCACGAAATTTATGCATACATACAATATGTATGAAGTTTATTACTAGTCACATTATTCACGAACAACTTCTATGTATAGGTACAAGGGGGCCCTTCCAGAATGACGGTTGCCCCGGGGCACTCGATAGCCAAAGTCGAGCTCTGACAATTCCAAATGCTTCAGACTATATATAAATAAAAAAAATTCGTATATAGGCAATTTTATGTGAAATTTCTATTTTCCAACGCAGGTTGGAATCCGAAGGAAGGAAAGTCTAGAAAGAACGGTTGTGAAACTATTTAATACAAATGCATGTTCCCTGTAAATATGCGTCTGTCTGTATATATAATTATTAATTAGATTTTTATTTGCAATATTGTGCTAATGCTCACATTTACTTCTAAAAACAGAAATTTTGCGTCTTGAATAGCGGAAAATTTCCATCTTGAAAACGGGGGAAAACCAAGTGGAAGATTTATAAAAAAGACAGAAGAAAATAGACGGTAATTTTGTTGGCAGAAATTTTTTCGATATTTCACTTTTTAACATTTTCACGACTTCGGTTTGTTTGGCCGTCTGCCCGCCTGTCCGCGCTCAAACTCTCGTAAATATATTCGGATTGTTCTGAAATTTTAGTATGTTATTGACATCTACATATGCATAGCACGATCCCTATTTCAATTAAAGTTTGTAGCATGTTTAGTTTATTTACAGGGACAGTCAAAAGTTACATTAATACCAATGGGAAAAAATCGTTTCAAATGATTTTAAATGGTGTTACACCCTTTCAAACAAAATAAAATTGATATGCATTTATGAAGCGTACTAAAATATGCATCTGTAGAATATGCGGTGCAAAGAATAGTTATTATTCATTTACAGGTCCACACAAAAGAATTCCGTTACATAATGGTATGGGCGGGGGATTGTTTGCGGCGTATTTCAACTATATTAAAATATTTCATATAAAATGAAATTGATATACGTCTCTGTGGTTTACTATAAGTTATTTCATGTATAATAGAAAGTACATAGTATTTACAGGGACACATAAAAGATTTCAGATACTATATTGTAACCGAATTACTGTATATTAGCAATTCTGGAAATACATTTTTAATTATGATATGCGCTTTTAAGTTTCACTATATTCTTTCATGCTATATAGTGTGTATAAATTCTAGAGCTCATATACAGGGCTACAGAAAAGAATTCGTAAGGGTTACTGAGTATGAGCGTAAATTGCTTAAATGTGGCTTTTAAATGAGTTATGCATTTTTACGGTGAACTGAGTTTAGTTTACTAAGGAATGTTTCTAGAATATTGATAAAATGATATACAGGGACATGCAAAGAGCTGGATACATAGCCGTCTATGGGTGATAATTTCTGGAAATGTAATTCCAGTAGTTTTAAGAGTGTTTTATTTTTAATTAAATTTTAGCTAAATAGTGGCATGTAATAAAGGTACTAAGTAAACTACAGGGCTGTACAAAAGTACTCAAGTATGGTTCCATCTATTAGTATAAATTGCTGAAAGGGAAATTTCAACCTGTTATGCGTTTTCTTGCTAAACAAAATTTTCCAATTGTATAGTATATATATAACCTACAGATCAATACAGGGCTGTTTAAAAGAATTAGAATACATATTTGGCTATAGACGGCAACTGCTGAAATCAAGTTTTAAATGTTTTATCTGTTTTCCAAAAAGTTTACTTAGTTATCTTATTTACCTTTTTCCCCTAAATAACGAAGTCTTGTTAAAGCATTCAGAAAGTGTTGGAGTGTTTCATAATCTATGCGTAACGCATGATTTTTCTTTCCTGTTTTTAATTGTTTATGGTGCATAGTGTGGTACAGTATATGAAAACTGCTTTTCGACCTGGAGGCATGTGTATCGTATTTCTCTCCATACGACTGTATCTTTTTTTTGGTTTATGGTTAGCATGCTTACTCTTTTAAATTGCATTTCAAAATTTTTCATAACTATTGCCCATTATCTATCTATACTAATATTATAAAGAAGTAAAGTTTGTTTGTTTGTTTCTTTGTTTGAGGTAATCTCTGGAATTACCGAACCGATTTCAAAAGTAATGATATCAAAATGATGGTGTTAGTCCCTGTTCCAACACAGGTTATGTCTTATGCCCATGCTACTTCCCCAAAGGGGGTGCATGAACAAAAAACGTTCGAAAAAATGCAATTTTTGTGTTCTGAAGAGCCTAGAAATACAAAATTTGGAATGGCAGTTACTTATAAGACATAAATGATCTCTAAGAACTTTTCTTAAAACGTTCGAAATTTAAAAGGGGTGAAAATGGGCATAAAACGTTCTAATATACGTTCTAAATTCCGCGGGATTTGCTAGTTAATTATAAGCTTGTCGATTAGTTAGTTTTATTACGATCATCATAAAAAAGACAGACGTCAATGTATACGAACGAATACGTTTGTTATGGGTTAGAAAGTCTTAATTGCAGCTGTTTCGTCCATTTCTTGCGTGGCGAGGTCACTAAATACTGTTAAAAAAAAAAAAAAAAAAAAAAAAAAAAAAAAGATGTAAATCTACAAAACTAGTTTTTTGTAAAAGCTACAGAAATCAGTTACTAAAATGTAAGCTTACTAAAGTTTTATCTGTACACTGTAAAGAAGAAAGATGTAAATCTACAAAACTAATTTTTGCAAAGCTACAGATGTCTGTACGCTTACTGAAGTTTTATCAGTAGCCGGGGATAATTACATGATTTTCTTTGTTGCAGTTACATTAAATGTGCTAAGCATCTCAGTTTCCTAGAAAATTCTTAGTAACGTTACAGATTTTTTTTTTTTTTTTTTTTTTTTTTTTTTTTACAGTGTAAACGTGAGTCTGTTAAATGATTTTCTTTTGTTGCAGTTACATAAAAAGTTCTAGGCATCCCAGTTTCCTAGAAATTTTTAGTGACCTCATAGATTTTTTTTTTTTTACAGCGTAAACGTGAATCTGTTATATGATTTTTTTTGTTCTTGTTGGAGTTACATAAAAAGTTCTAGGCATCCCAGTTTCCTAGAAAATTCTTGAAAACCTCATAATTTTTTTTTACAGTGTAAACGTGAATCTGTTACATTATATATTTTTTTGTTGCAGTTACATAAAATGTTCTAGGCATCTCAGTTTCGTAGAAACTTCTTAGGAACCCATAGATTTTTTTTTACAGTGTAAACGTGAATCTGTTACATGATTTTTTTTGTTGCAGTTACATAAAAAGATCTAGACATCCCAGTTTTATAGAAAATTCTTAGTAACTTCATAGATTTTTTTTACAGTGTAAACGTGAATCTGTTACATGATATTTTTTTTTTGTTGCAGTTACATAAAAAGTTCTAGGCATCTCAGTTTCGTAGAAATTTCTTAGGATCCTCATAGATTTTTTTTAACCGTGTGAACGCGAATCTGTTTCATGATATTTTTTTTTTGTTGAAGTTACATAAAAAGTTCTAGGCATCCCAGTTTCCTAGAAAATTCTTAGAAACCTCATAGTTTTTTTTACAGTGAAAACGTGAATCTGTTACATGATTATTTTTTTTTGTTGCAATTACATAAAAAGTTCTAAGCATCCCAGTTTCCTAGAAAATTTATAGTCTTAGGAACCTCATAGATTGTTTTTTTTACGGTGTAAACGTGAATCTGTTACATGCTATTTTTTTGTTGCAGTTACATAAAACGTTCTAAGCATCCCAGTTGCCTAGAAAATTTATAGTAACCTCATAGATATTTTTTTACAGTGTAAACTTGAATCTGCTATATGATATTTTTTTTGTTGCAGTTACATAAAAAGTTCTAGGCATCTCAATTTCGTAGAAACTTCTTAGGAACTTCATAGATTTTTTTTTAACCGTGTGAACGTGAATATGTTACATGATATTTTTTTTTTTGAAGTTACATAAAAATTTCTAGGCATCCCAGTTTCCTAGAAAATTCTTAGAAACGTCATAATTTTTTTTACAGTGTAAACGTGAATCTGTTACATGATATATTTTTTTGTTGCAGTTACATAAAATGTTCTAGGCATCTCAGTTTCGTAGAAACTTCTTAGGAACCCCATAGATTTTTTTTTACAGTGTAAACGTGAATCTGTTACATGATTTTTTTTGTTGCAGTTACATAAAAAGATCTAGACATCCCAGTTTTATAGAAAATTCTTAGTAACTTCATAGATTTTTTTTACAGTGTAAACGTGAATCTGTTACATGATATTTTTTTTGTTGCAGTTACATAAAAATTTCTAGGCATCTCAGTTTCGTAGAAATTTCTTAGGAACCTCATAGATTTTTTTTTAACCGTGTGAACGTGAATCTGTTACATGATATTTTCTTTTGTTGCAGTTTCATAAAAAGTTCTAGGCATCCCAGTTTCCTAGAAAATTCTCAGTAACCTCATAGATTTTTTTTTTTACGGTCTAAACGTGAATCTGTTACATGATATTTTTTTGTTGCAGTTACATAAAATGTTTTAGGCTTCCCAGTTTTCTAGAAAATTCTTATAACTCTCATAGATTTTTTTTTTTTACAGTGTAAACGTGAATCTGTTATATGTTATTTTTTTTTATTGCAGTTACATAAAAAGTTCTAGGCATCCCAGTTTCGTAGAAACGTCTTGGGAACCTCATAGATTTTTTTTTACTGTGTAAACGTGAATCTGTTACATGATATTTTTTTGTCGCAGTTACATAAAACGTTCTAGGCATCCCAGTTTCCTAGAAAATTCTTAGTAACCTCATAGATTTTTTTTATAGTGTAAACGTGAATCTGTTACATGATTTTTTTTTTTGTTGCAGTTACATAAAAATTCTAGGCATCCTAGTTTCCTAGAAAATTCTTAGCAGATTTTTTTTTTATAGTGTAGAACGGAAAAAACGCAAATGGCCACTTCGCCCTTATTGGCCACTTTACCCGTCCTTCCATATTTATGTTCGGTAAAGAAGAAGAAAGAGCAAACATGTGAAGAGAGTTCAAGATAAAGGTCAGAGTAAAGAAGAAAGGACGTTGAAAAGAAGATAAGGACATGAGATATAAAGATAATTAGTAAGATTTAATTATTCAAATTATTTATTAAATAAAAATTATAGAAATAAAAATGGGATAGAATCTCTCTATTCTAAAAAAAAGTAACTCCCGCTGTCACCGCCGCCGCCGCCGCCGCCGGTTTTGATTTTTTTGTGACCGGAGGTCTTTCTTCGTTAATATTAAGAACAATAATGCATACAAAAATATGAAAATTGGTAGTATTATACAGAAATGTTTGATAAACACGCTGATGTAAACAGTTTTCAAATCGAAGAATTATTTTAAGAGATATTTAATGCTAAAGTTGGACAAAATCTTTCCATTAAAAAAGTTTTATAGGAGCAAAAACTATACATCGGAATTTAATACTTTTTAGATCATTTTATACGTTATAATTTCCCGGTGTGCAGAAATAATTTATTTTTTTAATTTGACTCATTTTTCGAGGTTTCATTTCTATTTTAAATTCAAATTTTCAGCATTTCGAGAGATATTTTTTTACTTATTTCAGAAAATTGTACTAATTTAACCTGTTGCCAAACTGTATAAACAACGGAAACAATGTTAGCTTCAAATTAAAAATTTATTTACGCGTGACTATTATAAACAGAAAAGAAAAACTTTCAAATTAGAATTAAATAATTACGTATAAAAAGCAGGAACTTATTGAAAATTACTTCATCTATAATTACACGTGAATTTTAACAGAGAAAGGATATTGTAAAGTAATAAATTCATTAACATGCGTTAGAAGTCTTAAATAGGAGAAATTACATCACATTTACGTCACATTACACTTATTACGTAAAATGAACAAAAAATAATATTGCAAAATAGTAGTTTAAATTTAAAAATAGCGCGAGACATTTACTTGATATTTTGAGATGAACTTTTCAACTTTTTTTTTTTTTTTTTTTTTTTTTTTTTTTTTTTTCTGACAGCGCAAATAATATTTCATTTCTAATAAAAGCATTTTCACGTGAATATTAAAAAGGGAAGTTTGGTGAAAATTACGTCAGATTAAAAACGATATATTTAAAATGTTTTATTTAAAAGGACTTTCTTTTCGCTTTGTTAAAAAATACCGGGAGACAAAGACTTTGTTTACTTAATTCATTTTATATTAGATGATTTTGAAATGCCATTGTATCTTTTAACAGCAGCTGACTTTTCCGTAAAATTCCCCAATCAAAGAGAAATGAATAGAAACCCGTTTATAGGGCGATCGCCTTTGTTTTTTTAATTATAATTCAATCTTCCAAAAAAAATTCAATTAAAGCCGATCAAAGTAGCGTGCTTTTAGAGACTGCAGTGTCTGAACGGGGGGTTGGCGAGCGTAGCTCGTAGGGGGCCGAGCCCCCTAGTAAAATAAAAAGTGGTAGAATATTTTTAATTAAAAATAGAAAAATAAATGAGTTAAGGTTGGCGGTTGGGGCGGGGCGCGGGGGGGGGGGGGGAAGGAAAGGATCTGGCAATTTTCAAGCATGCGAAATGAACGAAGACGTTGGTACATTAATAACAGCATTTGTGAATTTTAAAGATGAAAAAAGTTTCGTGGAAACCCAAGTAAAGAGAAGATAGGATGAAACCCAGTTATGAGACTTGGGCAAAAATCTAACTCAAATAAGCAGTTTCTTGTGAAATTCCACAAAGTAATGTCCCCTAGTGGTAACTTGTTTGTCGTAACTGTTAAAACTTACGTGTCAGTTATTGTTTTTCAAAATAGGGGTGGTGTCAGTGACTGTAGTTATTGACCATATTTATGAAAACAAAAATTTAGTAATAAAAAGTATAATTTTTCAAAATTTTGTCAACAATAATTTTTTAATGTTGTTTACTATACTTTCAAAAATAAAGATAAGTATAAAATAGATTTAAAATTTTGTAATAGTGATTTGAACAAGAAAGGTGTCAGGTTACTGGGGGTTCCACCCTAGGATGAGAGATAATATCAAACTTAGAATACCCGGTCAATTGCGAGCATTTTTCGGCAATAGAGTGTTCCATACAATAAATATACCTAAATTATTAACTGATGCATTTCATTACACAAATATATCATTAAAAGTTGTCATATAGGCTTTAAAAGCGAATGGCGTATAGAGTAAACCTACCGTTTCTTTATGTATGTCCAAACTGTCCGTGTTTTCAAGGGTTAATATCTCGGCTAATTAACCGGCATTGTTTTTCGAAAATCATTCTCACAATCCTTTTATACTTCTGTGACGATAGATACCTCCAGCGCTCCTCAACTGAAACTGCTCCGCTTCCTTTGCTGAACACCCGAAAATCGAAATTTGTGCGTAACGGAAAAATGCGATTTTCTCAAAAAGTATGTGACTAGGGTAATCGCTATAGTTTTCCTGCAAGGTTTAAATTAACTTCTACTACACCTAATTTCTTTATAATTTTAGTTTCGGTAGATTCAGAAATAGAGAGGAGGGGGAATACTTTTGCACTACATTTTCGACGATGTCTCTGAAAATATAATACCTAAAATTAAAATAAATGTATTTTTGAGTTCAGCGTTAGAAAAGCTTTCACACAATACTCCACACAATATAGAACGAAAAGATTTCTTTTTCAAGTAAATTAATTAGCCCCTCTATATTTTTCCTAATTATGTTTGTGAATAGTTTATAGTCAATAAATATGTGGGTCAATATCCTTTATAACGTCAGCCAATCTGAACTTTCCACGTTACGTAGTTTACGAGTAAAATGGCTGTGACAGACGGACAGACAGACACAGGAGTGATCTTATAATGGTTCCGTTTTTACTTTTTAAGTACGGAACCCTGAAAAGCAACACAATGATCCCCATGAGCAGAAATTGGAAACAATTTAAGAGTTCTTCTCGGTTTTATCTTTATTTAATTCAAACTATAACTAGGTTTTTGGAAGAATATTCTCCGAAATTATTATTTTTTCTATATGTATTTATTCATTATTCTCCTACATTCTGTTGTTTGAATTTCTTTCAGATGTTAATTTCATTTAAGTAATTTAAAATATAATTAGAGACACATATTTTGAAAAATTGTCACAAAAAGAAAATCCCAGTATTAGTTAATTTAATACATATATAAAGAAAAATAATTCAATCAAAACGTTTTATTTGTATGATAATTTAATTTTGTTTTATTCAAATAAGAGCGAATGCAAATGATTACTAAGATAGGATTTTCATGGAAGGATGAATGTTTCATAATTTGTTCTTTAAATGGCTTTATGAAATTCTAAATACTATTAATTATCTGACAAATCCTCTTAAAATACATTTAAATAGAAATAGGACTAATTAAATTTAAAACATTGTAACAATGCATTCCGTTTTGTAAGTGTATAAAAAGAGTTGTTTTATGCATTACTGATAAAACATTTATAATAGAAATAAACTCAATAAAGGTTTAATTTCAGTTGTTATTTATTTACGTTAAAGCTTAGTAATTGAAAAGGTTATAAGTATAAATCTTTTGATATTTTCGCTATGTATATAAAAATTTAAAATACTTATTGTATCCACCAACTGGGTACGTTAAAACGTATTATGCACCTAAAAAAAAAAAAAATATCATACACCATTTTATAGAAATTTTTGAATAGTTTAAATTATTATTTAATTAATTGTGTAGTTCAAATAATTAAAATATTTTGACACAAAAAAACTAACAGATGAAGTAAGCAATTAAAAATTTAGCATGTAAAGTCTCATATCTTCTGCTACATATAACTTCAACATTATAATGTTTCTGCATAAACGATTTTTATTAAAATGACTGAGAAACAAAATACACAATATAAACTTTAAAAAGCTCGCTGATTTAGTTAAAATGCGACAATAATAATGATAATATAGATGTTACAAGTTAAAAATATACATTTTATTTAAAATTTCTTAGTACTTTCGGTCTGCAATTCTCGTAGCCATTGTCAGAAAATATTTTATTTTTAATTGCTGCTCCATTAATACATCGTTTGAAATGGAAGAGCCTATAATTATTAAGTTAGTTGAAAGTCTAAGTAGCAGTGCCTTGGAACTTATATAGAGAAGAATATATTTAACTACTCTTTATTTATTTTAACACGTGATTTTGTTCATATATGTCACTTTCATTTTAAATGCGTAGCTGGACAGTTACGCATTTAAACTGCTACTTCTACTTTCAGCTGCCTTAATAGTTATAGGTTCTCCCATTTCAAATGAAGTGACGTATTTGTATGAATGGAACATCAATTAATAATTAAATATTTCTGACGATGGCCGCGGAAATTGCAGGCCGAAAGCACTAAGAAATTTTAAGCAAACTGTATATTTTTAACTTGCAACATCTAAATTATTATTTTTTTGTTGCCTTTTAAGCAAGACAGTAAGCTTTTAAAGTTCATATTGTGTATTTTGTGACTGAATCACGGAGGAATATTGCATTTCGTCTTGTGATTTTATACAGGGTGTATCTGAAGTGCTTCAACAAACTTAAGGGGATGACAGTACTCATCAAGACGAACAAAAAATACAATGAAACATGGGGTCGCAAATGACGTTTAAAGGGTGAAAATCGCAAAACTAATAAAAATATTGAAATTTCGCATCCTGCTTTTCTGCAGAACTGGCTAGTAGCACGAAGCTGGTTTCCTTTCACTTTGTGCATATCCGGTCAGAAAGAGATAACAAAAATTTGGAAGAAAGCCAAATAAATCTCTGAGCAGGAATCCGCGTATGCAAATTTGACCGTGTCCGCCAGTCGTTTCTCCGTAGATGTACTCTGTGTAATAATGTTCGCGGTCGACACTTTGAACAAGTGTTGAAAAATATCTGTTTTCTCTGGACAGCACGAGCTGTGTTGTACCTATTCTGTGCAATAAATAATTTTCTGGAGTGTTTCTTTTTTGTCTCAGTTTGTGCATTTCCAGACGCATTTTCTCGATTTTCATCCTTTAAACGTCATTTGCGACCCAATGTTCCGTTGCATTTTTCGTTTGTCTTCATGAGTACTACCATCCCTCTAAGTTTGTTGAAGCATTTCAGATACACCCTGTATATGTGACTAAGTAATTTTCCCATTTTACGCTTTTGACTTTGTTGCCAATCTGATCATATGAAATATATTTGTGATTTTAACGTGACATACATGAGATGCCAAAAAGTGTGGAAACCTTTTTGAAAAGGTGTATTTATGAGGTTCGATCGCTCATAACACCAGTTGCTGTTTAAAAAATGCCATAAAATTACACATTAGTGGAAAGATAATTTCATCAAGAATGTAATGAAATAAATTTTGTATAATTATTAGTATCAAGTCAAAAGTTATAGAGAAATAAACATAAACTAAACAAGGAAACACAACTTGTTTAGGTTAACACAAATCTGCTTTACTTTATTTGAATGCAGCCAATGAGCATAAGTGTTTACAGAGCCATTCAGGTGTCATCCTGTTTTGGCAAGGAGTCAATCAGGTAATAGTTGTCATGTTTTGGAGGACATTTGAGGACAGTGAGTAGGACTTTCGTCAGTGCTTTATGGGATACGCATTAGAGTTGGATGTAAAACATAAGAAAATTAAAGAAATGGCGCAAACAGTTGACTGGTCACCTAGAAATATATGTAAAATTGTACTAAAAAATCCAGAAGGTTACAGTTATGAAGAAATTAGAAAGCAAATTGGTGGAAATGTAACCGAAGATAGCATTTCTAAATTTTTGATGCGGTGTAAGGAGACTATGCCACAACAAAACCAAACTCGTAAAGGCAGGAAAGGATAAACAACAGCAAGTGATAATAGGAGATATAAGAGATTGTGCATATGTGACATAAGAAAATCATGTGGTTGTACATAAGTGGTCAAAATTGTTGAAACCTTTTTTAAAAGTGTCTATTTTAAAAGTTTGATTGTTCATAACACCACTTTATTTTTAAGTAATACCATATAACTGTATACCCAATGGATAGATATAATTTAATCAAGAATATAATGTAAAAAAAAATTTTTCAAGGAATGTTTCTTAAAACAACTGATATAAAGAAGAAAAGGGAAACTACTATCTTTTTGATATATAAGAGAAAATTTATATTTGGTGAATAATGAAAGACGTTTGAATACCCGTGTATCCTAATCTATTGAATCTCCTGTTTCATGAAAATATTTGGCACAGATGTCATATAAATGCCCATATTGGCGCGATTTTTTTTCCGATGCCAATTTGGCGAAAATATCAACAGCATAAACAGCAACATCCGGGTTACCATATCAAGCAAAATAACGACACTTTGGCGCCAGTTAAATACCCGTTGCGTATATGACATTGGCGTCAGAAAAAAAATCGCGCCAATATGGTATATGACATCTGTACCAAATATTTTTCGCGTTTAAAATTTTTGATGTTGCATATCAATGCTTCATTCAAAATCTCATTCCCTTCTTTTAAATACGTAAGTTTCACATAGTTCATTTTCATGAAGTACATAATCCTGATAGGGGAGACCGTGGCTAGTAGGCGCAGTTTTTAGTTATTGATTTTTATTAATTTTTTGTTTAAGTTTTTATGATACTGTAACTGTACTTTTAAAGACCAGGCATAGGGCTATAAATAACTAGGGCTATAAAGTTTTGAGTTTGTAGCTTTTGTAGTTTATGTTTAGCGGAAGCGTAAAGTAAAAGGAAAATTGTGCGCCAACTTACCCCGTCACGGAGCAAGTTGCCTATACCTATGGGGTAAGTTGGCACACGCTTTATAAAAATTTAAATAAGACACGCAGTTAAGAGAAATCAATTTCCTTATTACCAGTAGGTTTAATCAAAGGCGTTATCGCCGTACAATGTAAATTCTAAATCATACAGACATAAAAATAATGAATAAAACATTAACATTGAGTAAATTCTATCCTACTCGATAACAAGAGTTACAGTTGTCACAAATAAAAAATCGAGTGTCTCCGTTTGGGCAAGCCCCGTGTGCCCAAAATCTTACATTGCAACCAGGTTTTTCGGTGTTTGCTGTTTTTCAAACTACCAGCATACACCAGACACCGAGCCAACTTGCCCCGTGTTCAATGCGCCTACTAGCCCCATAATAAATTTCTTCACAAAAGGAACACGTAACCATCTAAGCATAAATAATCCAAGTAAATCACATATGGGGTAGGTACACTTAATCATACACTAAGAAAAATTGCACAAGTTAAACCGCAATTATTAAGATAAGTATTAGAAATTAGAAAAAGAATGAAACAACAAAAAATTACTTATGAGCGCAAAAAACAGAAAAATCGTAATAAATGTCCACTGCACGTAGGTAACGCTGCAAAACTACAATGAGGATTGTAAAACGCAAGAAGAAATGTACTCTGTGACTGGTTGCACAATCTATCCACAAACAGGCGATTTATGGGGACTGCGCCTACTTACCCCTGTAGCCAACTAGCCCCGGTCTCCCCTACTAGTACATAATCCAGGGACTAGTCGAGTCATTAGAGTCTTTACCTAATAAAAGTATTGTTAATAATAATAATAATAATAATAATAATAATAATAATAAATGTTGTCAATATTTTGGAAATCTAATATAGTCACTAATACCTTTTGTTATTCATTTTTCTTTATAATTTATTAAATACAGTAGAACCTCTTTTATCCGAAACACTTTTAACCGAAACCCATTTTTAAAACTTTAAATTTTTTTTACTATCACATTCCTTCTGTGCAAATTTCTTTTTTAAAGCTTTTTTTTTTCTTTCAAATTCCTTGTGTGCAAGCGGTTCTTTCCGAACCACGAGAACAGATAAATATTTTGATCCGCTTTCTTATAATTCCTTTGAATTTAACTTAATCTCCAGCAAACTGCGGAGGGGACTGGAACATAGTAGGTTTGTTGATTTTTGACGGCCGATTATCTTCACTAAAGATATAGGCCCGAGGGGGGAGTGCCCTTCGTGGGGGCCATTCTAAGGGAACCTAACCCGTATTTACGCATGGAAATCCATGGCTCGAAGAAAACCACGAAAACTCCGAACGATTAGGCCGACGGGCGCGATTGGGTTCGAAGCCAGCACCTCCCGTCTACCAGCTTCGAGATCAGAACCTCTCAGCCACTGGTGGGGCTGGAACACAGTAGGAGAAGGATGAACCGGAATGTGTGAGTATGGTCTAGCAGATGTTTCTTCTGTTCATTATGTATAAGGTACTTAATTTCAAAATTTAAATTCAGGTAATTTATTTTTGTTTCTATTTTGCTATTGCTTTATTTTTATTAAGCACTTGTTATTATAAGAAATAGCGCATATATTTGTCCTTAATCTTAAAATTGAAGCATTCTCGATTATCCGAAAATTTCGATTTTCCGAAAGATGGTCTGTTCCAAATACTTCGGATAATCGAGGTTCTACTGTATATTATAATTTTACTTATTTTGGAACCAATGGTCTTGTTCAATAAATGTTTGTTTAATGCGGTTGACAATACATGTAACATTTTAATATTCTATACGCGAAATGTGTACACAATGCTCCCATAGGATTAATATTAGCTTGAGCATTACTTTTCGTGACTGATGTACGCTCTTAAGAGCCCACTTCAGTCACGGGAAGAAAGGAAAACGCTAATGCTAAATCTATAGGAGCGTTATTTTCAAATATCTCGCTCAAATTTTAATATTTTAGAATGATTTTTTTGCATAGCTGAGGACGATCTACAACCGGGCTAGTTTTTACTTTTTCGATTTTGGTTTCAAATTCTTTTTAAAAAATTACTATTACTTTCGGAAGTGGTTCCAACCGGTTCCGAAATTCAAACTATCCTATTATAAAAAACTATAACCAAAATCGAAAAAGGTAAAACTAAACCGATTGTAGATCATCCTCAGCTATCCTATTCAAAAAAGTCATTCAAAAATATTAAAATTTGAGCGATAAATTTGAAAATAGCGTTCCCATAGACTTACACCATTAGCGTTCGTCTTTTCCCGAGTGACTTGTGTAGGCTCTTAATTGATCGTCATTTGCTGCCTCCATTGAGAAGGCACTCTTTTATGCGCGTTCATTCCACACGGAAATTATATGTGTTTTTTATTCCCATGTGGAAATCCACAAGTTGAATAAACGGCCCCACCAAATTCCAAAATGCGTAATCCAAGAAAAGGGAGCCTAAAATTTTCACGTATTCAATACTTTCTCTTTATGAATGTAAATGAATGTACAAAAATAATATTTAAATCTATACATATAATTTTTTTTTGAAAATTCTATAGTAAATTTCACACACCTGGAATTTTAGTAATTTTTCTCCAAATTTTTTTAATTGCTTAGTAGGTGTACAGCTAAACGAGTGAAAAAGCGTCCAAGCCTGGAATCGAACTTGGGTTATTGAGTATACGCGCCAATACTACGCCTCTAAACTATCTGAACTATCTAAGCCTGGCACTTCTCACTCTTTATCTGTTGACGCCTTTTTATGCAATTAAAACGTTTTTAGAGAAATTACTTTGCCAACAGATAAAGAGTGAGAAATGCTAAGCTTGGACTGTGCTGTGCAGGTAGCTTAGTACCAAAGTATTGGCGCTATGGTGAGGCCATATATTTGTGTTATATTTTTATTCAAAATTAATGTTTTATCTAAATTTGTTTTCCTCTCTTCTGTTTTAAGCCATCATTCAAAAATTGATTTCTCTTTATTTCTAATTTAAGTGCAATCGTTATCCCCGCAGAAATATCCTTTATAGATAAACGCCGCTTTTTTTACAAATCTGCTTACGTAATCTAAAGATCATAAATTTAATTTAAGCTTTCTGGCGCCTCGTATATAATCATTAAAAGAAGCATAAATTACATTTTCACATCTGCTAGCAAGTAGAAATAGGTCATTAACTATCATTGCCGTTATACTTCTGTAAGCAATAATAGGTTTGCCTTTTAATTTCACTTTTTAATGGATAGCCAAATGTGGTTTGTGTACTTGGCGAGTATCTCGTTCAAATTTTAATATGCCTCCCAGTCTAACGGAAATTTTGTGACTGGCGTATTGGCTTAACACATATGTATTCTTGGCGTATTAACGTACGCAGATTGAATGACACTTTCCCTCTGATCTTGGTACTAGGAACAACCAAAGAGTTTTGCTGAGTATGGAGGGCCACCACAAATATTTCCATCTATTGTCCTCTTCTTTTGAACAATAGAATAGTTTTACCATGGAAAAGTGTACTAAATTATTGCCTGGTGAAACTTTTACAGGAAACGACCACCTTGGATTATTTGTTGCAACACTTTTGGATTTACAATTACGATCACTTCTAATTTAAACCTAATTCATAATAAACCGGTCTTCAACGTCATCATAGGCACGTATAGTCAGTGGACCTGGTTCGATTCTAGACTTAGACACTTTTTCACTGGCAGTACGCCTTTTAAGAATTAAAAAAAATGAGAACAATTAATAGTATTAAATATTAAAGTCCAACAGATTGTACTTTCTAAATGCGTTAACACATTATGTGAAACCAAATAAATGTTCAGTATTTTACGAACCACGCATTAGATTTTTTAATTTCTTCTCTTCGTCTCTTCTCCAGGTTTTTTCACCACATTTGAGGTTTTCCTCAACCAAAAGCTAAATGTAACTTCCTTCGTTACTCAACTCTGTCCTCCGCCTGTGCCTCTCTCAGTCCATATTTTTCCATATTTTGTTTAAGGTTATTGTTTTAACGTTTTCTCGGTCTTTCTCTTCTGTTCCTTCCTTCCGGTTGCCAGTTCATTAGTGACCTTAGCAATTTACTGCTTTCCATCCTTTTCCCATGTCCAAACCTTCTCAACCTTTTCTCATCTATCGCGTTGCATAATATCTGTCCTCATATTTAATTGATTTCTTATTTCAATGGTTGTCTTTCTTTCCAATCTCGATGTTCTTGCCGATCTCTTCCAAAAATCCGTTTCCGTTGCCAATGCTTTCTTTTCATTTGCTTTATTGATTGTACAAGTTTCTGTACCATATAGTAAAATACTTTAAATGATTGTATTCTAAAACTATATGAAAAATCACTTGAATACATCAAACTAAATTAATATTTACTTAAAGCGATAAAATACTTTTAATAAGGCAAAAAATACCTCTATTCATTCATATTAGGCATGTTTCATTGCTCCGATGGCAACAGTCTCAATAATAAATGTGATACAAATATTTTCGCAAAAAAATTTTATATTGAAAACCGGTAAACAAAAATCATGCGAGCTCAAGCATAATGAAATTTACTGAAGTATTAAAAATGGATATTTGTGAAAGTGGATTATTCAATACTATTGTTTCATTTTTCTGTAGAGCATCGCTTTCCAAATTTTAGGAATCTCTATGGATGCTGAGTTTTTGCATTATTCTCGCTGCGTAAGATTTCTATTGATTCTCAGATAATGGATGGAAAGTAAAATCTTGATGGATAAATTATTCTACTATTTTAAAAATTAATCTGTAAAGGCTCTTTATTATACAGTCTTAGCTAGGTTATATAGGAACGACAAACAGAAAGCTTAAAACTAGGATCAAAAACACATAGCAGACATCCAATACAACAAGAAAACTACAGCTTTAGCTAAACTATATATTAAAGAGCCTGTAAAGATTAATTAAAAAATAGTACAATAATTTATCCATCAAGATTTTATTTACCATCCATTATCCGAGAATCAATAGAAATCTTCTTACGCAGTGAGAACATATGCAACGATTCAGTACCCATGGAGATTCCTAAAATTTGGAAAGAGATGCCCTACAAAAAAATGAAACAATAGTATTAAATAATTCACGTTTACAAATATCCATTTTTACTTTCTTCTATCTTTAGAAGAAGAAAGTATTGGATTCGTGAAAATTTTCGACTTCCGGTTTTCGACGGATTTATACGTTTTAGAACGTATGTCCTGAACACGATTTGATGGTTTTTAGAAAATGTTTGTCTGAGTCTGTCTGTCACTCTGTCACTCTGTGAGTCTCTATGTGACAAAAATTTTGTGGGCGCTCTATCTCAAGAACTACTGCACGGAATTTCACAAAACTTTAGATTCAGTTAGACCTTGACATAAACTGGTCTTGATTAGTTTTTGGTGAAAATAGCCCAACAGGTGGCGCGACTATGTGGTATTTTCACGATTTCTGCAATAGCTATATCTGAAGAACTACTACAAGGATTTTCATAAAACTTAAGATTTAGTTAGTGCAGGATATAGTTAGGCGCTGATTACAATTTGGTTAAAACCGCCCAACTGATGGCGGTGCTATGCTGCATTATTCATGATTATCACAATAGCTCTAATTCAAGAAAAAATGCACGAATTTTCATCAAACTTCAGATTCAGTTAGTCCCTGATATAAATTAGTGCTGTTTAATTTTTGGTGTAAAACTCTCAACAGGTGGCGCTGCTGTGCTGTATTTTTCACGATTTCCGCAATAGCTATATCTCAAGAACTAATGCATGAATATTCATCAAGCTTCAGATTCAGTTACTTCCTGGTATAAATTGGTCCTAATTAGTTTTTGGTGTAAATCGCCCAACAGGTGGCACTGCTATGCAGAAGTTTTTTAAATTTCCGCAATAGCTCTATCTAAAAAACTAATGCACGGATTTTCATCGAACTTCAGATTCAGTTAGAAGTTGTCAAAGTTATTGATAATTAGATTTTGGTGTAAATCATCTAACAGTTGGTACTGATATGCGCATTTTTCAGGAAGTATTAACATGTATGAGATAGAAGAAATATTTGGGATTGCCACATCTAAATTGTTAATATTGCAGTTACTTTCATTATGCTTGAGTTCGCTTGATTTTTGATTACCCAGTTTTCAATTTCAACTTTTTTTGCGGAAATATTTGTATCATATTTATTATTGAGAATGTTGCCGTTGAAGTAATGAAACATGCCTAATATGAATGAATAAATGTATTTTTTTGCCTTTTTAAGGAGGCACAGGACCTTTAAACTTCCAAAAAATCAGTTTTCGTTTTTTGATTTATTCTGAATGTTTTAAAATTTCTCAACAATATGCAAAAAACCCATTCAAAAATTTGCATCATTTCTTGAGTTATAATCTTTTATAGACAATGAGTATAATTGAATGTCCATAGGTATTGAAACTTCAAACAGCGTTATCTAAGATGAGTAAATTTGGAGTTTACGCGCACTGTTACTCTTAAACTATGTAAACTACAGCTTAAAAAAATTAGCCAAATATGCATTTCTTTATAGCCTACATGCTAAAACCAAAAAAGTTCACATATTTTGGTTAGGTTTTTTTTTCTTACATTTGAAAAACTTGAATAAAAAATTAAAAATTTTGAACTTCTTTTTTTTTATTTTGTGCTAAAATTAAATTTTACACAAAACTTTTTGCATATATTTTGATTTTAAGTTAGAAGTCGGTGTGTTATGACTCTATTTTGTTGAAAAATTGTTTCCTATATGCATAATTTAGAGTTTTATCATGCGCGCAGCACTTAATCACGCATTAGTCAGATGAATTTTTAAATTTAAAATTTAAATATTAATTTTGCACCTACAACATTAATTTTTCTGGATAATGTAATTAAAGATATGTACTTTAGGCAGAAAGAGGAAAAAAATATCTTAATTGCATACTGTTTGTGTTTTGGTACTTTGAAGAAGGTGATGTTTTTGATTGTTTCGACAAACTCAAAGGTCCTATGTCCCCTTAAAAGTATTTTATCACTTTAAGTAAATATTAATTTAGTTTGATTGTATTGTAGATTATTTTTTTCGTCTTAGCTATTATATTACTGTTCCATAATACATAGTTTAATGCTGATATTGCTTTCCTTGAAGTTACTACCCTTCTATCTATTTCCACTTCTGTTTCACCCTGTTTTTGTAGTTCTGATCCCAAGTATTCAAAATGAGATACGTTCTTTATCACTTTGTCTTGTATTAGATATCTTCCTTGAAACCTGATGTTAAGTATTCAGTTTTTCCTAAATTGATGTCCAGTCCCCATTATCTTTTTTTTCTTTCAGAGAAAAAATCTTTTTAGAAGATATAATATTAAATATTATTAGAAAATAAATCATAAACCAATAAGTTTCGAATTCCCATGACGTTTTACAATGTATGTTACGCAAAGTAAAAATGTTCTTTTAAAGAATTGTTAATGACGTTTCGAATTTTGTTTTTATTCGAAACAAAGATTCTGGTTTAAGAGAATAAATTTGTTTTCATTTGAAACTTCAAAGAAAATATTTTTTTTTTCCATTATTCTTCGAAGATTTTTTGTTAATGATTTGGAGAAAAAATATAACTGATCGGAGAACTTTTCTTTTTAATTAAAATTTCCATAAAAATTAAAGCTTCGAAGATTTATTTTAAAGTTTTTTTGTTATATATTTTTAAAAAGGTTTTTTAGGCAATGATTTTAATAAAAAATAGAATTCAATATTGAAATAAACAAAATTTTCAGTGGTTATTATGTATTTTTCATCTTTTTTCTTGAAGTCACAGTGTTTTTTGTTTTTTGTTTTTTAACACTTTCCAATATAGTTGAATAGTGTTTAATGATTTTGGTTAGTCTGTCTGCCGCCTGTCTGTCCGTGGTCTAACTCGCGTAAATATATTCGGATCGCCATGAAATAGACGTATGTTATTGATATTGACTATGGCATGTTCGGTATTGAAAATGAAGCTTGTAGCAGATACAGTTCTTTTACAGAGACATTCAAAAGAATTCCGTTACATTATGGCCTATGAGGAAAATTCCTTTGCGGGGATTTTTAATAAGGTTTCATAATTTCAAACTCATTCAAATTTATATATGACTCTGAAGTACACTGTAAAAAAAATTCTGTAGCTCTACAGATGTAAAATTACATGCTTACTAAACTGTCATCTGTAACTGTACAAAAAAAGCTGCAAATCTACAAAACTAGTTTTTGTAAAGCTACCGAAATCTGTAACTTTACAAATGAATCTATTAAAATTTCAGTAATCTTACTAAAATTTTATCTGTAAACCTGGCTGTAGTTACATGAAAAGTTCTAGGCATCCCAGTTTCCTAAAAAATTCTTAGTAACCTTACAGATTTTTTGATTTTCGACGCAAAAGTGTGTCTTACATGAATATTTGTTGTTGCCGTTACATAAAAAGTTCTAGGAATCCCAGTTTCCTAGAAAAACTTTAGTAACTTTACAGATTTTTTTTTACAGTGTACACCACAAGATGCCTACCATATGATATGGTATGGATAGCAATTATCGTTTATCTACAGGGACACTAAAAAAAATTCCATTAAATTACGGTCTACGAGAAAAAATCGTTTGCGATTTATTTTATTCATGTTACACTATTTCAAACATACTAAAATTCACATATGTCTCTGAGGTGCACTGCAAGATATTTGCTATGAAATATGATGTGCAAGCATTCGTCATTGATATACAGGGATACACAAGATAATTCGGGTACAGTACTCTTTATGAACAATAATTGTTGTAAGTGCGTTTTCTTTTGTGGTACGCGTTTTTAAATAAAACTTAAAAAATAATATTCTGATTATATTTATGTGAATTAGAGCGTGGGCAGACGGACAGACAAATCGAATTCATAACGACTTTTCAACTTTTCGGAAAGTGTTAAAACATAAAATGAATTAAAAATGAACAAATAAATAAAATAAAAGAAGTAAATAAAAAAAATAATTAAAAAATCTGAAAAAAATTGAAATGCCCTTAAACAACGTTGGAAGAAGAGACAATCAAGACTACACGGACAAGAGTGATTATGGCTCTTATAAAGCTGGTAAAGACGCGAACATCTTTTTTTGCAATCACTGAAACTAAACTGTAATGAAGATAAATATCCCTTTGTCTTAAAATATTAAATAATTAATCTTTTAATTTAAATATTATTACTTTAGTTCCTTAAGTAAAGCTATAAAATAAAATATTTCGTTATTTTTAAAAGGTAATCTTCACTTCTCCAATTCCTGTGAGATTAACATACACGTGTAGTTTTATCCCTTACCGCTGAGACCGCACGATTTAACTTTTAATATATAATCATTTGTGATGAACTAATCATATATTTAAAATTATATTAGGGTACAAGGATAAATGCAAAGATTATACACGAAATTACATTAAATTATTTTCGAAACTTTGGTTTCAAGAAGCAACTAAAAATAAGGTATGAGATATTACACAACTTTCCCATTTATAATACAGTATATTCATTCAGTCAGTGAGTAAAATAAAAATTTTCATCGAACATTAATATTATAATATGTAAAGAAGTTTAATTATTAGCCTAACTAAAGAGTATTCTAAATATAGAATATAAAAATAGTCGTCTGTGGCAGCCCTGCGAATATTCATCGTATACAATTACAACCTAGTGGCGAATCATCTATAAAGCTTACGTCTGATAAAGGTTAATAAAATGTCAAAATATGGAAGTTATTAATGATAAAGAACATTTTTCTTTTTACTCGCTAGTTGAACAAAAAAACATATTTTCTTTCATTTCAGTGTGTTTAATTAAATTTCGAGTTTTTAAATGGATTTTATAATATAATTTTCTATTTTTTTTAATTTTGGTAAAGAGTTTTAACAAGATATCGAAGGAATTTTCCGCCTGAACTTGTTAATGATAAATGTGTTGTTAAAAGTAATATTTAAAAATATGTTTGTACATATAAATCCAATATGTAAAAATAAATTATTCTAATTTATTTTTTGATATTATATATCACTTTTAAAAAAGATGTGTTCTTGGCAATAGAAATAAAACTTTGATTTGGGGAAAAATCAACTTAAATAATATAAAATAAAGAAATAAATAAAAATTTCAACAAGAATTTTAGGGTATACGGTGTGACCTCAAAAATTCGGCATCACAATAACTCTCTTTTTTTCCCCCACAAATTACTTACGGGAGAAATATAAAAAATAGCAATTGTTTACGAATTAAAGTTTTCGAAATCGAAAGCGATGGATTATCAGATAGACAGATTGCTGATGCTGTGCGAAATAGAACTACCGATATCGCTGGTAGCAGCTCAGAGGAACGAGAACGAGGATACGACATAAAGAATGATGTCACTGGAAAAATGCATAAATTTGACTGGGAAATCAATATCTACTTTAGAGAACAAGACGGTAGTTTCCGAAATCAGTATTTTTAACATGTTTAAAATCCCACCAAAAAACGTGTTAAAAAAGGGCCGTGAAAACTGAACCAAATAAAATTGACATTGATGTTTCGGAAATTATACGAGAAGGAATAACTTCGCTGTTTCTTAGATTTTTTTTTTTTTTTTTCATAGAAAATATCAGTTAAAGTAACTTTTATTTTACATATTTAATTTTCTCTTTTTTTTTTAAAACCTAAATATCACTTAGCTATGAATTAAATTATGAATAAAGGCACCATTCAGAATATCGGAAGTACGTTCGATATTCTTTCAGAAATCCAGAATTTTGAAAAATCCGGCTTAGTCTTGGTCCGGCGATGCCGGATTTTCGCCGTTATTCTGTATTGCAACTCGAAAAGTATACCCTTAGGAAGGGGGGAGGGTTGCTCTTAAATGTTCTAATTATTTAATTTTGAAACAATAATACGTGGGTTATCCAGAAAATAAGTTTCTCTCGACCCGTAAAAAGAAACAAAACATAATTACCTGGAATGATGTATTGTAAAATATTCAGTAATGTTTCAGCTACCTCTCAATATATGAACCAAAAGAATTGTAAGGCTAATGTTAGACGAACTTTTTTTTGCACCCTTTTTTTCCTTTCTACAGCCTTCCTACACCTTTGCTTGCATGTGGTTCTTTTTCATGTTGAAACAAAAAGCGCTCAAAAGACGTTCGTCTGACATTAGCTTAAAGCCTGTCATAGCATGGGATACGTTTTCTTATCATAGAATTCTGCCGCTTGGGAATGGAGCCAGCTTGTCACAGTTGTTAAACCGCGTCTCATCATACGTAACGATCTTTTTGAGGTACTCGTTGTCCTCATCGTGGTATCGCTGCAAAAAGTAGTACAGAAAGGATCGGCGATGCATGAAATTATCACGAGACACCTGTTTTTCAGGAAATTGTACACTAGGTGGGTGACGAAGAAACTTACAACCGAACGCAAAACCAAACACATGGGAGCAGCATTGACTTTACGTTATGGGCAGTATTTATATTTGATGTTATGAAGTATCATAATACCATTAAAATGCACTGCAAAAGATTTTTTCCCCATACAGCATAATGAAATGGTATTCTTTGTGCTCCCCTGTAAGTCCTGTATGCTATAAGAGCTACTTGTTTTATATTCCTGAGAAAGCATGTTTTTATCAACCTAAGTGCTGGATATCAATTTCATTATGTTTGAACTATTGTAACATCATTAAGATGAATAGGAAACGATTTTCCCCCATAGACTATAACGTAACGGAATTCTTTAAAGTGTCCCTTTAAAAATGCTACGCACTTCACTTTCAATACCGAACATTCTAAAGCAAGCATCAATAACGCATAAAAATTTCATAGCAATCCGATTATATTTACCAGAGTTAGAATACGGGCAGACAGACAGATAGACAAATCGAATTCATAAACACTTCTCAACTATGTTGGAAAGTGTTAAAATATAAAGATTGGAAAAAATTACAATGAATCTATCTTACACTGCAACATGTTAAATAGAAAATGGATTATTTCGAATAGATACATCAAAACAGTTTTCTGTTTAGTTTTTATTAAGCAATAGCATCAAGTTACGGAAAAAATCATTTATCTATATGGCTAAATTTTGAAATATTGTCTTTCGCACGATACGTAGTTTCTAAAATCCATTCAAGTAACGAATTATGCTTGAAAATTTCGTTAATGATGAATGTACACCGTTCACCTGCAGGTCATTTGTTTTGAAAATGCTAACGTATTTATTTAAAAATGAATGCTAATATTTTAAAGGCAAAACCCGAGAAAATCAATAGACTTCGTATTTAAAATTGTAAAATTTTCGGAATTTCTTTTACGCTAAGTGTTGTATTTTAAGTAGGAACTTCATTTATTAGGTGTGTTCGTAATTATATTAACACATAGCACCTATAGTCGTCATCTGGTCCGTCCGTCTGTCCGCACATAACAGCGCAATAATTACCCAACCGAATGGGTTGAAACTTAATATATAGAATCGTTCCAGAATTTTGTCGAGTGATTTCAAATTTTATGAAAATCGAATCAAAACTTAAAAAGATATTAGTCAAAGTTTTCTTCATTTTATTAAATCCTATCCTATGTACTGAATTCAGTGCTATCCCATGATCGGTAATGATTCTAGGTCGCCACGTTGATGACGTCCTATTTAAGATGGAGCCCTATTATTTCCGTACTACTGAATCTAATATATAGAATCGTAATAAATTTTGTATTCATGCATTTTTGTATAAGAGTGCAACAGCTATTGCACCAATATCTGAATGAAACGAGTTATAGTACGAATGCACATCATTTGCCATGTTTGACGTACAATTTCCGACTTGTTATCATTAAAGATGTTACCGAAAACGGCAAGATCCCAATTCAAATTCAAGAAAATTAGTTTTAATAGGTTAAAACAAACTCAGCGCTGAAAATGCTGCTTGCTATGAATCGAGAATATGCCAAACGTGATTCCTATACTAATTCAAGCACAAGATAATGATCTATCTAGGTTCGGAAACCGGGAAAGTTCATTTTGACATGTTAAATCCAAGTCAGCATTGAAAATTCTGCTATATATTGAAAACGTAATGATCTACTTTCTCAAAACTTAGACTCTTTACTACTTCGAACACGAAAAGACGATCTAGCTAGGTTTCAAATTCAGAAAAATTACTTTTAAATTGGCAGATAAACTCAGGGCTGAAAATGTTGATATAAATGGAAAATAGATCCACAGTTTTTCTTGTAATAAGCCTTATTTGAATACGAAAATACGATATAACTGGGTCTCGACTTCGTAAAAATTTGTTTTTATAGGTTGAACCAATTTTGGGAATCAATCTTCAGTAAGTGGAATTCTCGCCAATACTATTGGTCATTAATCAGCAACACGATTACGGACGATATCAAAGACGGCGTAATGTTATTCAGGAAATTTGTCTTCTATACTAAATCAAACACAAGAAAATGGTCTAGCCCGGTCCCTAATTCGGGAAAATTCGTGTTCAGAGGTTAAAACAAAATCAGCATTATAAGTTCTGATGTAAGACATTTAATTGGCAAACTGTGGGGACGATTTTGAAGACATAAGCTTTACATATTAATTCGAGTACGGAAAACCATCTAACTAGGTCACAATCTCGAAAATATCCACCTTGATAGGTTTAAACAATTTTTTCTGTAAAGATTAAAATCGGCCACGAAAACCACAACAGTTTAAAAAAAAATTGGTTTGCTCCATTAGGTAACTATGGAAACTTGGTGACGTTTGCGTATTCTCCGTTCAGGAACTATTCTGTACTCTTAGACGTTTATGTCCATTTTGATGTAGACTTGTGTGTAACATCACTTTATTCTGATGACGATCGCAGATTTTTAATGTGTTTGTGAAATCGCTGTTTTGTTGTATGTACCATTTATCATGTTGTTTTTGGGTTTAATAAAAAAAAAATTAAGTATATTTTATGGTGCAAATGTCCTATATATTATTTTGTAGAAATAAATGTAAAATTTTGTATTTACTAAAATACAATATGAATGCTCAAAATATTACGGAGCTAGGTTCGATTTACCAGGTTAGTATGAAAGGTGATAAATTAGATCGAAGTTAAATTAATGATTTATCCGCGAAAATTTTAATTAAAAATTTCTTAATACACAATTTTGTAAATTTATTGCTTAACACTAATTAAACTACAAAAATTTCATCTATTCGAAATAACTGAAAACTGATTATTAAATTGTCAGTATATCTTAAAGCATTTGGACATATTCAGGATGCTTTCTTTTTTCTTAAAACATAATTTGCATGCAGTATAGCTTTTTTACTTCCAGACACTTACAATGTAAGGAAAGTATTATAATAATTATGTATATGTGTGTGAGTGTGAGTGAACACGTTGATGCCGAAATAGTATTCTCGATTGAGCTCCCATTTAGAAAATATATTTATGACATTGCCTGAAAAACTGTATACATTTCCGGACAAAGTGGATAAAATTGTCTGCATATCTTAAAGCATTTGGACATATTCAGGATGCTTTCTTTTTTCTTAAAACATAATTTGCATGCAGTATAGCTTTTTACTTCCAGACACATACAATGTAAGGAAAGTATTATAATAATTATGTATATGTGTGTGAGTGTGAGTGAACACGTTGGTGTCGAAATAGTATTCTCGATTGAGTTCCCATTTAGAAAATATATTTATGACATTGCCTGAAAAACAGTATACATTTCCGGACAAAGTGTATAAAATTGTCTGTATATCTTAAAGCATTTGGACATATTCAGGATGCTTTCTTTTTTCTTAAAACATAGTTTGCATGCAGTATAGCTTTTTTACTTCCAGACACATACAATGTAAGGAAAGTATTATTATAATTATGTATATGTGTGTGAGTGTGAGTGAACACGTTGGTGTCGAAATAGTATTCTCGACTGAGCTCCCATTTAGAAAATATATTTATGACATTGCCTGAAAAACAGTATACATTTCCGGACAAAGTGTATAAAATTGTCTGTATATCTTAAAGCATTTGGACATATTCAGGATGCTTTCTTTTTTCTTAAAACATAGTTTGCATGCAGTATAGCTTTTTTTACTTCCAGACACATACAATGTAAGGAAAGTATTATTATAATTATGTATATGTGTGTGAGTGTGAGTGAACACGTTGGTGTCGAAATAGTATTCTCGATTGAGCTCCCATTTAGAAAATATATTTATGACATTGCCTGAAAAACAGTATACATTTCCGGACAAAGTGTATAAAATTGTCTGTATATCTTAAAGCATTTGGACATATTCAGGATGCTTTCTTTTTTCTTAAAACATAATTTGCATGCAGTATAGCTTTTTTACTTCCAGACACATACAATGTAAGGAAAGTATTATAATAATTATGTATATGTGTGTGAGTGTGAGTGAACACGTTGGTGTTGAAATAGTATTCTCGATTGAGCTCCCATTTAGAAAATATATTTATGACATTGCCTGAAAAACTGTATACATTTCCGGACAAAGTGGATAAAATTATCTGTATATCTTAAAGCATTTGGACATATTCAGGATGCTTTCTTTTTTCTTAAAACATAATTTGCATGCAGTATAGCTTTTTTACTTCCAGACACATACAATGTAAGGAAAGTATTATAATAATTATGTATATGTGTGTGAGTGTGAGTGAACACGTTGGTGTCGAAATAGTATTCTCGATTGAGCTCCCATTTAGAAAATATATTTATGACATTGCCTGAAAAACTGTATACATTTCCGGACAAAGTGGATAATGACGTTGGTATTTAAAACATTTTCAAACCATTTTTCGACCATTTTGTGATAAAAACATCAATAAGTATATTATCTTTTATAAAAACATTTTTATTGCTCGCGTTCATCTTATGTCGATATGATAATGATATTGCACCAAAACGTAACTAAATTTAGTTAAAAATAGGAAAGAAGATTCATGCGTCAAGCATAGATTATGAAACATTTTCCAACACTTCCATAATTGTTTAACAGAACTACACCGTTTAATAATGTAAAGACGATACCTAACTAAACATTTTATAAAATGTATGACACATTTGAAAACCAGATTTCAACAATTGCACCCATATTCGGGGAGATAGTCAAATTCTTTTGTGTAGTGCTGTATATGATACATATATTTGTACAAATTCTACATACTATGTTAAAATTTAGTGTTGTAAGAAAATGAATAAAACAGCTCAAAATTCACTTTCAGCAATTTCTACAAATAGATGGAAACATACTTGAATTCTTTTGTACAGCTCTGTATATTCTCTGTAAAAATAATTCTGTATTTTACCAAAAAAAAGGTGCTGGTACACTGGTTGCCATCGCGGTTGCTGTAAAATTTATAAGCTGCTGTCTTTAAGAGTGCTGTAAAATTTCTCAAGTCTGGGGAAATTCGCGTTGCAATTGGCTACAATGTGCACCTGACAGACAGAATTCGATTTTAACTTAATTTGTTACTTGAATTCGTTATCACAGTCTCAGTACTTGAATTGGATTTCGCAGCATTGGTGATTGAGAAATTACAACATAAAGTGCAGGAAAAGTTCTTGTATTTTACAACAAAAGATGCTGGTACCCCGGCTGCTAACACAGTTGCTCTAATACATACAAGGTGCTGTCTTTAAGGGTGCTGTAAAATTTTTCAAGTATGTGGAAAGCCACGTTTCTATTGGCTGCGTGGTGCACGTGAAAGAAACAAATCGATTTTTACTTCACTTGTTGCTTGAATTCGCTTTCACAGTATTGGTGCTTGATTTCAATTTCACAGCATCGGTCCTTGAAAAATTACAACATACAAGTACAAGAAAATTCGCAACATTTTTTTTACAGTGTTGCATATAGATTTTTATGCACGTCACATACTAAGCTGAAATTTAATTCAGGCAAAAACATGCTTAAAATTACTGAAATCACACTTCCAGGAATTACATAACATAGGCGGCCGTGTATCCAGTTTTTTTCATAGCCCTGTATATGATTTTATTTATATTTTACAGACATGTCTTATCATGCTAAATGTAGTTGAGGTTGAAAATGGATAGCTCAAATTTAAAAAAAGAAAAAAAAAAAAAAAAAAAAAAACATCTTTAAGCATTTTTTACATCTTTTACATCTTTAAACATCTATAAAAACATCTTTATCCAAATATCTTTTATGTGTCCCTGTAGATGTAGATGAACGATAAATGCAATTAAAATCATATTCTAATGCAAGCATCTTGTTGTAAATCTCAATAGTGTGCACCAATTTTGTCATGTTTGAAATATTGCAATATAATTAAAATACGCCACGAACAGTTTTTCCCCGTAGACCATTATATAACAGAACTCTTTTGTGTGACCCTGTAAATGATTGTTAAATGTTCATATTCTGCAGAATGTAAGTTTAGGGCACTTCAGAAATTCATATCAATTTAATTATCTTTGTGAAAGAATAAAATACGCCGCAAACGCGTTTTCTTCATAGGCTATAGTATAACGGAATACTTTTAAGTTCCCCTATACGCGTACTGTAAGCGTTAAACATAACATTCTATAGTAATCTTCTTCTAGTGTGCTTGAATAATGTAGATAAATTTCATTATGTTTAAGATTGTGTAACACTATTAAAATACACCCTAAATAATTTTTCCTCATAGACCATAATGTAATACCTTTGAGTGCTCCTGTAAATGAACCACACACTTCATTTTGAATACCGAACATGAAATGATGAGTCTCAATATTGTATATCAATTACATGGCAATTCGACTATATTTACGCGAGTTAGAGCACGGACAGACAGACGGACAGACGAATGGACAGAGAGACAGAAGGACAGACAAACCCAATTCATAAACACATTTCAATTTTTTTGGAAAGTGTTAAAAAGTAGAAACCCCCCATAGAATATTAGATACATTTTTAACGATCTCAAATAAAGCAGATATTAAAAAACATCAAAACTCCAAAAAGTGTTTCCATATGTAATTCCGTGAAGTAAAATTTGAAACGGAATTCCAAATGTAAAAAAAAGGAAAAAATCGTTAAGAATTAGACACATTTTAAGATCTTAAATTAGGCAGATTTTAAAAAGCATTAAAACTAAAAAAAGTATTTCCGTGTAATTACGTGAAATAAAATTGGCAACGGAATTCCAAATATTAAAAAAATATATATATGCATAAATATTTTTTTACATAATCTTCACTTAAGGTCTAAGAACATCAATATCTCTTATTTTTGTTAATAAAAATATCACTAATAGCCTTTTTAATGGTCGCTAATTTAAAATATTAGTAAGTGATAATGACTAAATATTGTAATTAAGTTATGATAACATTCTAATTAAGACAAAAGTAAAATTATTTTATTTTTATTTTATATGAACAAATTACACTTTTAGCCATTTTCGAATTACTTTTTTCCCTGGATTAAAGACATAAAAATACCTTTGACTTGTTAAGTTGTTAAGTATCAATCTTATGTTTTCTTAATGCTTTATTCTTATTTGCTTCATTAAGAGAATGGGCCGTTAGTTTTAGTAGTCATAAGTGGGATATTACAAAGTACCTTTGTTCGTGAAACTGAATGAGAAAACTTATCTGCCTATATACAAATCTCTTCTACCTTAAATCACCTCTCTTCAGCATATTTTTCTCAACATTCAAAACTAACAAAATTTCAATGATTTTTGCAATCTAAAAACCATTTAAGAAATCATATCTAATTTTGATAAAGTAAAAATTGAGCTGCGTAGTGAGTCTATCACTTTTGAGATTCACTGATTTAAAAAAAAAAAAAAAAAAAAAAAAAAACTTTCGTGCACTGAATATTTTAACTCCTGTAGAATTAACACTTAAATTTTGTGTATTTTAATAGTTCATATCTGAATCATCGTGTTTAATTTCGTTAATGTAAATAAAAATGTCATAAAAAAGCCTCTGACGTCATTCGCCTATAAACCAAGGAAATTAGTGTTTGTGTTAGAAGTAAAGGTTTAGACAACTCAACTCGATTTTTTGTGTATTAATTTCTAAACTAGAAAAGGTTGCAAACATCGCCTTTTGCTTATTTGTTTCAATTTTCTATGTATAATTTATTTTGGTAAAATAAATTGATTTGAAGAATCATTAATTCATTTTCATTCTTTGAATAATTTAATTACTTATTAACATCGCACAATTAAAATATTTTCTTGTTAAATAGGGGAGAAAATGTACTTTCAAATTTAATTTGTCCGAAAACAGTATTTCAAATTACTGACTTATTACGATTTTTAAACCAAACAGCTCGATTCCGGAACATTAACACGTTTACGCTTAAAACAGCATCCTGTTCAATAAATTAATTTTTGGCGATTTCTTCGGTATTAATTCCTGGCAAGTGTCTAATACGAAAGTATCGTTTGTAAAAACGATAAATTGCAGATTCAGCAAAACATTTAATAGTTGAACCAGCATATGCACAGATTACTGAACACAAACCAATGAAATTAGTTTTCGTGTTAGAAGTAAAGGTTCAGCAAGTCAACTTCATTTTCTGTTTATTAATTTTTGAAATGAAATAATAAAAATAATGAATAGTATACGAATATTTTTATCCATTATTTCAAATTTTAAGTGAAAACTACGATTTTGACCCTCCGTCCTAGAACGGACATTTACGCTAGTTATGAATATGAAGCATTGTTCATTTCTTTGAATTTGACATGAAGTTACAATGATTATTTTTTTAATAAAACGTACACAGCGCAACAACGTCTTTCGTTAGAAATTCAAAACCAAAGTAAACCAATATAGGGTGTAACTGACACCTTAAAGATTCTTTCTTGCGTAAATCACTGTTACAAAGTTTTAAATCTGTTTTATACTTATCATTATTTTGAAAAATATAGTAGAGATACATAAAAAAATTATGGGTGATAAACTTTTGAAAACGTATACTTTTTGTTAATTTCTTTTTGCAAATATGGTCAATAAATCCAGTAACTGACACCATCCCTATTTTGGAAAACCAATAATTGATGCATAATTTATAACAGTTAAGAAAAATAAGTGACCACTAAAAACATTAGTTTGCAGAATTTCACAGGAAAATACTTATTTGAGTTACATTTTGTCTGAAGTGTCAGTTATTGGTGAGGTGTGATTAACTGGGGGTTTCACACTAAATATTTATTAGAAAATTCAAATATAAATTTTGGTGTATTCTTATCCAAATTTTGGTGTATATTTATTCAATAGAAATTGAGATACAGCTTTATAGATCGCAAACACACTCAATAGCAGTGAACTCTGTTCAAAGCTAAAATTAAATCAATTTAATTTATCATAACAGTAGTCTTGTAGTTTCGTGCTTATATTTAGCCGAGATATATAGGATATAGCTATCAGGTACAGTCGTGGAAAAAAAAAGTAAACACCCCCTACTGACTCCACAACTAATTATAATAGAAGAAAGCGAATGAGAACGATTGGATATAAAGTCCACTTTTAAACGATGTATAAAAAATTTGCTTAGGAGGCCATTTACAAATCAAAACTAGACCAAACGTTGTTTTTTCCAATGGCAACACCCAATTTTGAAATATATTTTAAATCTTCGGTTCAAACTATCAATAGAAACAAAATTTCCAGTTTTTTGGGTGATAAGTTTTAGAGTTATAAACATTCATAATTTACTGCTTCTAATGTTAAATTACATTTTCATACTTTTATTAATATCTCCTGAAGTTATAATCCTAATGTGATAAATTTCTGTGTGGTAGTAATACTAAAAATTCCAGACATAAAATTATTGAATTTGTAATTAAAAAATAAATAATACGAAATTAATATTAAAAAAAATATGAATTGTAACCTACAATTTTTTTGATAGATTTTTATGTGTTATCATGTGCTTCATGCAAAATCTCAATCTCAAATTTTTCTTCTATGCAGTTTTCGAATTAAGATTAAAAAAAGTCAAAATGATGATTTAAGGGGCCGTCTGTGATGTGCGTAAAAGCATAATTTGAAAAAATAATATTTTACTCATTTTATTGAAACATTTGGGCTGGCAATATTCTAAACATATTAAGCGAGTGAAATGGTGATATTGGCAAGAAATAATACATCAAATAGAAGTGACATGATCATTCTGTGGCATTTCAACAGTCGAGTACCGAACTTCAATTTGGATACAGCCTCTAAAATAGGCTCATTTCAAAATAATTAATTTCTCCGAAACTAATCTTACGAATTTCGTGAAATTTGTTTTTATGCTAATTGAAGGGTGTAGAATTTACTTATGGTGTCACAGTCTGGTATTGCTATTGAAAAAGAAAACAAATTTTGGGTCCGTTTCGATAGTAAGTTATTAAGGAATTATGACCACAAAAGTAGTTTGCTTGAAGGAACTGCAATGCGTATATTGCTTTCTTATGTGCACTCCTGATTTTGAATTCTCAAGTCTCAGGTTGTTATTACCGGAAAATATTTAACTTACTTCGTGTTACGCTTTCTGAGATGTACTCTACTAATATGCAATAAGATTTTCCGTTATACAGTAGCCTCCCGATTAACCGGCCTAAACGGGACCGAGGGTTAGCCGGTTAAGAGAAAAACCGGTTAAAGCGGAGAAGTAAAAAAATAAATAATTAAGTATCTGCGTAATTTAATTAATTAAACCCGTACGATATATTTAGTTTTTCAATTTGTGTAGTTTTAAAAAAGTACATATTTTCTATATTTTGTTAAATGAACACTAATAATTAATTAAATTGAAAGAAAAATTATCATTGAGCTTTTACCCCTTCCGTATGAGAAATTTTAGCAGTGTCAACTAAAACTGGGTCGTCATCAAGTTCGTCTTCTTATTGAACAGCATTAGTTACAGCCCTAATTATATCCTCGTCAGATAATGTTTCATGCTTGAGATCTCGAACAACTCTTATACATCTTCTACGGTGATCTGTTTTCATCTCTCAAGCTTTTTAAACATTTATACAAAACAGTTTGCAGATAGATCAGACATTATAGAGTTCCGAGTTGGGGGAGATTGCACTTTTGATCGGTAAAAACAGAAAAACTCACACCTTCCGGGGTTACATCTCATTTTTCCTGGGGGGTGGAATGTCCCCCCAGGCCACATCCTGAATTCAACACTAGTGAAGGTCAACGCGTATCCATTTAGAATCGACGTTCTCCTTTCTGAATTTTGCCTCCTTCCCCTCGGGTTTGCACTTCAACTTGAAAGCGTAAGCTGAGTTCCCGAGGCCGTCATCCCTGAATTTTGCCTGATATTGGGAAAAAAAGTCGGCCGGTTAAGAGGGAGGCTACTGTATTCTTAAATAAAAAGTTAAAAGGTAAGGAAACCCCGAGAATAATTTATGGACACCCTGTAATATTTGATATGTTATAAATATAGAAGAAATTAAAAATAACATGTCAATTTCATAGTAGCTTTTGCATAATTGACCAAGAAATACTATCAAATTATTACTAATTAGTTTGAATTTTATTTTACTTTTTCTATTAATGTTACTTATGCAACATTTTAATTCTTGGAAGCTCTTATAATGACGTATTTCTTTTTCTACGGCTACAACAATAACACGAAGAGAAGAAAAAAACCCTTATTAACGATATGAAAAAGAATTTAATAAATGATGTGGCTTCTAGTGAAAAGAGAGGATAATTATTTATTTAGACTTTATTTATAAAATATGTGCTGTTTTTGTAATATTTAATGTTCCCTTTTTAAATTACGAATTTCTTTGTGTTAGAGTGAATGATAATAAATGTTGTCTTTTATGTCATTTTTTTAGGTTTGTGTATTCCAAGAAAATATAATTCATTGGTCATTTGGATTCAAATTATAAATAAATAATAATAATTCTAATAATCCCAGAAACTTGTATCAGAAATTAAATGTAAAGTTCTTTTTATAATAATATGCTTTTACATAGTTTTTTTTTTTTAATGCGATCTAATGATTGTCTTTATAAGATAAACATTTTAAGCAAAATAACTTCCACACACACAAAAATAAATGTAATGTATTGTTTTATACGCTTTGTGTGAAAAAAAAAATAGCATCGATATGTTACTAAATTTGTTTTATTTGAAAATACTTTATACGTGAGGTTGTTATGAATTTATAAGCGAGGTTGTTATGAATTGTGAACAGTTTACTACATTTGAGTACAATATTCTTTCATCTTTAAAAAACGAATTCAAATAGTATGTTTCAAGTGCAAAAATATTCAACATTTTTCTTACCATAAATAATAGTAAAAGGGAAAATATTAACCGTGCAATGACCTTATAGATTATGAGAAGTATTTTTTTAATCAAATACTATTACACACACTACATAAATAAAGTCCTATCGGCCAGTGCCGGGAGGAAGAGGTAGCTTTCATAATCCTTATTTTAAAAAAGCCAACTTATATCATTCAAACACACGAAGCTCAATTTAGTGGAAACCGAATATAGGAGATTCAATACTAATTTTTATCAATATAATGAATGAGAATTTTGCGCAATTAGTCAGCTTTATCCAAGCTGCTTTTCTTTAAAGTAACTTATATTTGGCTGCCAAATTCGGCAATTTCTTAAAGTGCCTGTCATTTTAAGACAACATGGTTGATGAGGCTAAGCAGTGAACTTGGTCGAGACCTTAGTAATTGCTGCGCACATGCTCACTCACATCGGAATCGGTTAATATATAGGAGTGCTGTCGCATGCAAAAAATCAGATTTTTCAAAATGTCACCCACATTAGAAATTGAAACTGCTATATCTGAGCCATTTTTTAAGGTAAAGACAAGCAAAAAATGCTCCTGAATCCTTATATCAAGGTCAAATACTTAAGAAAGAAACCTTTTTCAATTTCTAATTTTTTTGCACCTCACTTTAAATATATATATATTTTTTAATTTAATGGCCGCCATTTTGAAACAAGATGGCTGATGAATCTGGCCAGCGAAGTTGGTCGAGGTGTTGATGTATACTATCCACATGCCTTCTTACATCGAAATAGGCGAATACGTGTGTTATCGCGTGACAAATACAAGATCGTTTCAAAATGTTAGCCATGCTAGAAATTCAAAGTGCTATAAATCAACCATTTTTTAAGATATAAACAAAAGAACAAATTTTCAGAAACAAAAACTGCTCCGGAATCTTTGTATCAAGGCCAAACACATAAAAAAAATCTTTTTCATTTTCCAATTTTTTAATACCTCATTTTGAATTTTAAATTTAATTTTTTTAAATGGCAACCCTTTTGAAACAAGATGGCGAATGAAGCTGGCCAACGAACTCGGTCGAGACATTGGTATGTACTATGTACAGCCAAGTTACATCCAAATCGGTCCATAAATACGCCTGTTATCGCGTGACAAAAATCAGGTCGTTTTAAAATGTCAGCCACAAGAGAAATTCAAAATGCTATTACTCAGCCAATTTTTTTAGATATAGACGAAAGAAAAACTGTTCCGGAATCTTTGTATTAAGGTCAAACACATACAAAAAAAATTTTTTCATTTTCCAATTTTTTGGTATCTCATTTAATTTTTTTTTATTTTTTAATTTTTTTAAATGGCCGCCACTTTGAAACAAGATAGCGGATGAAGCTGGCTAACGAACTCGGTCGAGATATTTGTATGTACTATGTACACACCAAGGTACATCCAAATCGGTTCATAAATACGCCTGTTATTACGTGAGAAAAATCAGGACGTTTCAAAATGTCAGCCACACTAGAAATTCAAAATACTATAACTCAGCCATTTCTTAAGATATAGACGAAACAAAAACTGCTCCCGAATCTTTTTATCAAGGTCAAACACATAAGAAGAAAATATTTTTTCAATTTTCAATTTTTTGGTACCACATTTAAAATTTAAATTTTTCTTAAAAATTTAAATGGCCGCCATTTTTAAACAAGATGGCGGATGAAACTGGCCAACGAACCCGGTCAAGACATTAGTATGTACTATGTATAAACGATGTACATCCAAATCGGTTCATAAATACGCCTTTTATCGCGTGACAAAATTCAGGACGTTTCAAAATGTCAGCCACGCTAGAAATTCAAAATGCTATAACTCAGCCATTTTTTAAGATATAGACGAAACAAAAACAGCTCCGAAATCTTTGTATAAAGGTCAAATACATAAGGAAAAAATATTTTTCCATTTTCAATTTTTTTGGTACCACATTTCAAATTTTAAATTAAAAAAAAATTTTAAATAGCCGCTATTTTGAAACAAAATGGCGGATGAAGCTGGCCAACGAACTCGGTCGAGAGATTGGTATGTACTATGTACACACTGAATTACATCCAAATCGGTTCATAAATACGCCTTTTATCGCGTGACAAAAATCAGGTCGTTTTAAAATGTCAGCCACAAGAGAAATTCAAAATGCTATTACTCAGCCATTTTTTTTAGATATAGACGAAAGAAAAACTGTTCCGGAATCTCTGTATTAAGGTCAAACACATACAAAAAAAATTTTTTCATTTTCCAATTTTTTGGTATCTCATTTAATTTTTTTTATTTTTTTATTTTTTTAAATGGCCGCCATTTTGAAACAAGATAGCGGATGAAGCTGGCTAACGAACTCGGTCGAGATATTTGTATGTACTATGTACACACCAAGGTACATCCAAATCGGTTCATAAATACGCCTGTTATTACGTGAGAAAAATCAGGACGTTTCAAAATGTCAGCCACACTAGAAATTCAAAATACTATAACTCAGCCATTTCTTAAGATATAGACGAAACAAAAACTGCTCCCGAATCTTTTTATTAAGGTCAAACACATAAGAATAAAATATTTTTTCAATTTTTAATTTTTTGGTACCACATTTAAAATTTAAATTTTTCTTAAAAATTTAAATGGCCGCCATTTTTAAACAAGATGGCGGATGAAACTGGCCAACGAACCCGGTCAAGACATTGGTATGTACTATGTATAAACGAAGTTACATCCAAATCGGTTCATAAATACGCCTTTTACCGCGTGACAAAATTCAGGACGTTTCAAAATGTCAGCCACGCTAGAAATTCAAAATGCTATAACTCAGCCATTTTAGGTAGCTTTCATTACAAAAAGCTACCTATTGCAGCCGTTCGGAGGAAAGAGATTTAAAAAAATTTTGGTATATTTTCATCGATCATGACCCCCAGACCCCGAAACCACCCTCCGTTCAAAATTGATATATATATATATATATATATATATATATATCCATATATATATATATATATATCTGAACTATGTCACACTGTAACTCTCGTAATTATGAATCGATTTCGATGTAATTCGGTGTGTACATAGTACATACCAATGTCTCGACCGAGTTCGTTGGCCAGCTTCATCCGCCGTTTTGTTTCAAAATGGCGGCCATTTAAAATTATTTAAAAAATTTAAAATTTTAAATGTGGTACCAAAAAATTAAAAATGGAAAAATATTTTTTTCTTATGTATTCGACCTTTATACAAAGATTCCGGAGCAGTTTTTGTTTCGTCTATATCTTAAAAAATGGCTGAGTATAGCGTTTTGAATTTCTAGCGTGGCTGATATTTTGAAACGTCCTGAATTTTGTCACGCGATAAAAGGCGTATTTATGAACCGATTTGGATGTAACTTAGTTTATACATAGTCTATACCAATGTCTCGACCGGGTTCGTTGGCCAGCTTCATCCGCCATCTTGTTTAAAAATGGCGGCCATTTAAATTTTTAAGAAAAAATTAAATTTAAAATGTGGTGCCAAAAAATTGAAAATTGAAAAAATATTTTCTTCTTATGTGTTTGACCTTGATAAAAAGATTCGAGAGCAGTTTTTGTTTCGTCTATATCTTAAGAAATGGCTGAGTTATAGCAATTTGAATTTCTAGCGTGGCTGACATTTTGAAACGAGCTGATTTTTTTCACGTTAATAACAGGCGTATTTATGAACCGATATGGATGTACCTTGGTGTGTACATAGTACATACAAATATCTCGACCGAGTTCGTTGGCCAGCTTCATCCGCCATCTTGTTTCAAAATGGCGGCCATTTAAAAAAATTAAAAAAAAAAAAATTAAAATGAGATACCAAAAAAATAGAAAATGAAAAAGATATTTTTCGTATGTGTTTGACCTTAATACAAAGATTCCGGAACAGTTTTTGTTTCGTCTATATCTAAAAAAATGGCTGAGTAATAGCATTTTGAATTTCTATTGTGGCTGACATTTTAAAACGGCCTGATTTTTGTCATGCGATAACAGGCGTACTTATGAACCGATTTGGATGTCACTTGGTCTGTACATAGTACATACTAATGTCTCGACCGAGTTCGTTGGCCAGCTTCATTCGCTATCTTGTTTCAAAAGGGCTGCCATTTTAAAAAAATTAAATTTAAAATTTAAAACGAGGTATTAAAAAATTGGAAAATTAAAAACATTTTTTTATGTGTTTGGCCTTGACACAAAGATTCCGGAGCAGTTTGTGTTTCTGAAAATTTGTTCTTTTGTTTATATCTTAAAAAATGATTGAATTATAGCACTTTAAATTTCTAGCATGGCTAACATTTTGAAACGATCTTGTATTTGTCAGGCGATAACACACGTATTCGCCTATTTCGATGTAAGAAGGCATGTGGATAGTATACATCAATACCTCGACGAAGTTCGCTGGCCAGATTCATCAGCCATCTTGTTTCAAAATGGCGGCCATTGAATTAAAAAATATATATATATTTAAAGTGAGGTGCAAAAAAATTAGAAATTGAAAAAGGTTTCTTTCTTAGGTAGTTGACCTTGATATAAGGATTCAGGAGCATGTTTTGTTTGTCTTTACCTTAAAAAATGGCTCAGATATAGCAGTTTCAATTTCTATTGTGGGTGACATTTTGAAAAATCTGATTTTTTGCATGCGACAGCACTCGTATATATCAACCGATTCCGATGTGAGTGAGCATGTGAACAGCAATTACTAAGGTCTCGACCAAGTTCCCTGGTTAGCCTCATCCACCATGTTGTCTTAAAATGGTAGGCACTTTAATAAATCGCCGAATTTGGCAGCCAAATATGAGTTACTTTAAAGAAAAGCAGCTTGGATAAAGCCGACTAATTTCGCGAAATTCTCATTCATTATATTGATAAAAATTAGTATTGAATCTCCTATATTCAGTATCCACTATATTGAGCTTCGTGTGTTTGAATGATATAAGTTGGCTTTTTAAAAATAAGGAATGTGAAAGCTACCTCTTCCTCCCGGCACTGGCCGGAAGGACTTTTTTAAGATATAGACGAAACAAAAACAGCTCCTAAATCTTTGTATAAAGGTCAAATACATAAGGAAAAAATATTTTTCCATTTTCAATTTTTTGGTACCACATTTCAAATTTTAAATTTTAAAAATTTTTTTAAATAGCCGCTATTTTGAAACAAAATGGCGGATGAAGCTGGCCAACGAACTCGGTCGAGAGATTGGTATGTACTATGTACACACTGAATTACATCCAAATCGGTTCATAAATACGCCTTTTATCGCGTGACAAAAATCAGGTCGTTTTAAAATGTCAGCCACAAGAGAAATTCAAAATGCTATTACTCAGCCATTTTTTTTAGATATAGACGAAAGAAAAACTGTTCCGGAATCTTTGTATTAAGGTCAAACACATACAAAAAAAAATTTTTCATTTTCCAATTTTTTGGTATCTCATTTAATTTTTTTTATTTTTTAATTTTTTTAAATGGCCGCCATTTTGAAACAAGATAGCGGATGAAGCTGGCTAACGAACTCGGTCGAGATATTTGTATGTACTATGTACACACCAAGGTACATCCAAATCGGTTCATAAATACGCCTGTTATTACGTGAGAAAAATCAGGACGTTTCAAAATGTCAGCCACACTAGAAATTCAAAATACTATAACTCAGCCATTTCTTAAGATATAGACGAAACAAAAACTGCTCCCGAATCTTTTTATCAAGGTCAAACACATAAGAAGAAAATATTTTTTCAATTTTCAATTTTTTGGTACCACATTTAAAATTTAAATTTTTCTTAAAAATTTAAATGGCCGCCATTTTTAAACAAGATGGCGGATGAAACTGGCCAACGAACCCGGTCAAGACATTGGTATGTACTATGTATAAACGAAGTTACATCCAAATCGGTTCATAAATACGCCTTTTATCGCGTGACAAAATTCAGGACGTTTCAAAATGTCAGCCACGCTAGAAATTCAAAATGCTATAACTCAGCCATTCTTTAAGATATAGACGAAACAAAAACAGCTCCGAAATCTTTGTATAAAGATCAAATACATAAGGAAAAAATATTTTTCCATTTTCAATTTTTTGGTACCACATTTCAAATTTTAAATTTTTAAAAAAATTTTAAATAGCCGCTATTTTGAAACAAAATGGCGGATGAAGCTGGCCAACGAACTCGGTCGAGAGATTGGTATGTACTATGTACACACTGAATTACATCCAAATCGGTTCATAAATACGCCTTTTATCGCGTGACAAAATTCAGGACGTTTCAAAATGTCAGCCACGCTAGAAATTCAAAATGCTATAACTCAGCCATTTTTTAAGATATAGACGAAACAAAAACAGCTCCGAAATCTTTGTATAAAGGTCAAATACATAAGAAAAAAATATTTTCCCATTTTTAATTTTTTGGTACCATATTTCAAGTTTTAAATTTTTTTTAAAATTTTAAATGGCCGCCATTTTGAAACAAAACAGCGGATGAAGCTGGCCAACGAACTCGGTCGAGACATTGGTATGTACTGTGTACACACCGAATTACATCGATATCGGCACATAATTACGGGAGTTACAGTGTGACATAGGTCAGATATATATATATATATATATATATATCAATTTTGAACGGAGGGTGGTTTCGGGGTCTGGGGGTCATGATCGATGAAAATATACCAAAATTTTTTGAAATCGCTTTCCTCCGAACGGCTGCAATACGTAGCTTTTTGTAAAGAAAGCCACCTAAAAGGCATAACCAACATTGTTTTTGCGTCAAATAATCATGAAAAAAAGATAATACAGTACCGGACCTCAAATCCGGAATCCTAAAATCCGGACCACCCAAAATCCGGAATGGAAAAAAGAAAACTGAAATTCCGCGATGATCTCGAATAAATATTTCGTAAAAATGTCCATAGATGGCGCTACGTGCGCGCGTAACACAGTGCCGAGCCAAACTAGACTCAGCAATTTTATTTTATTGCAATGTTTTTCATTCATTAGTTTTAATCCAAATTTTCTAACAGAATTATCGTAGTTGGTGTGTGCACACATTTTAAATTTATTTTAAAAAGAAACTATTTTCTTCATTTATATAGAAAATGTAAAAAGAATAAATAAATAACCACAAGAAAGAATTATTTTTAAAAAGGTTCGTAGAATATATTTATAATATTTATATGTAAAAATATTTTACAACGACCTCCCTCCACTTTTAATATGTTCAACAAATTTCATTTTTTGAAAAAAATTCTGTTTGTAAGCACCGTACCAAAAAATTCTTTTCTTTAACTGAAAGAGAAAAAAAAAATCTATGCAAAGTGCCTTTCTCCATAACAAAACAAGCTGTCCACCGAAAGCTAATGATCACATTCTGATAACGTTGACTTTCCACTACACGCAGTTAAATAAACATGTTGAATAAGCAAAACAAACAGCGGATACATATGTCGTTTTTCTTTTCATCTAGTGGCCTTTTTTTTTTTAGAGGTACCCTAGCTTTCTAATAACTTATCATAATTTAATAAAAATGTGTTACACAAGCTGATTCACTATTATTGTAACTTGCTGAAAATTTGAAAGAAATTCGTCAATTAGCCTAATTTGGTTCTCGCAAACAACGATGTATTTTCATTTTCTAAAAAATGTTTTTATGTTCCTAATAATGTGCAGACTTGTATAAAACCAAAAACTTTCTGCGCACATAAATATTGGGTCAAAAATTTTCTGCAAATTAATTTAATGTTTAATAAAATAACGTGTTATGCTACTTTGACGGTATGCATTTGAAACAGTAGTTTCAAAATAATTACGAAAATATTATAATTAAATATAATAAATAATTTAATTTAATTTAAAATGCATTAATATTAATTACAGAATAATTATGTTGGCTAAAAAATTATAAAGCTAAAAATCCATGATAAGAAGGGGTGAATTCTTATCAGTTATTTTGTCAATGCATTTAGAAACAGCCCAATCCTTAATATTTTGACCTCTTCTCACAAAATGCAATAATGGACATTGCTTCTGAAACAATTGAATCGCATTTTGTAAGGAGAGGTCCATTCATAGGTATCATCATTAAAGAGACAGATGATTTTTTATTGCGGTATTTTAACGAAATTCTCATTTTTTCCACGATCATTTAGCGAAATTTTCGATTTTCCGCGACATTTGCGGAATTTTTCGCGATTCTTTGACGACATTTGCGCTTTTTTTCTCTTATCCTTTGACGAAATTTGCATTTTTCGCGATCTTTTGACGAAATTCGCGTTTTTTTTCGTGATATTTTTGACGAAATTCGCGTTTTTTCGCGATCCTTTAACGAAATTAATTTTTTCCGCGGTTCTTTGACGAAATTTGCATCTTTTGACAAAATTCGTGCTTTTTCCGCTATGCTTTTGCGAAATTTGTTTTTTTTTACGTATTTTTGGATGAAATTTGTTTTTTTCACGATCCTTTCACGATATTCGCGTTTTTTCTGTGGCCTTTTGAGGAAATTCGTGTTTCTTTCGCGATTCTTTGACGACACGCGCGCTTTTTCCGCCACCCTTTTACGAAATTTGTGTTTCTTTCGCGATCCTTTAACGAAATTAGTTTTTTTCCGCGATTATTTTACGAAATTTCGTTTTTTTTTTCACGAACCTTTGACAAAATTCGCGCTTTTTCCGCTATGCTTTTACGAAATTCGTTTTTTATCCTGCGCTTCTTTGACGTAATTTGCATTTTTTTCTGCGATTCCTTGATAAAAGAATATTTTTTCCCACGATTCTTTAAAGAAATTCGCGTTTTCTCCGCGGTCCTTTAATGAAATTCGCGTTTTGACAAAAGTGGGTATTTTTTCTGCGAACGATTGACGGAATTGGTTTATTTTTGGCAACCATTTGTTGAAATCCGCAATATATTTCAGTGATATTTTTTATATCTGAATTTTTGGACTGACGGCCGATTTGTTTTAATTTTCGGGACCGAATGCCGTAAATTTTCGGAAAATTCGGAACAGAATCACCCCTGTCAAACAATAAATAAATCGTACATAAAATTGGGGAACATTTTTAATTTTTCGGTATTAAAGAACAAAATTTACTATTTTTTTTTCTCTAAGAAATTTTCCGCAAAATTCCGAACTTTGCGGAAAATTTTCCGCGCACGGCGTGCGCGCGTGCGTCTATATTATACAACTCTGATAATGTGATGTGCAGGATTAAAAAAATTCTTATCCTTATTTTAAATTATTTTTTTTTAATTTATGTTTATGTTTGTTTACTTATACCTCATATGGCAATCCGCGATATAGATTGCTAGGCCTAACTCGCGAGCAACAACGCATTTTCATTTTCTAAAAAATGTATTAATATTTCTAAAAATATGCAGTAACAGTATTTTTTTAAAAACTTATTTTTATTTTGAATTACTTTTTGTAATTTGTATTTTTGGTTTTATTTACACCAAGCCTAACATGGCAATTCGCGGTATAGATTGCTTCGTGGCATGTAAAATTTTGCCAAGGGCATGTACTGTATCTGTTTATTTGTTGTTTTGGTTGAGGACCTAAAATCCGGAAAATTCCGAAATCCGGAACGGCCGCGGTCCCGACCAGTCCGGATTTGAGGTCCGGTACTGTATACCAATCGAATGTGAAAATTATTGTATGACTATCACTGAAAAGTACGTTGATTCCTGGTCTTTTCCCCCTTTCTTACGCCTGTTTTGATTAATTGAACTTTTTAACATTTTACTATTTCATGTTTTTATATAATTACTATATTTGTTTTTGTTTTTATTTTAATCATATTTCTTATTTTTAATTCAAGAATAAACGTTTTTCTCCACAGTTGAAAAGACAAACGTTTCTTAAGGGTCTCAGGACTCTTAAAGCTTCAAAATTTTCGAAACTTTAATTTTTATAGATGTTAAACTTCTATCATTTCTGAACATTTTTATATGATTGCTTCCTTGAAATTCCCATTAGAACAGAAGTTATAGCTTTCAGAATTATACCCGCGCAATAGCTGATGCAGCGTTTCCGAAACTTTGAAGTCAATTTTCTCCAAATGACGTTTTTGAGCATAACGCGACGGATATCTCAAAAACTTCTTAATATTTTCTCATGAAATTTTCAAAACATATGTGTCATGTTAGTCTGCATAAATTGAACTTAAAATTTCATTTTTATTATTAAAAAAAATATATTTTTAAGGTGATTATACTGTTGAAATTTTCAAATTTTTGTATTAGCTAAATACAACTTTGTATTAAAAATAGAAAAAAGGCTTTAAATACAAATTTATTTTGGTTCAGGGTAATTATTACAATTTGAAGTATAATTAGGTACAAGAAATTCATTCTAGTTGCAAAAGTTATTTTGTAATCCTGCGCATAAGCTGTTATACCAATTTTCTGCTCGAGAAATGTCTGACAGTTTGGAGCCCCCTATAAATAGTCATATCAAGACATGTCAACATATCAAGTCTCCAACTTGAAATGAGAAAAAAAAATGGCCATAATTCTTTTTGAGAAAAAAATGTTTTTCCCATTCTGACCAGAAAATCAGAGTTCTAACTTTTTACGACTGCTCTTTCATTTTCACCTAACACTTCATTTATAATGACTATGATAATAATAGAAGCTATCAGTCCATCAGAAGAAAATAACTCGGTGAAAGCGGAGGAAACTCCGATAATCGGGACTCTACTGTAGTTCAGTTTTAAGACTCGCGATTTTATTTTAAATAAAGTGACGTCATCCACATCCGCTGAAGAATTCATCATTTGCGACCCAGTGTTAAACAACATCTACAGTAAAGTACGCTTAGGACGTCACTTCGCTGAATAATCACACAGACAAAAAAAAAAAAAAAAAAAAAAAAAAAAAAAAGAGATTTCGTCATTAAAAAAACCCGACAAAAAAAATTGTCTATCTAAAAATTCACAGGCCTTCATTTGTTTGTATTATTAATAGAGATACTAAAATTAAATTTAGTTTCTAATAGCTCCATATTTTATCCTTCATTTATATTTTTTCAAAATAGCACGTATTTTAATTATTTTTTTTTTCAGTTTTTATGGGAAAATGGCAACAAAAAGACATTCAGTCATCTCTCACTTATACGCGTTTGAAGAAATTCGTTTAAAATCGCGCATAACTGAGAGCAGCGCACAACTGAGACGATGTTGATGTAGTTATCCTTTATACACATTATGGGGGAAAAAAAGCATTTTGCAATATAAGAATTAGGATTAATAACATTTTATAAAATAAAAAGGGTGTAATATTAGTATATCGTACTTTAAAAAAATTCTTACACTTTCACTATTCTTACACTTTCACTATTCTTACACTTTCTTAATTCTTACACTTTCACTTAAAATTAAGCCTAAAAAGATACAATAAACGTAAAATTTAATTTTACATAGAAAAAGATGTAGTACTTACAAAAGAAAAGAATGCAAATTAGTCCTCTTTAAAGAAGTCAATAATGGTCGTTTGTTTTTGCTTAGGTCGTGTTTGTACAACGACCTTTTCTAATGCATTAAAATGTGTGATTGTATTTGATGCTACATTAGCATTTTGAAGGTAACATCTCAAAGTGTTCAGGGCTCCTAAAGCAGTAGCTTAAGATGGGACAATTACAGTAACAGTTTCATCATTATCTTCTCTTTCTTTTTCAACTGTCACGTCATCAAAAACAGTTTCAATATCTCTTATTGCCGTTGACGTTAAGTTTTATCAACATTGACGAAATCTTGAAAAGAAAGAGAATCGTGGCTTATGCTGTTCCATTCTTCCACGTCTACGTTAAAATCATTGCTGTTGTTTTCATTTCACTGTAATGGAATAATTTCAACATCATTTGAATGAAAAAAGACACTTTTCTAAAGCAGTTAGAAATTGTTGTGGCTGTTACGTTATTCCAAGAGGAAACCAACATATGCATAGCATCCAGAATCCAAATTTTCTTGAATTCCTTTTTCTTGCACTAGTGATATGAACATTCTTCTCACCAAATCTTTCCTATACTGCGCTTTAACTGACCTTATTATACCGAGATCTAATGGCTGGAGTCTGCTAGTACAATTTTCAGGGGAAAATATAACTCGTGTATGTGTCAGCAATGCGAAATCTGGAGGATGGGCGGGACACTTGTCCATAAATAGCAGAACGTTTCTTTCTTTTTTTCCATCTTCATATCAAATTCTTTCAAAAAGTCTAAAAAAATCGATTTGGGGTTACTTGCATAAGAACATGGCTATTTCTTCACATTTTTTAAACACTGGTTTCTTTGATTTAGCAATAACTATTGGCGGTAACTTTTCTGATCCGTTCGCATTGCAACATAAAAGCACAGTTACTCTTTCTTTGCTGTGTTTGCCAGCATGATATGTTTCCCCCATATAATCCAGCGTTTTGTTTGGTAAAAGACGGTAAAATAAACCTGTTTCGTCACAGTTAACTTGTTCTTAACTTCAAAGTTTTGAATTAAATTTCGAAGATCTGCAATCCATTCATTAACAGTTGAATCTGAAACAGCTGCGCTTTCACCACTCAGACAATGATTTGCTAAACCGTGTCTTTTCTTAAGTTTTTCTTAGCCATCCCCAAGAAGTCGAAAAATTTTCGATTCCCAATTTGATGACAATGTGAATGCTTTTTCTTTGAATAATTCACTACTAATGGGTAAATTAGAAGCGCTCATTTCTCTGAACCACTGAATTAAAGTGGTTTCTAAAATCTCAAATTTTCCTTTCTAAATTCTTGATCGTTTCTTCGCTTATGTAGAATACTCACTGCTCATTTTTTAGATCGAATCCTTGTTCTTTAAAATCCCTCTGAGTGTTGATTCTGGCAAATCGAATTTTCGAGCTAAACATATTTTTGACAGTTTAGGATCATTTTCTGCTGCTCGTACAACCTCCATTTTGAACGAAATTGTTAACTTTCTTTTGCTAATTTTTATTGCACAAAGAAAACAAAAATAAAATCCAGATGCTACCGTAATAGAAAAGACGACAAGAAACATGCGAGTAGCTTGATAAAAATAAAACAGAAAGAAAGAAAAGAAGAAACCATTAGAACTGAGGGAGAGGGTGAAAAGTCTAATTGTAACAAACTCTCCACCCTTTCAGACGCTTTGCGGAACGGTCTTTTGACCTTAACACCTGCAGAAATTTTTTTATAGGTTAAAAAAAACTTTCGCAAAATAATTCATAGTTTGTGAATTACGTTTTATTTCCGCGTATAAGTGAGAGAGACAATTCAAAGTTCCACTTATAAGTGAGAGATGTATAGCATTATTTTCCTATTCCTCGTGACGGGACCTTACGAAATTCGGGTATAACTGAGAGACGCGTATAACTGAGAAGCGCATAAGTGAGAGGTCACTGTAATTGCTACTTTTCTTTCACTTTCTACAGAAATGGAGTTCTTCCGTTGCCAATATTAAGCAAATGGCTCTAAAAACTACAAAAAAATAAAAAAATTAATGTCTCAAAAATAAATGGAGATGCAGTTTTCAAACAAATTGCGTTAAAAAGTACTTTTTTTCCCAATACGACAGTATAAAAATTGAAAAGGTGTGATGCTTAGAAGTTTTAAAAATTGCTATTGAGTATTTAATTGTACTGCTTTGTTTTACGGCTGTGTGAGGAAGAATCTTAATTACTTATGGTGGCGTTTAATTCTCCATGCAGCGGTGGTTCACTGGTTCGATGAAATGATGAGATAAAAAAAAAAAAAAAAAAACTCCAACATTATAGGTGAAAGTACAGTCACTCTTTATTCATTCTCAAATGAAGAAAAAAGGAACAGCGTGCTAGAAAAAGCAAGGCTGAACCCAGCCTTGCTTTTTCTAGCACGCTGTTCCTTTTTCCCTATCTTGCACTGAAGAAGAATCTCGCTAGTAGATTCAAAACAGCTGTTTGCTACTTTTCATATATTATTTGTGCATTTTAAACGTTGATTTTTCTACTTTTTAACCCTACATGTTTCAAGAATAAAACCAAATGAAGTCTGGCTTTGTTTACTTTAACAACAGATTGCAGTTAAATGTGATTGTGAAATCTTTAATAAATGTATATGAAATGTAGAAGGCATAATGATAAATGAAATATAATTTGAAACCGCAATTCCAATAAACATATTTTTTCTTTATTTCTTTTTACCCGTCAAATTCTAATAGGAAATAAGAGTGGTTTATTTATAGCGCATATAAAATACGATAAAGAAAATAAAACGTTAAAAAAAGTGCAGATGCACGGAGGTATATCTATGTCCTTGATTGCTTTTAAATAAAGACCGTTAAAAAGAAAAATAAATATGGGATAATGAGAATTTTGAACAAGTGGAAAAAAATATGAAATTATAAATCTTTATACGTGTTTAGTAAAGTTCATTGTGAAAAGAGAAAGGAAAAATAAATATATGAATGTAGAACTATGAATTGTTTTAGGAAAAAGAATTAAAATAATAAATTTACTTGTTCAAAGTAGATTTTGAGTAACGGGAAGTGGAAACCGATACGTTGCAGAGAATCTGCCACAGGCTGGCTTCTGTAAGGTAACGTTATTTTTTGGAATACACAAAATAAGCTGGGAGAAAAAAATAGCATACCGTACCGGGGACTACTAAACATGAAACGGAATATACAATAATCTATTTGGAGTTATCTGTGATTCTGAAAAGCGTTTTTCATCTTTAGAAACCTTGGAAGCCAATGCATTTCCGAGATTCAAAGAAGTATTTATTAAAACGAAGTTTCTTTTGCTGTCACTGATTTTCGGAAACGTTTCCGAGTAATTATTACAGTGTATTGATCAGTTTGCTTATTCCGGAATATAGTTTTTTGCTTCCTTTCCATTCTCAAGTAAACATTTTCATGTTCAACGAACATGTCTTACAGTCATACATGATAAATTAACAGCATTAACATTAAAAATAAAATTAATATTATTTTGTTACTCTTGGATGTAATGTTTAATTGAGTATTCGTAGCATTCTAAAAACCGACAATTCGGTTTGAGAAACCGATTAATACACTATAAAAATATTTGGAAACGTTCTGAAGATCAGTGGCACAAAAAAACTTTGTTTTTATAAATGTTTTTTTAAACCTCGAAAATATATTGGTCACTGAGGTTTCTACGGATAAAAAACGCTTTTTTCAATGGCTGGCAATATTGACTAGCCTGCTTTAATTCTTGATTAAAACCCCATATAAACATTTATATTTTTTTCATTTTTAATAAATGTATTTCATATTTAATATTTAATATATATATATATATTTTTAGTAACAAAAATATTTTTAAAAGGATGGTTTCTTTTCTGCATCTTTTCAGCTTTCTTGACGTTGAAAGGTTGTAGGAGGAAAGTTTCAGCTCGGAAATATTTCTATATTTCTATTGTAAGAGTATTATATTTGTACATTTCCTAAATTCTATAAAATACTTTAAAAATATTTCAAATAAAAGTTTTGAGTGGAGTTATAAATATTGCACAAAATCCCTATAAATTCAACTTTAATTAATTAGTGTCAATTGACAAAACTCTTCTAAAATTTATTAAATGGCTGTGTAAATCTTCTAATGTAGTTTCAAAAATTCACAAAAAATGCTTTAGAAGATGAAATTTTGATGAATTCATCATTTGTGACATAAAGGGTTAAACTAAAATAAGGTATTTCGTTTCGGTGGCGTGCTATTGGCTTGAATAATTTAAAGAAACTCGTGAGTCCAATTCGAAGCAGCAATGAAGTGATTTTGAAAAAAAAAAAAAAAAAAAAAAAAAAAAAAAAAAAAACCCAACAACAACAACAAAAAACAGGAGTAAATATTGCCTAATAAAATTAATTTTATATTTCATTTGGTGGCCCTATCATTTTTTGACATTCTTTTTCCATCTCTTGCTTTCATTTTTGTAAATATACGTACTATAACTTTTTGTCTCTCATAATTTATGGTTATAAATTTATTACAGGATCACTCTACCAGGGAGCCAACCAAAAATGGCATAGGCATGAACCCCTGACAAAAAAGTAACCTCTGCGACCAGCAAACGTACAGACAGGGGATTAACTTCAGAAATACAGTGACAAATAATAGTAAAACTCACAAAGAGCGTTCTGGCGCCAGAAAAGTTGCTTAAATAAAGCAAAGTATAAATTCATTTACACTAATGACAGGTGACTGAAAAATGAAAATAAAAACAAGAAAAGGTTTACAAACTTTAAAGTCATTTACAATTTTGACGTATGACTGTACTAAGATGAAAACGAAAACATGAAGAAACAGCGTTTAAAGTCATTTACATTTTTATAAATGTATTACAGACTGTACAGAATACTATTTAATATTCTAATGTAATAACTCAATAGAAATCTTAAACTTTCAGTGCTTACCTATCATTTTGAAACGCACTGTATTTTTTAATTATTCTTTAAGGAGAAGTACTTGTCAAACTTTCTTTTATAAGTCTAATGAAAAATTCAGAAAAAAAACATAACGATTTTCCGTGCTTATTCAATACCGTGAACACGCAAAAAAAGGTATAAGCAGGTTTGACCGAAGCTGGTACAGTTTTTAATATAAAGACGACTTCGAAGCATAATTTATACATATTATTTTATAATACACATTATTTACAGTCTATTGATGCTTACATTTTTTTTGTAAGACTATTTGCATTAGAATCAACAAGGAGTGGTACAATCTTTTGTCCTAGGACTGTAAATTTTTTATTCACACAATTTTTATTGTTTCTTATGAAACAAATTTCAATATATATATTAATAAATATTATATTCCTTTTACTAGCATTTATCTGAATTTCCTAAACGCTTATGTACATAAAAAGCACCATTCAATTTCCTTAAGATCTACAACTTTTTGTTTTCGTAAAGAAATACTAGAGGGCAAAGAAAGTTTAAAGTCAAACACTCAGGGCAAATGTGGAATTTTTCAATTGTGATAAAACACTCCAGGGAAATAAAAAGTATTACAAGAATAGAAATGTGCATTGTATAAATCAGTATAAATTAAAATTGCGTTATGATGTTGCACTTTCATAAAACAACATGATATCAATTAGTCTTTAAGATTTTTTTTAGATATCTAAATATTTGTAATGAGTATATCATAATATAAGTATATCATACCGAGTATCATTCAAAAAATAATAGTGAATGTCTAAAGAATTCGCATAATTTGACTATCCGCAAAAAATTAATCAATCAAAAAAAAAAAAAAAAAAAAAAAACTTTAAGTTACTGCGTACTTTTAATTTACTTCGTGTACGTCGTCTATTAGGATCATCTACCAAATAATTTATTTTTAAGGGGGCACAGTGCCTTGAAAATGTTCAAAATATCGATTTTTGTTACCTAAAATTTAACTACATCTTTTAAAAATACTAGTTGCGTAGCAACCCGTTGTGTTGCTTTTGAATTGCATGAGACAATCAATCTTTTTGCGAAAAAATGAAATCTTAACTTTATTGTAAATTTAGAAAGCCATTGCAATATTAATTTTATTAAATACAATATTTCAAATAATAAGTTATATTTACAATTTAAGTCAAAACTTTCCCAATAAAAATGCACATATTCTATAACTTTATTTGCCTAGAGCTTTTCGCTCTTCCAAAATTTTGCTTCGAATTTCGGAGTTCGTAGAAATGATGTCATTTGGGTCAACTTATACAAAAATGAATTTGTTTGGACGAATTTATTCAGAAGCATTTTATATTTATGAATTAAAATAAATATTTAAAGAATTATTTTTTTTTATCGCTAAAATTTTTCTCTTTTTTTTTTCTCGCTTTTTCGCATTTTTAATGTCCGCTTCTGAAATGTTTTATTAGCCATCTTCAGGCAATGGTTGAAAATCTACTTTACGACTTTAAATTAAATGAAAGTAACGTACGATGTTTTTTTTTTCTTTTGATGTCAACAGAATTTATCTGAATGTTCCAGTCGAGAGTCGAGTTTGTGTTTCTAAAATAAACGGATTCCTGAAGCTTGAATATGTGTGAGTTCGTATTTCGTGAAATTTTCTTGAAAACTACAATCATTTTTTCACTATTTATTCAAATATACGTTAATTTCAATTTAAAAAGGATTTCAAACAATGATACCTAATAATCCTTATCATTTTCCCTTTTCTCTCTTTTATCCACAAAAATGGAGCAATTTTAGTTTCCATCATTACAGAAATGTCATAAAAAATAACGCAAAAATTTATATCTCGAAAACTAAACAAATTTTAAAATTCTACGACCACGTTTAACATGCTCGGACCCATGCGGATAACTGGCGTTAATTCGATGACCCAACATTCCATATTCTAGGAGGAGAAGCTGTAAAATACAAATGGACTGTCACTTTTTAATATAATAGATTGATGAAGTTTTAATTTCGCTATAAAAAATTAGTCAGGGACAAATGCTGAATTATTTATATTATTTTAAGTGCAAATGGCTTATTCCGTAATGGAGCCTGTACGCAATGGATATAGATTAAAAAACATTATTCTTGAAAATTATTTAAAAAGAAATAATAAATAAATCAATTAAGATAAAGTTTTCAAGAAAATTGCATTTGAAAGTAGAATTTTTCCCTATATAACGAAGTAAAAATTGAAGATGCGCGATGTTTAGAAATTAAAAAAATTGCTGTAGCAAAGATTGCAAAACCGACATTTAATCGTCAAGAGTTGCCATTCTCAAAATGACGTCAGCCCTACGCACGGACATATTTTTCCTTTATAATATAGATAGATTTTCAAACGTGAAGTTCCGTTTGTCAGCTAAAACTTTGCATGTGAAAATGTATTCTTTTGGCTTGAGGGTCTAATTTCAGTACCGCGGAAGTACAAATTCCAGAAACTGATGTCTTTTAGATGTATTCGTGTAAAAATACATAGTTTTATCAAAGAAAAGGATTGTTTTCTTTTAAATATGGCACTTACTGAAACATTACGCCAAGTGTCTCAAATTCGGTATCAGCCGAATGAAAATATATTGTAACATTAACTTTATGAGCGGAAATGTTTTTTAAATAGTAACGTCATTTTCTGTTCAGACTTAAAATAAAGTTATTTTCAATTGTAATGAGTAAATGGTATCAATAAGGATAAATAAACCCCAATATTTCTTTTTTTCTGCAACAGTGGAAATAATACAATTGCTACCATTTTGGTGAAATTTCAAAAAATCTTTTCAAATTAAATTAAAAATATAAAAATGAAAATATTTAGAAAAATAGCTAGTGCGAGGACATCTACAAATGAACAGCTTTCATTTAAAAAAAGAATTATTAGCAAAATTGGTAGAGTAGAAAGTTCAAGGAAGATGTCTAAAAAACTATCTTGTGTTTTCAATATATAGATTATTTTTTCTCTTTTACTTTAACAGTTGCTTAGCAACTCTATTTCATACAAATTACATTTAAAAGCACATATTTTTTCCAATTCGGCTCTAAAAATTTAAATTGGTCGACTACATATATGTTAAATTCGTGCTTTTTTATATATTATTCTTTAGTTTATTGATTGATGAAGCTTTAATTTCGTTGTAGAAAATTAGCAGGAGAGAAATTCTGAACTTTTTTTTATGTGCAAATTGTTTATTATTATTTCGCAATGGAGCCGGCATGGCAAAATCATTTAATTGATAAATAACAACGAAATAAAGCCAAAACTCACTGGATTTTATAACAGACGATATTCTTGACAAAGCACGTATTTTAATTTCAATTTTTTTTTCGGTTTTTATGAGAAAATGGCAACAAAAATATACAGCAATCTACTATTTTCATTTTTCCCCTTTAGTTTCAACAGAAATGGAGTACTTCAGCTGCCACGATTACAAAAAAAGTAATAAAAGCTACAAAAAAATTAATATCTTAAAATTAAAATGAGATGCAGCTTTCAAACAAATTGCATTTAAAAGAGCATTTTTTTCGTTATACGGCGGTGTAAAAATTTAAAATGTGCGATGTTTAGAAGTATAAAAATTTGCAGTAGAGAAAATTACAAAACCAAAATTTCATTTCAAATTTCGAAGTGTTGCCATTCGCAAAATGACGTATGCGTTACGCACAGATATGTTTGCCCTTTATAATATAGATACTGGAGAAATTTCAAAAGTGTATCTTTAACAATAAAGAAGTTGCTAAAGATTTTATGCATAATGACAGATTTTAAAGGCACGCCTCACCCACTCAGCAATCCTGGTTAATTTAAATTACTAGTGAAAAAACCCAAGAACATAGCTAATTATTTTATTTCCTCCATGGTGAAAAGTAAAGGTATTATGACCGTAAAAAGTTTGAGTTAATTTGGCCATGGCAAAAGACTATAGCCGCATGTACCAAAGAAGGAGGAAATCAAATATAGCTTATGAATTAGCAGAGGGAAAATTTAAGCTTATTCGTAGGCGCAGAGATGTCTCAAAAATGAAAAATGATGGGCTTACATATAAGGTTGGCTGTTTTTAAATTTTTATACTAATTGTATATGACACTTATTTATGTTCTGCATGATATATATTAATAGTAAGTAATATTTTATATAAATAACAACAAAAGAGATAATTTTCTTACTTTTGGTTTTCTGATGATTAATGATTTTAAAACATTACCTCACTTATCATACGCAACTAATTAATATGCAAGGGTTTATCTACACTTTGATTTATGTGTATGATAAAATTGTTCATGAACTTCACACAAGTTAAAAGTTAAAACATGTTATTTTTGCAAAAAAAAAAAAAAAAACTTTAAACTGATTTTTTTTGTTGTCCACATTTTCATAACTTGCTTATTCAATAAATGCTAAGACCTTTTTTCCTAATTCAGATAGAGATTTGAAAAAGTTCTTCTTGTTTTCCATGATGTATTTAATATTCCTGTGCATGAATTTAACATTCGAGTTTATAGTTACTATTTCTTTAAATATTTAAATTATGAGTTTGCTGAATTTCCTTCATTTTTAGGGTTCCGTACTAAAAAAGTGAAAACGGAACCATTATAAGATCACGCCTGTGTCTGTTTATCTGTCCCAGCCATTTTACTCGTAAACTATGGAATGCTGAAAGTTCAAATTGAGGGAAGTAATAAAGACTATTGACCCACATATTTACAGATTATTAAACATTCACAAATATATTTAGGGAAAATGTAGAGGGTCTAATTAAGTTACTTGCAAAAAACAAAAAAAACAAAAAAAAAACAACCTTTTCTTTGTATATCTTGTGAAAACTATCGTAACGCTGAACTCAAAAATACATCTCTTTTAATTTTAGGTATTATATTTTCAGAGATATCGTCGAAAATGTAGCCCAAAAATATGTACCCCTGTCTTCTATTTCCGAATCTACTGAAACTAAAATTATGAAAAAATTAGAGGTAGTAGACGTTAATTTAAACCTTGCAGGAAAATTATAGCGATTACACTAGGTCACATAGTTTTTGAGAAAAGCGCATTTTTCCATTACACACAAATTTCGATTTAGGTGCATAAAGCAAATGTGTTGAGGAGTGCTGAAGGTACCTATTGTAGCAGCAGTATAAAAGCATTGTTGATAACGATTTTCGAAAAAAAATCGTTGGTAATTAGCGGAGATATTAACTCTTAAAAGGTCTCGGGACTCTTAAAATTGAAAAAAAAGAAGAAAAAAAGACCATTTTTAACATTTAATATCTTAAAATGTATATGATTTTAAAAAACAATTTTAATTGGGATGAAAGATATAAGTATGTTCTTTCATTTCATGTATTTAAAAAATTTCAAGGTGCAGAATTAGTATTTATAGGAGGCTCCAAACTGTCAGAAAGTTGTCGAGCAGAAAATTCGTATGACAGCTTACGCGCTGGATTACAAAATAAATTTTGCAACTAGAATGAAATTTTTTGCGACTAATTATACTTCAGATTATAATAATTACCCTGAACCTAAAAGAATTTGTATTTAAATCATTTTTATATTTTGAATACAAAGTTGTATTTAACTAATACAAAATTTTGAAAATTTCAACAGTATAATCACCTAAAAAAATACTTTTTTGAACAATAAAAATGAAATTTTACGTTGAGTTTATACAGACTAACATGAAACATATGTTTCGAAATTTTCATGAAAAAATATTCAGAAGTTTTTGAGAAGTTTTTGTCTGCGTTATGCCCAAAAACGTCATTTGGAGAAAAATGACTTCAAAGTTTCGGAAATGTCACTTCAGTTATTGCGAGGGTATAATTCTAAAAGCCATAACTTCTGTTCTGATGGGAATTTCAAGGAAATAATTATACCAAAATGTTCAGAAAAGATAGGAATTTATTATCTAAAAAAATAAAAATTTCGAAAATTTTGAAACTGTAAGAGTCCTGAGACCCCTTAAAGAGACAGGTGGCCTGGACATACATAGTGACAGGGGCAGCGTACTCTATGTACCATCGGCTTTTAAAGCCTAGATAACAACTTTTAATCATATATTTGTGTAATTCAATGCTCAGTAGCTGTAAAAAAGCAATAAACGTCAAATTGTTAAAAATAGACTAATTTAATTAGAATTAATCACATAAATACTAAGGGATTCGAGAATAGTTTACATTGAGGTGATCACTCAATAGGCTCCCGTGTCTTGAAAAGTTATTTAAAAACCTATCTGGTAAAACGCGGAACGGACCAAGCCGGAGTTGCAAGTTTGCGACATCCTTTGGAAGCGCACTTAGCTACACCGTAAAGAGAAAAGATTATTACTACGCTGAATTTAGTTTTATGAAATGCCAAATGAAGTTTAAATATGTGCTATTTTTATTGTCATTACCGAATTAAGTTCATCACAAAGAGATTAGGATAAGATTGAAAAAAGAGTTATACAGAATAGCAATATTTGATATTATTTAGGCTTCATATCTCAATGAACTTTTATGGTATACCCATTCATACTTTTTCAGTATATACAGCTATACCGAACACTACGTTGTCTAGTTTTTTACAGTCTTATTATTCTTTTAGCAACGATTATTTTAATAATACAGTTAATAATTTTTAAATTTATTGTACAGAACCTTCTGAGTGCGAGTAAAACTCGCACTTGACCGTTTATTAAAGAATACAGGAGAGAAAAAAAATCATAATAATTTAATATCCCATACATCTAAAAATCCATGCACAGTTTTATGCAGTATATTACAAGAAATGTAGAAAAAAATGAAAAAATAATATCCCTATTTTAGAAAGTAGTAGAGATTTTTAAAAAGTTAAAAAATAAATAAATTTTACTTAATTATGCTGTTCTACAAGATTTTTTTTTAAATTATGTATTTCCTTTTTATTATTAAGGGAACCCGGGACACAAAGATCTTCAAACTTTCTAATAAAATTTTATGCATTAAAAATATCTGTATTTTGTCTGCTTAAAATGGCGTTCAAATCATGTTTCTATCTTAATTAGAACAGGAAATATTGCTTTTTTCGTTTTGGTTTGTTTTCAAAATCCAGCTTTCAAGCAATGATTATCATAAAAATGACTTCTTGTGAAAATGAGTTTCTCTTCATGACAGGTTTTTTCACCATTTCTCGTATTTAAATTGTTATAAACCAAGAAACCCTTAAAGATAAATGGATGAAACTTGGGCCTTTTTCAAATGTTTTACTTTATTTTCGATTTAGCAAATTTGAAAAAAAAAAATTACTTTTGAAAATATGTTTTTTCTTTTAAAGTGACATCATTAAAAAAATTACTTTAAATATTTTTAATTTTTTAAAAAATTAATACTTTTAAAAATGCTTAATCAAAATTAAAACTTATATATTTCTGTTTGTTTAAATGAAAAAAAAATTAAAAATCTACAAATAACATTTCGAGTTATAAGGATTTTAATTTACCCCCCTTTTTTAATAAATTTTAAATTTTAAATAAAAAAAATTATGAGAAGTTTTATCATGTGCATTTGTTTACAAATGATATGGTTAACCATAAAAAAATAATTCAAAATTTTAACTCGATAAATAAAAATTATTTTAAAATGTGTCCCGGACTGCCTTAAAATAATACCACCACAGATTTTACAGTATTATTCAGAATTGAAAATACACTTTAAAAGGTACTGTGTCCCCTTAAGACTTTAGAAAATCAATTTCTGTCACACTTTATAAGAATTCACCTTTCATAATTTTATTTGGGATACTACGCTTGGAAAATTTAAGAAACTTGATGCTGATTTTATTTTCATTTCTCTTTTATCTGTTTCATCTGAAGACATTTTTTGATATAAGAGAAATATAAATCCCATGACAGCAAAAACATAATCTCAATACAGAAATAGATATTATCAGAAAAAGTTATATTGCTATGTTTTTCATGAGCTTTTAATGAGTTCTTTTTGAAATTTTTGTGAAAAATGTCTATTTATTTGACACAATAATCTGATTTAAAAATTGATACTATCTAAAAATATAATTTTGAAATCCTATACAAATATGACAGAAAAATATTTTCAACTTGATATGAAAAGAATACTTACTTATTACTTACCCATCATACGTACCATAGGGTAAGTCTTATAATCGCTTTAAAAATCGGAAAACATTTCTTCATGGATTGACGCGTTTCAGACACTCGAGATTCCGAAAAACACATTTTTAGAAAAAAAATTGCCGTCCGTCTGCCTGCCTATGCGTGTGTCTGTAAACGTTCTATCTCCCGAACAAATTGTGAGAGAGGCTTGAAATTTGGAATGTACTTAGTGTCTAATAATGGGAAGAAGCCTATTGAATATCAGTAACCTCGATTATCCGTAACTATTTTTTCCGGACTCTCCAAATACTCGTTCTGATAAAAGATATATAAAAATTTTCGAAATTGTTTATTTTAAGGAGTGCATATAAAAGACAATAAAAAAAAATAAATTTTGCATAAAGAATGCAGTCGATCGGATAATGAGTTGCCGAGATATTTATAATAATATTTTCTACACTCTTCGATTTTACATGACCCTGTATTTCATTCAAATTTCAATTCAAAGATGTATTTTAATTGGAAATGAGACGCTTAATCCGACGCAGTAAACAGTTGATATGATTATCATTTTTGGAGTTATAAGAATGTTTCTTTTACGCAATTCCGTACTACTCGAATATCCCGTCGATCCAAAAACTATCGCCAAACTATAAGATTAAATGCCAATAATGGCTTATCGTAAATGTCACATTCACTTGACATTAAACACGTTACACGTGTTTGTTATGTTATCAAGTGATATTTAATTCGACGTTTTATTTGTATTTTTATTAATCTTTTTCTAATTTATTTGTTCCTTCGTTATTTAAAATAAAAATTATGCCAATTTGTATAATTTTGCGAGTAGTTTGGCGATTTATATAATTTGTCGAAATGGGTCCACGGGATAATCAAGTAGTACGCGCAATTCAGTAATAGAACATTACTATGTATTAAAAATATTTAAATATACGTTTAAATTTTATTTTGGAACTGCAATGCATTTTATAAATAGTTTACACGCGTTTTATTTTCATATTTTATATTATGTTTATCCATGGTGGGTAAGTATTATGGTGGCCCCAACGACTAGTTTTTACTTGTGAAACTTTACTTAAAAAATTTAAGAAACTTGATGCTGATTTTATTTTCATTTCTCTTTTATCTATTTCATCTGAAAACATTTTTTTGATATAAGGGGAATATAAATCCCATGACAGCGAAAATATAGTCTGAATAGAGAAATAGATATTATCAAAATTTTTTATTTTGCTATGTCTTTCATGGGCTTTGATGAGTTCGTTTTGAAGTTTTTGTGAAAAATGTCTACTTATTTGACACAATAATCTGATTTAAAAACTGATAAAATCTAAAAATGGAATTTTGAAATACTATAGAAATACAACAGAAGAATATTTTCAGCTTGAATGAAAATAATACTTACTTATTTTTAATATTGGTTGAATTAGGACTCTTTTATTCATTTTACGTGTATGGCATTTTAGAGCCTCAATGTCAACAAATATTAAAACAATCGTTTTTTACTTTTGACATACAGAAAGAAAATGAATTTTGATATTTGCTATAAATGTACTGATTTGATTTCTCATTTGATTTTCTAATTTTTTTGTATTCTTAAAGTAATTTCAAACTAAAATTAATATTTACTTAAAGCGGTAAAAACTTTAAAAAGGCAAAAAATACCTCTATTCATTCATATTAGACGTGCTTCATTGCTCCGACAGCAACATTCTCAATAATAAATATGATACAAATATTTTCACAAATTTTAAATTGAAAACTGTTAAAAAAAAAATCACGCGAGCTCAAGCATAATGAAATTAACTGCAATATTAAACATGGATATTCGTGAACGTGAATTATTTAATACTATTGTTTCATTTTTCTGTAGATCATCTCTTTCGGAATTTTAGGCAGTTCCATGGAGGCTGAATCATTGCATATATTCTCACTGCGTACGAAGATTTCTATTGGTTCCCGGATAATGGATGGCAAATAAAATCTTGATGGTAAAATTATCCTGCTATTTTAAAAATTAATCTGCAAAGGCTCTTTATTATACAGTCTAGCTAAAGCTGCAGTTTTTTTTTGTTGTTGTTGTATTTGATGTCTATGTGTTCTTTGATCTATTTTTAAGCTTTCTGTTTGTCATTCCTATATAAAATTGCAGTGTTCCCTCTTCTTTGGTGAAAGTTATTTCGTATAACCCTCATAACTTATTTGGTTCTATTGGATTGATTTTCTTACATACCATGTTTTTAAATTTAACTGAATTACCTTCCGTAAAATTAAAAAAACGTAGTTTGTTATTTATTATTGAGAATGTTGCCGTCGGGGCAATGAAACATGTCTAATGTGAATAAATAAAAGTATTTTTTGCTTTGTTAAAAGTATTTTATTAGGTTGAGCAAAAAGTTCTGGGAAATTTTTAATCTAATAGTTACCAGAATTTGTATCGTATATGATGGTCGTGCCATCAATGCCGAGCTCTATTGCCAGCAGTTCGATCGCGTCTACGACAAATTGGTGCAGAAGTATCCAAGATTGGTCCGCCGAAAGCTCGCTTTGTTTCAGCAGGAGAATGCCAAACCGCACGTGGCCCAGAGGACCAAGGACAAGTTTGCACAGTTGGACGGCGTCGAAATTCTTTCACAGCCCGCCTACAGTCCAGACGTGGCTCCATCCGATTATGGCCTCTTTTGATCAATGTAACACTTATTCAAGGGCTGTCGATTTGAATCCTTTAATGAAGTTGAAGAAGCATGTCAAGAGTTTTTCGATTCCAAGGAACCGCCATGGTACTTTCAGCAAATCCGGAATCTGGCAGAACGATGGCAGAAAGTCGTGGACTCTGGTGGTCTCTACTTTGAAGAATAGTCCTTGTTGCTTTTGTTGTTAATTTGCGCATAACAACGCAACTTTCACAAATTTCCCAGAACTTTTTGCTCAACCTAGTATCACTTTAAGTAAATATTAATTTTAGTTTGATGTATTCAAGTGATTTTTCATATAGTTTTATTAAAGTAGCTTGTTTTAAAAATCTTCCTTTTCTTTGTTCAAGGATTTTTAGGTGCGTTCGTGATTATATAACTACGTAGCACATATAGTCGTCGTGTAGCCTGTCCGTCTGTCCACATATAACAACGCAAATCTACCCAAAGAGGTTTTAAACTTATCCTCTTCGGACCTGGAGTATCCTATAGTATACACAGCTTTACATTTTTTTCCCTGTATATAAATAATAATTAAAAAATGAAAATGGTGTGAATGGAATCTTAAAAGATAGCCAAACTAAAGCAAAATATCAATTTGTTTCTTATAGTGCTTTTTTCGGTAATAAAATGGGATTTGGAAATGGCTTGCAGCAAAAATGAGGGAAATATACAAAAACGAAAAGTAAATAATTTTTTTATACGTTAAAAATACCATATGGAGAGTCCATTAAAAATAAAAATTTATTAAATGCATAATTATTTAATATTTTTCATTATTTTTTCCATGCAAAACAAAAGAAAATATCCTAACAAATTGTCAGAAAATGTACTTAGTGAGTCCCATGTGTCATATATGATATATCAAATTTTATGTACAAAAGAAAAAATGTAATTTTTTTTTTTTTTTTTTTTTTTTTTTGCTTTTCAATCTTTCTTAGTTATCACTTTGCAAACATAAATTCATAACTGAAGTAAAAAATATATGAAAATAAACCCTGGGGTCTGAAGAGGTTAATATAGATAATCGTTGCAGAATTTTCTCGAGTCACTTCAAATTTTATGAAAATCGAATTAAAACTTAAAAAGATATTAATAAAACTTTTCTTTATTCTATTAAATCTTATCATACGTAATTAATTCAGTGATGTCCCATGATAGGCAATGATTCTAGTTTGCCGTGGTGATGACGTTCTATTTAAGATGGAGTCCTATTATTTCCGTTTTACTGATTTTAATATGTACATATTCGTAAAAAAATTGTATTCATGCATTTTTTCATGAGAGTGCAACAGCTGTAGCACACCAAGATCTGAATATTTATAAAACTAGGTACAGTATGAATGCACTTTTGCCACGTTTGACGTACAGTTTCCAACGTGTTTAAATAAGATTGCCGTATATGGACCAAGCAGTGTTGCCAGATTCGGAACTTTTTTAATTCAGATTATTTGACTGTCACCACTTTTTAAAAATAATATAATTCGTCTCATTTTTCAGAATTTTTAATCTACAGTGAAACCTCTCTATAAGTAAAGGGCCACCTGCCGTTCCATTGAAAATTGGCCCTTATGATGGGTGGCCCTTGAATAGGGGTGACCAAATTTTTCATTTCTCTTCCTTTTTATTCCGCGATTTTTAAAATCTGCATATCCTTTCAGTAAGTTCTCTTTGTTTTTAACAATATTGTTTATTTAATTCTTGCCGCAATTAAATTGTGAAGCCAATTTTCTTGCAGATGTTCCTTTATGATGACAATTAAGAACTTTGATTTTGTCCTTCAAATCCAAATGTACTCTTTGGCTTGATTTAGGTGCCATAATTTTAAATTTTACATAAACCTGAGCATAAAATTTTCAGTGTAAAAATTGTGCTTCAATATGCATTCACAGTTTTAGTAAATGTGGTATCAGTGTTTCTAAATAACCTGTTATCCCTTGTGTGCCTACAACAAAGGGTCAAGTTTCCCCTCCAACCCAACCCCTACAGGTTGAAAGGTCAAACAAAGTGTGAGGAATATCTGTTTGTCTCACTTGTGAAAAAAGTTTGTGGTCCTTCATTGCTACTAAATACTCCACATCCCCCCCCCTCCTCCCTATTTTGTTGCAAGTGCAATTGTTTGCTGAACTCTTATCTTTTGGTTCAGGAATTCAATACACCTATTTAGGATTTAAGACACATGTAAAAAAATGGCCTTTATGAGGGGTAGGTGCGGCCCCTAATAGGAGTAAATTTAACATTATGTCTATGGGGAAAATTTTCGTTCCTAAAAATACTGGCCCTTGAATAGGGGTGGCCTTTAAAAGAAGTTTCACTGTATTTTTAAGTAGGTCGAACATTTCTATTTAAAAAAAGCGGTGACAATCAACAATCTGGGGACAAAAAAGTCCCCAATTTGGCAACACTGAGACCAAGTATTACCGCCTTTCAAAGGTAAAAATATACAAAGGTATATCTGTTGGGAATTGAAATAGTATTCAGTAAATAGAGGTGTTCTCTATTTGGGAGTGTGAGTTATGAATGTTTTATTGTATTTTCCTTTTATTTAATTATTTATTAATTATTGTATTGATCTTAAGATTTAAAAATTAATGCATAGTTGCTAACCTCTTAGTTATTTTTCCAAGCCAAATAGACATATTTTGAAAGCGAAATTTTACTTAATAAAAGAAATCAAGTAAATACCATATAGAAACAAATCATATTTTATTAAATAAATTTTCCGATTCAAACTTTTTTTCTTAGGAAATAAAAGACCGGAAGTTTGCCAGTTATGGTAAGGGAAAATAAATAACTGATTAATTAAATATGTAAATTTTATTAATAAAAAAATCTATATTTATTAAATGCTGTTGTAATAATATTAAAAAAGGCAACATTAGCTTCAAATGTTATGAAAATATTTATCATTAATATATATTTTCCAGACAAAATTAAAGAGTAAAAAGTTTTCAAAAGTAAACTTTGAAACATGTAAACGAAATAAACGGGCAAAAATATGGGAAAAAAAGGAAAAAGAAACATCTGTACCAGACTTGAATTCTCGTATAATGAAATATGTTTCAGAGATAAAATACAATGCTACATATTAATGAGAAACAAGTACCAGATCAACAAACAAGTGAAAAATTATTCTCTGAAATTTGGTGACAGTTTTCTGCTAATCTACTTGGGTAGTACAGAAAAATAAACGAAGAAATAAATTCTTTTTTGTGACTTTCTTTTTGTATTTTGTTACTTTTGTTGTCTTTTTTTCCGATAAAAGACATTAGTTAAGTTAAATATGCAAAATAATTTTTGTCGTTTAAACAACTTTTAGAGAGATTAGTATTCGGGGAATGTAATACTCTTAACAAAGTATTTATTATTTACCATTACATATAATAAAAAACTAAACTTATTTAAATAATTAAACAAAACCCAATTTGCAGAACAAATTAAAAAAAAACAAAATTTGTTTCTTACACTGTTTAAGCCCGAGAAGGGACAAATATTATGATATTTCATTCAATTCGTTCTACATTTAAAGTTACATTTTTGTTACAAGTAAATTAAACCGATTGAACATTAAAAATAAAAATAAAATTCATGCAATATGATACTTTAGACACCCTAAAAATGCAGATTTCGTTCAAATGAAATCGAAATAAATCTTAGACTTTTTCCATTAATAAGTTCTAAATATTTATATTGCAGATTTTGTATTATGTTTATGATGATTGCACATAAAATGATATAAGATACATGCAAAATACAAAATTTTAAAAAAGTCTAAGATTTTTTTCGATTTCATTTGAACGGAATCTAAGTTTATAGGGTGTTTAAAGAATCATATTGTATGAATTTTATTTTTATTTTTTGATATTAAATTGCTTTAACATATTTGTTACAAAAAATTAACACTAAATTTAGAACTAATTGAATTAAATATAATAATATCTGTCCTTTCTCGGGCACTAGTCGTCGTCCGTCTGTCTGTCTATCCGACTGTCAGCATATAACAGCGCAAAAACTACCCAACCAAATGGTTTGAAATTTAATATAGATAATCGATGCATAATTTTGCCGAGTCATTTAAAATTTTATAAAGATCGTATCAAAACTTAAAAAGTTATTAATAAAAGTTTTCTTGATTCTTTTAATCCTATCATACGTAATTAATTAATGATATCCCATGATAGATAATGATTCTAGGTTGCCATGGTGATGACGTCCTAATTAAGATGGAGTCCTGTTATTTCCGAATTACTGAATTTAATATATAGAATCGTAATAAATTTATTATTCATGCATTTTTGCATAAGAGTGCAACAGCCATTGTACCAAATTCTGAATATTTATATAATTAGTTATACCACAGAGGTATTTCCCACGTTTAACGTACAATTTCCGACTTGTTTTTTCGTGCAATGAACGAAAACTGTTTAAACGTACTTTTAACCACTGGAGTAAGTTCCGAATATACGCTGTACCGTATGACTGTTTCATATAATACGTACAACCACCTTGGTCTTACGTACGTATCCAAAACTAGTACACCATGTAATACGTATTATATGTTTACTCGTATAAACGTTTAACCCATAAAAGCCTGAATTAATTTTCTATTTAAAATGGAAATATTTCATTTCACACCACTTTTTCAAAATAGAAAATTTTGTCGCATCTTTTCGCAGCGTGTCTTATTGGTGTGCAAACAGAAACGTATTAGCAGATATGCTGTTGCCCTGGGGCTACGCTAGGCTTTAATGGGTTAATAGGAACACTAATTATAAGGTAAGCTGTGGTAATTGGACCTACGAGGTAACTGGGGCATAGGCTATTTTATAAAAAACCGTTGATGTTTTTTATGTTTTAGCTTTTGTCAACATTACACTTCTTTAAACAACGTGTTTCAACTGAATCATAACTCTGCCTTTGCTGCGATAGGTTGCCGAAAATTTAGGTTTCTTTTTTTTTTAACAACGTCCATTTGGTTGAACTTCCTCGGCTTTTTATTAAAATATGGTAAGTACTTTTATTAAACAATCTTTTTATTTAAAGATTAGACACATAAATACATTAATATTATTAGGATCTATACATACCGGGTGAGCAAAAAGTCCGTATAAACTTTAAAAATTCATAAAAACCGAAAAAATAATCCAAATGAAAAACTGTTTGCAGGATTAGCATCTATAGGTCACGGGAATTTTTTAAAGACAGAAATAAAAAATAACTCAAAAAACAGTCGACAGATGGCGCTATTTCGTGCGATTTTGGTGGAAATGTGCAAATGATACGGCTATAAGAACTTGAGCTCCTAATGCAGAACTAGTTCACGTAAAATAACTTCACCAACAAAGCTTTTATCCTTCATACTCAGCGTCTTTGATCAAGTACACGGCTCACAACCGTGAATTAGTTCTGGATTAAGAGCGCAAGTTCTTATTACCGTTTCATTGGCATATTTCCACCGAAATCGCATCAGCGCCATCTGTCGGCTGTTTTTTGAGTTAATTTTTATTTCTGTCTTAAAAAAATTCCCGTAACCTATATATGCTAATCCTGCAAACAGTTTATCATTTGCATTATTTTTTCGGTTTTTATGAATTTTTAAAGTTTATACGGACTTTTTGCTCACCCGGTATTTACTTCATGTTTCAAATGTAAGGCCGGTGTTCCAGTTACCCCATAAATTTTTCAAGAATGGGGTAACTGGACCCAATGGGATCCAGTTACCCCAACAGTTATAAATATCTTTTTGAGTTTCTCTTACTGCGAGAAATTAATTTCTCCATTGCTTTTTTTGCTTGCAATAAAGAAAATTACGTAATACCTTATTAATATTACATAATAAAAGTTAAAAAAAGCATGTTGGGAGTATCAAACCAAATTTCTTAAGTGTGATAGCTATAGCTCGAAATTTTACGATACAGATGAAGAGGCGTACATAAGACAAAGTGAGATTATTAGAAAATTATTGAAATGAATAAAAAATAGTTCTGTTCGATATAAAAATAGGGTTACATTCTCCACAGGTCTATTGGACGTATCGAACTTCCATCGTGGTACATAAAAAAGAAAATGAGATACTTAAGTACTTACATAGCCGTTTGTTCATCGATTTATCTTGTTATTTTTTTCTTTAAAATACACATGTAACTTTTATACTTATTACCTATACTAAAGTACATAAGTACTTATTTAATTTTTATGTTTTTTGTATAAATAAATCTAATATTTTCACTTTTAGTGCTTTTTTTTAGACACATTGACAGTAAAGGTTTCCCTTACAACACCCTTTATAGTTGATATATAATGTACAGTCGTGGGAAAAAAAAGTAAACACCCCCTACTAACTCCTCAACAAATTATTGTAGACGAAAGTTACTGGTACCGAACGATTGGAAATAAAGTCTACTTTTAAATGATGTATATAAAATTTGCTTCGGGGTCCATCTACATATTAAAACGAATTCAAACTTCTTTTTTTAAATGGCAATAACCAATTTTAACCAGCTATTTCAAATCTTCAGTTAAAACTATGCCTAGACATCAAATTTCAAGTCATTTGAATGATAAGTTTTTGAATTATAAACATTCAAAATTTAATGCTTCTAATGTTAAATTACATTTTCATTTTTTATTTATATCTCCTGAAATTATGCTCCTAATGTGCTAATTTTTTGTGTAGCAATAATACTAATATACTCAAACATAAATACGTCGAATTTACAATTTTTATAATTTTATGATATGAATTATGAAATTAATATTCGAAAAAACTATGAATTGGAACCTACAGTTTTTTATGGATTTAGTTTTATTAAGTCCTGCTTTATGGAAATCCAAAATTTCACAATTTTCTTCCAAGTAGTTTTTAAATTATGCTTAAAAAACGGCAAAAGGAAGTTTCAACCTTTGAGCTGGGATGGTTGGATTTCTTCCCACTTAATTTTAATCTCCAAATATCGCACTGACACAGGAATATTCCGCCAAATTTATTTGAAAATAGATTGATGCATTTTTCCGTGTATGTTATAAGCCGAATATTTTGTTTACAAAATACTGGTGACAATTTGACATTTTGGGCGTTTTGAAGAAATTCACCCCCAGAGCTCAAAGGGTTAAGGGCCGTTTGTGATAGAATTGACCAGATATTTTGAAATTCCTTCTGCTGTCGTTAATCTAGCAGGCTTCATTGACTGCTTGAGTGGTGTCTTGATCAAGGAGGGGTCTCTCTCGGTAGGCTAATTGAAGGGTGTAGAGTTAATTTATGTTGTCAGAATTGTGCACTGCTATTGTAAAAAACAAAGTTATGGTTTGTTTTAATAAGTAGATGGCCTCCTAAGCAAATTTTATATACATCATTTAAAAGTAGACTTTATTTCCAATCGTTCGGTACTAGTAACTTTCTTCTACAATAATTTGTTGAGGAGTTAGTAGGGGGTGTTTACTTTTTTTCCCACGACTGTACATGATCTGCCTGGTTTAATTTTTTAAAAATTGTTTACACTTTTTCAAACAGAGCCTCATCACAATATTAAAAAAAATAATATTAAAAAGCAATTTAACAAATTACAACGACCATTTGGAAAATGGTTTTTTCAAAGACTAAAATTTAAGACAAAAAATCGCACGGAGTTGATCATACATTACGTACGCCATGAATTAAACATTAATACTATTATTACACGTAAAAATGGGAAGATTGCCTGAAACTTACATATTATCCACCTGAAACTTATGTATTATCCAAGCATTTCATTGGCTGTTCGGGAAAAGGCTTTTCCATCGTCCAAGAAATCTGACGACCAATTTTAAATGAAATTTCATTCTTAAACTTCTAAACATCCCACAATATTACTTTTTACACCGTCGTATAGAGAAAAAAAATTTACTTTTAAATGCAATTTATTTGAAAGCTGTTTCTCAATTTGTTTCTGAGTTATTACTTTTTTTTTGTAGTTTTTATTACTTTTTTGTCATAGTGGCAATAGAAGTATCCATCTCTGTTGAAAGTAAAGGTTACTGTATAGACCAATCAGAAAACGAATAAAATGCGGATTAAATCAATAAAAAGCTTCAGATATGCTTTAGATTTCGTACCCTGATGAGGACAATAACCATTTTTCCAAATGGTTAAAAACAAACGTGTGTGAAACGTAGACCCTCTTGCCCACTTGCCACATTTTTATGGGGCAACTGGACCCATGAAAAAAGAAAGATGAAATATATATATATATATATATATTAGATATTAAAATGTAATTTTGAACATTTCTGTCTAATAGGGGGAACCTAACTGAACACATTTACAAAAGCTCAAACCTTAATTCAAATGAATGCCTTTTGAAGCTGAATTGCCAGAATTTCCAGAGTCACATTGTACAGACGTGTGAAAATTAGGGATGCACCGGATATTGATTTTGCCGGATATCGGATACCGGATATCCGAAGCTCCTTCGCCTGCCGGATTCAGATATCCGGCCGGATATCCGATCGGATATCCGGCACTAGATATGTTTTTAATTATATAGTGAATTATTTCTCTATATAATGTCATCTCAGAACAATAAATTACAAAGATGTTTCACACATCATTAAAACATTTTAAATGTATTGAAATATAATTTACAAAAACTATATCTCTTTGAATATCAGGGCTTGTAATTCAAGTTTTCCCAAGGGGAGTTTCATACCCAAAATTTATAAATGCAGGGGAGTTGAACTGTTAGAAAGGGAAAAAAAAAATCTTTAAACCCCGTTATTTTTTATGTGCTACTTAAAGAATTACATTTATACAGACATGACAAAATACCATTGAAACAATTTAAATTAACAACTCAAGATAATTATTCAAAATTTTTATTTTATTAAAACAAAGGAACAGAATCAAGTTTTATATATATATCATGTCTATTTTTCAACCTTCACTTAATGTTATGGGCAATTAACAATCAGGTTGCTAAATGAATTTCTTAATTTAGATTTTATTCCATTTTGCGTACTTTAGCCTCTTTCACAAGTTACACTTTTGACAAACAGCACAGAGCGACTTTTCAGGGTTGGTAAAAAACCCGTTTTTTTTTTCAAAAAAACCAGTTTTTTTTGGTTTAAACCGGGTTTTTAAAAAATATATTTTCTATTACATATACATACATATTTATTGATAAAAATAAACATTGTTGAATATGTAAGTAATATAACTTCATTTAAAAATAATTTAAATTAAATAATTACAATAATTATGTAGAAAATTGAAATAATTTAACATTTTTAGTAAAAGTTATGTCTTATGTTCCACGAATAAAATGCTCTACATAGTGAAACATTGATACCTTGAAAATCTTAATAAACAATTTTTTGATTACTATAGTCCTATAAATAAATATATGGTGTAGTTTCATAAATACAATATAATTTCCCATGGCTATTCAAAATCATTTCTTTGAAATATTTGCAATATGATATGTCTGATTTTTCTGTTAAAACACTACATGAATAATTATTATCTTTTATTAAAAGTAAAGCTTTTAAGCTTTTTATAAAGAATTCCTGGAATGATTTGAATTTAGCAGTAGAGTCTTTACACGTTTCAAGAAGTATTGTATATTGTCATTTGACACTTCTCAGAAACTGCCAGGTAAAAAAAAAGGGGGGCGACAGTAAAATAAACAGAAATACCTATTTACCAGCTTTTTAGACTACTGAAAACATTGATCTTAAAATGGAAAGTAGATTTATAAAAGTTGTCAATCTTAAAAAAATTCCGAAGGTATATGTCGCATACCTGCATATACCCTCCACTACATCCCTGGTTAAAAGTAGAAATTATTTATATCCGAGAATTTGAAACACTTAAATTACAAAAATGAGAAAATGTTATATTAGATTTTTTCTAAAAAACCAGTTAGTTAACCAATTGATTTAAACCATGCTAACCCTGCTGGTAACAATAAAATAAATCATAATGCAAAACCTCAATCCCAATGTAGGAATGAAAGAAAAAAAAAGCTTACTAAACCCAATAGCCATGATACAACAAAGAAAACTCACCGCCAATCATTCATTAGCATACAGAACAAAGAGTAACCAATGGAGAGAATTACTTATGATTATGTCACCATTAAGGCATAATGTAATCCTTAGTAAATCTTAACTAATCAAGCAATCTAAGTAGTAAAAGTGTATTTTTAGCTAGAATCTGCCATTTTGGCTATTTTTTAAAATAAAAGAAGAAAGAAAACTAACTACTTTTTTTTTTTTTCCCCCAGCTAATTTTAGAAAAATTAGTCTGCCATGTAGACTTAAAGCTTATAAGAAAAGTTTGACTAAAAATGTTTGTTACTTTACAAGTTTATTAATTCATCATTTTTCTAAAGTTTTGCTTGTAGCTTCTGCATAACTTGGATTTTGCATTTTTCAATAATGTGTAAAATAAATGAAAACAATAGAGAAAAAGAGAAAAAAAAAACAGATGAAAAAAAACCAGCATGGTTTTTAAAAAAAACCACGGTTTAAACCAGCATCGTTTAAACCAAACAACCCTGCGACTTTTATAACTTTAGAAATTATCGGAAACACATAGTTATGCTCTCTTAAAAAGTTTTAGAAAACTTTGCAAAATCTGATGTGCATTCATTTTTAACTTACAGGAATAATGCATATCGGTGATGGTATGTCACTTCTGAACAAATTTGTTTTATTATATCCTTAATGGAATTATATTCAAAACTGTAATCCCTGGTATTTTCATTAATTGAACTATGTTCTATGCATTGGAATTTTAAATCCATATCCAAAGTTTGAAAAGGGAATAGTCAATTGCTTTCTTCTATTACACGAGAAAAGGTTGATTTCAAAAAGTCATGTCCTAATTTCTGTTAATTGCGAGAAACAACTAGTTTGCTGTTTCTAAATATGTTTTTTTTTAAGTTCACCAAAGTATTTTTTTTCATGTGCACCACAAGTGTAATCTCATTTTGTTTAGTGCAACTATTGTCCAATTTGGTAGAGCTTAGTCTCCGGTGGCCTTTGCTTCCCTTTTAGTTATTTCCAATTTTGAGCGCACAGGAAAAACATCGCAAAATATGTAAAACGGTCATAGGAAAAAACATTGCTGATTTCGTCAATCATGGTGAAAATAAATAAAATAATTTGTCGATTGGTTGCGAGAAAAAAACTGAAGTTCATGGGAAAACGAAAGTGGGAAAATATCACAAAATTCGTCAATCGATCATGGAAAAGTATCGTGAAATTTGCCAATCTGTCACGAGCAAATACCGTGAAATTCCTCAGCTGGTCGCACAGGAAATATGCGAAAATTTTCAATCAGATGCAGAAAAACAATCGTTACTTTCATCAGTATGTCACAAGAACAAACAGGGAAATTTGCCAATCGGTCACAGAATAAAGTTTCTCCATTTGTCAACTGATTGTGAAAAATTTTTTAAGGAAATTCACCAATCGGTCTCCAAAACAAAATCAAGAAATTCGTCAGTTGGTCGAGGAGAAAAATCGCAAACTTTTTTGGTCAGATGCAGAAAAACAAACACTAATTTTGTCAATTTATTGTAAGAAGAAACTGTGAAAACTGCAAATCGATAGTGGAAAATATCATGAAATTTGTCAGTCGGTCCCGACACTTCATCGTCGTTTTACAAAGAAACATTTTCGGAAAATGATTTTTTGGAAACAGGAGCTTCCCGTCCCCAATGTTCTTTAGGGCACGAATCCTGCCATCCCATCCCGAAATTCAAGACATGTATCTGCCATTCAAGCCGTGTAATGTATATTAATAATGTTGTATAAAAAATGTAATTTAAACATTACAATATTCTGTTTATTTGTACAATGAAATGCAAATGCTGATAATTGCGACTGGATTTGGATATGGCATTGACTATATTGGTAATTGCTAATAATTAATTTGTACAATGAAATGCTGATAATTTGTGTAAAAAATTTTAACCAATTAATAGGCTTTGTAATTGAAGAGTATCTTCACAAAGAAATACATACGTTCTTTTTATAATTTAAACATAAAATATCTACTAATGTTATCCATGATTAAAGAGTTATTTTCTCCAAATATAGGTTTAGTTGATGTCTTTTTTCTGCTTTAATTATTTAATACTGTTTTGCTTTGAGTCACATTTAGTTTTATTTTAAGTTAAATTACTGTGATATTTATAAGTAAAAAGAAAATTACTTTTAATTTTAATTATTTTATTTATAATGAAGTTACAAAAATAACTAATTGGATGTGCCAATCCCAAAACATTTTTCGATCTCATACATCTTAATATTTCAAAAAGTAGTTCCAAATGTTAATACTTCGATATTATTAGTTCAATATTAGACCAACTTTGATTTTGATCTAAAATTTCTATTCGTCAATAAATCAAAATAAGAATAAGTTAATCTCGATCATGATATTTATTAAAATCAATATTTTTTTTTTGTTATTCTGCTGTACATCAGCTGATTGTGAATAACCAGCTTAGCAGGATGCGAAGTTCCCATGGCTTCACGAGCCACCAATATACAGTACAAAAAACTGAGAAAATTTTACAAAAAATGCTGTCACAGTGCCACCTTCTGGCGGAATATTTCCAAATTCAAGAAAAAACTGCCGGCCATAGCCAAAAATGTACACAAAAAATTGGTTCAATTGTATGCTTAGCTTCATACACTTTTCGATGATAAAATCACTGTTATAGCGCCCCCTTCCAGCAGAATATTTTCAAATTGAAGGAGGACCAGTTGGCCATAGCCAAAAACATACCCCCAAAAATTGGTTCAATTCTATACATAACTTCATACACTTTTCGATGGCACAAGAATGAAAATGGCACAAAAATCACTATTACAGCGCAGCCTTCTGGCAGAATATTTCCAATTTAAAGGAGAACCTGCTGGACATAGCCAAAAACATACACAAAAAATTTTGTTCAATTATATGGATAACTTATGATTACATATTTAACATACACTTTTCGATAGTACAATAATGAAAATGGCACAAAAATCGCAATTACAGCACTTTCTTCCGGCAGAATGCTTCCATATTGAAGAAGGACCTGCTGGCCACAGCCAAAAACATACACAAAAAATTTGGTTCAATTCTATGCATAACTTCATACACTTTTTGATGATGCAATAATGAAAATGGCACAAAAATCACGATTACAGCACCCCCTTCCAGTAGAATGTTCCAATATTGAAGGAGGGCTAGCTGGCTATAGCCAAAAACATTCACAAAAAATTTGGTTCAATTCTATGCACAACTTCATACACTTTTTGATGGTATGATGACAGACAGACAATTTGTATAAACATGTTTTGGGATCTCTGACCCCTAAAACGTCTAAGACCACCGGAAATCGAAAAAATCTCAGTTACAATACTTTCTTCTATTGAAGATAGAAGAAAGAGAGAAAGAAAATTAATAAAGTCATACTTTAATAAACAATTTCAGATTTTGTTTCACATTCTGAAAGTAAAGGTACAATTTTCTAAAAGATGTAAACATAAATTCTTAAATTTATTATAAGGCAGATGTCAGACGAGCGATTTTGAAAATCAGCATTTTCGACGCTCTCTCTTGAGAGCAGACGAATCTTCTGGTCTGTTCAGACGAGCGCCCACAAATCGTTGCGGTAAAAATTCCGAAAAGCTGCACGTCGAGGCTCGGCGTTTCCCCCAACTCGCTGGGAGCTGGTGGCGTGCTCAAGTCTTTTGTTTCTTCTATGTTGTCCAGACGAACCGAAGTTTTGACGCTGGCTTTAATTTTCTTTATCAGTGATTCGTAAGTTGTTGGTTCTGGTTGCGTATCGAATTTTTTCGCTAGAATTTAAAATGGATTTAATACACGTACATTAACTAATTTTTGAAATACAAAAGTGTTCAATATAGTTGGACACCTCATGCTTACGTTATATAAAGATAAAAATTAAAATATAATAACTTGGTTAAAGGCATCCTTGATTTAAAAAAAAAAAAAAAAAAAAAAAAATCAGAAAAATCTAAAGAAGATTAGAAAGTTATCGATAAATTATATGAATTAATTTTGTTTCATATAAACAAACAAGTTGGAAATTGCTCGTCAAACGTGGCAAATGAGGTGCATTCGTAATATAAATAGTTTTATAAATATTTTTTGCACCGAATTGTACTGATTGTATATTTGAGTGCACTTCATAAGTGCATATAAATTTCATTCTGTTCGAAAGGCTGTAAGATCATTAAAATACACTTGCAATAATTTTTTTCCCATTGGCCGTAATGTAACGGAAGATTTTGACTGTCTCTGTCATTAATCTATACATCCGATTTACATAAAATTTGAAACGACTCGACAAGATTTTGCAAAAATTATATATTTAAAATTTCAGACCATTCGGAAGGCTGTAACATCATTAAAATGCACTTGCAATAATTTTTTCCCATTGGCCGTAATCTGATGAAAAACTTTTGACTATCCCTGTCATTAAACTATACATCCGATTTTCATAAAATTTGAAAAGACTCGACAAACTTTTGCAACAATTATATATTCAAAATTTCAGGCTATTGATTTTGCTCTGTTATATGCGGACAGACGGACTGAACGACGACTATAGGTGCTACGTATTTATATAATTACGAACGCACCTAAAAAATCATTTAAAATTATGCTAATGTTGCAAGTTAACGTTTTATAAGAAAGGTATTTAAATAGTAAAGTATTATTATAAGGAAAATTTGAATGTAATCTTTATCAAATACTACTAATAATAATACTATTTTGTCCTAGTATGTACTAAATTAAATTCATGGATAATCCAGGGGGTTTTCTTTGCGGGGTAAGGAGCGAAGGAGGCATTTTGCGAAAAGTAAATGCTAAAGTTTTCGTTTCGGGGGAACTTATTTCCTTTACAAATTACAGATTTTTAAACCTAACAATGTTAAAATAATTAATTAATAGCATGTTTTTATGGAATATAAATTTGTGAAAGGGCCTGTTTTATAATTACGATTTTTGAGAAGCCTGTTTTATTAAATGGATTTTTGTGACGGGGACCTAAATAGACAGCAAATGTTGCATTTCTTAATAATAATGAATTCTTAATAATAATTCTTTGAAATTAAAATCATTACAAGTTATATCTGGTTTTGAAAATCCAGTATGGGAAAGGAGGCTGCAAAACAGAGCCTCTGTGGTCATATCCGGTACCGGTTCTATTTACTGCGAGCATGTAGTTTTAAAAATACTGTAATTTATTTTTTATTTTTTTAGCTCACAGGCTATCAAAGCTTGAGAACTAATGTGCCCGCCGGTTCTGTTACGTACATACGTACATATGTACGTAACGCGATAACTCTTGATAGAAATATCCGATTTGCTTCAATTTTTTTTTCTAGTTTCATTCTGATAAGGCGCTTCCCTGATTAGTTTTGGGGATTCATTGGTTAAGTATAAAGGGAGACAACGGGGAGCTAATTCCAACTTTAATTTAGATAAATGTTTTTTTTTTAATGCAGATTTATCCGATTTGCTTCAAAAAATTTGTCTACGTTCATTCCGATAAAGCTCTCCTCTGATCAGTTTTGGGGGTTAATTGTTAATTATAAAGTTGGAAAAGAGGGGGGGGGGTCTAGACTCCCCATTAATTTAGATTAATGGGTTTTTCATGCAGAATTATTCGATTTGCGCCAAATTTGGTATACTGGTTTATTATGTTAAGGAGCTTCCCTGATTAGAGTTGGAGGTTCATTAGTTAAGTATAAACCGGGAAAAGAGGGCTAGTCCCCGCCCCCTTTAAATTAGATAAATATTTTTTCATGCAGAATTATTCGATTTGCCCCAAATTTAGTACACCAGTTTATTATGTGAAGGAACTATCTTGATTATGTTGGGAGGTTTATTGTTAAGTATAAAGGGGGTAACGGGGTATCTTTCACCTTTAATGTAGATAAATGGGTTTTTCATGCAGAATTATTCGATTTGATTAAACTCTGATATACCGGTTCAAATCTGATAAACCTCGTTAAAAGGAAATCTACCTTCTTTGATATTTTTGAAGCAAATATAGTTAAGTTTGGTAAAGTGGCCGTTCCGTTTTCTTTCCTTTCTTTCTTTTTTTTTTTTTTTTTTTTTTTTTTTGTAAAATTTTGTGTACAGAAAAGTTAATTTTCTACCGATTACTTAAAATAGGATGAACCTAGTACCGTCTGTGTATATTTCTTTTTTCTAATTTCTTGAATAACTAATATAAAATTACAAAATCATTTATTTCCTGCGGAAGATCCATTTTGCTTATTGAAAACATCGAATGGAAATCATTCTGTTGCGGCGAATAATGTCGTCTGCTCTGTGTGGCGGGGACGGTTCATACATCGCTCGTCTGACCAGGATAGCGCAGGTGTTTATTTTTCTTGTTGAAACCACAAGCGTTCAAAAAGTCGTTCGTCTGACATTTGTCTTAAGAGTTCTAATACCAATGTTAGGAAAGCTGGCAATTCTTTAAACTTTTGAGAATTACCTTTTACTCATGAATAGTGGACTTACTTTCATATTTTGCATTATAAACAAAAGTTGCTCGGCATTGTTTGGATCAAACGATTTCTCTTATCCTTATATATTTACTTTGCTACGTATTGCCGGATATCCGGCAGAGAAGTCGGATATCCGGTGATTGTGATTCGGATATCCGACGGTATTTCGGATATTGAAAAATCAGCCGGATATGCCGGATATCGGATATTTGCCGGATATCCGTTGCATCCCTAGTGAAAATTATTAGAATAATTGTGAAATTTAAATTAAAAACTCGTTATATTAAAGAAATATTTTAAAAATGTTGATACATTTAATATTTAGTGTGCATTCTCTTGTTTTTATTAAAGTAATGATGGCATACTTATCTTGGCATACTTTGTATGAGATTTTGAAATTAATTTGTTTTTCGTTGTCATGATACCAAATTTGGATGAGTCTTTCTATCAGACCAGTCTTGTTTGTGATGTTGGATTTCTTTAATTTTTTTCTTTACAATGGCCCAAAGGTTTTCTATGGGGTTCATATTTGAACTGTTTCCAGGGCATGGATGTGTTTTCTTTAATTGAATTAAAGAAATGCAACATCGCAAAAAATAATGTTCTGGTAGAAAAATTCGTCCAAATTTGGCATCATGACAACGAAATACAAATTAATTGCCAAAAACTCATACAAAGTATGCCAAGATGTATCGAATCTTTAATAAAAAACAAGAGGATGCACATTAAATATTAAATGTATCAATATTTTTTAAATGTATTATTTCTTCAATATAACAAGATTTTAATGTAAATTTCACAATTATTCTAATAATTTTCACACGTCTGTAAAATCATGGCCAGGTTTCTCCACGTAACCGTAATACACTTCAGTCTGTTTCTAATCTGATAGAACAGGGCTGATAATAAGCATCAAGACAATCAACTTTTGGATAGAAAACCAGAATTACAATCGACTGCTTCAGTCAAAAACACGGAGCGTCTCGTTACAAGCTAAACTCTATTTCCATTCCCATCTTAATAATGAAAATATTTCAGAGAAATTGTCAGCTAACTAATTTTGCTCTTTACGAAATACAATGATACCACATGAAAAGCTGGAAATGTACCGTCATTCAATCAGTGGCAACGCTTGTAAGATCAAATACATTTAAAAATACGGAGAGCTTACTGTTGTTTTTGCCGGCGTCCATTTCTAGCATTTTTTGTGCTTTTATCAAATCAATAGAAAAGAATGATTTTCAAAATCGGGCAAAGGTTATATTATATTTTCGTCTTTGACTATATTATACCGGGTGTCTCAAAAATGACTGATGGATTTTAAAATTCAATAACTTGCAAACGGTGACAGATATTAAAAAAATTCTTGCAGGAATGTTATGTGAGATGTCAGAAGTTTGTTTGCTGCGATTCTTAGTTTTAGTTACAAATAGCATCAATAGATGGCTCTGCAAGTAATAAGTGCTAAATCCAAGCGTGTTTTGGTACAGATGTCATATTCGTCCCATATTGGCGCGATTTTTTTCTGTCCGCACTATCATATAGGCAACGGGTACTTAACTTGCGCCAAAGTGTCGTTATTTTGCATGATGTGGTAACCCGGATTATGTTGTTTATGCTGATGATGTTTTCGCCAAATTGGCAACCGAAAAAAATCGCGCCAATATGGGGCGAATATGACAGCTGTACCCTCGATTTTTTGGCCTCTCTCTTCTTTTATGCGAAAAAAGGAGATTAAAATGTATTGAATGGATCTGGAAGTACCTGAAATCGGGTCTGGACTGAGCACCTATTGCTCTCAGCACCATCTATTGTTTGAAATTCGAACTGAAATAAAGAATCACAGTAAAAAAACTCCTGACGTCATACATAACCCTCCTGCAAGAATTTTTTTTAATATCTGTCACCGTTTGCAAGTTATTGAATTTTAAAATCATCGGTCATTTTTGGGACACCTGGTATTTTTGTTCCTTAAGAATGGTACTTGAGAATGGATTCCATCTGAATAACCTAGATTCCGAGTTGAGAAGATTGAACAACACACTGTGAAAACTACTCGAAAACACTTCTGAAACTCAGTGGAAGCAAAAAAAATCTTTGTTTTAATAAATGTTTTCTTAAATTTTGAAAATGAATTAATTTCTTAGGTTTCTAAATATAAAAGAAAGCTTTGCGGAATTGTGAGTAACTCACTCGGAAGAAGTTATATTATGTTTTTGTCCTTGACTATATAATATTTTTTTAGATTAAGAAATTTTTTTTTCTACAGTGCACACTTAGCTTTTGAACAAAAATAGAAAAGATATTTTTAGTTACCCTTCAGTTTAATTTTTTAATTAGTGGTTTAATCCGCATTTTATTCATTTTCTGATTGGTCTATACAGTAATCTGTATTTCCCTTTACTTTCAACAGAGATGAACAACAGAGTGTTGCCACTATGGCAAAAAAGTAATAAAAACTAAAAAAAAAAAAATTAATAACTCAGAAACAAATTGAGATACAGCTTTCAAACAAATTGCATTTAAAAGTACATTTTTTTCTCTAAACGACGATATAAAAAGTAATATTGTGGGATGTTTAGAAATTTAAGAAATAAATTTCATTTAAAATTGGCCGTCCGATTTCTTGGAAATCTGACGATGGAAAAGCCTTTCCCCGAACAACCAATGAAATGCTTGGATAATACGTAAGTTTCAGGTGGATAATACGTACGAGTCGCAGGCGATTTCTGTCGCTTGCAATTTTTACGTGTAATAACACTATTAATGTTTAATTCATGGCGTACGTAATGTATGATCAACTCCATGCTATTTTTTATGTCTTAAATTTTAGTCTTTGAAAAAATCATTTTCCAAATGGTCGTTGTAATTTGTTAAATTGTATTTTATTATTTTTATTTATTATTTATTATTATTATTATTATTATTATTATTATTATTTTACAATGTTACGATTTTTTATCCACAGTCTCAAAGCACACATAATTAGTGTAATATATAGACAAAAATAGTCATTATTGCAAATATGGAGAGCTTATAGTTGCTTGGACATGAATGGCGGCCATGTCTAGTACTTGTTGTGATTTTACCACATTTCGCATAAAAAAGTAAGCTTAAGGACTGTTGTTACAATATCATCATTATTGTTCAAATTATGAAGGGAAATCCTAGTTCGATTTAGAATGAAATACCCTGTATATTGTACCAAGCGGCTTGCAGTCTGGGTTTCCTATACAAAACTTGTTTATCTTAACATGTACTATCATCACTGAAATTTTTTTTTCATTACTTTAGAAACATCCTGCATGTTAACTAAATCAAAATAAAATGCATTCTTTGCATTTCCTTTGAAAACTGTGCGTTTTTCAGAATATCATTATATTCTGCAAACTTGGAATGAAAGGGAATAAATAATGACTTCAAAACTTCACTTGAATGTCACCAAGTTTTCAAATTCCTTCATGGGAAACGAGAAAAGTTAGATGAAAGAGTTTTCATTTTTAAAATAATTGTGATGGAATTATAATTTATTTATCTGACAGATTTATGAAAAAGAGAAAACTTCAGGTAATAAATTATAAAAATGATACTGCTTTTGAATTTCGTAGATTCTTTATAGTAAGCATTGAAAATGTAGGCCATTTTTACTGTTTTTAAAAGTTTTAGAGAAAATTATGCATATTAAAATGAAAAGAGCATTATCCAAAATTTTTATTTTTATGTATTTAAATCATAATAAAAAAGATATGTGCCCAGTTAAACTGATGGCATTGAGCTCACAGGCTATCCACACGAACTGTATATTATACTCTTATTTCAAAGAATAATGCCTCTCGAAAAATAAATTAAGGGGGATTTGTCCCCCCCGTTTCCTTCCCCTCTTTATACTTAACCAATGAGCCATCTTTTTTCTTACTAACTGATGACCAGGCCTCTACCTGCCGGGTTGCCCCAGCTTAACAGGTTTGGTACCTGGCATCGGGGCGGGTGACCGCCTAATCGCCCCGTAGCGGCAATAAATCTGACATCATTGCCTCTATCGTCATCCTATCTGCAGTGCCTAGTGTTCATTTTGTGTATACTTTGTTTTGCTGGTTACTTAACGTTATATCCTGTTGTTTGGCACCTGCACATTGCCACTCAAGTTGGTTTCGTAATTTAGAACCTTGATCAGAGGACGAGACCTTCACCTGGCAAGGCACCTCCAGAGGTAATTCACAGATAACTTGGAGGCCTTTGCACCCACGGCGGATTTTACATGCACCAGGCGCCATTAACATACAGGACGGAATTTTAGCCGGCGGTCATCCTGGGGCCTGTGACCAACATCTACGAGTACAATGCTCTCCTAGCTTGGCCACCGCTGCCCGATCTATTTGAGATAGCTTAGAATTTTTGAAGCCTAATTGTTGATGCATACTTGTCAAATGAAAATGATAATTTTTAGTATGGGGGGAGAGGGGTAGAGAAAACAAAGAATGGGGCTCCGCAGATAGACAAGTTGCAACATGTGTTAATTTTGAGCCGAACTGCTAGGAAAACTTAACGTTACAAGGGAAATGAGACCCCGGCTTTCTACCGTACCCCACCGGGTAAAAACTGGCTCCCTGGAGTTTGAGCCTTCAAATGCCACCAGGGAAGCGCCTTATCGAAATAAACCGGTATACCAAATTTGGAGCAAATCGGATAGAAAAACCCATTTAACTAAATTAAGGGGAACATTAGCCCCCCTTCCCCCCTTTATATTTAACCAATGAAGTTCCAAATCTAATCAGGGAAGCACCTTATCAGAATAGACCGGCATACCAAATTTGGAGCAAATCGGATAGAAAATACATTTATCTAACTTAAAATGGTATTATCCCCCTCCCCCCTTTAGAGTTAAACAATGAACCTTCAAATCTAAGCAGGGAAGCGTCTTATCAGAATTAACCGGTATGCCAAATTTGAAATAAATCTAATAATTCTGCATGAAAAACCCATTTATCTAAGTTAAGGGGATTTAACCCTGGTTCCCCCCTTTATACTTAACCAATGAACCCCAAAAACTAATCAGGGAAACGTCTTATCAGAATCAACCTAGAAAAAAATTTGAAGCAAACCGGATATTTCTATCAAGAGTTATCGCGTTACGTACATACGTACGTACATATATACAGAACCGAAGGGCACATTAGCTCTCAGGCTTTGATAGCCTGTAAGCTAAAAATTAAACATTTTAAAGTTTTCATTTAAATTACACATAAATTATATAAATTGAAAATAAATATTTTTATCTTTGAATAAAAGTTTAATGCCTATGAACCCGTGATAAGCTTTTGCAGTGCAGTCTCTGAAATTTTTTGCTGATATTTTTTTTCATTAATTTTTTATTAATAAGTAAAATAATTAATAAGTAATTTGTAAGTGAAGGATTGTCTTTACGGTTATGGAAAACTCGGTTATAGAATTATTGACATATACTTACATTTTGAGGTTCCTTAAATCCGTTTTCGTTATTTTTCAATAATTTCAGAATATATTACTAGAACTCCATATGAAATTTTTTGAGTGCCACTGTTTTAAACATATATCTAAAAAGTGTTTTAATGACTAATACAATTTCGCTTCACCTTATTAAAATTTACATATTAAAGTGGCTTTATCAGATGAATCTTATGCAATTATTGCTTTAAAATTATTGCTATAGGAATATTATATTACTTGACTTACACTGGCCTCCAAAAGTTAAGGTACAGGGACTGGATGCTTTCGATTGCACACGTTTTGTTGAATTTCTACAAAAATTATTGGCGAATTGTTCTTGAACTTATGGGATGAAAAGAACATGTTTGATTTCATATTTCTTGGTGAAGATTTAGTCGGGCCGAAAATTAGGGGCTAATAATAAATTTAATAATAAAACAATATTTGCGATCAGCTATGCAACAGAAAATGCTGGAAATGGTTTGTCACTGCGTTAAATGACTATTTGGGTTCTGTTCAACTTTTCTGTGCATTTGTGTAAGCATAGCACTCATATTCGTGAAGATGTTATTGTGTCTGTGAAAAATTCAAAAGTTTTTTGTTTATAGCATACAGAGTTTTCAACCAAATTTAACACAACTTTGCGCAAACTTGCCAAAGAATAGTAGCAACAGTATACTGCAATTAAAACATGAATATATTGAATATTTGATGAGATATGGGCCTTTTTATGAGATAATTTTTAACTGCGCATGCGCGGAAGATTTCAAAATTTTTATTTCATAATTTGGTAGTCAGTATTTTGGGGCAACTTATAGAAAACGTCCAGTCAAATAGCGTGAAAATTCACAAAGATAGGGTCGATATAGTGAGTTGCTTCCTAAAAATAGCTTTATTATAAGGGATTTTTCACAACGTTTCAATCAGCTCGCTATATCTTTCTAAGTTTACACAACATTTGACTGGACTTTTTATATAAGTTGCCCCAAAATACTGACTACCAAATTATGAAATAAAAATTTTGAAATCTTCCGCGCATGCGCAGTTAAAAATTATCTCATAAAAATGCCCATATCCTATCAAATATTCAATATATTCATGTTTTAATTGCAGTATACTGTCACTACTATTCCTTAGCAAGTTTTCGGAAAGTTGTGTTAAATTTGGGTGGAGACTCTGTATGCTATAAGCAAAAAACTTTTGAATTTTTCATAGACGCAATAACATCTTCACGAATATGAGTGCTATGTTTACACAAATGCACACAAACGCTGAACAGGACCCAAATAGTCATTTAACGCAGTGACAAACCATTTCTAGCATTTTCTGTCGCATAGCCGATCGAAAATATTATTTTATTATTTAATTTATTATTAGACCCCTAATTGTCGACCCGACTAAATCTTCACCAAGAAATATGAAATCAAACATGTTCTTTTCATCCCAGAAGTTCAAGAAAAATTCGCCAATAATTTTTGTAGATATTCGACAATTATAACTAAGTAAATATTAAGTAAAAAAAATATCTAAATGGTCGTTGTAATCTATTAAATTACAATTTAATTTTTTTCATGATGTCGAAATTTCTCCCGTTTGCATTGGCTTCAAAATATTTCCCATTTAATGCTAAAAACTATTGGATCGATAGGTCACAGAATAAAATGAGTTTAAATGTTTTTGTTACGTTATTTTAAATTCCTTTATTGTTTTGTTTCATGAAGTTTTTTCGAAATTTATTTTCTCTTTTTTTTTTGTTTGTTATTTAATTTGATTTACCGCTGAAAAGGTTTTTTTTTTATTAGATGAAAGAAAAGGAATATCATTGATCGATTTTTTAGGTGCGTTCGTAATTATACAGGGTGTATCTGAAATGATTTAACAAACTTAGGGGAATGATAGTACTCATCACGACGAACAAAAAATGCAACGGAACGTGGGGGCGCAAACCACTTATTGAGTCACAAATACATGGTGTTTCACCCTAACTGAAGTCGGTAACAATTTTGCGAAAAATTAAAATATTGCAATAAAAATGTAATGATATGTACCTTATTTTGTATGAAATGAAATAACATCACAAAAAAATGGCAGAAGTTTCCATTATACGCGCCAGCAGTATGCGTTGGACGCTCCCGATTTTAGATTGTGATTATCAGTTTATACGGTATCATCGATTGTGTGAGTACCCTGTTTTTCCAGAACTTTTTGTGATGTTATCACATTTCATACAAAATAAGGTACATAGCGTTACATTTTTATTGCAAAATTTAAATTTTTCGCAAAATTATTACCAACTTCAGTTAGGGTGAAACACCATGTATTTGTGACTCAATAAGTGGTTTGCGACCCCATGTTCCATTGTATATTTTGTTCGCCTTGATGAGTATTATCATCCCCCTAAGTTTGTTAAAGCATTTCAGATACAGCCGGTGCATAGCATCTATAGACGTCTGTCTCGTCCGTCCGTCTGACTGTCTGTCCGTCTGTCCGCATAGAGCAGCGCAAAAACTCCCCAACCGAATGGTTTGAAATTTAATATATAGAATCGTAGCAAACATTTGTGGAGTCATTTCAAATTTTATGAAAATCGAATTAAAACTTAAAAAGATATTAATAAAAGTTTTCTTCATTCTATTCAATCCTATCATATGTAATGAATTCAGTGATACCCCATGATAGGTAATGGTTCTAAGTTGCCATGGTGATGACGTCCTATTTAAGATGGAGTCCTATTATTTCCGTATTTCTGGATTTGATATATAGAATCGTAATAAATTTTGTATTCATGCATTTTCGCATAAGAGTGCAACAGCTATTGCACAAAGATCTGAATATCTATAAAACTAGTTATAGAACGAACATACCTCATTTGCCACGTTTGACGTACAAGTTCCGACTTGTTATTAATTATATAAACACAAAGATGTATGCTCAGTACCATTACCTGGAAGTCACGAATAAACATCTATTAACTTCGTTAGATGCAAGAAAATGAAATAAAAAAGAGACATTATAATCTTTATTCTTTCTACACTTATCATATCTATTAAATAAACAAGCCGTTTTAACCATTAATCATGATATCGGAAACGACTGGATCTCGAATTCGAGAAAATTCATTTAATAGGTTAAAACAAACTCAGCGCTGAAAATGCTGCTTGCTATAAATGGAGAACTGCTCAAAAGATTTATACGAAACGTGATTTCTATACTAATTCAAGCACAAAAAAATGATCTATCTTGGTTTGGAATCCGGAAGAGTTTGATTTGACATGTTAAAACAAAGTCAGCATTGAAAAGGCTGCTTTATACCGAAAACGGATTGAACTATTTTCTCAAAACTTTGCTCCTTTACTAATTCTAGCATATTAATGAAAGATATTAATAAAAGTTTTCTTCATTCTGTTAAATCCTACCATACTTAATTAATTCAATGATATCCCATGACAGGCATTTGCCATGGTGATTACGTCCTATTTGAGATGGAGTCGTATTATTTCCGTATTACTGAATTTAATATAAAGAATCGTAATAAATTTTGTATTCATGCATTTTTGCATAAGAGTGCAACAGCTATTGCAACAAGACGTAATTATTTATAAAACTAGTTATAAAACGAACGTACCTCATTCGCTACATCTGATGTATAATTTCTGACTTGTTATTGTTATTATAGACGCATATATTATTATTTAAAGAGCTTAATGTTATAATAATTATTATTCCCTCGTCAGTTCTTTTATAAATATTTGCAAAAATTATTTTATTTTTTGGACGTAAACAATTTGAAAAGTTAATTAAACCATGGAAAGATTCCATATTAACAAATCAGGCAAACACATTATTAAAAATTCATTCACGAGCATATTAAACATTTTCTAGTAAGTTATTTTTATCAAATCATTTAATGTTTTTTCTTAAATTTTCATGATGCCGAAATTTCTTCTGTTTGCAGTGGTTTTAAAACATTTTCCATTTAATGCTAAACTAGTGGATCGATAAGTGAAGGAATAAACCGAATTCCGGTGCTTTTGTTACGTTATTTTAAATTATTTTATTGCTTTGTTTCGTGAGGGTTTTCCCACATTTATTTGCTCTTTTCTTGTTTGATGTTATTTAATTTGATTTGCCGTTTAAAAGACCATTTTCCATTAGATAAAAGAAGGGAGTATCATTGATCGATTTTTTAACCTGAAACAGTATTTCACACGCACTATCATATTTACTAAGATGATAATTATAGCATTTAAGAGTCTCAGGACTCTTAAAGCTTCAAAATTTTCGAAATTTTAATTTTTTAGATGTTAAACTCTTATCTTTTCTGAACATTTTAATATAATTGTTTCCTTGAAACTTTTATTAGAACAGAAGTTATGGCTTTTAGGATTACACCCGTTTAATAGCTGAAGCGGCGTTTTCGAAACTTTGAAGTCATTTTTTCCAAATGACGTTTTTGGGCATAACGCGGAGAATATCTCAAAAACTTCTGAATATTTTTTCAAGAACTTTTCAAAACATATGTTTCATGATTATCTGTATAATTTGAACCTGAAATTTCCTTTTTATTGTGCAAAAAAATATTTTTTTAGATGATTATACTGTTGAAATTTTCAAAATTTTGTGTTAGCTAAAGGCAACTTTGTATTAAAAATATAAAAATGCTTTAAATACAAATATATTTAGGTTCAGGGTAATTATTACAATCTGAAGTATGAGTAGGCTCCAAGATTTTCATTCTTCTAATTGCAAATTTGTTTTGTAATCCTGCGCGTAAGCTATTATACCAATTTTCTGCTCGTCAATTGTCTGACAATTTGGATCCTCCTATAAATGCTAATTCAGCATCTTTCAATTTTTAGGTGCGTTCGTAATTATATTAATACGTAGCACCTATAGTCGTCGTTCAGTCCTTCTGTCCGCATATAATAGAGAAAAAAAAAACTACCCAATCAAATGGTCTGAAATTTTAAATATATAATTGTTTCAAAATTTTGTCGAGTAATTTCAAATTTTATGAAAATCGGATGGATAGTTTGATGACAGGGACAGTCAAAATTTTCCCGTTACATTATGGCCAATGGGAATAATTTATTGCAAGTGCAATTTAATGATGTTACAGCCTTCCGAATGGTCTGAAATTTTAAATATATAATTGCTGTAAAATTATTTCGAGTCATTTCCAGTTTTATGAAAATCGGATGTATAGTTTAATGACAGGGACAGTCAAAAGTTTTCCATTACATGACGGCCAATTGGAAAAAAATTATTTCAAATGCATTTTAATGATGTTACAGCATTTCGAACAGAATGAAATGGATATGCGCTTATTGAAGTGCAGTAAAGTATACCTTCAGTATAATATGCGATGCAAAAAATATTTATAAAACTAGTTATAGTACGAACGCACCTCATTTGCCATGTTTGACGAGCAATTTCCAACTTGTTTAAACACATGAAATGAAAGAACATACTTATATCTTTCATCCCAATAAAAATTGCATTTCAAAATCATACACATTTCATATTAAATGTTGAAAATGGATTATTTTTTTATTTTTTTTTCCATTTTAAGAATTCTGAGGCTCTTTAAAGGAAATTGTATACAAGGTGTCCCCAAAAACGTGAAGGGCACGTTTTACCTGTTGGAGATAAGTAGGCATTGTAAATTGCAAATGTGTTCAAAATGAATTAAGAAATAGTACGATAGACTAGAAATAAAATGAATATCATTGATCAATTTTTTAATCTGAAACAATGTTTACAGGCATTATAATATTTAATAGGGTGCTAATTAGAAGATTTAAGGGAAAATGTATACAGGGTGATACAGGATGTTTATTTGCTGGGTTTTTTTGTTTCCTTTTCTATCAGTTTGGTAACACTTTCCTCTTCTACAAGTGCTCCTCTATGACTGTGTCCCATTCTTTGTAAACTCTCCTCTCTGCCCTTGATTCTCATTTGTGGCCGACACGTGTTTTATAGCCTTACGGACTTGTTTACTGATGCCGGGCTGTTCAAATTTCTGTCCCGAAACGCGTCATGTGTGTTCTTTTGTTTTACGGTAATTCATACAAAGTTTTTTTATCATTTATCTATAAAAATAAAACTTTGATAAGCTAAGAAGAAATAAAATAAACTATAGTAATAAAATAGACCTCCCATTAATTTTAATAAAGTTACACATTTAATTTTTTTTTCTTTTTTACGTTTTCTCCAAAGTAATTTGGTTTATTAGATTTTTCTCCTTTTCCTACTTCATGACAAAAAATTAATCTTATCTATTTTTTCGTCGACTACTTTCTATAAAAAAAAATAACAGTCACAAATCAATGAGATTTAACGCAAAAAAGCATAATTATTACGTCACGTTTGTTCCACGTTCACGATTTTCAGCCGATTGACCTAATTTCTCGTCGTATCCTGAATATGGTAGATTACCAGAAAAGTACACCCTGAAGAAAAAAAAAAAAAAAAAAAAAAACTGGATTTATTTTTTTATCTTTTAAGACCTCAGATTTTTCCAGAAAATCTCTCTAGAAGGTTAGACGTACAAACTTCTCGGAGATAAGTGTTAAAATCAATCACTGTAACCTTACTTAAATCAAAGTTTTTTACCATTTGATTGATATCAATTTATTTTATTCATCAGCTATCATTAAGCCTTAATGAAGTTTTAGTAATTTGCAAAATTTCTAAAACAGGATTAGACAGTCATATTATTTACTGAATGAAATGGAATTTAAGCAACATAATAAAGTAAATCGATAGATAGATTGACAGTATACAGATGGATACTTACTTAAATTGTCTGTAGTGGAATAGTAACTTTCTCATTAATGTATGATATTGTGATGACGATAATTTATACGAAACGTTTCTCGTAACGGGGGCCTGATTACCGCACAGTCCGACTGGGGCGCGGCTTTGGACACACTGCTGATGCGGCCCCAAAATGCGTAAAATAATTTGTAAACAAATTCTTAAAAACAGGGGTGTAGTGGAGGGTATAGGGAGGTATACGCAGTATACCCTCTGGATTTTTTAAGAAGCTCCGTGTACCCTCTGTTTCTCAAGAAAAACATTGGCGCATACTCTATCCGTGAACGTTCACGGATTTAGTGTACACCCTCTGCTTATAGCGTATATCCTCTGACATTTTTTTATTACTGTTCTTATTCTGTGTTTCTAATTTTCTCATTAATCTTATTATCTAATAAAAAGCTTTCAACTTATACAATCAGAAAATAAAAGCTAAATGTCCTACCTGTTCTTTCCTTTGCATAAGGGGAAATAGCCGGGCATTTTATGAAGTAAATAAAAGAACATCCAACTAATAAAGCTTGAATCTTCGAAATAAAGAAAACTGTATTACGTTAAACATTCATGAAGAGACGTACACACAGCATAGTAAGACACTCACAAAATAAACATTATATACAAATCATATTAGATGTAAATTTCTAACTGGGCGAAAAATGTCCGGACCAGGATTCGAACCCGGGACCTCCCTGGCTGAAGCCGCCAGTGCTCTGCCATCTGAGCTATCCCGGACGATTCTGGTCGAACTTTTTCACCCAGCTAACCTTGATGATTACAGCATCTGGTCTGAAACCTGGTTCAGCTCAACAGAATAAATCTCAGGTAATGGAACTCCAGAAATCTCTGGATACGAAATTACACTAGATTATTAGTTGATAAAGATGTTATATAATTGTGTTAATAATAATCTAGTATTATATACAAGTTACGATTCAAGTATTAAAGTTTTTTTAAAGTTATTACGCCAAAGGAAACGGGCGTTGGAAAGGACGGAGGAAAATTCCATTTTCTGTTTGGACTTTGGCCAATCTTGCTATTTTGTCTTTTCCGGGAAATATATCTATTATTTTGGCTAAAGGCCAGTGAAGACGTCTTTTGTTGGTATCTTCCAGAAGAACGATGTCTCCTATTTGCAAAGGTTTGGAATTCTTCTTCTTCATAGACTGTTGCCGCAGCTGTCCTAAGTACTCCGTTCTAAATCGGTTTCGCAGATCATTTCTTATTCTTTAACGATATCTGGCTCGTCTGTTAAGATCTTGGGAGTCTAATGTATCAATATCCGGGACGCCGGATGTAGGCAGATCTTGAAGGAACATCAATGGAGTTAAGGGTTCAGGATCTCGATTATCTTCTGAGATGTATGTGATCGGTCTTGAATTGATAACATGTTCACAATCACAGAGTATTGTGCTCAGTTCTTTGTAATTTAATGAGGCGCGACCCAAAACTTTTCTTAAAATATCTTTCACTGTTCGTGCGAGGCGTTCCCACCACCTTCCCCACCAGGGGGCTGAAGGGGGGTTGAATTTCCATCTGATCTTCTGAATGGAGGCTAATGTACTTATAGCTTGCCAATCCACACTGGAAAGTGCTCTGCTAGTGCTAACAAAATTCTTTCCATTATCTGAGTAAATTATATATTGTCTGCCTCGCCGTGCGATAAATCTTCTTAGGGGCTGCATAAAGCATTCAGTTGATAAAGATGTTATCAACACCAAGTGTACCGCTCGATAGACAGCACAGGTGGATAAAGCTATTCACACCTTTGAACCATCGGCAAGGTATAGAGGACCGGCTAAATCGACTCCCACCACTTCAAATATAGCTGCATCTCTGATTCTGTCTTCAGGTGGGATTCCTGGTTCGACCTCTGTTCTGGGTGTTTGGAATCTTTGACACTTAACACATTGTCTAATGACGTTTCTGATATACTTTCTTGATTTCAAAATCCAAAAATTTTCTCGAAGTTGAGCCATTAGTATGCTAACTCCAGCGTGATGATTTTCTAAATGTTTTTCAAAAATTAACTTCTGGACCACAGGATGTTTTGAGGGCAAAATTATTGGATAACGAAAATCTTCTTTGTCTTGTCTACAGATTATATTTGTTTTTGCTCTCAAAAGTCCGTTTTTGTCTTCCAATGGTCTTAAGGCTCTTAATTTGGGAAATTGTGCTTCCTGAAAAGGATTCCTTTTGTACTAATCTGAGTAATATTTTTTCTGCTTTTTCAAATTCATCAACGGAGATGTTAGGTGATGAAATTCTTTCTTTCTTTCTTGTGTTGTTATAAAAACGATATATAAATGCAATCACTCTCATGTTTTTTTCGATAAGAGGAAAAATATCGATAAAAACGGTGTAAATCAGTGTCTTCATTGTCTAAAAGTGTTAGGAATGTCTTTTTCCTTTCTTTATTTATTACATCCTCGTCAGGGTGTTCTTCTGGTTGTGGCCACTGAGCTTCCGGTAAATACAGCCATGCTGGTTCCTCCCGCCATCGTGATTTCTCCAATTGCTCAAAGGAACATCCTCTGGATGGGAGGCCTGCCGGATTTAAATTTCCTGGTATATGTCGCCAATCTTCAACTTGGGTAAGGCTTCTGATTTCTAAAACTCTATTGTGGACAAATGTACCCCAAAATTGTTCTCTTCTTATCCCCCCTAAAGCTGCCGAGGAATCGCTCCAAAAGATTGTCTTCTCTGGTTTCAACTGAAGATCACTCGTGATAGTTTTAGCGAGTCTAGCTCCAATGAGGCACGAGAGTAGCTCAAGTCGAGGAATTGTGAGTTCTTTAATGGGCGCTACCCTACTTCTCGCATTTACTAACTGAACTTTAACGCCTTCTTGTGTTTGACATCTAAGATACACGCAAGTGGCATAGGCGTGTCTACTAGCATCGGAAAAGGTATGCAAGGAAATGTTATTTTCATTTTCGGGCGATACATTCAACGAGCGTGGAACTTGAATTTCTTGTAAAAAGTTAATTTGTTTTAACCAGGTCTCGAACTGTTTTCTTAAATTTTCAGGAAGTTCTTCATCCCATTTCAATTTTTGCTCCCAGGTTTCCTGAAGAATTAATTTTGGAATAAGAGTGCTCGGGGCGGAGAATCCTATGGGGTCGGAAATCTTTTGATTAACCTATAAAATTTTTCTCTTCGTGAGTGGGTCTTTCGTTTCAATTTTTTCTTGTATTTTACACATTAATCTATCTTGCTCTAAGTCCCAGACGAATCCCAAAACTGGTGCTAACTTTGTATTTTCTTCAGAAACATCGATCATGGCCTGAGGCAAATTTGACCGCCAACATCTTAAATTGAAATGAGCTGAAGATAAAATACACTGTGATTCTGTTATAAATTTTCTAGTATCTGCGATCGATTTTAAACTAGTAATGGAATTGTCAATGTAAAATGAATCTTTCAAAATTCGTGCTGTATTTTCCCACTGTTCGGGTACTTGACTTAAAAGATGGTTTAGTGTACCCTTTAATAAAAACGGGCTTGAAGTGAGTCCGAAGACTACGCGAAAATGTCGCTAAACTTTCAAATTATGTTTGGAGTCGAACCAGAGAAAGCGTAAAAAATCGCGATCTTTTTCCGTGATTTTTATCTGGAGAAATGCTTTTTCTATGCCTGAGGAAATACCTATTTTGTATTTACGAAAACGATTCAAAATGCTCGGAATTATTTCAATCAAATTAGGTCCCTTTGTGAGACAGTCGTTTAAAGAAGGAGAGTTTGCAGTATGTACGGAGGCATTAAAAACTGGACGTATTTTCGTCGTTTCAGTATTTTCTTTCACTAAATGGTCTGTGGGGTAAGAAATGTACTTTATTCTCCTTATCGTCTGAAATTTCTTCTATAATATTATTATCCTTCCACAAATTAAAAATTTCTTCATATTCTATTCTCTTATTTGTTTTGATAAGTTTTTGTTCTGTCTTGCGCAAATGTTTCTCGGCTAATACGCGATTGCTCGCTAAAATTGAGTTATCAACAATCCAGGGTAGTGTCACTTCGCAGCCGCCACTTTCATCACGTTTGACTGTTTCAAGAAAATGGTTATAAGTTTCTCTAGCTAAATCGTCTTTATTTTTGTAATCTTCATTAGAGATACCCAAGGTATCTAAGTTCCACAGTTGTGATAAACTGGCATTTGAAGTAAATAATGACAGCGATAGAACTGACAACGAACTTTCTGAATCATTTCCATTACCCTCTGTTTTCCCCATAATTGTCCAGTCTAACTTTGTTTCAAAAGCTGTTATACCCAAATCAGGAAAATATTTTATATTATCTGTGAATAATTTCGCCGCCATGTCAGCGCCAATTAAAATGTGTACTTCTTCCAGATTATTCTCATATAAACAGAGTCGATTATTTTGACGAACATCGGTCAGATGAATTCCCTCTTTTTCTAAGATTTTTATCATTTCGTTATCGCGGCATAAATTTACTCCTGAACAATTTTTTTTCTTCATCTAAAGCTTGTATTTTAAATCGGAAACTATGATCTAAATTACTGATAGTAAATTCATAGCGATTATGTTTACTCATTTTTTCTACCCCTCCGAAGTGTCCGTGTCTAATTGTTTCTGATCGAATTTTTCTTAATTTCAATTTATTCGCAGCATATCTAGTTATATAGCTATTGTGACTCCCTGTGTCTATAATGATACGAATAAATTCGGAAGATTGATTATCATTACGGATCTCCACTATCAAGGTTTGTAAATAGACATTAGAAATTATATCTTGATTTGACAGCATCGGTCTCGTAACATCGCTACTCTCTGAATTAGTAGATTTCCCTTTTGAATTTATTTCTTTATTACACATTATCTGGGCGTGTCTCGAATTGCAAATACCGCATAAATCCTTCGATACACAGTATTTTCCAATATGTCCGTGGGATAAACATATATAGCAAAGGCCTCTCTTTTTCAATAAATCAAGAATCAAATTTATTACTCTGCGAATTAAATTTATTGACTCGGGGGAGAGGGAACGAAGGATTTTTCCTAAATGACTGCGCACCGTAATTATTTTGTGTTAATTTGTCATTTATTTCATTCAGTGATGACTCATACATTTTCTCTCTGGATATTAATTGCTTATGTAAGAACGATATTAAATCTTGGACATTAATTGAGTCGTCATGCGTTTTATTAAACTCCAAAACTAGGTCTCTCGGTAATAATTTAAATAAAATAGGGGATAATAAACATCCATAAGAGTCTAATGAAATGTTAAGGGACTCTAGACTTCTAATGTTCGTTTGTATCTCATCAAAAAGTTTTCGAAATGATTTGGTGTCATTTGAGTTTTTGAGCGGAGTTAAGTTAAGAAGTTTATTTGTATGTACCAAAATTAACATATCCTTATTTCCGTATCTTTCTTTCAAAATATCGACGGCCTTTAAATAATTATATGCAGTGACACAAAATCCATCTATACTTTTTAATGGAATGGGGGCTAGAACACTTTTTAAATAGTTAAATTTATCGGCTGGATCTAATGTGTCATTGTTGTGAATGGTTGTTTCAAAAGCTGACTAAAACGAAAGCCATTCAACGAAATCCCCAGAAAATTTTGCGATATTTAGTTTAGGTAATTGAATGTTTATGTTTTTCTTTAAGGGATTTTCTTGTTTAGAAAATGAATCATCTTGTGTTTTCTTTTTATCCAACTCTTTTATCTCTCTGTTTGCTCTAAAGCGCCATGACGTAATTTTCTCTTTAAATTCGCGAGCGCCCTGTAATTCTGTATCTAATTGTGCTTCTTACACCAATTTTTTAATTTCCCCGTCTGCTCGTGTCAGTTCCATTTCTGTCACACTTAACTGTTCCACTACCTCTTCTAAATCAAAAATGTCTGGTTCTCCCTCTTTCAAAATCGCTTCTATTTAATTTACAAATTTGTTTATGCTTTCAGGTAGCACAGCTCATTCTTTTTTGGCGATAACTAAATTTTCAGTCATTGCTAACTAATAACACATAACAACAACAACTAAATTCTATTAAAAAGCACATTTCTCTATATGTTCATCAGTTCTTCAAATTAAACAGCTTGATAAATAATTTCTAATTATTCTAGTATCTTAATATCTTATTCTATTTATCTTATAATTAGGTCATATCCACGGAAGGGATGCCAGAATTTTATTACTGTTCTTATTCTGTGTTTCTAATTTTCTCATTAATCTTATTATCTAATAAAAAGCTTTCAACTTATACAATCATAAAATAAAAGCTAAATGTCCTACCTGTTCTTTCCTTTGTATAAGGGGAAATAGCCGGGCATTCGATGAAATAAATAAAAGAACATCAAACTAATAAATCACGAATCTTCGAAATAAAGAAAACTGTATTACGTTAAACATTCATGAAGAGACGTACACACAACATGGTAAGACACTCACAAAATAAACATTAAATACAAGTTACGATTCAAGTATTAAAGTTTTTTTTAAAGTTATTTTCTTTTTATCTACGTTCATATCTGGTTTTCTGTTCTGTTCTAAATCTCAGTCAGTTCTCACAGAAAAAGGAAAACAAGTTCTGTCTGCTCTTGTGCAGTAGGATCGTTCGGTCTGACGTAACACACCGCAGCGGCGTTTTGTTTTTGTTTTTTATTCAAGGGGTAAGGGGTAAGAGCAGTTACTTGATTTCGCAACAACGACTACAACACATCTTAAAAATGTGGTTTTCTGGAACGATTATCTCAAAACCAAAACCAAAACCAAAAAAGATTTTGGTTAACTTGGCAACCGTATCACAACATCTAATGATAACATATGCACACTCCTCCACACCACACCCCAAAAAGAAGAAAAATATATTTTTAAAATTTAGCTATTACATACTAGCTACTGTTGAAGTGGCCTCGAAAATGTGCTGGACTTCGGGCCCGGAGACCACGTTCTCAAAAGGACCTGCACGTAACTACATCAATGACGAACTTATTTCAGTTTGCATCGCAACGATATATCTTCTCGAATTCCGTGAATCAGAGCGCTCTAAAAATAGTTGTTCTCACTTCTCTCGATTAAAATACTTTTAAAAGCACTTAGCAGCGAATACTCGCCGAATGTTCTGCGTATTCCTTACATTTACGGACTTCGTTCGGTCTACAAAATAACGTTAGCTGCATCGAAAAAGAGAGAGTGAAACGAAATCAGAGACAAGAGCGCATGTTTCACATCGTACGATTATACGTGTGATAGAACCTTTACATCCAGAGTAGCGCAAATGTCACACCTTCACAGTTCAATGTTAGACTACTCTTCAATTCACGAAGTTAACTTGCATCTGATATTTCGTTTCACTATATTTTATAATAGTTTGCAAATAGCCACTCTTATTATTGTTATTGCCCTGTTATTACTATCCTACATACATTTATCATAATGTTGAGAAGAAATTGGAAAAAAAGGCTAAAAAATAGAATAGAACTCATTGTTTGTTTAAATTGTATACGAAATGAAAATAATTTAACGTAACACATTAGCCGAGTTGTCAACTATAATGATTTTCGAAAAGAAATATTTGGTTTAGGTAATTGAAAAATTCTGCAATTTCAATTCGAAAGTAGTGGTATTAAAAAATGAAGATGATTAACAGTTCTTTCATTAGGGTGTACATTTTAGGATATTTTTTCCAAATTACGTATAAACCATACTGCATATCGAGAAGTTGATTAAAATAAAAGCTAGTTTTCTGTTATTTTTTTTGTGTGGTAATATCACTTTAGTTCAAACTTTTATAGTTCATGTTATACTTTTAATGTGTCACAGATTTTAAATAAAATGTATTAACACACATACATAATTTTGGTTTCTTTCATACAGGTTTAAATAATAGTCAATGACATGTTTTATTGGAAAAGTAAAACATAGTTATTCTCTTTATCCATTAGGGATTTACAGATTGATTTATCTGTAGTACAGAAAAATGGTGACCATCATTTTTTCAGTAGATATCTTATATCGGTGAAATGTTTGTACGGATTTAGTCAATAAGCTGAAAGTTACATCGAGTCATGATAGTAAAATTATCATGGTGAGCTTTATAGGTTTTTTAGAATATTCACACAGAAAGCAATTTTATTAAATCCATCAAAACATCCATGATGTTTTCTCTAAAATAAATATTTTTATAGTATATTTGATATAATTTATTTATTAAAATAAAATACAAATATATGCTCAAATTGATTATAGTAAAGATAAAGGCATAGAAGACCTTTTCATAAACAAACCGACTAGTTTCGTACACGCAAAATAATGGTTACATTCTCAAGGTTTCTCATTATAGAGAAACTATTTTCGCATAAAATGTTAACTATACACTTTGTAAACAACTATCTCGAGACGATCCTTATGAATTTTTGGTAATTGTTAGATGTTATGGCCAAAGCCCGAAATCGGCCATTTCGTGTATTGACCAACTCCATTTTAAGTTAATTGGCCAATTCGGGAATTGCTTCGCCAGTTCTTGAAATACCCAGAAGCAGTCGGTCAGTTCGCGAAATGTCTAAGTCTAGAGGTAGTCGGCCAGTTTGCGAAATTACTGGGAGAGAGTGACCAAAGTCGAATACAAAATTCATGGGCTGATTTCGGGAGTCTGTATAGTTTCTAGTTAACAAATTTTTAAAATTTTTTCAATAAAAACTATTCATTTGTAGATGAACACGCACGAGATATTTTTTTAAGTATTGTCACTGTTCATTTGATGGTGAGCCAAAAATAGATACTTTCTTTCAATGTTTTCATTTTTGCTTTGTTTTAAATTTAAATGTTTTTATGAAATTTCTTCAAAATGTTGGAAATTGTGTTACTTCCATTTTTCCAAAATAGATAAATAAATAAATAAATAAATAAATAAATAAATAAATAAAAATAAATAAATACATAAATAAAAATAAATAAATAAATAAATAAATAAATAAAGTGGGGATTGTATTTTTATTGCTGGGGATTATATTTTTACTGATGACATTTTTTTATTATAATAAAAAAACGAAAATGTATTTTCTATTTTAAAAAAATGGTGTTTAAATTCATCAATGGTCAAGCTGCCGTAAAAGTGAATCAATGTCAGTTACCAAAGAAAACACGATTACCTTATTAACAATGCGGAATCGTGGAGGACACAGAATCCGGATATCATAAATACCAAAAGTGGTACACTAGGATGAATATGGGACGCTAAAAAGCAACGTGAATAACAGAAAAAGCAAAGTAAATTTAGCTTTCCGATATTCAAGGCTTCATAAGAAAACTTTCTTTAGTGGGGAAAAAAGGAATGTGAAAAGTAGCTCATGATCTAAATGTAATGTGCTTTTCTTTATGTTGATTTGCATGCATTACATAGTCATCATAAAACTATTTCTACATATACCAAAACAATTGATATATTTGTTTGTCAACATGGGCGCCCACAGAACAACATTCAGGAAGGGGCACGATACCCGGACAGATGTAACTGCAATCTACTTTTTTTCCCCTTTTAAACGGAGAATATAAATATGAAATAAATAAAACTGGGATTTTTTTATAATTGTTAAGCACATAAATATAAAGGAAAAACCAAATTAAAAAGTGTCTTCAACGAGGAGGTTCTGAACGAGGAGATTCGAGGGGGTCTGCCACTGCAACGAAAATTCTTAATTTCCACTCCTTTTAATGTGTAATTATTTTAAATATTTTGAGAAGAATAAATTTTACCATAATTTTCAAAATCACAGCATTTACAACACGTTTCAAAAGATAAATAAAATTCCACTTTCCAATAAGCCACGTTTCTCGAACTTAAAATGAATAGTAATATCTTGAAATCCATCCATACAAAATACCTCTCCTCACCTCAGATTAATTATAACAATAACAAAAACTATACTTATATAGTCTTTCGTAACAAACATTCATTTTGGACAAGGGATATTTTCTTATATGAAACATAAGAAGAATGTTGTTTTAAAACAATGGGATTCTTCCCCTACGAGCTACGCTTACCAATCCCCATTCACACCCACAGACTGTAAAACCTACTAATTTGCTCTGTTTTAAAAAGATTATCCGATTACATAAGGTTGGATTATACTGTCACGAGCAGTGGCGATCTTCTGTTGCTAGGTTGTCATTCATTTTTGTTTGATTGGGGAATTTTTTGGTTCCCAAAGCTGACGACTGATTTCAAGATTAAGTAAGATTTATTACACATTTGAAAATCAGCTTGTATAAATAGTTAAGTAAAAAAGGTCGCTACCTCCTGGATTTTTATAACTTCTAGAAGAAAATTTTTCTTTTAGACGCTATAAGCAAATCTATTTAAGTATATTGTTTGAAGTATGACGTAATTTTCACCATGGAAGGCTTCTCACTTTTCAAATTTTCATTTTAAAGTTTTCTCTCATTCTAAAATGTACGTGTAAATATATTTTTCAATTGAAAAGTGTTTGTACACATTATTTGGCCTTTATAAAATCTGACAACGTTAGATAAAAAGGGCTATAAATTAAATCTTTCTTCAAATAATGAATGAAGTAAATTAGAAAATCCTCTAAAAATTAGACAAATTTAATAAATAATTGGACACTCACAATCTTATCAAGTGTATGCTTGCAAAAGATCGTTAAAATTCTGTGAATAGTTTTCGATTCTATAAAACTTATTTAACTGAACTATCTTGACCGATTACAGCATTAATTAACCCTGAAAAAAAATTAGATTTACAAACTGTCTGTTTCAACGTGTTTATCATATATTCATGAATAAAACTCCCAGTATTAATGTTTTTATATGCAATAGTTTTTGCATGATAATCCGAGAAAGCAATGTTCGTCAATTTAACGTAATAATTTGTAAAATAAAATCGATTTCTGCTCTTAATTTTTTTATATTTTCCAGCTGTTGCGTTGTTTTAATTAAAAAGTGTTTAAAAGTTTGTCAGAACGGAGAAATGATTTCAGCAAACCTCTAATCGCCAAAAATGAAACATAAAATGTTCCCATAAAACAATATTAAAGTAATGTTATGGTTTATTTTATATATTTAAAGTTATGGAATATAAATTAGACTTAATAAGGTGCCAGTAATAATAACTTTTTAAAAGCTTTAATTTTTTCAAAAATTAATATCATTTTTATTAAATTTTATAAGGTCATTGTGAATATTTTCTGTGTATCAAATAACTTTGGAACAATGGAACTTTTCATTAGAAAGTAACATAAGTTTTGTATACGTCCCATAGTAATTCGTTAAAAAGCGTCTTTCATTATTTAAATACCTAAATTTGTTTTTAAAGATATTTTTTTGTTTTTCCCATTGACTCACGCTTCTTTATTAAAGCGTTTTTACATAATTTCGGAGGCACACACATACGTACATAAGCACACACACTACTAGTGTATGTCGGAGTTTCACTAAACATCCTTTGTTATCTGGACATCGTTCTGAAACTTGGTGGAATTCACGGTGTTTCTGGTGCATTGTCACACTTGCCAGTAAAAGAAGTCTTGATAAGTATCGGTGTGGGTGAGTTGTGAAACTGAGAATCAGCTGGAGTGGCTTTGGTCCACTATTACTACAGACCGGGACAATCGTACCACGTGAAAGTGATGGAGTCCTAAGTAATATGAGACGAGATGTTAACCCTCTCCTCCGGACGTAGGATTGGAGGTTGAAAAGGGAGTTCTGGAGATCTTTAAGCTGCGAACGCATCATCCTTCTAACTGCTATCAGTGTCGGCGTCGTTTCTTGCGTCCACGCGGTGTTTTTGATTTTTAATGACTTTAAAGGAGACTGAGGTCCTGCAAAAGAGGAACCGTTCCTTGAAGTTGGGTTGAGCTCCTTATCTCCTGACCCACTGTTGATTCCCCTCATTCTTTTGTGAATAAACCACAGAATGGTCCTGAACAAAAGATTTCCATGGAAACTGGAGAAGGATGGTAAAACACGCGTCTGTGTGCAACCTAAGAGATTAGATGACGAAGATCAAAATAACATATAAGGACATTTGAGAGAGTAGCCAGCTCAGTAATGAATCTGAGTATATTTATTTCCGCTGTACCCTGAATTTTTCTTCAATTTTTTGTTTCCAATTTTTTTTTCATTTTAACTGTTAAGTTTGTAACGACTCCGGTAAGATCGCTACGTAATAATGCATTCCAATATAAAGTCTAAAAACACCTTTATTTAAACAAAACGTGCAGGGAAGTGATAGAGTTTCTCCTTCACATTTGGAATAAGACTACTTTGTATGCAAGCGAGAGCATTCATAAATTTACTAACTAAAAAATATTAAAGATTTAACTCACTTATGCCTCTTCGATAGTTCACCTTGATAGCAACACGCTTATGGTATAGGGAAGAACCCCCATACCTTTTAGGATTTAAAGAAATTGGCCGATATGTATATTGCGTACATCACCTTGACGCAAGAAACCCAAAAGCTCCAATCCTGTGCTGGGACCACCTGAAATCATGTTAAGCCTGATAGTGAATAGCAAACTCGATAAAAGAATCAGTCCATTAGCACAACAGGTGTTTATTGATGTTGGTGTTCCATACATGTTACCAGCCATGAGGCTGGTTAGAAATTTAACCACAGGGAGGTGTCACTGTTACATCATACAAATTTGGTAGTATCTTCTGCCTCGAAATAGCCGTGTATTACAGTTTTGTTCATTTGGCATAACATCAGCTAAAACACACCAAACTTTCAACAAAACATAAAAACAAGACACAATTTGGCGAAAATGAAAAAACCCAATGAAATAAATCCGATGACATATAATTTATTACCTCATCAAATAATCGAACAACATTTTCAATAAATCATTAAATGATTTAGATTAAGAGTAATAAAAACAGATTCTGTAATCAACTGACACCTTAAATTATTCTTTTTGATTTATGAAGTGGTTTTCATAAAAGGAAATTACAAGTTATCTATGACTACTGCCTAACGGATGTGAAATATTTTATTTATGATCTTCAACATTAATATTATCACGTAAAGTAATCTACAGAATAATATATCACGGAGAAATCAAATGCATTATTTTTTACCAACCATGTAACGGTTTGTTAAATAATTTACAATCATTTCTCTGCCTTCTCTAAGGAATTAAAAATAAAATACAAAAAAAGAAAGAATGTTTAATGTTAGAAAATGGATTCTTTATTCAGAATAAAATGAGCGACTGATTAAAATAGTTACGTAGTTTAATAATTAATATCTCGTATGTAATTTAAGTGAGATATATGTGATCAACATCACAACTCTGAAATGATACCTTGAGCTGCAACATATACAATTTAAATATTCAATACAATCTAGCTGACAAACCGTGGTTGTCAAACATAACTTTATTTATTCAAGCTATGAATCAAAAACGTCTTACCAACGGTGACGTTTCATTTACAATCCACATACCGTAAAAGTCCTCCATGCAGGCCTAAAGCACATTCAGAGGCAGGACTCGACCCAAATCGGAAGACACACACTTTTGCTTCGCCTTACATACTCTACAAATTGACAGGCGAGCCTAATTTGTATAAAATAATAGCGAAACAAGTAACCGTAGACTTCAAGAGATTCAAACATACCTTGGAAAATTAGAGTAAAATAGAATAGAGAAGTCTCTGTTGCGCGCACAGGTTAAATGGTTAACGTCACGCTTACACTCAAAATACTACAGACCCTTCATAATCGAGTCGCTAGCCCATTATAAATTTATACTGATCCTGATAAAGAACATTAGTTACAAAATAGGGCTAATGATCTCTCGTACAAGGTGACAAACCCTCGCCCTTTTATATAAGTTGTGGTTTGCTATACCATACTACATCCGGGTGCCTCAAAAACGTTCCGGGGGTGGAAAGCTGTCAGTATCAAAGCTATTTGTATTTCGCAACTAGTCAGCTAATAGAAAAGCGAAAGGGCTCATGAAGGGGCCGGCGATCTTCTCTCTTGGTTTCGTGCTTAGAAGAGAAATAGATAGCTAAGCCTCAGGTGTGTTTGGAGCCACCGGCTGGTTCGTCCGCGGCTGCATTGTGCCAGCTCGACTAGTAGGGGAATTTTCTGACGCGCTTTGGTCCTGAAATTTTTCGAATTTTTTTTATTTTTCGAATTTTTTCGGGTGTTGTTCTCGTGATCTGCTTTTATTCCACTCTTTGACACAGTAGCCTCGCTTTGTCGCGGAGCACCCGGCTGTCTCTGTGCAGATTCTGCGATAGAGCTAATTGAGGCTCTGTGTCGTCTGGTTTCCAGTCCTAGATTCCAGGGTCACGGAACGTTACTCTAGTCAGTAGGGTAATGGACGGTAGTAACTCACAGGAATTAACGGAACCAAAAGCCATTCTAACGGCTAACGAAAGCATGGAGATCTTGAAAAAAGATCTGTTGAATCTGAGCCGAACTCAGACAAGGGATCTGATGCGGAAATCCCGATCTGAGAAAAAGTCGCTAGCGACCGAAACTCGAGTGAAGGGTCCGGCGTCCCCCGTTCAGATGCCTCAGATGATGACTCTGTCTCTGAGGAGGAGGTAGGTACTCAAACCGAAATGAGGACCTCAGACTCGGCCGATCTATCTCACGACGAGATAGCCGAGTTCTCGGGCAAGAGGCGAACCAACTTGGTTCAAACTACCTCAGCAGGCTGTATAAGGACAGAAACATGACAGTGGGGCGAAAGGAGCAATACGGCACGCACGTAGTGCCGCCCGTCAACACACATGGGTCTATCTCTTACGCGGGAAAGCCTCAGAGAGAGAGGAGCAACCGATGGCCGACGTTGACGCCGGGGTAGGCATCTCGCCGAACCTCAGGAGGGATGTCTCACGGCTATCGACCAGCTTCTCCTTTTACGGGGTGTCACCATTGTTCGAAGACTTGGAGGGCGACGCAGTACTTCTCGAACCCAAGCTAATGTCCAAGCACACGCAAGCGTCTAAGCAAAAGCGGAAACGGAAGCGTAGGTGTGGACCAAAAGGTGACGGTCAAAAGGAAGCAGTTTCTGACGAGGCCGGGAAAGACAGTACATCCGCCTAAGGGAGCCCAGAACCTCCTCTTTTGGAGGAGGAGAAGGGCGCCCAGAGGGAGGTCAAAGCGGACCACATGAGTCAGGACGAGCCTTTCGAAAAAGATTTCCCATCCTCCGAACAGAGGACTAAAAAAGGAAAGGTAGACTGCTCCCGAATGGCCGAAAACCCCCAATCCTCAAGCCGGAAACCCAATCGAACACATCTTCGAACGCTAATTCGAACGCATTCCTAACAACTTCGAATTCTAACGCAAAAGAAAGTGTGGAGCCAGTTGAGGAAAAAGAGGACGAGGCTGGTGTGACAGTCCCTCCGCCGAAGGAGATACAGAAGCACCTCTCTCAGAGGAGCAGACGGATCTCCAGAGGAAGGACAAAGAAGCCCACACGAGTCGAACTTTCAATCCTAAACGCTCAAACTCCAAGGGGAAAAGGAAGAAAAAGAAGGTCAAACCAAATAAAGGCGGTGACCACACTTCTTCGGAAACCGAAACCCACAATGAATTTTAAAACAAACCTTTTAAAGCCACATAAAGGCGTCACTGAAACCTTTTAAAACTCATATTTTGAAGTTATGAGAGATGTGGATGATAAAGCATCAGTGAATAAAGTTTTACACATCACATACATGTTGAACATAACTTTTGCACATGCGATTATAAATAGAACAAAAATAAAATCATGAAATAAATAATACAAATATATATATATTTAATTAATAGCATAGTGTCACTCAAAATTTGATATTATTATTTGTAAAATCCGTATTTAAAATTCTTAGTGTCATAAGATAAACTGCTGCGTCACAAACTTTTAACCCTTTCAAGGGCGGTGGTTCATTTTTGGACCACCTAATTTTAATCCCAAAATTGCATATTGTCACCAGAATTTTGAATTGAAACTTTTCCTTTTAATAACTAAATGGAGTAAATCTATTACATATTTTCAAATAAATTTATTTTTAAATTTCGGTGCCATTCAATCGTTTCAGTATTTTATGAATAGAAGTGCTGTGTCACTGAAAGGGTTAACTTGATTGAAGTCGAGTCAGATTAATCCTTTCAGAGGCAAGCAATTGCGTTTGTGTAATGTTGAATTCACACTAGAATTTAAAAAAAAAGAAAAACTTTAAATTTAGGGAAAGCAGTTTTTTGACTTTTTACTACCAAAGTTTAAAAAGTAAAATTTTATTAAAAGTTTCTGGTGTGAATCTTCGCTAAAAAATAGGTTGGATTATAATATATCCCACCGCCCTTCAAGGGGTTAACCCGTTAAGGGTTTTGCTATTGGTTTAACATACATTGATGTAAGTTAGAGCTTTTAAAAGTAATCTGTCTTATACAAATTTAGGACTAAATAGTTGATAGTATCTGTCATCTAAAAAAATTAAAAGGAAAATGATTATTTAAAAAATTAATTATTAACGAGGAATATTCTACCATGCTTTTCAAATCAAAGGAACTTTGATTTATTAAATTAATATGTTTTTCAAAATAACAAAAAATATATTATCGGTCGGTGTGATTACTAAGCAATGTGATCACAATTTAATTTGAAATCTCAAACTAAAATATTTCTAAGTAGAGCATTCTATTTCCTTATACTGAAAATAAAAAGAGCTTTTTAATCAAAGAAATTTCATTTTTAATAATGTTGTATGCCTTACAGTCAGAAACTATGCGATTACTATGACGAATTTAATAACATGAGAAAGGCTGAAAATCTCGGTTTACCTTAATTGTATTTCAACAATTTCATTCTCTCGTGAGGCATTTAAAGATTTTTCTCCTTTTAACAATATGTGAAGTAATATAAATTAATTTTGCAGGCAGTAATTTCCAGAAGGACCTTATTTCATAAAGTGACATATATTGTTAACGAAATATTAAACGTGGGCTAACGATCTAATCTTTTAAAAGCGGTATTAAAAACAAAACTACCGATTTTTTTTTAATTCCTTCTCTCTCCTTTAAATTTAATTATTTATATTTAGGTCCTTTTTTTTAACCTTTGTTGTTCCTTTTTCAAGGTGGTCTCGTAATTATATAAATAAGTACCACCTATAGACGTCGCCTGGCCCCTCCGTCTGTCTGTGCGTCTGTCCACATATAACAGTGAAAACTACCCAACCGAGTGGTTCGAAATTTAATATATATCATTGTTGCAGCATTTTGTCAAGTCTTTTCAAATTTTATGAAAATCGATTAAAAACTTAAAAATATATTAATAAAAGTTTTCTTCATTCTATTAAATCCTATCATACGTAATTAATTCAATGCTATCCCATGATAGGTAATGATTCTAGGTTGCCATCGGGATGACTCCTATTTAAGATGGAGTCCTATAATTTCCTTATTACTGAATTTAATGAATATAATCGTAATAAATTTTGTATGCATGCATTTTTGTATAAGAGTGCAACAGCCATTGCTCTAAGATCTGAATGATTATAAAACTGGTTATAGTACGAGCGCCCCTCATTTGCCACGTTTGACATTCCGTTTCCGACTTGTTTATTTTCGAGCGATATTTTAAAGCGAAGAATATTTTTAACGATGCAGAGGATAATTAACCATTATTTCGAGTTGATGTCATATAGGTATTATTTTTTCACTTATATATAAATCCTTTAGGAAGTCAAAATCTCTTGAATATATATATATATATATATATATATATAATAAATTTGAAATCACAAATATATAAAGAAAGTAATAAAGTTCTAAAGATGATTTAGAAATGAACATAGGAAACCATTATGTAAAATAAGAAACTATGAACCTCTGAAGACTCACAGAATCTTCAGAAGAGCTTGTGAGTTCATTCATAAAAGATGCGTTATTTCATCCAATTTTCTCGGCATTAAGCCTAAAATGACAAAATTTAGCTCCTTATAACGCAAACATTACAGAAAATAGATAATAAAAAGCTAAGAGATCCAAAGAAAGATACACCTCATACAGGATATTAATAATTATTAAGCACAATACCTGAATGACACACTAAGAGTCAAAACTACTGCATATCAGCATGGAAAAACAAAGTTAAGACTATTTTAACATGAGATCTACAGTTGAGCATCTGAGTGAAACCCATAACTGTGCTGCCATCTGGTGTGAGAAAGGAAAAATGTAAATATATATATATATATATTTTTCAATTTAAATTTTAAATATTTAACACACATTGATGTAATTTAAAGATTTTAAAAGTAATCTAATACGTTTTACAGAAATTTAGGACTAAATAGTTGATATTATCTGTCATCAAAAAATTACAGAGAAAAAAAAATATTAAAAAAATTAACTATTAACGAGGAATATTATATCACTAGCTGAAATACCTGGCGTTGACCGGGGTTTAAAAAATATTTGATTAGAAAAATCAGTTTTAAAATTAATATATGCTCTCTTTTTCTGTATATAAAAAGTCTCGAGAAATTTTGCTTTTATACCAGTTTTTAAAAAAATATGTTCCCTAAGATTAAATAAATATACTCTTGATTCTTGAAAAAAAATTTAAAAAGAAATGTAAATTCATAAAAAGCCCTTCATGACATCACTTTTTCTTGTAAAAGCCATATATTAACCATATATTCGTTTTAAATGTGAGGTCATACTTGAATTAACCTATATTATTCACAACTGAAAAGAAGAGGCGTATCTAGTCTTTGTCGGGAATTCAATAAAAATCATGCACTCGTGACATCATAATTCACTTTTATATTTTAACAGAATAATAAGGCTACTATCATTAGTAACTCGTGCTATAGCCAGAATACACCTCAGGACACATTGCCGTTATCATTATCTTTTTACGCGTGAAGGTTTCGCTATGGAACTTTGGTATTTTTTGAAATTCAATATTTGAAAACCGGCATAATCATTCGATTTGAAATTTATATCAAGTAAGATAAAATTCTTTATCTTTTGAACGCAGTTTGTCTAACAATTTTCTGCCAAATACTTTTCGAGCTCTTAATTTTTTCAGTAACTTCAAATGTTTCATTTTACGAGATTTATCTGTGGCAACGATTAGCGAAAAAGCCAGTACGCGTAGCTTTTTTATTAAAGAGGATGTTTTTCAAATTAAAGAAACATTGTTTTATCAAACTAGGGGCTCTGCCCCCTACGAGCTACGCTCGCCAACCCTCGTTCAGGCACACCAAAATCCAAAAAGCACGCTAATTTGATCGGCTATGAAAAGATTTCGGAAAATTGAATTATAATTTAAAAAACAGTGGCGATTTCCCTACAAACGGGTTCCTATTCATTTCTTTTTTATTCGGAAACTTTAAGGCCAAATCAACTGCTGTTAAAAGATATAATGTCTGTTTTCGCCTTTGGTTAAATAAAATCACTTACTTAAACATTTGAAAATAAGCTAATGTAAAATGAATTAAGTAAACAGTGTCATTGTCTCCCGGTATTTTTTAACAGCGCTATAAGATAGTTTTTTTAAATAATTCCTTTTAAATGTATCGTTTCAAATCTGATGTAATTTACACCAAAGTTTTATTTATCTTATTAATATTCACGTGAAAATACTTTTGTTGTTAGAAGGAAATATCATTTTCGCTGTCTTCGAATTCACGATAATAGTTGAAAAGATTATCTCAAAATATCTCGCGCAAATAGATTTTTCAATTTAAATTGTTTTGCCATATTTTTTGGCCATTTTAAATATGACGTAATTTCCTCCATTTACAAGTTTTAACGCATAATAATGATTTTTTTTATTTTAAGATTTTGTTTCTGTTTTAAAATTAAGACCAATGTCAGACGGGCGTCTTTTTTTGCTGCTTTTTTGCTTATGTATTATCCATTCACAATGCTAGCATTGTGAATGAATAATACATAAGCAAAAAAGCAGCAAAAAAGACGCCCGTCTGACATTGGTCTAAAGTGTAAATATGGTTCTTATGACGTAATTTTCCTGCTTTTAACATGTAATCATTTAGTTCTAATTTTAAAGTTTTTTTTTCTGTTTGTAATAGTCACGCGTAAATAAATTTTTAATTTGAAGTAAACATTATTGTTTGCGCTGTTTATACAATTGGCAACAGTTTAAATTAATAACATTTTCTAAAATTTATAAAAAATATCTTTCGAAATGCTGAAAATTTGAATTTAAAATAGAAATAAAACCTCAAAAAATGAGTCAAATGACAAAAATAAATGCAATCTGCACACCAGGAACTTATAACGTATAAAAGGATCTAAAAATGATTAAATTCTCATGTACAGTTTTTGCTCCAATAAAACTTTTTTAATGGAACGATTTTGTCAAACATTAGCATTAAATATTTCTTAAATTAATTCTTCGATTTGAAAACTGTCTGCATCAGCGTGTTTATCAAACATTTCTCTATAATACCACCGATTTTCATATTTTTGTATGCAACAGTTTTTTTAATATTAACGATGAAAGGCCATGCTTAAGCATTCAAATTGGATGCCGATCTACCCGGAATATCTACGCAGATTCTCATTGGTCCATTTCCAAATCAAAACTTTTTTTTATATGTAGAAGGATTAATATGATTTTAAAAATAATAAAAATACGCCTGGACAAAATTGTGCAGAAAAAAGAATAATATGCAAATAGCCAAAATGCAAAGGATTTACACGAACTATTTGTGAGAAATGTGGTGTCGGACGTTGTTGTAAGAAAACTAACAATTGTTTCAAAAAATTTCATATAAATTAAAATAATAAATATTTTGGATTCTTGTGTCATTTTGCAAGATGTTGCAGAAATGCAGTAAACATTACTTATTTTTCACTTGCTTAAAATTGTGTATTTTAACATCTGGGTGAGTATTTTTCAAATCAGTCACAAAAAATGTTAAAACACAATGACAAGAGATGGCTATCACATTTATGTAATGATACTTTGTTTATGATGTACAAAGTTAATATTACGCAGAAATGTTTATTTATCAATGGCAGACCTCGAGAATGTTACTGTTGTGAGTATGGAAAAATAGTCTGTTTGTTTTCAAAATGTTTTAAATATTTTTCATATGTACTGTAATCACTTTTAGCACGTATATGCTTTAGTCCAAGAGCCGACAGCAGAAAAACCTGTGGTATCAAGCACAAGAATAAAACCTTTATTTTATGGAAGAGTAGAAGTAGGGGAATCTAATGATCTATGTCTGCCGGAAGTGAAGTGGTGCATAAACCAAAAATTAATACCACCAGTGATGGACTCGTAGGTTTATCATTGTGTTTGTCCTACAAACAAATGTATGAAAACATGGAGGATAGTTGTAGGACAAACACAATGATAAACCTACGAGTCAACCACTGGTGCTGTTAATTTTTGGTTTATGCATGAATTCACTTCCGGCAGACATGGATCATTAGATTCCCCTACTTCTAGTCTCCCATAAAATAAAGTTTTGTTTTTTGTGCTTAATAACATAGGTTTTCGTGCTGTGAGCTCTTAGACTATTTATTTTATTCCATTTTACTTTATTGTACCGGAAGATGCCGAATATTATATGGACAACGCCGAGTGGATCTGCCATTTCCTTCATAATGTGTAATGTTAGTGATCCTAACTTTCAAACACATTAATAAGAACATATAAACGTTAATAAAAATATATCCTATGTATTGAACATTATGTGAGAACTATATGACAATTTAAGGGTACCGTGGAACTTTATCTGAGCGGAAATTGACCTAAAAATCGAAAATTATTTTTGTGCATATTTTCCAGCTGGTTCTGATCCATGTGCGAAAAACCGTATGCAGGGGCGACTATTTTTCGTAAAGTTACAAGTGTTTGAATTTTGCACACAAACAATTTTTCTGCCTTTTAATATAGTAATTTAAATTTATTTTCCTCAAAACTTATTTTTCAATTTTTTAGATTTTTAAAATGCTCTATGCTTCATAATATTTAACCAAAATTCATGAAATTAATAAGAACGAATTCTGATATTACTTATAAAAATACTGTGGATGCATTTCAAAGTTCGACTTCATTAAGATAATTAAATTTGATTTTTAGCTTATTAAAAGGCTAAATTTTTATGAAAATCGATATCGAATTCAGAAAAGAATCTCTAAAGATTTAATTATTCAAGGAATAAAAAAATCGATGCACATATTTGTTTATTATAGAGTTTTAAGTGATTAAAATAGAAAATAGAGGAAATATCTAAAAAATTATGACGCATGGAGCAGTTTAAAATTTCGATTTAAAATTTGAATTTTTTTTTTAAATATTTAAATTAAACTAAGATCAGAAATATCTTTTAAGGTAGTTTATATACGCATGGTGAAATGTATATTTCCATAAAATTTATATTTCAATGATGAAAAAAAAATAAATTAACGTCTACCGTCCCATTAAAAAATTCTTTAAAAATCCTAAAAAATCCTATAGAAATATCATTATTAGATGAAACCAATATGAACGTAAGTATAAAACTCATAAACTAGAAAACAGGAATTCTGCTTTTTCAGAATTTAGTGTCGCCCCCGATGAAAAGAAATATATGTACATATAAATAGTACAAAACATATTTCAACTTTAAGACTTAAAGCACACACTTTTATTTTATGTAAAATGACGTCATTTGCACCCGCTTAAGAATTCTACATTTACGATCCACTCTTAAACATCTAGAGTAAAGCATGCATAGGATGTCACTATCGCGAAATAGTACACAAATGCAGCAAAAAGATGCCGTTATTGAAGCAACTCGACAAAAAAAAAGGCTAACTAATGATTCATAGGCCTTCATTTGTTTGTAAATATAGTTTATAACAGTTCCATGTTTTAACAGAAATTATTTGTTTATATTTTTTCAAAATAGTACATGTTTTAATTACATTGTCTTTCGGTTGTTATGAGAAAATGGCAAGAAAAAGATATAATTGCTATTTTTCGTGTTTTTCAACTATTTTCCCTTTACTTTCTACAGAAATGGAGTACTTGAGTTGCCAAAATTAAACAAATGGTGCTAAAAACTACAAAAAAATTAATATTTCAAAAATAAATGGAGATAAAGTTTTCAAACAAATTGCATTTAAATGTACTTTTTTTCCCAATACGACGGTATGAAAATTGAAAATGTGCGATGCTTAGAAATTAAAAAAATTGCTATAGAGCATTTAATCGTACAACGAAACATCTGCTTTGTTTATAGCATGCTTCCGTAAGGTAACGTTATTTTTTGGAGACACAAAATAAGCTGGGAGAAAGAAATAGCATACTGTACCGGTGGCTAATGACTAGTCGGATGGGCCAATCGCAAGACTTTCTTCTTTCTCATACGTATGTGAATACTTCAAAATTGGATACCACAGTGCCAAAATTAAATTACAATTTGTGCCCATCATGAGGATTCTAAAGTTATAGGTTCGTTAAATTGTGTGCATTTAAGAAAGATAAATAAGCATTGCATTTTTTAAGGGGGTAGGATACTTTTAATCATCAAAATTTTCGATTTTTTTTAAATACATATTTTGATTCTGTAATCATTTCTGAACAATATGCCAAAAACCGCATTAAAAAATTCCCATTAGTTTACTAATTATGGCAGTTTTATTATGACTATATATTAAGATAACATAGGATAATTAAACTTTGCGTTGCGTTTATTCAAAACGGTGAATTTTGATACTGCGCTCAGTGTTACAAAAAAACTATGCATGGCAATCAAAAGAAAATTTTTACCTCATATTCATTTCTGTATTATCTACAACTTAAAACCAGAAAAATATAAAATTTTATTTTTTTTTTTCTGTTTTTTACTTTGAAAATATTTTTCAAAAAGTGAAAATTTTTAATTTTTTGTTAATTTTTTAATTTAACCAATATTTTTTTACAAATATTCTGGTTTTAGTATAAGGATAACTCTATTATGTATTTATTTTCACCAAAATTTCCTCGTTATATGCTTATTTTCAGATTTATCATGCGCGCAAGATTTCTTTTCTCTTATTATCATATATTTTTAAACTTATCATTTCAATATTTATTTATGAATTTGCAGGTATATATATTTTTTTAAATATAAATATAAATGTGAACTTTGTATTAAAATAAAGTTTTATTTTTATTTTTGACATATTACACAAGTTTTGAAGCTTGGAACATAGTGATATTTTTTACTTTTTCGACGTGTTCAAAGGTATCCTACCCCCTTAAACAAATCATTGAATTTCGGCACCCACCCTCTTAGATGTCTGCATCCAAAATTCCCAACTCAAAGAGCATAAAAGCGACACCTGTTGCGCAATATACTCTCAAGCCTAATAAGAATCTATTTATGTGAAAGTGTAACAGAATATGAATTCCGTGCATTAGTTCTTGATATAAGACTATCGCTAAAATCGTGTTAATCTAGATAATTTGCAGGATAGCATTTTTTGGGGAGATTTACACAAAACCTAATCAGCAACAACTTATGTCAATGTCTAACTGAATCTGAAGTTTGATGAAAATCAGTGCATTAGTTCTTGAGGTAGATTTATTGCGGAAACCATGAAAATGCAGCATTGTTCTTAAAATTGAACGCCCACAAACACCTTATCACATACATAGACAGACAGAGAGACAGAGTCAAAAACTGACATTTTCTAGAAACAGATGAAATGAAGGGGGTATTGGAAAACTCGCCACCGGTATTGGAAATGCTCCATTTTTAACACTTTCCAACAAAGTTGAAAAGTGTTTATGCATTCGGTTTGTCTGTCCGTCTGTACGCGCTCTAACTCCCGTAAATATACTCGGATCGTTCTGAAATTTTTGGATGTTAGTGACCTCTACCATAGCACAAACCCTATTGCAAATGAAGTTTGTAGCATGTTTGTTCATTTACAGGGACAGTCAAAAGTTTTCCGTTACACTACGGCCGATGGGAAAAAATCGTTTAAAATGATTTTTAATGATGTTACATGCTTTCAAACATAATAAAATTGATATGCATTTATCAAGTGCACTAAAATATGCATTCCGTAGAATATGCGGTGCAAAGAATAAATATTATTCATTTACAGAGCCACACAAAAGAATTCCGTTACATAATGATATACGGGTGGAGGGAATTTTTTCCGGCGTATTTTAATTATGTTAAATTATTTCCTGTATAATGAAATTGATATACGTCGCTGAAGTTTACTAAAACTTATTTCATGTGTAATACGAAGTGCATAGCATTTACAGGGACACACAAAAGATTTCAGATACTATTGTATCCGAAGTACTGTACGGTAGCGATGATTGCTGGAAATGCATTTTTAATTATGTTATGCGCTTTTATGTTTCACTATATTTATGCATTCTATGCGGTGTGTATAAATGCTGTAATTCATATACAGGGCGACACAAAAGTATTCGTAATGGTTACTGGTATGATTGTAAATTGCTTAAAGGTGGCTTTTAAATGAGTTATGCATTTTTACGCTGAACAGCATTTTGTTTAGTAAGAAATGTTTATATAACATAGATAAATTATATACAGGGTCACGCAAAGAATTGGATACATGGCCGTCTATAAATGATAATTTCTGGAAATGTGATTCCAGTAGTTTTAAGAGTGTTTTACTTTGAATTAAACTTTAGCTAAATCGTGGCGTGTAATAAAAGTACTAGGTTAACTACAGGGTTGTACAAAAGCATATAAGTGTGTTTCCATCTATTAGTATAAATTGCTGAAAGAGAAATTTCAACCTGTTATTCGTTTTCTTGCTAAACTAAATTTCCCCATTATATAGCATATATATCAACCTACAGATCAAATACAGAACTGTTCAAAAGAATTTGAATACATATTTGCTATGGATGGTAACTGCTGAAATCAGTTTTTCAAATGTTTTATGCGTTTTCTAAAATGGTTACTTAGTTCTGTTATGTACCTTATTTCCCTAAATAACGAAGTTTTGATAAAGCATTCAGGAAGTGTTGGAAAGTGTTTCATAATCTATGCTTAACGCATGATTTTTCTTACTTGTTTAAACAAATAATTGAATTTCGGCACCCATACTCTTAGATGCCTGCATCCAAAATTCCCAACGCAAACAGCATAAAAGCGACACCTGTTGCGCAGTATACTCTCAAGCGTAATAATGATCTATTTACGTGAAAGTGTAACAGAATATGAAGTTTGATTAAATTCCGCGAATTCGTTTTTGAGATATAGCTGTCGCGAAAATCGTCAAAAAGGCAGACTAGAAGCACCAACTTTTATATGATTTGCATGAAAACCTAATAAGCACCAACTTATGCACGATGTAACAGAGTATGAAGTTTCATGAAATTCCGTGCTTAGGTCTTGAGATATGACTATCGCTTTAATCGTGTAAATCCTGCAAAATGCAGCATATCAGCACCGCCTGTTTGGTGTCACCAAAACCTAATTCGCAACAACTTATACCAACATCTAATTGAATCTGAAATTTTATGAAAATCCGTGCATTAGTTTTTGAGATAGAGCTATTGCAAAAATCGTGAAAAATGCAGCGCAGCACCACCACCTTTTGGGCGATTTACACCGAAAATATTTAGCACTAATTTATAGTAGGGGCTAACTGAACATGAAGTTTGATGAAAATCCTTGCATTAGTTTATGAGACAGAGCTATTTCGAAAATCGTGAAAAATTGAGCACAGCAGCGCCATCTGCTGGGGGATTTGCGTCAAACACTAATCAGCACCAATTTATATCAAGGACTATCTGAATATAAAGTTTGATGAAAATCCCTGCATTAGTTCTTTAGATAGAGCTATTACTAACATCTTGAAAAACGCAGTTTAACAGCTCCACCTGTTAGGCAATTTACACCAAAAGATAATCAACACCAATTTATATAAGCGACTTACTGAATCTAAATGTTTATTAAATTTCGTGCATTAGTTTTTGAGATAGAGCGCCCACAAAATTTTTGTCATAGACAGATATTTTCTAAAAATAGTCAAATCGTGTTCAGGACCTTCTAAAACGTATAAATCAGTCGAAAACCGGAACTAGAAATTTTACACGAATCCAATGATTTCTTGTAAATATAGAAGAAAGTAAACACACAAGGAGTCAATGTTTATCAGTATTTCGTAAAACAAAACATGATAATCATTATAACCCAAGTTTCTTCATTATATAAAAACCTACTCCATTTAACTTGTTAGCACTGATTTTATTCTCTACTGTTTATTTTAGCATAAGATATTTTTTCTTTTGTGTTAAGCGTTTTCTAATGTTTACATCAAATGAAAAGAGATTGATTTTAGATAAATTTCTACTTTTCGAGTAAATGTAATCAAGCTGAACTGTCTACAATGCAAGTTTATTTTAAACTTTTGTTTAATTTCCTGTCAACTCTCCAGAGAATTTTCCTTTTAAATTAAAAAAGTATTCCGTGTTAGATTTCTTTCTCTTCATTTACATTGTTTATGTAAATACAACAAAAGTGTAATTTTGTCTGGATGTTTTAAAATTATACTGCGAATTTTTGTCTATCAGTGGTTTCGAAAACTTTTTTTCTTTTATTTTTAACACTTTTCCAATTTAGTTGAAAAGTTTTTACGAATTTGGTTTGTTTTTGCTCTATCTCGTGTAAGTAAGATTGCCATGAAATCGATATATGTTATTAGTGTTTACTGTGTATTTTAAAGGTATTACACCATTTTAAACATATTGAAATTTTTATATATCTGAGATGTATTACAAATTGCTTATTGTAGAATCTGAGGTGCATTTAATTTATCTTTCATTTACAGGGACACACAAAAGTATTTAGCTGCAGTACTGCCTATGAAGAAAAATTTCTGGAAATGTTTTTTCAGTAGTGACACTCGTTTTGAAATTTAACTATTTTATTGCATATTACTGAGTGTGTATTGTGAGGGAGAAAACACCCACACATTTTAAATAAAAGATTTGGCCAGTGATGTACGAGTGACAGTACATCGCAACGCTTCGCAGAACCCATTTTGTGGGCTCTTATGCCAGTAATTGACTGCAAACACTTCAAAAGTTTATGATGTTATTTATTGGAACTTCCATGAAAACAAATTTTTGATGGAGTTGTCCATTAGACAGGCAAGTCTTCACACCACCAGAGTATCAGGTCGAATGTCCCACTTACATATAAATCGCACGCCAACATCCAGTGGAATATAAAGCCAATATGAGAGTTAAAACAAACGCCAAAATTATCCGTTGCGTAGAAAAGCAATGGGAGAGAATTTAAATTATTGGCGAATAAAATGATACAGACACAATTGCGAAAATACCTCAAACAACCCTACAGAAACATCTACAAAACGTTAGAATCTATTTATATTACTGATGACATATATATCATTTATGTTTAAATTTATTACCTGACTACAATGCAATAAATGGATAAAAACTCTTGTTAATAAAAATAATAGCTTTCTTTTATAAACTGAGCACGGAAATTACCCACATCAATCATGTAAATAAAATAGATTAGTATTAAATTTATATCGAATATGATAGGAAAATTACCCATAAATCTTGCTGTATAATTAAAGTTGTTGAATTGCAGATTTAGATTAGCGAAAAGCAAAATGATAATGAATCAATCCGTTTAAAAAATGTTTATTATATAATATTTTACTACCGCATGAAAGAAAAGAGAAAAAAACATGAAAATGTATTTCGCGATGAGATTACTTTTTAAAGAATACTGTTATGACTCTTTGAATAGAAGGAAAGAAAGAGTAAACTTTAATTTAAAAATAGAATAAAAGAACAATATATGACGCATCATCAAATGGATAAATTTTATAAATTATATACAGGGCTTCAAGAAAGGTCTCAAGTCCACTTCCGTTTAAAGACGGAAATTGATGAATGAGAAATTTGAACTGTGCTATGCGTTTAATTGAACTAACTTTTGCCATATTATGTAATGTACATACGAATCTACGGATCATATATAACACTGTACAAGAGAATTCGGATATTTTTCAGACTATTCGTGGTAATTGCAAAAATTGGGTTTTTAAATGCATTATGTATTTTCTAAATATCTAAATATTTTATTTAGATATATTTTACCTTAATAAATTGCAAAGTTTTATTACAGTATTCTGAATGTGTTGAAAGGTGTTTCATAATCTATGCTGGACTCATGATTTTCTTTTTTATTTTTTCATTTCTAGGGGTCAAAGGTACCGAATTTTCGATCGATTTTATTTTTTAACACTCGTCATTGATAAATATTTTATCTTCATTTGCTTTTTTTAAATATTTTTTCTTCCAATAAGGCATTTTATAAAATATTTGCTTTCACAATGTCTGTATCCTCCCAGATTCCCAAGGAAACAAAATTGTGTGTTTTCTCTGAAAAAAAGAAAAAAAAAACTATTTTTGTGTAGAAAAAAGAGAGAAAATGGATTCTTAGATTTCATTTTTTTTTTTTTTCGTCATCATTTGCAAATTGAAATTTAAATGTCAAATTATTAAAGCCAGAAAGAAAATTTTAAAATAATAATTCAATGATCACGTGTTAAAAGCAGAAAATAGGGAAAATTACGTCAAAATATTTACATGTAAATATTAAAATAGTACGAAAACTTCAAAATAATAAAATTATTACACACACAAATGCAATTAAATGTGATAATTGCAGCATATGTAAAATGGCCGAATATTAATTATAGTCATATTTAAAATGCTTAAAATAATTAAATTATTACGCGAGAAAAACTTTTTATGGCGAATATTTGGTCATGCTTAAAAAGATCATATAATGATATTCCAAACACTTTTAAATTAAATTATATATGTACCAATGAATCTTAAAAGAAGTAAAAACTTTAAAATAAATATACATGAGGAAAACATTTAATACTTGAAATTACGACATATATTAAAATGATTTTCATTCCGAACAATTTTAATGTGACATCACATGGTATAAAAGTAGTGCCGCTAGCAAATTTGTTTAAATATTACATTACTTGACGCAGCATAAATACAGGTAAATGCATGTGCAAAATACATTCGATTTATTTTGTACGACTTCCTATTCAATAAATATATATTAGATAATTCGGATATTCTTATAAATTAATATAAACAATATATATTGTGAAAATAACATAAAAATGTAGATGATGGTGCATTAAAAATACAAAACGAATTCATGAATAGGCTAAACCTGTTCATGAAAATATCTAAAACTCGATGAGCGTAAAATTTCAAAACTCAATGCTTTTTAATACCGTAGTTCTGAAAGCTATTCCCAAGCAGACGGAATTTTCTAGTCTCGAACCTAAAGGAAGAATATTATCCATAGCGTCGTTATAAAAATCAGAAAGATAGCGACGTTCTTCCTAAACCATTTTATACAGGCTTATTTTCAAATGTGTAATTGATCTTACTTATCAATCCCAAAAACAGCCGTCAGTTGTTACGACAGCGAATGATGAGGCCATGGTAAACGAAAAATGCCCCATTTAAACGGAAAAAGCATGATATCTCAATTACAGAAGATAGCCGCCGTCAGAGTGATAGTTTCATTCAGTTTCCCGCAGCCTGGTAATACTTTTTTTTAAAGGGAACATATGTTTTTAGAGGCTACGAAATCCGAACGGGGGTTGGCGGGCGTAGCTTGCAAGAGCTGAGCCTCTTAGTATTATTTATAAAAATAAGAATTTCAAAGAGGAGGGATGAATTCTGGAGGCGTAACATTAGTCCCCTGGGATGGCGATTTTCTAACTTTTTCCGAGCTCCTCATGTGATATATCATTGGAAAGCCCTTTAACCACTCTTTCATATTATGAACCTAATTTCCCCCTTTCCCCCAATTTGTGATATTTCCGGGGGTGGAGATGGGAAGAGGTGAGCGAAGTTTTGATTAAATATCGCAATTAGTCCACATGACAGATATTATGATAGAGACTGATTTCAAACATTATAATTAACTTAATAATGACACTATGAAACATTAAAGTAAAATTATGAGTAGCACATACTTCTATTTTTGAGTAATAATTTAGGATCTTTATTCTGTTTCAAAGTATCTGGGGTTCTATGGGCCGAATGACTACGGGGTTTGGTTCACTCGACTTGACATCCTTAGTCTTACATATTTTAGTTCCTCAAGGGGGTGCTTTCCTCTCTCGGGTTCTATAGGTCAGGCCACCATGGTTGTTGGTTCATTCAACTTAATTTTCGATGACTTTGTTCAGAAGATGGTTTGTTTAGATCAGAGAGCTCTCCTAGCGGTGAAAATTGGAACTAACAGGTATGGCAGAGCGTGCGCAGCACGCCTGCTAAATTGTGCCAGAGGCATTGGGGACACGTGTTGGACGTTCACGTAGAACATATTGCGCCCCTGGCGGTGAAAGGTAGAAATACAAAATTTTCCGGCAACAGTTTGAAAATAAAAAATATTCACTGAGGATTTCGACAAGAAAAAAAATGGTTAAGCTCAATCCAGTGATTTTTACAGTTAATTATCAATATTTTAGCAGAAAAATTATGCAGTCGTAGGACACATATCCTCCCTTTTCGTTTTCCGTGGCAGTTATCTCTAGCCTTTTTAACGCTAAATATCACGATTTTTATTTATTTTATTTTATTTTCATTTCTTTTTTTAACCCTATTTAGTCTGATTTTGTAGACAAAATCCAGTTAAAGATATAAATCATAGAAATTTAAGGTTCATTTAGGAATATTATCACAGGCCCGGGCATCGTCGGGCAGGTCAGCTAGTCCAAAAATAGAGTAGATATTGAAACTTTCGGGATTGCTCATGAAATTCTTTTCCAGCATTTATTGAAACAATAGATATTGCACAGAAGATAGCCAATGTGCATTTATTTTCTTTATCCATATGCTTACTATAAAAACCATATAGTGGTAATACCGAATGTATGGCATTTTTTTAGCATGTACATATTTTTTTTCATGAGAAATAAAAGATCAAAATAAAATATAAATGCAGTTTTATAATCTAATCTAAGCACGAATCTTCGTTTTATCAACAGAATTCTTTCTAGAAAACATATTAAATTTATTTGGAAATTTTAGGTCTTTTACATTTTAAATTCATCAGTCAAAGGCTGTTTTTCCAAGATGTGAATTTCAATAATAATAAAAAAAAACTACAAAAATAAAACGGATTTCAAAAGACATCGGTAAATATAAAAGACTTCGTTCTAGAAAACGAAATCATGTGATGAGTTGAAACAGAAAGGTTTATTTTGATTTCTTCTTTTCGCTTTAAGTATGCCGTTTTGTTGTTTTCTTGCTAAAATTGAAAATTCTTTCTGAGACTAAATTTGAAAAGTAAAAGGGCATTTTATTGTAATATTCAGGCATTCCATGTTTTGTAACTAACATTGCTATTAGAAATTTATCTTGTATGTCTAGGTGAATTCAAAATTCGACAAGATTTCAAAATATTACATAAAGAAAATGCAGATATGAGTACGCAGTAGAATCAGTGTATGCATGAATTTTTATTTTTGGCTGCAGTGCATGTAAACGCAAGTGAGATATTATGGTGATACCATATCACACATACAATGTATAAAGTTCTTCCTCCACGGATCAGCGAAGCTAGCTTCTTGCTCAATACTATAATGCTACTGTTCTGTGGTTCTTCGTTTAACTCTTGCCATCGCTGACTACATCTCGTCCAACGGTGACCTTGGACAAAACAAGCACATGCAATTTCACAATCATCATCTTTTCTAAGGATTAATAGATAGTAGCATATGACGAAAACCCCAGCAGTGTGAATTGCTCGAAGCACGAAGACAATGACAACTCCCTCACAGCATAAAAAATGTTGCTCCGTGTATCATACATGCGAATGGCAGCACGAAAGCATCACTTACCGTGCAATACCCTTCTCTCGTCGGATGTAAACTAAATGTCTTCCTTAGGGAGTGTGGGGAGAACTGTGTCGACGCTATCTCGCAACTGGATAGTATAAAACCAGTTAATCAGAGAGTAGCTGTATCACACGATAGTTGTTCGCCGATCATTTCCCCCAACAGAACATTTTAGTCAGCAAAAGTTGCTTGACCTTGTTGAAGGAGAGAATTTTGCTGCCTATTCTTGCTCGCCGAACTTTTCCGGCATCGCACGAAAAAAGTTGGATATTCACTCAGCGGGTACACGACATTTCGGTCCCGACACTTCGGTCCGGCATTTCGGTCCCGCCGTTTCGATCCCGAGACATTTCGGTCCCCAGCCACTTCGGTCCCTAGCCATTTCGGTCCCTGAACGTTTAGGGCCCGAGTCATTTCGGTCCCTAGCCATTTCGGTCCCTTGCCATTTCGGTCCCTTCTCCAGAAAGCTGAAATTTTGTGCACTTGAAATAGGTGACATAATTTTATAGGGGACATTGTAGAGTTTTTTAAATGAAGGTCTTTAAATTTTAGTAACAGCCCACACAAATTTCGTATGATAATCATTTTAAAAAGCAGGGGGTGGGGAAATTGACCTTTTCTATATTTTAGTGTATCATAAGTATAAGGCCCTTATAAATTAAAATATTTTTAACTCGATTTATAATTATCACAAAACACTCATATTTTGTACGGTAAACGTAATCTTTATAAAAAGGAGGGACATTATCGGATTTTTTAACTGAACGCCCTAAATTTTAGTATAACCCGAATATAAGTACTCGAAAACGCAAACACTTATAACACAGATCGAACTTGTCGCAGCCCACACAAATCTCGTGTGATAATCGTAATCGTTTTATAAAGGAGGGGGGGGGGCTCTATTGACTTTTTCTATGTTTTAGTGTATCATAAGTATAAGATCCTGATAAATTAAAACATTTATAACTCGATCTATAATTATCGCAAAACACTCATATTTTGTATGGTAAACATAATCTTTATAAAAGGAGGGACATTATCGGATTTTTTAACTGAACCCTCGAAATTTTAGTATAACTCGAATACAAGGGCCCGGGAACCGCAAACACTTATAACTCGGATCCAAGTTTTTGAACCCCATGCAAATTTCATATTGTAGAAGTAATCGTTTTTGGAAGTGGGTGGAAGGGGGAGTTCTGTGGATTCTTTATAGAAGCTCCTCATACTTTAGCCTATCATAAATATAAAGCCCAGACAATTTAAAAACATTTATAAGTCGAGCTTTAATTTTCATATGCAAATGCCCATGCACTGCACATATTCAATTGCATCCCTCATAGCATGCATGGTCACGGTGACGTCGTTGTGACGTCACTGTGAGTCACTGTGGTCACGTCACATCTGTGACCAAAATGCCACCACTCAGTGATGTCACATTGTGACTGAGATGTGAACCTCTTAGAAAAATTAAAAAAATTACAAAAAATATTCAAAACATGTTATTTATGTAAAATTATATTTTCTGGCAATAAAAAAAAAAAAAAAAAAAAATTGTGACGTTACTGTTATGTCACTGCATGTAACGTACGTCACGTCACATATGTGACGAAAAAAACCACCATATTGTAAGTCACAATGTGACAAAAATATGAACATCAAAAATCTTTGAAAATGAACAGAAATATTTTAAACATGCCCGAGTTACAGCAACATAAGGAATGAAAACATATTAGTGGATAGGAAATAGTAAATTCGGACACGAAAAGAGGTTGGGGGGGGGGGGGGCATAAAAAGGAAAATGCACGGTACAAGTATCAACAAACTAGATTTTCATGCTATATTTTATCAATTTGTTATCTAAAACAGTGAAGTATACTTTTTTTATCATTTCAATTTTATCTACCATTGCAATTTAATCCTTCACCGATTGTTATTATTATAAAAGTGTTTATCGGAAAAATGGTACGTTATGAAGCAATTTGGATAACATATTTAAAATTAGGAATATTAAATTTGTACACTTTACATATTTAGTTTGCAAAGAGGAAGTTTTTTTTTTCTTTTTTTTTCGACCAGTGTTATTCGAAACACTTCTGTGTTTTCAAACTAAAATTTTCTGTTACAGTTAAGTCTGCAGCTTTTAATGAGCACGTAGAAAGAGTATTCAGAGTTTAGTCATATATGCATTTCTTGCTTTAGAATTTGCATTCAAGTCATATTTTTTCCTGTTAGTGTTTAACTATTTGAAATAACTATTTTTTTAAAAATTCTACTTCTTTCAGACTTTTTAAATAAAATTAGCATTTTCCGAAAAAATATTTATACAAATTTTATACAAAACCCATGATATAATTATTCATATTTTAAATTCGTGTTTTAGAAATACGACTTTAAAAAAAGCTATTTTACAAATAGTTTTATTCTACAGAAAATGAATATAAAAAAATGACAGATTGACAAAGAAAAATTTTTTATCCTATATAATCTCTTTTCATTTATTAAGATGCCTAATTTGTATTTATTACGTGTAAAACAAATTTTACTTTTAAAAAAAAGAAAGAAAAAAGGCAGGTGTGTCATTCAAATAGAAAATTTTCATTACAGACAAAAATTATAATAATACAGTATAAGCACCTGCTTGCGCGTGCGCTATCGTCTGCACTAGATTAAACCGCAGAATAAAATAAGGATCAGAACTTTTTACGTGGGAAGCATGTCTGATAATTTTGTCATTTTGTCAGAAATATGTCTGACAGTTTAGGATAAAACACGGATATTATTAAACTATTTATGGAACATAAAAGGTATGTCTTATTTAATTTAAATTTTTTATTCCCGTTTGATAGATTAAAGTTAAATAAGTTGTAGTATGTTATATGCAATGAGACTGATCTACAATTCTTTTCCGATTCGATGCTGTAAAATATCTTAATCTGCATCGCTAGAAGGGGAAAAAAAAAGCTGATGCAGAGACTGATTCTAACACAGTATTTATCGTCATTAATATTTTGGAGTTAAATATGATATTCGATTATAATGATATTAGGAAACTGTTTCAATTTTGAAATTAACATTATACTGGGAAAATATCTTTTTACATATTGTAGTAGTGAAACTTTTGAAAGATTTTTTTTCATTGTTAATAATATTTTAAATTAGTATTTAAAATCTTAAATCTTCATACCAATGTTTTCAGATTTAACATTTGCCAAAATTATAAAATAGTAGGAATTCCTTATAACATATGGAAAGATTTTTGAGAAAATGTTGAATGCATTTAATTCATCTATTGTAGTTTGTTGTTGCTTAATAGTACAATTATAAATACTAATTATTTAGTGTTTTTCAAATTGATATATTTATTTTTTTTATTCTATTTAATCATTTTTTTTGCTGTTTGTGATTTTAATCAAACATTTAATTGTAGACATTCAGAATCAGTTATTAAATTTTCTTTGATTGTAAACTCATTTTCTACGTTTTCGATACATTTATTTTATTGGCATTAAAAAATAAAAAATAATATTTAAGCATTGAAATAAAGTGTTTTTCAGGCCCGATAAAGTTGAAAAGTGTTTATGACTTCGGTTTGTTTGGCCGTCTGTCCGCGCTCTTACTCGCGTAAATATACTCGGATTGACTTGAAATTTTTGGATGTTATTGACGTTTACCATAGCAAGGTCCCTATTTGTAATGAAGTTTGTAGCATGTTTAGTTCATTTACAGGGACAGTCAAAAGTATTCCATTACATTACGGCCTGTGGGAGAAAAAATCGTTTCAAATGATTTTTAATGATTTTACACGCTTTCAAACAGAATAAAATTGATATGCATTTATGAAGCTCACTAAAATGTGCATTCCGTAGAATATGCAATGCAGAGAATAGTTATTGTTTGTTGACAGGGCTAAAAAAGGAATTCCAATACATAATGATATAGGGGTAGAGGGAATTGTTTGCGGCGTACTATATTTATGTTAATCTATTTGATATGTAATGAAATTGATATACGTCGTTGAGGTTTGCATACTATGAATTATTTCATGTATAATACGAAGTGTATATAGCATTTACAGGGACACACGAAATATTTCAGATACTATATTGTATCCGAAGTACATGTTCATTAGCGATGATTGCTGGAAATGCATTTTTAATTATGATATGCGCTTTTATGATTCACTACATTTATGCAAAGTATATGGTGTATATATATATGCTATAATTCATATACAGGACTATACAAAAGTATTCGTAAGGTTTACTGGGTATTGCTTAAAGGTGGTTTTTAAATAAGTTATGCATTTTTACGCTGCACTGTATTTAATTTACTAAGAAATGTTTGTAGAATATAGATGAAATGATATACAGGGTCACGCAAAGAATTGGATACGTTGCCGTCTATAAATTATAATTTCTGGAAATGTGATTTCAGCAGTTGTAAAAGTGTTTTAGTTTGAATTAAATTTTAACTAAATAGTGGCGTGTAATAAAGGTTCTAGGTAAACTACAGGGTTGTACAAAATTACTTAAGTATGTTTCCATGTATTAGTATAAATTGCTGAAAGAAAATTTCAACCTGTTATGCGTTTCCTTGATAAACTAAATTTTTCCATTGTATAGTATATATATCAATCTACAGATCAAATACAGGACTGTTTAAAAGAATTGGAAAACATATTTGGCTATGGATGGTAACTGCTGAAAATGTTCAAATGTTTTATGCGTTTTCATGTTTAGTTAGTTATCTTGTTTACGTTATTTTCCCCGATGTCTTGTTAAAACATTCAGGAAGAGTTGGAAAGTGTTTAATAATCTAGGCTTAACGCATGATATATCTTACTTGTTGTTTCTATTTCCCAGATCAGTCTTTTCCTATAAAACATACCAAATCTAATTAGCTCATATTCACAAAATACAATATATACGGGAATAAAAATTTAAATAAATAGGGCTTATCATGTCGTTCTATAAATAACAGTTGTATTAATGTCCGTTAGACTACATGCTCGTATTTAGTAAAGCAATGACAAATCACAAAAAATTAAAAAGCTTACACATTCTTAATATTAAGCTTGAATTCAAGATCAAGCTTAGAACTTAATAAAAAAAGATGTCAGTTGATAAGGATTGTTTTTTAAATGGAAAATTAAAAATATTTTAGAAGAATAGGACTCCAAAATAGGGATATCTTGCTAAAAAGTACGGTAAAAAGATAAGACTTTATATTTCAAACAAAACTTTACTTTAAAATTATCATAGTGTTTATGACAAGAATCATCACAATATATAATACTTGGAAATTTTTCCAGAGAGAAACATTCGCCTTGCATACAATATTTCAAATGAAAATCAAATTTCAAATTAATTGCTTAAAAGGCGCAAAGGCCAACATAGTGAAAACATTCCACGCCGGGACTCGATCCCGGGTCATCAGTATAGCGCACTAACATTCTACTGACTAAACCACATGGAACGATACCCAGCCTGGAAAATTTCTCCCTATTACATGTTGGCAAGGCTACAAACGCAGCACAAGATGGAATATTTATCGTGAGCCACCGTCATGGGGCAAACACGAAACTTAATTAAATCCATCATCGATTGAAACTATATTAATGCTTGGAAACTTTTCCAGAGAGAAACATTCGCCTTGCATACAGTATTTCAAATGAAAATCAAATTTCAAATTAAAATTGCCTTTTAAGTAATTAATTTGAAATTTGATTTTCATTTGAAATATTGTATGCAAGGCGAATGGTTCTCTCTGGAAAAATTTCCAAGTATTAATATAGTTTCAATCGATGCTCGATTTAATTAAGTTTCGTGTTTGCCCCATGTCGGTGGCTCACGATAAATATTCCATCTTGTGCTGCGTTTGTAGCCTTGCCTACATGTAATAGTGAGAAATGTTAAAGGCGGGGTATCGTTCCATGTGGTTTAGTCGGTAGAATGTCAGTGCGCTATACTGATGGCCCGGGTTCGAGTCCCAGCATGGAATCTTTTTCACTATGTTCGCCTTTGCGCCTTTTAACCCCCTCACTGACAAGCCCGTGTTAATACGTTCACTAAGCTCCAGGTTTCACTGCAATACAAACAATATTTAAAGTAATATAATTCTATTGATTTAATGTATTTTTATTGCATTGAACAATGATTAATACTTCCAAGGATTGCATTCATATTCGTTATTAAGTTTTTTTGTAAAATATTCAAAGAATCATTTTTTTAAGCATTTAAAACAAAATGAGGAAAAAACAACATTACAATTTTGCCCTTTTCCAAGACAGTCGGAGGGGCAATTAATTTGAAATTTGATTTTCATTTGAAATCATCACAGTGTTTATGACAAATTCGTCACAAATGACACATATTTCACAAATTGGTCACAATGTGACTTCAAAGCATTGTCACTTTCGTCACAGGTTAGTCACAAAGTTAATGCCAAAATAGTCCCAAATGACACACTTTTCACAAATTTGTCACACCGTGACTTCACAAAGTGGTCACAATGTGACGTCACAAACGAAATCTAAAACGGCCATAACGACCTCGCATTCTAGTCACTATGACGTCACATCGACGTCACGTGACGTCACATCGACGGTCACAAAATCACAGTGTGACTTCACAACGACGTCGCCGTGACGTCACCATGCCTTACGGGATATAATTTGACACAATGTGATTAATAAAGGAAAAAGTCTGCAAATATTTTTACAAATCATTATTTGATTCTATTTTCCCGCCATTTCGGTCCCGAGAGATTTCGGTCCCAAGACATTTCGGACCCGAGACATATCGGTCCCAAGACATTTCGGTCCCGAGACATTTCGGTTCCTGACCATTTCGGTCCCGAGTCATTTCGATCCCTAGTCATTTCGGTCCCTTGCCATTTTGGTCCCTTCTCCAGCAAGCTGAAATTTTGTGCACTTGAAATAGGTGACATAATTTTATAGGGGACATTGTAGAGTTTTTTAAACGAAGGTCTTTAAATTTTAGTAACAGCCCACACAAATTTCGCATGGTAATGTATATGGTAAACGTAATCTTTATAAAAGGAGGGACAATATCGGATTTTTTAACTGAACCCTCGAAATTTTAGTATAACCTGAATACAAGGGCCCGGAAACCGCAAACACTTATAACTCGGATCCAAATTGTAGCACCCCATGCAAATTTCATATGGTAGAAATAATCGTTTTTAGAAGTGGGTGGAAGGGGGAGTTCTGTAGATTCTTTATAGAAGCCCCTCATATTTTAGCCTATCATAAATATAAAGTCCAAACAATTTAAAAACATTTATAAGTCGAGCTTTAATTTTCATATGCAAATCCCCATGCACTGCACATATTCAATTGCATATAATTTGACACTATGTGATTAATAAAGAAAAAAGTCTGCAAATATTTTTACAAATCTTTATTTGATTCTACTTTTAACGGCACGCGAATTTTAGATGCATATTGCGTTTTACATATTTTTTTAAAAGGGGTTTCTTAACATGGAATTGCGATAAAGACACATTACTTTTTAAATTCTGCATTGGAACAGACTACAACTTTTTATTTCATTTTAATAATTATTTTAATTTACTATTTAGAAAAACTATTTAAAAGTTTGCATTACTCTTTTTTATGTAACAATAATATCAACGCTATTTCTACTGGTGTCGAATGACACCTTTAAAAAGATTTCGATTTAAACGTTTTTCATTCGCAATTTTTAAGTTGCAACAATTACAAATCCTTTTTAATACATTTAAGACTTTTTTTTATGCTTATTACATTAAAAAATTACGAGCAAAATAAACATAAATCAAAATGTTAAAAAGGCATCATTTGACACCGCTATAGAAATAGCGTTAAAGAAATGACATTTCTGTAAAGTTGAACACAAAGGTTCAAATTTCTAATAATCATAAAATATTCTTTTCGTATTTAAAATTATTTCTGTATTTTAAATATTTCCTTATTACTTATTTGAATTATATACTTAAAATTAAAACCCCATACATATTTTAATGAGAAATAAAAATATAAATATAAAAAAATAACATACAATCTCAAAATAGTAATGTATGGTGAATCACTTTTACGTAAAATTTCATTTAAAATGAAGAAATTTTGTAATTATATCACAATGAAGAAATTTGGTAATTTTGAAAACATATATATATATATAATTTTATCTATATATTCTTCATTCAAAAGAATATATATATATACATAAATATTTCTGTACTACGTCAAGTGTAGATTGGCTGGCTTCCCCCATTTGACTGTGCTAAATAAAGCCCTAAATAGAAGTATTATTCTTCTCGCGCTCTCATTGTTCTGGTCAGCCGGCGCTTTTTTGTGGCCACGCGGCATTTTTCATCTTTCATGGCTTATAAAAGAAACATCATGCAAGAGGACGATCTTTCCTTCAAGTTGAAATCAATGTTTCTTATCTCTTAGCATTGTTCTATCACTCCCTCCTATTGTGAATAAACCGTTAAAGGGTTAAAAAGGATTGGTTTCCCAGAAAAGTGTAGAATGATAACAAGCTTTTGAATGGAGCCCACTTTTAAATCCCCACTTGAACAGTGGCAAGTAAAGATAGATAAGAATTTCTCCAGCTTTCCAGTAATAAGGATTAATTGGTTGAAAGGTAATCCCAGGAAAAATATCAACTACATCTTCGCTACCTTATCATAGTATTTGGCGACTTTTTCTTTAAGGCTTTTCTTAACTGCTCTCCTCAACAAGCGCAAAACGTTTTGACACATTTACAAATTCATTTTTTAACAGAAAGCTATAAAACTGGAAAGCCTGGCCATGGAAGCGATTTGGAATTGAACTGTGTTTTCCATTTTTAGATCATTAAATTACCTATTGAGATATAAGCGATTCTGACACGGGACAAACACGTTTTTCGCCCACTCCTGAATGGTTATTCTACTATCGCGCATAAATTCGGTTCAAAAGGTCCACTTTGACACTATTTTCTGAAGGATCTATTGGGTTTGCAAAAAACTGGAAAAAACAGCTCGATGACATAGTTTCTGAGCAACAACACCAGCTAGTTTCATGCATTTTCGAACAAAAATTAATTCAAACTTATGTCAGAAAATTGCACTTTTGGATTTGAGCACAGCCTTAATTGATTAATATCATCTTAGAAAAATTGAAGACATTCATAGTTAAATTGTTAAAATTATTTGTTAAAAGTCAAATATTTATTGTAAAAATTCTCAAAAATTAAGTTATTTTTATTAAACGTATTTATTAATAACAATTCAAAATAATTTTAATTATTAATTGTTTGTGTAACTAATTTATCAATTACTTGTTTAAAAACTATAACATGAACTATATAATAGTTATTTTAGGGTAAATGCAAATATATTTTTAAAATTTTTGGTTATCTGGGAGCACGGCAGTGAGTCCGCCAAGTTCGCACAAGCCGTAAGCTACCTTTTCCTGAACCATTTCGGCATACTTTTCACCCCCTCATAACGTCGTTTTAGGGAGAGATATAGAATTTTTTTTTTTATACACATGTTCATATGGTCAAACTGAACTAAGGTTCCACAATTTCATGTTTCTGTATTTAGTAGTTTTCGAAATATTAAATTCCGAAAAAGCGCTTTTTTGTCACTGACTCACTTCGCATCATCAAATAACTAAGGTACTTCTAAAAGTCGTAGAATCATGAAATTTCACAAGTAAGTAGGGTTTGTAGCACAATTAACCAGAAAAATCTGAAAACATAGAATTTCTGCTTCTAAACCCTCCAAACAGGGGGTGTTGATTTGGCCGTATACATTCAACTGGGCCAATGTTGGTCGCCAAAACTCGATTACAGAGTTTTGAAGGTGTTACGTAATTTCAAGCTGAATAAAAGTGTATATGCTTTCCCGAAAATGCTGATTAAATAGACAAAATGAATATACCTAAAAATTTTAATCAGTATAGGTTATGATATATTTACGATATTAAAACAATAAAACATTTACCAAAATATAACTGCAATTCGGTACGTTTCCGATGTAGTAGCCTTGGCGAAATAGAGAAAATAGCCTTGACAAGAAAAGAAATGTGATAATAACGTATTTTCTGGCAACCTATTTACTGTGTCATATACACAAGCAATTTTTTTCCATTTGTATATAATTTATTTAATTTAAGGAACCCGTTTATTTATTTTTATATACCAACATAAATATGGTGGCATTATTTGTATATAAAAAACAAAATTTTATACATGTATAAATAAAATGTTTATCCCAACAAAAAGTTTTCGGTAAAAAAAAAAAAAAAAAAGCGCCAAGTTCTCCTTAATGTTTCGGCCAGAAAAAGTAGTGATATCTGAAGTTCGCACAAGTTAAAAGCCAAACATCCCAAATCTTTCATTGAAAATGGCTTCCTGCGACTTGGCCGTTAATGCCTTCTACAGCATTTCAAAATTAATGATTGGAAATTACGCATTTATGAATTATTTAAATATTAAAAGTAATATTAGAATGCAAAGAGGCAAATTCACATAAAGCAGGGTTCGTACGGGTACCGTTATTTTCAAGGCCAAATATCAGAATTTTATTATAGAAAAATAAATCTAGTTTAAACGTATGAAATGTCGCCTTATTTCAGGAGAGATTTTCCATAAAAAAATACTGGTACCGAAGAATTTCTTAATCGGGAAATTCAAGCACCCGTACGAACACTGTAAAGACATGATAAGTAAAAGGTTTCTGATAGCTACCATTCAGTTTCAGCAAGCATTAGTTTTGATTACAGATAATTTAGTCCACTTGTGGTTTAATTGCCATTTTGTACGGTCTAAAGCTAAAGTCATTAACGTAAAACCCAAGAAATAAAACAAAATTTACTTACTTCAAATCTCACAATATGTTACATTACATTTTATTGTATAATATTGAAATCTTGTGTATTGACGAAAGAGATTTTTTTCGTTTGACCGTTTATTATAGTTTGTTTGCATACATTAAGAGGTATTCGATTTATAAACTGTTAAAAGCTGATACTAATTATGTTTTAGCAATTAGGGATATTATCTCCTGAATACAAGTACTATTTTGTTATTTTTAACTTCTAAGCATTTAAATAGGCTGAAGTTGTTTAAATGCTTTTTTCAAATGTGTATTTTATTTCTGTACTCTATGCCGCAAAATGCCTAAAATAATCAAAAAATGTAGTTGGCATGTAGCTCATTTCTACATATTTTAAAATTTGAAAAACTCTCTCGAAAGCATTAACAGCCAAGTCGCAGGAAGCCATTTTCAATGAAAGATTTGGGATGTTTGGCTTTTAACTTGTGCGAACTTCAGATATCACTACTTTTTCTGGCCGAAACATTAAGGAGAACTTGGCGCTTTTTTTTTTTTTACCGAAAACTTTTTGTTGGGATTATAATATTATTAACTTCATTGGGATGTTTAAAAATGATAAGGATTCTGAAGATAAATATGTTGTTTATTTATTTATTAGTTAATTTATAATATTTTTCTTGCTCTTTAATTACAATTAATTAATATCTTGCTTTTTGAGAATTGTAAACTATAACTGTGCTTATAAAAAATTAAAATCTGCATCTGGACAATAATGTCATCTAACACTATTAAAAATCATTTTTATGTATTTGTACAATGTTGCATTATTATTATTGTTATTATTATTATGTGTAATTAATTATTTATTACTTAGACTTAATGTTTTTGACTGATTTTTCAAAAAAATTCTATTTTATTTTTTGAAAATAATAAATCAAAAATTTTGAAAAAAAAACTTTAAGTGATAAATAATTGCTATTAATTAATTTTTAAAACAATTAGTAATTTTAGTATAAAAATTAAATTAATATTTTATTAAATATATATTTTTTAATTTAATGTATCCTTAATTTATTAAATAATAACATTATTAATATAAATTAAAATTTTACTTTAAAATAAAGTCAATACATAATATATTTTATATTAATTTTATCATTATATTTTATAGTAGTTATAAAATGAAGTTTATCCTTTACCTGCTTATTTTTATATTTAAAGTTACTGAAATGTAAAACTATTAATATAATTAATAATAAAAATATATTTTTTTCTGGGAGGAAAAAGGTAATATAAAAAATAAATAAATAAACGACAAATACAAAAAAGCGTAGTTTTGTCATTTAAAATTTGCACATAAAATTAATTAAAATAACGAGGTGGAACCCGTCGAATTTCGACGAAAAAAAAAATGTTTACAAAGGAACTATTGCATCAAATTTATAATACATCGACAACAATAATTACAATAAAAAATCCATCTTATACTTGTTAGTTTAACTCTCCAAAGACATATTTTTACCTAAGATTAACAAAATACTTTTTTCAAAAACTTCAACTATTAACATTATTGAAAAATTAAACTTTATTCATATGCGTAATCAGTAGCATATAATCAAGATAAGTAATTTTGATTAAGTTATCAATTGATGCTTGGTATCACGGAATGAAAAATCAGCAAAAAGGATTTCATCTTGACATAATCATAGAATTTACCACCTTTAAATTTAAACCGAATCAAGTCATTTTCCACGTTTCACATTCATATTAACCATTTAAAAGCATTTTAACGCGCAATAGGTTATTAATAAATATATTTTCAAGCTTGAAGTCACATTTGTCAACTATTACAACTTTCCATGTTAAAATTCCCACTCGTGATTTGAGGTCTTAGTATAATCTCTGTACCTGCGCGTAAAAATTCCAGATTTTTTTAAACTTTTAGACATATTCAAGGGGAAATATCTCATTTTACCAAATAAAATTATCGATTTCTTTTAAATATGACGTCATTTTCCATCGCTGAAATATTTTGCCTATGGACGGTTTCGGTTCGAGACTATAAAAGTCGCCATTTTACCTTTTGTGACATCACAGGAATATTGTCCATTGTATCAAACTAAATATCAGCGAAATGAAAAAAATAGTGGAATGTAACAGCATCATCAGGGATATTGTGTCTTTTTTAAAGCGTAACGTCATTTTCTGTTAAAATTTTAAAATAAGATATTTTTAATTGTAATGAGAAAATGGCATCAGTAAGAATATAATCAATAAAGATAACTAAAACACTTTTAATAGAAATGAAGTATTTCAGTTGCCACGATTAGAAAATTGGTATTAAAAACTATAAAAAAAATTATATCTCAAAAATAAATTGAGATACAGCTTTCAAACAAATTGCGTTTAAAAGTGCATTTTTTCCTGTATACGACGATGTAAACATTTAAAATGTGGGATGTTTAGAAGTTTAAACATTTGCAGTAGCAAAAATTGCAAGATCGAGATTTCATTTCAAATTTCAAAATGTTGCCATTCACAGAATGACGTATGCGTTACGCACAGATATGTTTGTCCTTTATAATATAGATAGATAGTTACATCTATATATATAAAAGAAAGTCTGAATTTTGTATTAATCAACGCGCAGCCCAAACTACTGAACCTAAAATCTTGAAAATTGGGGTAAAAATAGTTCTTATGACATTGATGAGTGCCGCTAAGAAAGGATTTTTCAAAATTCCACCCCTAAAGGGGTTAAAAAAGCGAACGAACTTTTAAAAAATTCCTTAAAAATCTGATTGTATAGTTATTTTTCAACTGATAACATATTTAGGTGTGTTTTTGTATGCTGAATCGAATGGTACTAACTAAATTCTTTTAAGCCCAATAGTTCGCGAGATATTTCATATTTTTCTAATTTGGCGATGTCTTTGGCGCCAAAACCTAAAATTTTCAAGTTATATTTTCTAAAAACTCATTTTCTTTATTCTGTTACTATAGCAAAGGAATAAATTCAATTGAATATTTTTTTAATCAATTCTTTTGGTTTAATAATTAAAACAACTATGTCAGTTAGGGAAAAAATTACAAACGCCTCAAAAACTAAAACTAAAAAAAAAGAAAAAAAAAACTGTTGTACTTTTTCGTTCTACCAACATGCCAAGATGTATGATATCGCGCCATTTATTTCAACCCTAACTGCGCAAACGATTTTTACTGCAAACCGTGCCAAATATTAACACTTGCTATTTATTGAACGTGAATATTTTTTATGAGTATTATTCCATCGTAATCCCGTAAAACTTTTTAATTTGTTATTTTTTGAATAGAAAATGTTTATTATTAATTATAACTTATTTATTACTGATACTGACATAGATTTTACTATTTTGCAGTTATCTGATGAGGAGGAACCTACAATAAAATTATTTTAGAAGTTAGGAATTATTCATATAAAAATGTTTGTTCATAAAACAATGAATGGCTTCATTCAAAGAATGAAATGTTTACTGTAGTGTGAGAAATACGTATTACGTACGCCACGCTGCAGTAGTAAAAGACATTTACAATTTGAAGACTGCAGTTTAAATTGACTATATTCTGTTACTTGCAAAATATTTATTTATGCTTTTATTTTAAGTACTTATATTTATTGATTTAAAAAACTGGTGGATTAAAGTATGTAATTTTCAAAAGTTATATTTTTTAAATGCTCATTTTTTTATCAACAAAATTATCTTTTTTTCAAATGTTTCATTTCATTTTATAGACAACTAGCAGGCTATGCCCGCTGCGCTGGTCACTATTTCCAAATGAACCTTGGATTAAACTAAATGGTGAATTTGAACTTGTATTTTAAACAATATGGATCTTCAGCTTGACCTTGCACATTACTGAAAACGATGCGAACGCCATTGCGATATAATGTTATCTTAAGCGTTGGACAAAATTTAGCAATTAAGAAGTAATTGTTTTAGTTGATTATAAACAGCGCACTTATGGTCGGGTAATGAGACCGTTATGACAACAGTAATTAATACCTCTGTAACTAATCAACATATAATGAAATCGTATATAATAACACCATTCCTAAAAGTCATGCAACAGGGCCACTTGTAACAAAATATGTTCTGTAGATTTTTTTAAAAAGGCTACACTTTCATAATCAGGTTCACTTAATTTTTGAACTTTTACTGTTGCTCTATAACTAAGTACCCTTGAACAATATGTATACACTAAAACCTTTCCAAAATTATTACCTAACTAATTTTGGTATATCCTACGAAAGTATTATAAACAATCGGAATGAAATACAAATTTCCGTTGTAAATATATAGTAGATGATGATGATGCGATTTTGTGTAACAGAATTCATAGTAAAGTTTTCGCTTCAAACAAAAACGATGCTTTCAACATTAAAGCTAATACACCAATATGTGAAGTATCCGATTACGGAAGGTTAACTTGAATTCTCATGAGCAACTACTCAAAGAAAAGTGAATATGTGGCTTTTGTGATACTTTTATGTCAGCCGGGCGCAGGTAATAAATCAATAAAGATTGTTTTCATAGCATATTCTTATTTTATTATTTTCATTTAAAACACAAACCTTTCACTCATTTAATTTAAAATGCATGCCTTATACTAATTTCATTTAAAAAACTGAAAAGATAAACAATAACAGGAAATAATGCCACAATTAAAAGCAAAAAAATATTTTTAATTTACATACGCAAAATGTACTTACTGCTACTGGGAATTTTTAAAATGCTATCAGCGAGATGTGCGCACGGTTGTTATAAATGTACCCATTTTTTCTTCTTATCGAGGAGCAATTTATAAATCGCACAATATTATTCCAATTCCAAGTTCTTTCATTGAGGAACCTGTGACCGGAAAAAATGGAAAAAGACTCTTGTAGATTCTTCGGATGACGGCATCTGACGCCATAAACCGAGTTTATATATATGAAAATAATTTTTAAGTCGTTACAAACATTGCTTTCATACTTAAATATTTTCATTGGAACTACTTGTTATCCCGTCGACCCATTTCGCCAAATTATATAAATCGCCAAACCATTCGCCAAATTATATAAATTGACATAATCTTTATTTTAAATAATGAAATAACAAATAAATTAGTATAACATTAATAAAAATACAAATAAAACGTCGAAATTAAAATCACTTGATGACGTAAACACGTGTAGTTTGTTTAAATTCAAGTGAATTTGATATTTACGATCAACCATTATTGGCATTTAATCTTATAGTTTGACGATAGATTTTTGGTCGGCGGAATATCTAAGTAGTACCTTTTCCATTTTTGTTTTATAACGCTAAATTCTCAGTAATTTTTTCCCTTTTATTTTACATAAAATTACTATTTTTTTTTTTAATTAAGATGCTTGCATTTTTATTTCAAACTCATAGAGCCGTTTTTATTTTTTAGCGAAAAGGGTTGATTTGAATTTTTTCCGTTGCTAGAGTAACGGATGTAATGATAGATATTTTGAGGTTTAGATGCCAAAGACACCGCCAAATTAGAAAAATATGAAATGTGTCATGAACTGTTGGACTTATAAAAATTTATTTGGTAGCATTCGATTCAGCATACAAAACTACATTAAAATATGCTATCATTTGACGCATAATTTTGATATTCGATTTTTTTCCCCTCCCCGTGCAAAAACCATTAGGGGTGACACTTTAGAAAATCCTTTCTTAGCAGAAGTTTATGTCATAAGAAGTATTTTTACCACGATTTTCAAGATTTTAGGTTCAGTAGTTTGCCCTGTGCGTTAATTAGTCCCCTAATCCGGACTTTATTTTACATACTATATTAGATATGCGATTTTGCGGTGAATCGATGATCGAAAATTAGTCCAATATCATTTGAAATATTACATAACAGAGGAGAAAGTACGAAGAAAGACGAAGAAGAAATGACGAATTACAAAAGACTTGTAATTTTTTTTTTTCAAAATGTTGAATTTTTCCATAGTAATAACGTATTAAAACATAAATTTCCTTAAAAATTATCTTTATTTCCTAGATTTCGAATCTGTGAATTTTCCTATAAATGAAATTGGCGATATGACTTGAGAAAATAGATAATATTTGCTTAAATAAAATGGGTAATATTCGTTGATCTGAGTTCGAGTTTATAAATATCACGTGCTTTCGGAATTACGACGAAAAACATTTTAAAAAGTATGAAATTATTTTACAATATGTATGTGTGGCAGAAATTCACACTGAAATTTAAGTATTCGATTCCATTTTTAAAATATTAACTGATATCTATATAAGTTACAATTGAATATGAAAATGTACTCAAAAAATGATCTCTTTCACCTAAAAAAAACACCATTTGTGAGAACATCCTCAAGCTAATGTCACGCTTATGCATTTTTGTCTTAAAATCACATTGTTTGGCGACAAAAGAAAAATAAAAAATTTTAAAGAAACAAATAGTAATTACACATGTGACTCACAATTACATCTGCTTGTTTCTTCTATAAGTCACATGATGGGACAATTAGATATAAAAAAAAAGAAAAGAACAGAACAGAAAGAAAATGTCGTTAAAATTTCATCTAATCAAATTTTCAGATTCGTTTTCATATCTAACGCAAGCGATAAAGAGCCAAATATTGCGTATCAAGTGTAATATTTCTTATTAAATTAATTTTTAAGCATTACAAATATTTCTTTCAGGTTTTGATTAAATGTTTCCGTTTTTTAATATTATCACTCATTGAAACGGATTTTCTTTTTCTTTTTTTCTTTTTTTTCATTTAAATAAAATTAGTAACAGTTTTTCTTTTATTTTTCGAGGTTTAATAGCCGTTTCAATTTTTTTTTTATCAACGATGAATTTCGCCAAGAAATAAAATGGTAACCTTATCGCCCAAAATAACAGAATTTTCCGTCATAATTCTAAAACTAATATAGGTAGAATAATGTGTTATAGCTTAAAACCTTCCCTGAAACAATACCTATCTAACGGTATAAGTTCCGTAAAAATCCATGCAATAGAACTCGAAATCTAGGCGTTCGGAACGAAATTTCCGTTTGGATTTTATATATATAATAGATAGATAATAGATTTTATATATGTATATAATAGAATAGATAATAGATTATGTGTTATGAACTATCTCAAAGTTTAAAACAGATCGCATTGTTAGATTTCCCAATTTTAACAATATCGCGTTATGTTAGTTCCACATTCCACCCCCAGGGAGCGCACTCTATTCTTAACGAAAGCGTATCCGAACGAAACTCCTTCGTGCAACCTTTCCGTAGATACATGAATCGGGAGGGTGGCGGTCTTAACGAATAATGTAAGATAATTGCTGAAATTACTACGAAAAATATGTTAAAGGGGCCCTACGCGGGCCCCTAATAGAGTTAGAGGAAATCGGAAGACGGCAAAATAATCGCGGGGAAAAGTTTGCGTGGGTGCTTCGGAGCTACTTTTGGCGCGAGATCTAAGCTCTACGACCAATAGGAGCCCAGATATTTAAGGAAATATGAAGTTACAAAGTTCAATATAAAAGAATTTTCCGTAATAATTCTATAACTAATCTAGGTAGAATGATGTGTTATAGCTTAAAACCTTCCCTGGAACGATACCTATCTAACGGTATAAGTTTCGTTAAAATCCATGCGGTAGAACTCGAAATCTCGGCGTTCGGAACGAAATTTCCGTTTGGATTATATATATATAATAGATGACATTAATTATATTTCGCCTGAGTAAATTACAAAATACTCTTTGATGTTGAAATAAAAATTTTTGGTTTAAGGTATTATTTTTTCTTTTCATCCTTTTAAATGAAATTAGTTAGACATATATTTTAAATGTGTGTATTTTAAATGAAATGAGCAAAAGGCATGTATGAATTAATGATGTCGATAAAACAAGAGGTTTTTTTTTTTTCATGGTTATAATATAGTGTGACGAAATGTACACCCGCAGCAGTTTTTTTCCGCACGGGCTGTCCATTGCTATAGTAACGTATATATTTTAAGAAATTAACAATTGTAATCTGAGAAATTAGCCGCCCTTGGCGACCAGTTTGGTCTCCCTTAAAATTTATGTTTGGGAAAGCATGCTAAGCATTGTATCGTGTTACTTTTATTCATAATTTAATTTACTTGAATGTTGAAGTGCCTTAAATATAATTAATATAATCCCTTAAATATAATTAATATAATCCCTTAAGCTAATATTAGTTTTTGTTGCATTAAAATATCTCAATCTGTTGATTTTCTGTAAACAAGTAAACCCTATTAGTTTACAATGGAAGTCTCTGGAAATTTGGCGAAATATTAGAGATATCGATAAGTTGGCGTCGCTTTAGGCGATATATCTCCAAGTTAGCAACAAACTTGGCGGCATTTTGCGACAGAACAGGGGGCCCCTATGGTAACCCCCCTTATAGGTATGGGGATGCATTAAATGCTGTTCAATGACTAGAAAATTAAGATACAAAAAGAGATAAACATAGAAGTCAAAATAATAAGAAAACAATGGTTGTTTTAAAACTGCTTTATAACTATTCAATGTTTATATTAAAAATCACACCCTATTTTTTGACCGAAATTCATGTTTTTTTTCCGTTACGGTACATTAATCTAGCGTGGGTTTAGAACACGATTATGACTACTTCACTGCTTTTTCTGATGCTTGGTAAAAAACGCAAGCAGATGAATTTATTAAATGATATATAATTTTTACTCTGTTTCTTTTTAAATTTAGGACAGCAGGAAAGAAAAAATGAAACATTATGTGATCTTTTTTTAGGAATTCTAAATGTATTACTTAGCATATAATCCAAAATTAATTAATATATAATTGATAAAAATATATATTTTTAAAAATATTACATTCTTCATTTTTAATTTATTTTCAGTATTTTTTATCTTAAAATGTTTCATTGTTGCAGTTTTAATCATTTGGCATTGGTGAGTGTTCATTGGCGCATAATTAAATCTATTGTTGTTTCAACTCGCATAACATTGTACGAGGTACAGATAATATTTGGTGAGTTATCACCTGAGATAGGCTAACAGTAAAATGCCTTAAAATTAATGTATTAATTTATAATTACTTTTTTCTAATATTAAAGAGTTGCATTGTCATTATTGATCTATAAACACACGTGTAAACATAATGTTTATAATTCTAACATACCAAAGAGTGAATTAAAAATCAATTAGTGATTGCAAAATTCCATCTTTACATATAAAAACTAGGTTAACTTAAATAAAAAAAAGAGTGCAAAATTAGAAATACTGATTGGAAAATAGTAAAAAAGACAGGAAATCGACCAAAATAGGAAGTTATGAAAGAGGGAGAATTTACCGTAGCGAAGCGCGGGTACTCAGCTAGTTATTACATAAAATTAAAAATAATAATCTTATTACAAAGAAATAGGCTCAGATTCAATAAAATTAGCTTACAAAAAACGTCTTCAAAGGGTGAAAAGACTTAAAAAATAGCAAGCAATAATTATTAAAAAAAAAAAAAAAAAAAAAAAAAAAAAAGAATTGGTGTGGGGAGTTTTTTGAAAACAAAATATTTTTCATAGCACGCCTAGTTACAAAATCACTATAGTTTTCCCACTATTTATAATGGTAAAGTAACTTATGAAAACAAATTTATAAGATGCAACTTTGTATTATTGAAATAATAAGAAAAATTTAATTTGTGCTTCAATAAATATATATCTCATTTCTGAATTATTAAAGGAGAGGTTGTAGAGGGGTGATTTGAAGAAATCTATACTAATATTATAAAGAGGTAAAAATTGTTTATTTGTAGGAGGTAAGCTCTGGAACTACCGAACCGATACCAAAAGTAATGGTATCAAAATGATGGTGTTAGACCAACTTAGAACATAGGCTACATCTTATATCCGTACCACTGGCCAAAAGGGGGTGCAGGAGCAAAAAACGTTCTAAAAATGCGATTTTTGTGTTACTGAAGGGCCTAGAAACATGAAATTTGGAATGGTAGTTACTTATAAGATACTTATGATTTCTAAGGACATTTCTTAAAAAAATCGAAATTAAAAACGGTTGAATATGCGCGAAAAGCGTTCTAAATGGCGATTTTTACGCAATTTCAGGAAGTACCAAACCGATTTTAAAAACAATGGTGTCAAAATGATGGTGACAAAACCTTGCTCCAACATAGGCTACATTTTATGTCGGTGCCACTACCCCTAAAGGGGGAGCAGGAGGAAAAAACATTCGAAATTGCGATTTTTGTGTTACTGAAGGTTCCAGATACATGGAATTTGGAATGGTAGTTACTTATAAGATATAAATGATCTCTAAGAACATTTCTTAAAAAATTCGAAATTTAAAAGGGGTGAAAATGCGCAAAAAGCGTTCTAAACAACGTTCTAAATGGCGATTTTTACGCAATCTCAAGAAGTACCAAACCGATTTAAAAAATAATGGTGTCAAAATGATGTTGACAACACTTGCTCCAACATAGGCTACATTTTATGTTGGAGCCACTACCACTAAAGGGGGTGCAGGAGCAAAATAGTTCGAAATTGCGATTTTCGTGTTACTGAAGGGCCCAGATACATGGAATTTGGAAGGGTAGTTCCCTATAAGATATAAATGATCTCCAACAACATTTCTTAAAAATTTCGAAATTTAAAAAGGGTGAAAATGCGCGAAAAGCGTTCTAAGAAACGTTCTAAATGGCGATTTCTACGCAATCTCAGAAAGTACCCAACCTATTTCAAAAGTAATGGTTGGAAAATGATGATGACAGCCCTTGCTCCAATATAGGATTTATTTCATGACGGCATCGCTACCACCTTGCGGTTGCATTTAAAAAAACGTTCAAAATGGTAATTTCTGTCATACTGAACGGGTTAGCAACTTGAAATTTGGCATGGTAATTGCTTATGAGATGTAAATACTCTCTGAAAAGAGTTGCTTCAAAATTTGAAATTTAAAATGGGTGAAAATGAACAAAAAACGTTCTAAAAACGTTCTAAATAGTGATTTCTACACAATTTCTGGAAATATAAACCGATTTAAGAAGTAATGGTTTCAAATTGATGGTGACTGTCCCCGCTGCAACATAGCCTATATTTTACGTTGTTGTCACTACCACCTGGGGGATACAGGAGCAAAAAATGTTCTAAATTGCATTTTTTGTGTTACTGAGGGGGTCTCAGATTTGAAATTTGGAATGGAAATTACTTGAAACATGCAAATGCTTTCTATGAATTGTCGAAAGATAATTCCAAATTTAAAAGGATGAAGTGAGCGAAAAGCGTTGTATAAGCGTTTTAAATTACGATTTTTATGCAATCGCATGAAATACGAAGCCGTTTTCAAACATAAGGGTTGCAAATTGATGGTGATAGAACCTGCTCAAACATCTATCTATACTCCTATTATAAAGAGGAAAAAATTGTTTATTTGTAGGAGGTAAGCTCTGGAACTACCGAACCGATTCCAAAAGTAATGGTATCAAAATGATGGTGTTAGTCCAACTTTGAACATAGGCTATATCTTATGTCGGTGCCACTACCCCAAAGGGGGTGTAGGAGCAAAAAACGTTCTAAAAAGGCGATTTTAGCGTTACTGAAGGGCCTAGAAATATCAAAATTTTGAATATTAGTTACTTATAAGATATAAATGATGTCTAAGAACAGTTCTTAAACAATTCGAAATTTAAAAGGGGTGAAAATGCACAAAAAGCGTTCTAAAAAACGTTCTAAATGGTAGTTTCTACACAATCTCAGGAAATACCAAACCGATTTAAAAAATATTTGTGTGAAAATGATGGTGACAACGCTTGTTCCAAGATAGGCTATGTTTTATGTCGGTGCCACTACCCCAAAGGGGGTTTAGGAGCAAAAAACGTTCTAAAAATGCGATTTTAGCGTTACTGAAGGGCCTAGAAATATGAAATTTTGAATATTAGTTACTTATAAGATATAAATGATGTCTAAGAAGAGTTCTTAAACAATTCGAAATTTAAAATGGGTGAAAATGCACAAAAAGCGTTCTAAAAAACGTTCTAAAGGGTAGTTTCTACACAATCTCAGGTAATACCAAACCGATTTAAAAAGTAATGGTTGGAAATTGATGATGACAGTCCTTGCTCCAACATAGGCTTTATTTCATGTCGGTGTCGCAACCACCTAGAGGTTGCAGAAGCAAAAAACGTTCTAAATTGCGATTTTTGTGTTACTGAAGGGCCTAGAATCCTGAAATTAGGCAGGGCACTTATTTATAAGATGCAAATGATCTCTTAAAAACATTTCCTAAAAAATCGAAATTTAAAAGGGGTGAAATTGAGCGAAAAGCGTTCTAAGAAATTTTTTAAATTGCAATTTCTACTCAGTCTCAGGAAGTACCGAACTTATTTTTAAAATAATGGTGTGAAAACGATGGTGACAGACCTCGCTCCAACATAGGCTGTATTTAATGTCGGTGCCACACCCCAAAGGGGGTGAAGGAGCAAAAAACGAGCTAAATTGCCTTTTTTTAATGTTGCAGGGGCTAGCAACTTGAAACTGGGCATGGTAGTTACTTATAACATATAAATGATCTCTAAGAACATTTCCTAAATAACTCGAAATTAAAAAGGGGTGAAAGTGGGCGAAAAACGTCTAAAAAACGTCTCAGTAATTAACCAACCGATTTCAAAAGTAATGGTTGGAAAATGATGATGACAGCCCTTGCTCCAATATAGGATTTATTTCATGACGGCATCGCTACCACCTTGCGGTTGCATTTAAAAAAACGTTCAAAATGGTAATTTCTGTCATACTGAACGGGTTAGCAACTTGAAATTTGGCATGGTAATTGCTTATGAGATGTAAATACTCTCTGAGAAGAGTTGCTTCAAAATTTGAAATTTAAAATGGGTGAAAATGAACAAAAAACGTTCTAAAAACGTTCTAAATAGTGATTTCTACACAATTTCTGGAAATATAAACCGATTTAAGAAGTAATGGTTTCAAATTGATGGTGACTGTCCCCGCTGCAACATAGCCTATATTTTACGTTGTTGTCACTACCACCTGGGGGATACAGGAGCAAAAAATGTTCTAAATTGCATTTTTTGTGTTACTGAGGGGGTCTCAGATTTGAAATTTGGAATGGAAATTACTTGAAACATGCAAATGCTTTCTATGAATTGTCGAAAGATAATTCCAAATTTAAAAGGATGAAGTGAGCGAAAAGCGTTGTATAAGCGTTTTAAATTACGATTTTTATGCAATCGCATGAAATACGAAGCCGTTTTCAAACATAAGGGTTGCAAATTGATGGTGATAGAACCTGCTCAAACATCTATCTATACTTACTTCCTATTATAAAGAGGAAAAAATTGTTTATTTGTAGGAGGTAAGCTCTGGAACTACCGAACCGATTCCAAAAGTAATGGTATCAAAATGATGGTGTTAGTCCAACTTTGAACATAGGCTATATCTTATGTCGGTGCCACTACCCCAAAGGGGGTGTAGGAGCAAAAAACGTTCTAAAAAGGCGATTTTAGCGTTACTGAAGGGCCTAGAAATATCAAAATTTTGAATATTAGTTACTTATAAGATATAAATGATGTCTAAGAACAGTTCTTAAACAATTCGAAATTTAAAATGGGTGAAAATGCACAAAAAGCGTTCTAAAAAACGTTCTAAATGGTAGTTTCTACACAATATCAGGAAATACCAAACCGATTTAAAAAATATTTGTGTCAAAATGATGGTGACAACGCTTGTTCCAAGATAGGCTATGTTTTATGTCGGTGCCACTTCCCCAAAGGGGGTTTAGGAGCAAAAAACGTTCTAAAAATGCGATTTTAGCGTTACTGAAGGGCCTAGAAATATGAAATTTTGAATATTAGTTACTTATAAGATATAAATGATGTCTAAGAAGAGTTCTTAAACAATTCGAAATTTAAAATGGGTGAAAATGCACAAAAAGCGTTCTAAAAAACGTCCTAAAGGGTAGTTTCTACACAATCTCAGGAAATACCAAGCCGATTTAAAAAATATTGGTGTCAAAATGATGGTGACAACGCTTGCTCCAAGATAATCTATGTTTTATGTCGGTGTCACTACCCCAAAGGGGGTGCAGGAGCAAAAAAGTTCTAAAAATGCGATTTATGTGTTACTGAAGGGCCCAGAAATATGAAATTTGAAATATTAGCTACTTATTAGATATAAAGGATTTCTAAGAACAGTTCTTAAACAATTCGAAATTTGAAAGGGGTAAAAATGCGCGAAAATCGTTCTAAAAAACGTTCTAAATGGTGGCTTCTACACAATCTCAGGAAATACCAAACCGATTTAAAAAATAATGGTGTCAAAATAAGGGTGTCAAAATGACGGTGACAACCATTGCTCCAACATACGCTATGTTTTATGTCTGTGCCACTACCCGAAAGGGGGTGCAGGAGCAAAAAATGTTCTAAAAATGCGATTTTTTGCGTTACCGAAGGGCCTAGAAATATGAAATTTGAAATATTAGCTACTTATTAGATATAAAGGATTTCTAAGAACAGTTCTTAAACAACTCGAAATTTAAAAGGGGTGAAAATGCGCGAAAAGTATTCTAAAAACGTTCTAATGGTGGTTTCTACACAATCTCAGGAAATACCAAACCGATCTAAACTAGTATGTTGCGGCCATCACAAAACTTTCTTCTATATAAATCACGTCAATTATATCATTTAAATAGTAAAAGAAATTACATCAATTTAGAACCAATTCGTATCAAAGTATACCTGAATTTGAAGTTTGATGAAAATTCGTGCATTACTTATTGAGGTAGCTTATTGAGCTGTAGGGGAAATTCTGAAAAATGCAGAATAGCAGCGCCACCTGTTGAGCGATTTGCACCAAAACACAAACAGCACTAATTCATATTAAGGTATACCGGAATCTGAAGTTTGATGAAAATCGGTGCATTAGTTCTGGAGCTAGAGCTATTGTGGAAATCACAAAAAATGCAGCACAGCAGTGCCACCTGTTGAGCGATTTACACGAAAAGGTACAAAACATCAATTCATGTCAAGGACTAACTGAATCTGCAGTTTCCTGAAAATCCATGCATTAGTTCTGGACATTGAGCTATTATGGAAATCGTGAAAAATGCTGCATAGCAGCGCCACCTGTTGAGCGATTTACACCAAAACATAAACAGCACTAATTCATATCCAGGTATACCTGAATCTGAAGTTTGTTGAAATTCCAAGCATTAGTTATTGAGATAGAGCTATTGCAGAAATCTAAAAAAATGGAGCATAGCAGCGCCACCTGTTGAGCGATTTACACCACAAGGGGAAAAACGTCAATTCATGTCAAGCACTAACTGAATCTGAAGTTTGATGAAAATCTGTGCATTATTTCTTGAGATTGAGTTATTACGAAAATCGTATAAATGCTGCAAAATGCAGTATAGCAGCGCCATCTGTTGGGCGATTTGCACCAAAACGTTACCAGCACCAATTCATATCAAGGATTAACGGAATCTGAAGTTTTATAAAAATCCGTGCATTAGTTCTTGAGATAGAGTTTTTGCGGAAATCCTGCAAAATGCTACATAGCAGCGCCACCTGCAGGGCGATTTACACCAAAAACTAATCAGCACCAATCTATATCAGGGACAACCTGAATTCAAATTTTCATTAAATGCCGCGCATTAGTTCTTGAGATAGAGCGCCCACAAAATTTGTGTCACATACAGACAGACAGACAGACATTTTGTAAAAACATGTTTTTTGGAATCTCTGACCCATAAAACGTGTAAATCCGTCGAAAACTGGAATTCGAAAATTTTCATGAAACCAATACTTTCTTCTTGTCAAGATAGAAGAAAGTAAAAATAATGGCGTCAAAATGATGGTGACAACCCTTGCTCCAACATAGGCGATGTTTTATGTCGGTGCCACTACCCCAAAGGGGGTGCAGGAGAAAAACGTTCTAAATTGCGGCTTTTGCGTTACGGTAGGGCCAAGAATCGTGAAATTTGGAATGGTAGTTAGTTATAAGATAACAATGATCTCTAAGGACATTTCCTAAAAAAAATCGAAATTTAAAAGGGGGTTAAAATGCGCAAAAAGCGTTGTAAAAAACTTTCTAAATTGCGATTTCTATGCAATCTCAGGAAGTAATGAACCGATTTCAAATATAATGGTGTAAAAATGATGGTGATAGATCTTGCTCCAAGATAGGCTATATTTTATATCTGTTTCCACTACCCCAGTGGAGATGCAGGAGCAAAATGCGCGAAAAGCGTTCTAAAAACGTTCTAAATGCCGATTTGTCGGCAATATCTCAAGAAGAATGAATCTGATTTCAAACGTAATGGTAGGAAATTGATGCTGACAGCCTCTGCTCTAACATAGACGCTATTTTATGTCGGTATCACTATCACCAAGACGTTGCAGGAGCAAAAAAGCGTTCTAAATTTCTATTTTTGTGATCGGTAGGGGCTAGCAACTTAAAATTAGGCAAGGTACATATTTATTAGATATAAATGATCTTTAAGAACAGTTTTGAAAAAATTGGAAATTTAAAAAGGGGTGAAAATGCGCGAAAACCGTCCTAAAAACGTTCTAAATTGCGATTTCTACTCAATCTAAGGAAATACCAAAGCTATTTCAAAAGTAATGGTTGCAAATCAATTGTGACAGTCCCTGCTATAACATAGGTTATATTTTATGTTGCTGTCACTACCATCTGAGGGTTGCAAAAGCAAAACATGTTCTAATTTGCGTTTTTTGCACAACTGAGGGGTCTAACACTTTGAAGTATGGCATGGTATTTACTTACAAGATGCAACTGCTTTCTAAGGACAGTCGAAAGAAAATTCCAAATTTAAAAAAAAATGAAGTGAGTGAAAAGCGTTATAAATTACAATTTTTAAGCAAACTTATAAATTACCAAACCGATTAAAAAAATAATGATGACAAATTTTAGTGATAGAACCTGCTCAAACATAAGCTATATTTTATGTCTGTTCCACTACCACCAGAGGGTTGCAGGAGCTAAAATCTTTCTAAATTGCGATTTCTGTGATACTGAAAAGGCTAGAAACTTTAAATATGACATGGTAGTTACTTATAAAATATAAATGCCTCGAAGGAACGTCGAAAATAAATTCGAATTAAAAAGGGGTGAAGCGAAGGGGAGGTGCGAAAAGCATTCTAAAAAAGTTCTAAATTATGATTCTATGCAATTTCAGGGAATATAAACCGATTATAAAAGTAATAGTTGCAAATCAATGGTAACAGTCTCTGATCCTACACAGGCTATATTTTATGCCAGTGATTCTACCACCTGGGGTTCACTGAAACAACAAACGTTCTAAAAAAGGGTTTTAAAAGCTTTTTAAATTACGTTTCTGTGGAATATTAGGAAATAACAAACCGATTTCAAAATTAATGTTGGCAAATCAATGGTGACAGTTCCTGTTTCAACATAGCCCTTTATGTTGAGACAGGTGGTAGGACTTGGAATTTGACATGATTGTTAATTTTAAGATGTAAGACGATGGTTTCTAAAAAATTCAAAACTTCAAATGAATACTGAAATGAACGTATTAAATGAGCATAAAAGTTTCAAAATATTTTCTAAATTATCATTTATTTAGTTTTATTTCATTTTATTAATTTAAGTCTCATTTCTGCCTAATGCAGTGTAATAATGATGTTTAATCAAACTGTGTTTTAAATAGTAATTTTTGAATTATTCCTAAAAGTAATAAGTAGCTTTTAATTTAAAAAAACCTTTTAATAAAATAAAATATTACCTTTTAATAAAATAAAAATTTAGTTAGTACCTTTTAATAAAAATTAGACATATAAATATCACTTGGCATATTTCAAATATTACGCGAGCAAAGCCGCGGGGTTTGCTAGTAAGCTATATTCTATGTCGGTACCACAACCCCTATAGGGTTGCAGGAGCAAAAAACTTTCTAAATTGCGATTTCTGCGGTACTGAAAAGGCTAGAAACTTTAAGTATAGCACGGTAGTTAATTATAAAATATAAATGTCCTCTAGGAACAGTCGAAAATATAAAGGGCTGAAGCGAAGGGAAGAATCGAAGTGTATTTTAAAAGAGTCCTAAATTACGGTTTCTATGGAATCTGAGGAAATAATAAACCTATTACAAAAGTTATTGGTTGCGAATCAAGGGTGATAGTCCCTGATCCTATACGGGCTATATTTTATGCCTGTGTCACTATCACCTGGTTGGTCGGAACAATACAACAAGAAAGCATTTAAAAAAATCTAAATTCCGTTTTATATAGAATATTAGGAAATACCAACTAATTTCAAGGTTAATGTTGGCAAATTAATAGGGACAGTCTCTGTTTCAACATTTCTCGAGACATTCTATTTCAACTCTGTTTCGGCATTTTATGTTAGTGCCACTAACACAAGAGAGGTGGTAGACTGTTAGACAAGAAGCTTGGAATTTGACATGATGGATAATTTTAAGATATAAATGTGTTAAGAAGGTTTTTAAAAAATTCAAAACTTCAAATGAATACTAAAATGTGCATATGAAATGAGCATAAAAGTTTCGAAATATTTTCTAAATTATCATTTATTTGGAAATAGTTTTGCTTCTTCTTATTAATTAAAATCTCATTTTTGTCTATTGCAGTTTTATAATGAAGTTTAGTAAAACTGTGGCTTAATTTGTAATTTTTGAATTATTCCAAAAATTGTTCTTCTAATAAAAAAATAGTCATGCAAATATCACTTGGTATATTTCAACTATTACGCGAGCAAAGCCGCGGGGTTTGCTAGTATTTATATATAATAGCTTATAAGTGTCTAATTGAATTATTCAAGACATTTATGATTAATCTAATTGGAAGAAGAAGAAAAATAAGCACAGTTTAATTATTTAATTAATGATAATTTAAACGTTCTAAAAAATATATGAAAACAACCAAAAAAATTTTTATTATAACAACTTAGCATTAAATTTTTTTCAAAATAAATTCTTTATTAACTTTTTTCTCGTAACGTTACAAGTTAAAACCACTAATTATGACCTAATTGGGGAATTTTCTTTTAGACATCTTATAACGTACTTAGATAAACAAAGTAAAAGTTTGCAAAGAAATACTCCTGTCAAAGAATTCGTCATTTTTTCTAAAATGATCCTACTAGTATTTTTTCTTAAAGTTCTGACCATCTCTTTCTGATACTCTGCATATAGATGTAGGCAGTACCGGGTACAAAATTTATGCATACATACAATATGTATGAAGTTGAGTACTTAACACTTGCACATTATTGACAAAAACATTTTATAGATAGATAGAAGACCCCCCCCCCCCCCCCCAACAAAATGATGCTTGCCCCGGGGCCCTCCATAGCCTAAGTCGAACCCTGGGGGGGGGGGGGGTACTATAAATAAATCTTTTAAAGAAACAACGCATTGGCGGCTGAAAGTAAGCGTAGACAAGGATAAGGTAAAGTGAGAATTAGGGGAAGCTAAAGGCAAATCACTCAAGCCAATTCACACATAAAAACAGAAAACAAACTAAAAACAGGCAGACGAAATATTTAGTGCTGGAAAGCATTAAAATGTCATAAAATTCTAAGTATCATAATTTAGTAAATTTTGATCAAAATTTGAAAATTTTGGAAGAATGCATTCTTTACGTTTCCGCTTGTCAGAGCATGGAAACTTTTTATCTTAATATATCTTCTATTACAATGCTATGCTTGATTTGTATATACTTTTTCAATCACTAGATATAAATATGTATATGGGAAATATATAAGTTACGTTTACAGTATAGTATATCGAAAATTTTGTACTTAGTACTAAACTCATAATTACACTTTCTATTGTACTTACTATTTTCTTTTAGGTATTTAGGGTTACAGCAGCATGGACTAGGATAACACCCTACTTGCAAACACCATGTAAAGCCACATAATATAATTACTAGAACAGAAGTAAGTGCAAAGACAAAATAACAGCACACGTTATTACTGTGTAAATTCTATGCTTATTATTTGGACGCCAAACTCAAAAGGGTTAATTAAGTTAATAATATTGTAAGAGCAAGGTCTTTCTATTTTAATTTTAAACGATCCGTTTTATATCTTTATAGAAAAAATAGAAAATATAACAATCCGTTATCTATTATCTTCAGTTAGTTACGTTATAATCATGCCGTAAAAATATTATTTTACATCGCATTTTTGACTAAAATATCTGTTTTTACGCCTAACCCTCCAACAAAGTAAAAAAATAAAATAAATAATAATAATAATAATAATAATGATAAAATAGTTGCTTCATCTACCAAATTGTGTGAGGAAAGAAAAAATGAGTTCGTAAAAAAAAAAACTATAAAAAAAAATATATACAAATACTTATTTTGTGAGCTTTTCTGCTTCAACAAACTTAGGAAATAGATTTCATAAAGGGCAATTTTATTGAACTCAGAGTGTTTATTAATTTTTTTCCGAAACGTTTCCTGCGAAACAACTTTTATGACAGTCGGAATTTATGTCGAAAATACTTATTTTTAGTAGAAAGAAAAGTGTACAAGAGAATATTATTTCGCAATAAATATTAGTACAAAGAAAGATTATTTTTGTAAATAATAAAGAGTTGAAACAAATTAGAAAACAACAACAACAAATATTTAGTTAATGAGTCCTTACTAATAACAAGTCAAGAAACAGTTGTGAGAAAATTAAATTTCAGAATAAGAAATGAATTTTATACCCTTTAAAATTAAAATACAGTCGAGCCCACTTATAATGAAGCCTCTTGGGTACGAATTTTATATGTTTATAATCAATATTCATTAGAAGCGGTAACAGTTTCATTTCAGCACTAATTATATAATCTATACCTTAAAAAGCTTATTAGTTTTTATCAAAACATTTTAAATGTAATTTAAACATTTACCAAGAATATTTTAATAAAAGAAAAATTTTAAATAATATTTATTCTGAAATAAGATTAAAATTTAAAGAAAAACCTTTAATTTCATGTATTTCGACAAGATAGAGCACAGAATACAAATTAATGCATACCTGTAAAAAATGACACTTTACATACAGGACACATTTAAATAGGAGAGAAAAAATTTATTGTGGTCTTTTGCCTTTTGCACAAGAAAATTTAATAGGCGCACAGACAAATTTCTCTCCAGTTCGTCTAATTTTTTCCTGAAGTCAACATCATGAGCAAGAAAATATCTGCGGAGGTTTTTGCAAACTTTGACTAGCTACAGCTGCTGAAGCGTTGTCCGCTGTGCCTCTTTCTTCCCCAACATCGTTGTCCGATTCATCGCTTTGCATTTAATTGAGTGTTCTTTCAACTTCTTGCCTTCTGTGCCTCCGTTCTGTGTTATAACATTTGTATCAGTTTCAGCATATTCCATTAATGTTTCTTCCGATGGACTAATTTTGTTTTTATTCAAGTGTCCCCATAGGTCATTTGCTTCACCATCTTGATCTAAAGATGCATCAATATCATTAGTTGTTTCAACAGCAAAACCAGCGTACCTCCAGCAGATTTTAATTGTTTCTGATTTCACATGACGCCATGCATCATTTGCAGGAAGCGGCGGATTGTACACTTGATCCTTTACAAAACCCCATACACCGAAATAGCGGTGAAAGATCTTGCGATCGTAAGGTCATTGAATCGCACCTCCGCAGCGTCACTTATGACACCCAACGCCATCTATGAATAAACTTCGGCAATATTACTACTAGTTCGACTTTCAACTAGTTAATTTCATTTAATATTTCTGAAGTTCTTAATTTACGAAATTGCCCAACTAATTTTTAGACACCCTGTATTTTAAATAGTTTTATTTCATTGCAGTAAACATATACGAGAGTTGTAAATGAAGCAGTGGCAATATCATCAAGAACAACACCTTGCCAACGGTTATCCAACGGTTTCCCGACATTTGGCAAAAATGACTAAATTTTGTTGGTGATTGATTATATTTAAAAAATGTAATCCTAATTTAATAGAAAGTTCATTAAAAATTGTTTTCTATCTATGTTGCCACTACTTTGTTTACAACCCTCCTATTTTAAACTCATATTAAAAAAAAACTTTCCTTTTGGAAATTTGCATAAGTTTTGACTACGTTACTACAAAAAATAACTCATTATTCTGAAAAATTAGATAATCTAATGTATGTAAGACTACCGGCTGGAATTCTATATTATCAGCAATTGACTTCTAATTCCTCTGATAACATATGAAAGAAGGCCGAATGATCCCCTTCGGGTTATTCCCGAAGAATGCAGGATCATGCACTAATTAACAAGTTTAGAATGAGATTTACAGAGATTTCACCTTTTTTATTCATAAAGAATATTTTGCACGATTTTCAAGGTTTACATGACATTTAAGTTTTTAATCTAGCAAAACAAAATATTTTCCTGTCTTAAATATAAAAATCTAAGATAGGCGTGTAAAATAGCGTATGATATTTATTGTCAAGGGCAGATAAATCTGAAGATTAAGATTAAAGGAAATTTTTTGTCTAATTCCTTTTTGTTTTCTTTCAGTAAAAGCTAAATTGATTTGCTTTCGAAAACGCGGACACTGCACTGATTGATCTTGGTTTTCTTTAAGAACTTGTATAGAAATTCATTAAACTACTCGCCTTTGGCGACCCGTTTGGTCTCCCTTAAAATTTATGCTTGGGAAAGCATGCTAAGCATTGTAACATGTTACTTTTTGCATAAGAGTACAACAGCTACTGCGCCAAGATCTGAATATTTATAAAACTAGTTATAGCACGAACGCACATCATTTGCCACGTTTGACGTACAACCTTCAACTTTTTCTATTTCTTATAATCTGTAGATTATCCCTGTAAAACGATTTGGCTGAATTCGAAGCCTTTTTATAGTTTTTTAGTGCTTTAGTCCATCACGTCCTTAGACTTAACTCCATCGTGATAAGCATCTTTTATCACCGGTTTTTCCAAACGGAAATTTTTGCCTAATTAAATCGGAAAAAAGCACAGATTAAATACGGCAAAATTTACAGTTAAAAATAACTTGTGGGAATAATCACGGAATCCGAGTAACTTATCTTTTTTCAAACTGGGCCGTCCCAAAACGCAAAAACTATTAAACCGATCTACCTATTATTATTTTTTTTACTAACGATAATATAATTCATTTGAGCTTGGACCACTCTCAGATATTTATCTCTATATTCTACAAAAAAGTAACTTACGCTGTCGCCGCCGCCGGTTTTTGAATTTTTTGTGACCGGAGGTCTTTCTCTGTTAATATTAAGAAAAATATTGCATACAAAAATATGAAAATCGGCGGTATTATAGAGAAATGCTTGATAAGCACGCTGATGGAGACAGTTTTCAAATCGAAGAATCATTTTAAGAGATATTTAATGCTAAAGTTGGACAAAGTCGTTCCATTAAAAAAGTTTTATAGGAGCAAATATTATACATCGGAATTTAAAAATTTTTAGATCATTTTATACGTTTGAAGTTCCCGGTGTGCAGAATGCATTTATTTTTTTTAATTTGACTCATTTTTTGAGCTTTTATTTCTATTTTAAATTCAAATTTTCAGCATATCGAGAGATATTTTTTACTTATTTTAGAAAATTGTACTAATTTAAGCTGTTGCCAACTGTATAAACAGCGCAAACAATAATGTTTGCTTCAAAACAAAAATTTGCTTATACGTGACTATTATAAACAGAAAAAACCCCTTTCAAATTAGAATTAAATAATTACGTATAAAAAGCAGGAAATCATTGAAAATTACTTCATAAAAACTATATTTACACGTGAATTTTAACAGAGAAAGGATATTGTAAAATAATAAATTCATTAACATGCGTTAGAAGTCTTAAGTAGGAGAAATTACGTCACATTACACTTATTACGTAAAATGAACAAAAAATGATATTGCAAAACAGTTTAAATTTAAAAATTGCGCGAGACATTATTTGATATTTCGAGATGAGCTTTTCAACTATTTTTGTTGGGACAGCGCAAATAATATTTCATTTCTAACAAAAGTATTTTCACGTCAATATTAAAAAGAGAAATAAAAGTTTGGTGAAAATTGCGTGAGATTAAATACGATAAATTTAAAATGTCTTTTATTTATTTATTTATTTATTTATTGAACAATAAATATACGACTTGTGTGCTTGACACGAGAGCCCGCTTAAAATGTCTTATTTAAAAGAACTTTCTTTTCGCTTTGTTAAAAAATACCGGGAGACAAAGACTCCGTTTACTTAATTCATTTTATATTAGCATATTTTGAAATGTTTAACTGGTTTTATTTAATCAAAGAGGAAACAGCCATAGTATCTTTTAACAGCAGCTGATTTTTACTTAAAATTCCCCAATCAAAGAGAAATGAATAGAAACCCGTTTATAGGGAGATCGCCACTGTTTTCTAAATTATAATTCAGTCTTTCAAAATCTTTTTAACCCTCCGACTGTCTTGGAAAAGGGCAAAATTGTAATGTTGTTTTCACTGCATTTTGTTTTATATGCTAAAAAAAAAAAAAAAAAAGACTCTTTGAACATTTTATAAAAAAAACTTAATAACGAATATGAATGCAATCCTTGGAAGTATTAATCATTGTTCAATGTATTAAAAATACATTAAATCAATAGAATTATATTACTTTAAATATTGCTTGTATTGCAGTGAAACCTGGAGCTTAGTGAACGTATTAACACGGGCTTGTCAATGAGGGCGTTAAAGCCGATCAAATGAGCGTGCTTTTAGAAACTGCGGTGTCTGAACGGGGGTTGGCGAGCGTAGCTCGTAGGGGGCCGATCCCCCTAGTACAAAAAATAAAAATTTTTAGAAACAAGTCAGAATGCGAAAAAAGGGTCAGAGATAGGTTTTTTTTTCTTCAAATGGCTGCCATTTTGTCGATTTTCAACTTTTTGACCTCAAATTGCTTGAAACTCCAGACAATATTAATTAATTTCATAATCCTTAATAAAAATTGATTGCAGTTGACTCTGGCAATCTATGGGATCCCGCCCTATTTGAAGGGCCCGTCGCGCCCTCTAGTACAACCACCTGCGTAACTCGAGCCACGTTATCAAATGTTGATTAAAATAACCGGTCAAGTGCGAGTATAAATCGCGCACAAAGGGTTCCGTAAATAGTAATTAGTAACTGCAATATTACAAAAAATCGTTGCAAAAAGAATAATAAGACTTTTTAAAAACTATAGGGTTGGATATAGCTATGTATACGAGAACAGTGTAGGTGGATAATCCATAAAATTTCGAAGATATATGAAGCTTAAATAGTGTCAAATATTGCTATTCCGTATGAATTTTTTAAAGTCTTACCCAGATCTGTTTATGATAACTAAATAAACCCAAATTCAGCGTAGTAATACCCTTTTCTTTTTACAGTGCATCTAAAACACAGATTATCTTCAAAGTTTAATCTTAACGTTGTGCTAAGCGCGCTTCCAAAGGAGGCCACAAAGTTGCAACGCTGTCTTGGTCTATACCGCGTATGTCTTGATAGGTTTTTAATTTAACTATAAAGACAGGGGGTGTCCTATTGAGAGCGTCACCCAATGCAAACTAGTCGCGAATCCCAAATTAATTACGTGATTAATCCTAAATTAGTCTGTTTTTAAAAATTTGACGTTTCTTGCTGTTATACTACTACTGGGCATTGCGTTTGGAAATTGCTTAACCTGTTATCCCTTTTCTTCTAAACTAAATTTTCGCATTATATAGTATATATATGAGCCTACAGATTAAATACAGGTCTGTTCAAAAGAATTGAAATACATATTTGGTTATAGACGGTAACTGCTGAAATCAGTTTTTCAAATATTTTATGCGTTTTCTAAAATGTTTACCTACTTATCTTATTTAACTTATTTCTCTAAATAACAAAGTTTTGTTAAAGATTTCAGAAAGTATTGGAAAGTGTTTCATAATCTATCCTTGACGCATGATTTTTTCTTTTTTGTGACTTTTTAAGTACGGAGCCCTAATAATTTTGAAAAGTTCTTCGAATGATAATAAATAACATGCGAAAACTCTGAGTTTAAATCTTTATTCCTGTTTTAGAAAATAAAAAAATCTAAAAAAGTCTTTTTACATTGCATATAAGCATCACCTCATAAGCAAATCCCCCTATGAAAATGATTCATAATATTGCTTTTGAAAATTCTAAATATGCGTTTTTATTTGCAAAATCTGCATATTTCTATCTCGATCCGAAACTTCAAAAGAAGTTTGAAAAGGTTTTAAGGTGAAAAAATTCCCATAACGCCTTAACCCTTTCAAAGCAAGTAATTGTGTTTCTGTAATGTCGAATTCACACCGGAATCTTCAAAAATGTTTATTTCAAAATAAGGAAAAACAATTTTACGACTTTTTTCCACCAAAATTAGAAAAGTAAAATTTAATAAAAATTTCCTGGTGCGAATTTTCATTAATCGTAGGGCGGATATAATATATTACCATAACTGTTAAGGTGTTATGGGGATTTTTTCGCCTTAAAACCTTTACAAACTTCTTTTGAAGTTTCGGATCGAGATAGAAATATGTAGATTTTGCAAATAAAAACGCATATTTGGGATTTTCAACAACTATATTATTAATGATCTCACCGCCCCTCAAGGGATTAAAATAAATACATTTTTTTTTCTTTTCCTTCACTGAAACACGCAGAAAAATAATTTTAACACTACTGGTGTATTTTTTATCGAAAATTCTTTAGTTTATTTGATCAAATTCTGGTTCAATTTCAAAATTGATTTGCAAAATAAATGAACTTTTTACTTTCTGACTTTCAGGACTTTGGAAATTCCACGATCAATATTCTCCAATCGAGTTGATTTATCATTGGCTTGGACATGTAATTAAGGCCATGTCAGTAATCGCTTTAATGCAATGAAGTCTAGCTCATTAATTAGAGGTATTGTGATCGGACTGATTTGAGGAACTCTATAGGAGATAGCTGGGAGAAAGTGCACGATGTTAGCATTAAAACTAGACATCACAATATGATCTCGTGTATAGGCTCATAAAATTATGAAAATGTTAAGCAAGAATGCTGTTATATAAGAACTAATAGGCCTTCCCTCAAAGGGATTAGTTTGAGCGATCTTGCCGAGATTATAAATTTAATAATAACTTTAGACAAGTGACGAAAATGAGATGCTGCCTTTAATTTATTTATTAGGAATATAAATTCAAATATTGAAAATCAAGAAATGTAAATCTCAGAATGACAAAATATCATATATAAATTCATATATACTGATATTAATTGCTAAAAGGCGTAAATTAAAACTTTAAAAACAGTAAAATTAAGTTTATTCAACTGTTTACATGTTTCGACTGTACCCGAGTCATTTTCAAAAAAAAAAAAAAAAAAATAATAATAATAATTAAAATATTAAATAATTAAAAATACAATAGAACCTCTTTTAACCGAAACTTGCGGTTAACCGAAATCCATTTTTAAAGCTTTTTTCTTTTTACTATTAAATTTTTTGTATGCAAAATCCATTTTGAAAGGTTTTTTTAAAACTATCACATTCCTTGTGTGCAAGCGACTCTCACTGAACTACGAGTACATATAAATATTTTCGATCCCCTTTCCTAAAGTTCCTCTAAATTTAACTTGAGCTCCCTTAAGCTGCGAAGTGGAACGAAGAAAACGAACGAATTAGCAATTCTGAAGCTTTTGAACGTTTTGCAAAAGGATTGGCATGACTGGAGCTGCAAGAAGACTGTCATACTGGTGAACTAATAAAATTAAAAAACTCCGTGATAGAGCTTCAAAGCAAAGGCAATCGAAACTGCGAAAAACAAAACCTTTTTATCAAACCCTTGTGATATGTGTAAAAGGTACTTAATTTCAAAATTAAAATTTAGATAATTTATTCTTGTTCCTATATTGCTATTGCTTTATTTTTATTAAGCACTTGTTACAACAATAAGAAATATTGCATATATTTCTCCTTAATCTTAAAATTGAAGCGTTCTCGATTATCCGAAAATTTCGATTTCCGAAAGATGGCCGGTCCCAATCACTTCGGATAATCGAGGTTCTACTGTATACTAAAATTGCACTCCCTATGAAACGCCATTATTTAAATTTTCACGTTCTCTTTCATATTATGCACGCTATTTTTCATTTTACTTAGATGCTTATTTTTATTTTCGTAATCATTGAGTAATTCGAGTCCTAGTTTTGGTTAGTTAAATGATGCTTCATCGTTACATATTGAACTTTTGCGTTTAGATGGGTGGTTTGTATACCGCCGCGGAGAGCGGCCCATCTTCGTCCGCAGTCTTTTATTCATCTACTCTAGTCCCACTCTTTTGCGGAAGCCAGAATGAAAAAAAAAAAAAAAAAAAAAAAAATTCAAAAATTGAAACCGGACAAATTTAAAAGGGAAATTACACAAATAAAAAACACCGAAAAGCGAGATGGGAGGGCTCGGGGCGATGAAGCTACCGAAAGACTCCTGCTGCTTCTAGCTTATTATTAGTCTCGGTGGGGGTTGGGGGCGGGTGGGTGGGTCAACCGCCGCGGAGAGCGGCCCATCTTCGTCCGCAGCCTTTTATTCATCTACTCTGGTCCCACTCTTTTGCGGAAGCCAGAATGAAAAAAAAAAAAAAAAATTCAAAAATTGAAACCGGACAAATTTAAAAGGGAAATTACACAAATAAAAAACACCGAAAAGCGGGAAGGGAGGGCTCGGGGCGATGAAGCTACCGAAAGACTCCTGCTGCTTCTAGCTTATTATTAGTCTCATAATACTATGCTGCATTTATCTCAATTATTGCAATAGCTTTATCTCAAGAACTAATGCACAGATTTTAATAAAACTTCAGATTCAGTTACAAGTTAAGTTGTTGCTTATTGAATTTTGGTGCATATCGCCCAACAGGTAGTGCTGCTATGCTGCATTTTTCGCGATTTCAGCAGTAACTGTTATCTCAAGAACTAATGCACGGACTTGAATAAAAATTTAGATTCAAATTTAGAATGGTTTCTTTTATAATGGATGGATAGCATAGACTAGCGGGAAAAATTATCTTACTTTCATATCAGATGTAAATTTCCAACTAGGCTAAAAATGCCCGGACCAGGATTCGAACCAGGGATTTCTTGGCTGAAGCCGCCAATGCTCCACCATCTGAGCTGTCCCGGACGAATCCGGTGGAACTTTTTCACTCAGCTAACCTTATTGATTATAGCATCTGGTCTGAAATCTGGTTAAGCTCAACAGAATAAATCGCAGGTAATGGAACTCCAGAAATCGCTGGATACATAATTACACTAGATTAATTTTAACACAATGTTAAAATTAATCTAGATTAAATGTGTTAAAATTAATCTAGTATCTTACTTTCATTGAAATTTATTTGGATGGTTCAAATGGTTTAACTGGTTCATTTTGTTTAAATGATTTCGGATCATCCAAATCATAACAAAAAAATTAAGCTTTTTTTTTTTTTTTTAACAAAAACACTTATTTTAACGTTATATTTATCAAATTTTAATAATAAGACAGATATTTTCAACAGTAAATTCGAAAAACTATTAATTCGTGAATATTTCCGATGGGAAATTTAGGAGTTTGATTAGGATTCGGACGTAAACCAAAATGTAATAAAGTCAGCGCGGTACACAGTGTATGTTCGAAGCATGGGACCCCGGACTTTAGGGGCCCCGGATTTAGTTTTCAATTTATTTTAACCCCTTCCGTGCCAGTGAATCCACGTATGGCTTCATGGCCTAATTAACTACAAACGCAAGTGGATCCACGTATGGATCCATGTCCATTCATTATTCTATCGTTGCTGCTAAAAACGGCATAGCAGGAATATATGTTTGTTTATAGCTGGTATTATAAGAAATGCTGGGAAGTGTTTAATTTTCCTTCCGCAGCAGAGATGGCGCCCCCATACAGATGAGAATGCTCTTTTCTCGCATTTCTCGTCGTTCTCAAATACCACATTTTTCTGTCGTTGTTTCTCTCGCATTTCACTCTTATTTAATTCTTATTTATTGTTTATATTGTCTCTCTTTTTTTAGGTTGACTCATCAAATACCATGGAAAGTTGAAGAACTGTGGCAGATTTAATTAATTTTGTATTATCGTTATATTTCTATATGTTTCGATTTAGATACAAAGATATAGGGGAGGGGTGGCTTACATTTGGGAGTAGAAAAGAAGATCAAAATTGCTTAAAAGTGGGCGGGGACTTAATTTCCATAAACGGCTTCCCGTGGGGAATTTGCGGCATTTAAAAACGATAAAATGTGCTTCAAATTTTACATTAAAGCGTCTTGTAATAGTTGAAGTTTCATTTCAGTGCAATATTATCCAATACTTTTTTTTTTGTTAAGCAAAGTATATTTAAAGATGTAAAAATGCAGGAATCTACAATCCCGTGATGTCTTTCATGAGAAACTAGTCTTAGGTACGCCTAAAAAATTCAGAACAAAATCCCTAAAGTGTATTTTAAATTATGCTTGAAGAAAGGTTTTAGTATTTACCGTAGTATATGTAGAGCCCTAAATAATCTTGTGCCATGTATCAGTCTTCGTTTGCTCAGACAGAGACAGTAATGATAGGTATGTCATTAACTTCAGTTTTTAATAGTTTTATAATTCATGACTTCCATGTTATACTGTTGTTTATTGCATTAGTTGGTTATCATTAGAGAATAGGTTAAACTATTACTGACTTAAGGGGTCTTAGGACTCTTAACATTGTAAAAAATGAAAAGAAGGTCATTTTCAACATTTAATCTCTTCAAATGTATTTGATTTTAAGACACAATTTTATATTGGGATAAAAAATATAAGTATGTTCTTTCATTTCCTGTATTTAAAAAATTGCAAGATTCAGAATTAGAGTTTTCAGGGGGCTCCAAACTGTCAGTTATTTGCATAACAGATTACGCGCAGGATTACAAAATAAATATAGCAACTAAAATGGCCAACTTATTCTTAAAATTGTATTAACCTGAACCTAAATATTCTAAATGCCATGACTTCTGTTCTACTCGGAATTTCAAGGAAACAATTATATCAAAATATTCAGAAAAGATAGAAATTTAACATCTAAAAAAATTAAAATTTCCTAAATTTTAAAGCTTTAAGAGTTCTGAGGCCCCTTAAGCATAATTTCGATAATTTTCTCATTATTTTACAAAAATGTAATGCAATTGATTTCCATTAGCAAGAAAATAGTTGTACCGATAATTCAATTATAGTGATAGTTTTTTGCATACAGGGTCAAAATCTTTATTCTAAAATTTACGCAAGAATAGAAGATTAATATATATACAGGATGTTCCAAAATTCGACCGACACTTTAAGTGGGGTGATAGCAGGTATCAATAAGATGAAAAATTGCCACAGAACATGAGTTCACAAACCACGTATTTAATCAAAAATACAGGGCGTTCTACCCTAACTCAACGCTAACAACTTTCAGAAAACGGAAGTATATTATAATGAAACTTTTAATTGAGATGCTCACTTTTGTTATAAATTAGACAACACAAAAATAAAAAAGTGGTAGAAGTTTCCATTATACGCGCCACCAGTATGCACTTGACGTCCACATTTTGGATTGTGATTGTCAGTTCATACGGTATCATCCATTGCTTGGGCACCAAATTTTTTCAGAACTTTTCGTGGTGTTATCACATTTCACACAAAATAAGGTACATATCGTTGCATTTCCATTGAAGTTTTTTTATTTTTCTCAAAATTTTTGTCATCAACCCAATTTCAGTTAGGATAAACACACTGTATTTGTGATTAAATAAGTGGTTTGCGACCCGATTTTCCATGGCAATTTTTCATCCACTTGATGTCTCTTGATGATCCTCAATCACCTCTTTTAATTTGTCGGTCGAATTTCGGAACACCCTGTATATATATACATAATTAAAAATCCCTAAATTAATTCCAAACTTTACCACTTAATGTAAACTTTAAATGAAGTAAAAAATAGTAATTGAACCAAACAATAAAATATTAAAAGGAATTAATTAATTCAAAGAAACTTAACAAAATCAGCTGAATCTTGACCAAAATTAAAAGAAGTAACCAACTACATATCAAAATAACAAACCAATTATGATGGAGTTATAGGTGTTTCGTGATCGTTTTGCATAGTTTTGGTAAGTAGAACACGCTGCAATCCATAGCAAACTCCAGTATTTCATAAATTCGTTTCCTATATATACCATCAGGCAATAATTTAGTAAATATTTCCATGGAAAAAACTTTATTATACGAAATAGAAGGCTTTTAGTGGTCCCCCCCCCCCCCCCATACTCAGCAAAACTGTGTTGGGAATACACCGATTAGAAAAAATCGGTTAGATTGGGAGCGATATTAAAATTTGAGCAAGATAAACGCCAACTACAGAAACCACATTTGGCTATGAATTAAAAAGTGAAATAAGAAGGCAATCCTATTATTGCTTACAGAAGTATAACGGCAAAGATAATTAATGACCAATATCTACTTGCAGGCAGATGTAAAAATGTAAGTTATGGTTCTTTTACTGTTTATATGAGGTGCCAGAAAGCTTAAATTTATCACCTTTAGATTACGCTAAGAGATTTGTAAAAAGTGTTGTTTCTCTAATAAAATATCAGGGGAAAATATTTATGCGGGGATAACGATTGCACTTAAATTAAAAATAAAGAGAAATCTTTTTTGAATGATAGCTTATAACAGAAGAAAGGAAAATAAATTTGGAAAAAGGAATAATTTTGAATGAAAATATAACACAAATTTATGGCTACGCCATACCAACTAAACATGGGGACATGCTGTGTTCCTTATGACACGCAATGCAGGGTTAAAACTGTTTTTATGCATGCAACATTCCCCAGATTTACCTGTCGAGTTCACATAGCGAAGCCGAAAGAAACAAGATCCAAATCAAATTAAACAAAATGAAACTGATTGACCAAAAATCAATCATTTCCAACAGCGATCCGTTTACTTTCTACTTTCCGTAAATCGTATGTCTCGGTTAAAGGTGTCAGTTCACTTCTATTCCTGCATGCGCTTACATAGTTAAACGTCATATTTTTTACATAATTCACAGGATAACCTTGTTTCACAGCATTTCCTCCTTCAATTTCCTCCTTCAATTTCCTCCTTCAATATCTTTCTGTCTGATGTTAATTAGTTTAAACTCTTTAAACCGTTAATAAAAATATTTCTAAAGATCAATATATGAACATTAGAGTTAAAGTGTAGCCTTGCAATCGCTTTAAAATTAAAGTAATCTCTTTTATTTTGTACTGTTGTAATAAAATTTTTATTATCTATTTTTAGATTTACATCCAAATAATTTATATTTTGATTGTTGTTGTTAGAGGATAGTTTCAATTCTAGATTTTTCGCGTAATAGCTACAATGAAAGTTGGCCTTCATCCCATTTAGATCAATAAATAAAACATCGTCTATGTATCTGAAACTGATTATATCTTTATTATGCATATATATATATATATATATATATATAACCATTAAATAAACATTACCGACCACCATCAAATATATATATATATACTGTGAAACCCGCTTAAGAAGTTTCCCAAGGGAATGGGAGGGAAAAACTTCTTAAACGGGAAATTTAGCATTTTTTGAAAAAATTAATAGTTTAAATATTGATATTCAGAAGAGGGTTTATTTTATCTTAGTACAATAATACAAAGAGTATTTTCTGTAAAATTGAGTTTTCTTAAGAAATTTAAATTAGTTTGCACACTTAAAAAATTAGCTAAAAAAGTAAAAATACATAATTACCTTAGAAACTCTGTGTTTAATCCAAGACAAGAAATTTCTCTTTAAGAGTCATTTGATATGTTTTTGCAAAAAAAAAATCGGTTATAGTTTTTTGTTTCTGTTTTTTTTCGGCAACTTTTAATTGATAACAGTCTAATTGTCTTAAGCTTTTGAAAACTTCTTCAGGCACATTTTCGACACTTTCGATAAAACGCCGAAAGGTTTCTAGTCCTTTTACAGCTTCCGAAAAACTAGGAATTTCCACATATTCTTCCTCAGTTTCACTCATTTCTTCATCTACTGTCATTTCACAAATATCATCCACTGTAAGCATTTCACATGGTACTACTTCATCATCTACCGATACGTACTCCTCAAACGATACAGTGAAATCCATCTTTCTCTGAAGAGTCTTCCAATCATCCTGAATATCAAATTCATATTCTTCTGTTGATTCTCCGTTCAAGAATCCCGCTTTCTGAAAACAATTGGCAATGACAGATGGGGTTATTAACTCCCATGCAGATAAAATAAAATGAATTGATTCCAAAACGTTCACTTTTTTTAACTCTCCAGTATTGTCAAGTTTTTCAATCATCCATTTCACTAGCCGTTTTCTATAATGCTGCTTAAACACTTTAATTACTCCCTGATCCATAGGTTGTAAAACGGAAGTTGAGTTCGGTGGTAGAAAATGGACTTTTATGTTGCTCAAGTTTTTCGTGTCTTTGGAATGGGCGGCACAGTTGTCTGCGAAAATGATGATGTTCCTCTTAGCTTTCCCCATTTTGTCATTTAATCTTTTCAAGTAATCTTCATAAATTGTAATTGTCATCCACGCAGTCTTGTTGCTTTCATAATCACAAGGCAGCGACTTCACATCCTGAAAACATCTGGGTTTCTTCGATTTTCCAACAACTAAAATTGGCAACTTCTCAGAACCATCCATGTTGGCACCCAATAAAATTGTAAGTCGTTCCTTATTTCTTTTACCTCCGTGACATTTTTCGCCTTTATATGCATATGTTTTATCCGGTAAAAGATTGTAGAAAAGTCCACACTCATCCATATTGAAAATGTCTTTAGGATGATAGCCGGTTATCAAATCTGGTAAGATTTTCTTCCACTCTTCGATTTCTTGTGGATCGACACTTTTACTCTCGCCTTGTATAGAATTATAAGTCAATCCAATTCTTCATCCTATCAATCCATCTATTTGAAGGAGTAAATTCAATCTCCATTTTTTTGGCAATTTCCTCAGCCTTCTCTCTAAGAATAGGTCCGCTTATAGGAATATTGGCGAATCTGGCTTGTTTGAACCAAATCAATAACTTTTCTTCCATAACTTCATATTTTCCTCTTTTCACCTTTTTAATTTTACGAGATTTTTGAGAACAGTTTAAAATGAGATCTTGTTTTGCTACAATTCCATTCAGAGTAGTCTGAGTAGTATGTTCAACTTCTTTGCAATTTCAACACTTGTTGTTTTTGCGTTACTATCAACTTCTTTAAAATTTTGATGTTGTCTTCAGTTGACAAGGCTTTCCTTTTAACTGCCTTGCCCGACATTTTTGGGAAAAAAAAAACAGATTTTTTTGTTCGTATATTTTCTAACGAGAAAGCTTTGATGTTATGCACTTTGCACTGACTTAAAAACTGTGAAATGAATAAACCAAACGCAGCTTTGGTACATTACACTTATGGAATAGGGTGGTGGGAAAGAATCTGTTGTAACTAATGAACTGAAAGAACCACCCATCGGTAGGGCGGAGCAGTTCCCTTTTCTCTTTATCAGTCACTATTGTTACAGTGACGAGGGGCCCATCCTCTACCCACATTTCATTTCCATCAAACACGTTAAACAGATTTTAAGGTGAAATAGAGGTGACCACATCTGCTATCAGTCCTAAACATTGACCTTTCCGAATAGCGAAGAATAATAAAGAAAGAGATTTCAGCACAGAAAATAAAATAATAATTAAAAAGACAAAATAAACGAGTTTTGAAAGTAAAAATGGAAGGAAAAATAAAACTTTTTAAGCGGGAAAGAGTTTCGAACTAAACTTCTTAAACGAGTTATTTTAGTGTTGTAAGAATAAGAGAAAAATGGGAATCGAAAATATAAACTTCTTAAACGGGAAAACTTCTTAAACGGAAACTTCTTAAACGGGTTTTACTGTATATATAAGCTTTTTGTACAACTAAACCATTTAAACACATGGAAATTGACCAAAATTGATGCAATAACCAGTTATAAACAAAAGATACAATAATCCAGCTAAATTAAAACAAATTATACCTCTAGATATAAAATAGTCAACTATTTGAAATGTTAACTATAAGAGCCCTTTCAAAATAAGCTAGCCAAGTGATTTAAAAATCCAGATGCCAATCAGTAAGTTATTGAAGACATAATGTCAACGGCCAAAAAGATCAATTGTTATAAAAATAGCAAAAATCACAAAAAGTTATTGAAGTGCAGCATGGTATAAAGACGTTATATATAATATATTATAAAGAATGTTTCAGTTCTGAGAATTTTTAATCCAAAATAAGTGTTCATAAAGTTTTATAATGCTTAAATAATACACATCAATCATAATGGAAGTTAAAGTTTTAGAATCCATAAAGAATTTCCACGCCATGTATTAAATAGGTGCCTCCCACTTACTTTTCTGAAAAATAGCGTCGCGTATAAAATTTGAATATCATATTAAAGAAAATTTTGGCATGTAAGAAAGTAGGATGATATTTACAGGATAGCTTTCACTGATAATTCCAAATGTTTCAGTAATTCAACTTTTGATATTTCTTTACTACCTCCTTTAATGCATTTATTATATTAGCTTTTAAAATTTAAAATAGGTTGCTATTTTCTAGTACTAAGTTGCACTTAAATCAAGCTTGCAATCAGAAATGTAAATTAGTAATCAAAAACTTGTGAAGAAGTATAATTTCAATACTTTTAACACTAGACCCGCGGGAAATTTTACTCAAGTTAAAAAAAAAAATATGTTTGACGCCAGAATATTTATTTACAATAATTTACCTTATTTATTTAAATAATTTTATATTTAACCTTTTGTACTCGAGAGGTGATTCTCACTCACGACTAGTGTTGTCAGATGTACCGCGTAAATCGGGGCTCCAAATCCTTTGAATACCAGTTATTTCTTACAGTTTATTCCGCCATCCTTATCGCAGACAATTCTGCGATTAGATAAGGCGAAGAAAATTACTTTAAAATACTGGTGTCCAGAGTATTTGGAGCGTTTAGGAGGGACATCTAACAACACTAACCCCTTGCGCTCTGGCGCTTTTAGCGGATGTATGTCACTAGCCACCAGTGTTGCCGCATCTGGCATTTTTTTTTTTTTTTGAACACCACAGAAATTTAATTGTTATTTCTTTTTACTTTACTTATTGAAATCAATCATCTTGTAAAGTAAACATAAGAGTTAAAACTTTCTGTTGAGAAATTGGAATGCCTAATTAAATAAAATCAGCCAGATATCAGGACCAAAGAAAATAATTTCAATTTTTCTGATGATGATTGAGTAAATTCAATCGAAACATGTCAAATTATTAAGATCTTTTAATGTATTTTATTAACATTTGACGTCCTTTTTAGCAATTAAATGTTTAATATATATTTTGAGTGTGTTTTTAGAATATATATTTTTGAAATATTTTTTATGGACGTATAAGAGAACTTCTGTTTATAATTTAATATCATAGAAAATAAGTTGAAACTGGTGTGAATCAATAAGAACTAAAAGTCTTCTTAAAACACCATCCAAAACTTTTAAATGCGCTTGGCCTTTCGAAAGATCTGAGTCTTTCTCCGTTAGGCGCAAAGAAGACGGGTTTCTACTATGAAAGCGTCTAGTGTCTTGCTGCTGCTTTCATAGTAGAAGCACGTCTTCTTTGCGCCTGACAAAGAAAGACTCAGATCTTTCAAAAGGCCTAGCGCATTTAAAAGTTTTGGATGGTGCTTTAAGAAGCTCTTTTAGTTCTTATAGATATCATGACGTACGCTGCGTATGTCATTGTCGAAAATGACCAAAATAGTATGACGCACGCTGCGTACGTCACAGAACACAAGAGGCTAGTGGTGAGTGAGAATCACCTCCCCAGTGCAAAGGGTTAACTTACCTTATGAAGACATTTATGTTTCGTATCCACATCTATGCATTTGATACGGGTCAAAACGACACGTTATCGCGGTTCTAGTGCTAAAGGACGGAATATAAACTTACAAGGAGGTAACAGCATCTAAAATATTTTTTAAAGTATAAAAATTTTTATTATATGACCTTCAAATAAAAGAAACAAATCAAAACAAAAATAAATAAAATGAAAATAAATAAAATAAAATATGTCTTAGACAATAATTAGGCTAGAAAAACATTCTTAAATTTTAAAGTATTTAAATTGGCGATTATCGCAAAAACTTTGTCTAATTCAATCAAATTCGTGGTGATATTTTAGAAATATTTCTCTAGAAAAGTTTCAAGAACACTAAATTTATTTTTCAGTAATTATAGTGTGATAAAAGGATTTGTGAATTCTTAAACTAAAAAGCTAATTTAATTTAAATCTGTATTTCTGAATTCCTAAAGAAGATACAGTGTTGGATGTACCAATCCCTTTCTTCTATCATATACGACTTAAACTTTCAAAAAGGAGTTAGAAAAGTTAAGACTTCATTATTATTAGATCAATACTATGCCAACTTTATCTTTCATCTTAAATTTCTGCTTCAGTCAATTAATCGGAGTACCAAGTAAAAATTAAATTTAAAAAATCAAAAAACCCGGCTGCGTAAAAAGCGATCTAATTAATTATTTTCTCATCAATGTGAAACTAATTTTAATATTACTTACCTATTTGTTTTTGTGGCCGCCCCTCCGGGTGGTTCCGACCCGACCCCTTGAGTGTGGGAGGTGACCGGAAGCTCGGCAGAGTTCGTTGTGTACGAATGCGAGGGGGCCGGATGGGGACGATTCGCCACCTCCTCGAGAGGCTCATCTCCGACAGGCGTTGAGCACGGTGGCTACGGTTAACGGACGTTGTGCATGGGTGCGTTTCCCCTTTTGATCCAGCGCACCCCCGGCAGCCGGGTTCTCTGGCCAAGCCGGATAGCGACGCTCCATAGGTCGATCCCGGTGCCGGTCTAAGGGCCGGACGGTGTCGCCGGGCGAAGACTAGCTAAGGCGATAGGACCCCATCCACCAATTGACTAAGAGGGAGCCTGAAGTATGAGTGAGGGCTTTGTAGTGGAAAGTCCTCGGTGCTCGCTAGTGACGACGGGGCTCGCGGGAACGCCATGCAGGGACTCCCGGAGCAACCGAAGGGCGAGGGTTTCGGACAGCGCCCAGGTTACTTTATGACTTGGGTGGCTCATCCCTCCGAGGACCTCAGCTGGAGCAGTTGGGAGCCGACCCTAAGGGTGGTGGGGTTTGGCGGTGCCCCCGTTGACCAAGGAGCGGTCGCGTGGGGAGGCCAGTATGGTTCTGGTTGCTCCACGTCGTGCCGTGCCCCATGGGAGGGGGTCGGCCGGCAGGTCCACCATCGAACACTACTCCCGCAGGGAAACGGGCCGGAGGCTCGCCGGTAACGCGGCGGCTCATCGTGCCTTGGGTGAACTCTTGGACCGATCCAGGTCCTCCGTGTCTATGCGGTACCGGAGTTTTCCTCGCCTGGTGATGAGGACCTAGAGGTGTCTCCACCTAACTTTCGAACGCACTAACAAAGGTAGCGGTCGGTCACTGCAAGGACTCAGGGGCCTTCGGGCCTGGGTACCCACGACGGCCGTGAGGTAAGGTAGTGGCGGGCGGGCTTCTGTCGGCCTCCGCTGGCTTCTCTGTCCTAGGATGGAGTCGAGTCGGTGGGGGCTAACGGGACTTCGTTCCGTCCAACCCCCTAGCGAGGCGGAGTCTATTCCGTCTAGGTGGAGCTTTCCGTGCCCGCCTGGGGTCGCTAACGGCACCTAGTCTGGGCCAACTGGCTCCCGGCGTGATCCGCGAGGGGTTCCGTCGGTTGAGCCGGGTGGTTTGGGCGAAAAGCCAGGAGCTGGGTCGCTTTACGGCCGGAGGGATTTTCCCCGTCCTCCCTGGTTTTCAAGTTAGGGGCCCTTCATTAACTTTCCTATCGGCTGGCCCACAAAAATGTCTCTGCCGGAAAATGGTATCTGATCTTGGGGGCCTGTCCGTAAATTAAATTCGGGTCGGGAAGCCTCGGTTCAGTCCGTGGGCCCAGCGTCTTTATAGGCGTCTGGTTCCTGCGATGGCTTGCGGGGTCTACCGGCTCGAGTAACCAAGTTTAGGGACCACTTGGTTTTTCTAGCTGGGTGGTGAGAACTATCGCATCGATTGTTCACCAACTTGGGAATAGTCGGCGTGACGTGCGCTGGGCAGTGCGTCGACCTGACCGGAGTTTGCGTGGGGATCCGCTCTGTTGGAGCTTGTCTGGCGGCGACCTTCGGGACGCGTCGCGGGTCTTGCTTCACGGGTGGTTCCTTGCGTCGACAAATGGGCCTGAAAAGGGCCTGGGACCGGAAGATGAACCCCTCATCTTACCTATTTGTTTTATTTACTTGTATTGATGACTTTTAAGTTATGTTTAGTTGTTAGTTCCTATCTATAAAGCTGTTTTGATGAGGCCTATAGATGTCTATGAAGGTTAGAGTTGTAGTAAAGCTAGAGATCCTACCTACACAACTTCCAGGTTGTGTAATACACTGGTTTCCAGAAATTAAGGAAAAATCACAAAAAGAGGGATAACTCGTTCAAAAATGAACCTATCCGTATGAAATTTCATATATTGTTAACTAAAAGATGCTGAATAAAATTACAAAATGCAAATTAGTGGCGCTGCAATCGGATTGCGTCATCTGTGCGGATTATAAAAATGCATTTTAGAGAGTACCGCTGCTGGTGTCGCTGTGATTATGAGATAAAAAAACTGAGATAGCCAATTCATTAGGATGACCTCGAGATGTCATTTGTTCGCATAACTACGATATAGAGCGATTGAAAGATTAGATGTCGGCCACAGTCAGACAGAGGTGGCCAGATGGCTAAATGTGAGCCCTTCTGTTGTTCATAGGCTTTGGAAACAATTTCAAACCATTGGTTTAGCCTCCAGAAGGTTTAGCCAAGGACAGGCAAGAGCTACGACAAGCACCGAGGGCCTATATTTGTGTTATGTCTACGAAGGAATAGACCAACAATACCCTCTCATCTTAGCACTTCCCTTGTTGCAGCCACTGGAAGGTTGGCATCAACGTCTACTGTGCGTCGAAAGCTTCATGAAAGGGGTCTTTACGCGATGCGGCCAGAAGTTTGTGCGCCACTCAACTTATGTCACCGGAGGGAACGTTTAAGTTGGGCACGTCAACATGTCCACTGGAAGGCTGATCAATGGAGGCGTGTTCTCATCACAGATGAGTTCGAGTTTAGCCTCCAAAGCGATAGTAGGCATTGTTTGATTTGAAGAGAGCAGGAAACACACTATCATTCATCAAACATTTGTAAAAGAGATTCGTATGGAGGAGGCAGCGTCTGTGTTTGGGATGGTATTCTTTGGGCGGACGTACAGAGCTCCATGTCTTTCCACGAGGAACTGTAAATGATCAGGTCTATAGAGATGACATTCTTGATGCTTATGCGCACTCTTATGCCGCTGCAATAAGTAATGATTTCCTGTTACAAGACAATAACGCTAGATCGCACAGGACTCACATAGTAAAAGATTATCTTCAGCAGTAAACAATTAAACGAATGGAATTGTCAGCGGGATCACTGGACTTGAATCCCATCGAACATCCTTGGGATGCTTTAGGATGATGTTTCTCTGCTCTCAATCCCCTTCTCAGACCCTTGCCACGCTTACAACTACTTTACAAGAGCAATGGCTCGCACTTCCCAGCGAACTTATGGATCGCATAATTGACAGTATCACACATCGCTGTATGTGCTGCATTGCTTCTAGGGGTGATCATACTCCATATTAAAGATACGTTTCCTATAACAAACTGACACATTTATTATGTTTATTTTATAATTGTATTAATTTCTGAAACCACAATCGTCTGGTAATTACTTTTAATGTTATTTTATACCTTACTATGTGTTGTACATTGTGTCTCAGTTTTATTAAAATTCGCTCGTAACATTTTGAGTAATTGCTACTTTTGTTATAATTTTTGGAAACCAGTGTATTTAAGCGGAGCTTCTGATTGAAAAATAGTCAATGAAACATCGTCTTCAATTTGAAAGTCCTATCCAATGATATGCCACTCAATACGATGCGTAAAATGTTTTCGTCTCTACCCGCATTTTGTATTTTAGGGCCGCCATTTTGAATTTATAAAAAGGAAACCTAGCTTATAACCATCGGCGCACAGACTGACGTTTTGTATAAACACGTTTTTCGAGACCTCTAGACGCTAAAACAAGTAAATCGGTCGAAAACCGGTAGTCGAAAAAAATCGTGACTGCAATACTTTCTTTTTTAGAAAGAAGTAAGTAAAAAAGAAAGAAAGAAATCAGTATTCCATTCTATCATAGGAGTGCTTTTGTAATAAATAGAACGCCATATTTTTGTTGGTTGAAAGTAATATTTACTGTGTTTAAGAAATAATAAAGAAATTGTGTTTCATTCATTGATTTTGAGTCTGAAATATAGAATTTGAGTTATAGACTGCTTAAACTGTTAAATGATATTGAGGTTATGAATAGATATTGCAGATAAGTTAAGAGTTTTGATAGCTGATATATTATTCACGAACCTGGTGATTTGAAAGAAATGAAGTTACATGTGGGTGAAGAAAAAAATTATTTATTTCGGTAAAAAACGAAGAATTTGCAATATGTGCTTCTGAGAAAAGAAACTGAACACCTGTCACGAATGGAATCTATCAGGTTATCAAGGAGGAATTGGGAGATTTCATTCTATATCTCCAAAAGAGATCGTTCTAGTTATTGAGCAATTTGTATACGCAATAGGCGGGAGAGAAGCAACTCGTTTGCCTTGCCTGTTCGAAAGAATTTCCATCTGTTTAATGTTCCGAGAACATACTCGTTAATTTGATCATTGCTGGTTGTATTTATAATTCCTTCTTCGTTGAGTAAGTCATTTACCAGTCAAGCCTGATGTCGCCTGTAATTATTGTACATTAAAGTGAAGTCATCTGTGATTGCTGCAACGTACGGAACACAAAAACCTAAAAATCCGATTCCTGTATCACTGAGCAAAGCGATATAAGTAAGCGTCCTATCTTAAATGGGAGAAGTAACCGCAAGATTAAAAGCGAGGTCACATCAGTCAAGGTCACGCGCCACGTAGCGGATGGAGTGTGAACTACAGGTGGATACCTAACTGTTTTCTTACTCACACCATTAAAATTGTAAAGTTTTTTTCACCTTGATTAATAACTGAAATGTCTCTGACAAGGCAAAGAAAACTTCGTGATGTCAAGTGCATCTGGATGCCCCTCTCGGTACGCAATTATTTATGTAGCAAACAATGTTCATTTCCATGAGTGAATACAGATTTAGAAAATGTGCGCCACACTGAAAGCCCGCTTATGTGGATTATCACTCCGTCCACAAGATGGCGCAACTGTGTTAATTTACGCCCGATTTCAGCATTAAGTTTGCACGCTTACTTATATCGCTTTGTCACTGAGCCTTCAGAGATCCATTTCTAATCATGTGGAGGTAAATGCGTCCATTAATGGAGATACTGACATAGGCCGCCATTCCACCTCTTATAAATTTAACACTTTCTTGAAGATTGTAGGGTTATTTCTAGCTCTACGTTTTACACGTTATACAAAATGTGCCTATTATAAGGATAAACTGTTAAACGGGACTAGCAGTAGAAGAGAGAACGTAGCTCTATTCATTTCTCTTAAAATTGACATAATCTTCTGACTTGCAACCAACTTAAGAGACAAACAGCCTAATTCCAACGATCTTGCCTGCTTTTCAGTCAACCTAGATCATAAGGCAGTCTTACAATTGATGGCAACCTGTCTGTCTTGGGCTTGTGACAAACTAGCGGGATGTCAGCCTCGTGGCTTATCACATTCATTCTCTCCATTCTGCCAACACTCTGCGAGTAGCATGGCCACTTGATCTTAACGCAACACATACCATAAGTGTGCCTGTGCAAGTATCAGAATTATAAAGTAAGGTTAGTGACGGTGACGGATCGTTTGAGTAAAAACTCTGGTGCCAGTAACCAATCAATGTTGTCGGAAAAAAGTGACATTTATTTATTTATGCGTTTCTGTCTGCTTCAAATATCGATCCCCACTTAGTATTCTTGCTCATCTACGATCTTGGCGTGGTCTTCGGAATGTATTTCCAGTCTCTATATCGCGGTTCTATATCCTAGAATCCACATTTATGGCAGCCCTGTGATATCAGCTGATTCGGATTGTGTCTAGACACTTTCTAAGAAAGCAATAGCAACTTCAAAGATTTCTGTTTCATTTAAATGACTTCGTTCAAATATTGCTCTCTCCAATACAACATATTTCAGTTATTTTTTTCAACCTTTTGTGAAAGCAATTAGTGACGTATTTAATCCGGTACTTTGTTATTGAGTGATTATAGTTTCAGGATTCCTAATAAGGATATTTTTATATGCTATTCGCAATTTCAGAAGAAATCTGCACTTTTTTAAACAACATTTTTCGCTATCTCTCATTGGCTTCGAGATACGGTCCATAACTTCAGAATTTCAACATTAGATGTTTTGAAGTCAATCTCACATGAGAGCGCACAGTTATTTCACTTATAGATAGACGCTTGTTTCACAATTCTTCGTCTGTGTAAGAGTTATTTGAATGTTCCCCGATTCAGTTGAAGTAATTTTAAGCATTTAGGCATAACATTAAAATCTGTTGGCGTCAAAAAGATTTAAATAAAATACTGACGAAATTTTTATCTACCCTATATATATAAAATCCTAACGAAACTATTTTTTGAAACGGAAGTATGAATCGACTGATTAAACAACTGATTATGTTTCACGGTGATTTCTCCTGAAATATGGAATACTTTGCGATGATATAAACACCAAAAATCCGTATTGATCACAGATCTCAAAACTGGTATTAGAATTTTTTAAATTCGAATTAGTTTTCGAAATATTAATTTTTTTCTAATTTTATATGCATTTTTCTAATGATGGCAACTCAAATTTTAATCAAATAGATTTTTTTTTCATATTTCTGAAAAGGTTGACATGGTAACCCGGCTATTGTTGTTTATTTGATAATAAATGTTTATTTACTTTTATTTCTTTTTATAAATTATATAAATTATTTTGTAAATAATAGAAAATAATTAAAAAAATACGGTACTAGTTAGATATTCCGTCGACCAATTTCGCCAAATTATATAAATCGCCAAAACACTCGCCAAATTATGCAAATTGACATAATTTTTATTTTAAATAACGAAAGAACAAATAAATTAGTATAAAGTTAATAAATATACAAATAAAAAGTCGAAATAAAAATCACTTGATGACGTAAACACGTGTAACTTGCTTAAAGTCAAGTGAATGTGACATTTACGATCAACCATTATTGGCATTTAATCTTATAGTTTGGCGATAGATTTTTGGTCGACGGGATAACTACGTAATACGAAAAATGCATATGTAACTGGTATTTGAAAACGAGGTTTTTGCCAAATTTTCGTAAAAAAAAAAGAAAAAATCACGCCAAACCTGCTGTACCTATATGACATCTGGCCGAATATTACCACTCGAAAAAAAAAAAAAAATGCTAACTGGCGAGTTGAAAAAAAGCTATTGGAGAGATTTGCATCCGGCTAGCGTAACAGTACCAAAAATTCTTTGCAACCATGGCAAATTTTATGTAGTTTTATTAAAAAAAAATTTTTTTTTGATTTTTTAATCAAAATGGAAAACTTACGGTCCCATATTGGCGCAATTTTTTTCTGACGCCAATGTCATATATGAAACGGGCACTTAACTGATGCAAAAGCATTATTTTGCTTGATATGGTAAGCCGGATGTTGTTGTTTATGCTGTTGATGCGTCCCCGAATTGGCATCGTTAAAAAATCGCGCCAATATGGGACGTAAATGACATCTGTGCCAAACTTTCATATGAACGGCGAAGGGATCAGACCGTATTTGTTTATGGCAGTTGATGACTTGAACTATTATAATATAGATGAAATGATGGCGATAGAATAATATTTGGCGACTTATCACCTGTGCCTGGCTAACATTAAAGTACCAAAATGGCACCTAGAGTATAAAAAGCGAAGTGGTCCGCCTGAACTGTTGATGATAGTCACATGACTTAGGCTATTGTTACAGAGATTGTTTTAAAATGCCGGGAGACAAAGACTCTGTATACTTAATTTATTTTATTTTAGCTTCTTTTCAAATGTTTAACTGATCCTCTTTAATAAAAAACGAAAACAACCATTGGATGTCTTAACAGCAACTGATTCGCCCTTAAATTTTTGCAATCAAAGGGAATTGAATGGAAACCCGTTTACAGGGAGATCTGCACAGCTTTTTTCAGTATAATTCAATCTTCTCTAATATTTTTAGAACCCATCAGATTAGCGTGTTTTTAGATTCTGCTGTTTGTGAACGGGGTTTGGCGAGTGTAGCTTGCAGGAGGCAGAGCCCCCTAGTATAAGAAAAATTTTAATAGAATTTAATTTATTACAAATATTATTTTAAAAATTCTTTATTGTACGTACGCATAAATTAAAAAAAAAATCAAGAAATAAGAATCATGCGTCAAGCATAGATTATGAAATACTTTCCAACACATTCAGAATAATGTAACAAAACTCCACCGTATAATAAGTTGAAATAAGATGCCCAATTGAACCATTTGGAATTGCATTACACATTTGAAATCCTAATTTGTGCAATTGCAATCCACAGTCGGAAAATTATCCGAATACTTTGAACAGCCCTATATATGATACATATAGTTGTATCTATTAAGGGCATGCAGGCAAAAATTTAGTTCAGTTTGGAATTACGTACCTCACTTGAAAATTCCCATTCAGCAAATTCCGCAAATAAGGAGAATGGTACGTGAATTCTTTTGTACAGCTCTGTATACTTCGTGTAGAATTTATGCACAACGCGTAACATACAAAAAATGTGTTGAATTTAAAAGCACATACCGAAATTGAAAATGCGCTTCCAGCAGTTATTGATGAAAGACAGTACTCTAACCGATTTATTTTGTGTGTTTGTAAATGAACAACAAATGCTATGAATATCCTATTCTTCAACTTGTAGTAAAATTCAGTTATTTGTATCAATTTTAATACAGTTGAAAGAGAGTAATGACATTAAAATACTCTGTAAATGATTTTTCCCATGGACCTTAAAGTAATAGAATTCTTTTGAGTGCAGCTGTAAATGAACTATTCAATACCGAACATGCCATGGTAAACATCATTAACAAATATCAATTGCATGAGCATTGAACATCAAAGCATATTTTCTCGAGTTACAGCGTGGACAGACAATTCCAATTCATAAACACTCTTCAACCTTGTTGGAAAGTGATAAAAGACTTAAATTTACTGAAAAATCGTAAATGCGATTAACAAGCAGTCATGAATAGTTTTGAGAAAACAAATTGTTGTTTAAGCTTTATTCATGAATGCCTTCTTAACAATGTAGCTTTGTAAATACTATAAAGCAATAACATTTATGGTTTCTTTAACAAGAGAATCGTATTTTAACTGGAGAATGGTATCTAGAGAAGAAAATAAGTAATACTGATTTAAGTGAAAAACGAATTCATAGTCACTAAAATAACTATAACGAAAGAGAATATAGAAGAATGTATGTGCATTTTTTTAATTGTGTTTTTTATCTATATGGACATTCAAGTTATCCATTTATGCAAACGTCTAAAATTTTTAAGTTTTCTAAAACTCCTAGACATATTTAACAGAAAAATGAATAATTTTATAACATCCAAGAACACATCAAAATATTTTGCTTCCATTAAGAAATTTACTTGGAAGCTGAAACATTTTATTTTAACTTGCATTTATGCAAAGAAATGCTATCAAATTCCATAGTCTATTTGCTCTCACATTTCCCAAGGCGCTTAGAATTTTTTAGCGTAAACAAAGTTGAATTTATTTATAAGATGTATGCGCATTTGTGAAACTAAATGTAAAATTCAAACACCCACAAAAAATGCGAGTCTTAATACATTTAAGAAATAAGACATTTACGATAGATACCAAAAACGAAAGGCTATTTATATCACAAATGTTTCAGTGGCCATTACTTTTGTATGCATAAGTTATAGTGATATAGATTTAAAACATTATTTAATTGAAAATGAAATATAAATAGGGGACAAAATATACCTGATAGAGTCAAAACAAGTGAAAATTTCCTTTTTTTTAAATCCCATTTAGAGTATATGATTTTATACCATTCTTTTGGAATTTTAAAAATTTGTCATTTTAGGTAGATTTTGTAAGAAATACTACCAATTACATTCTCCCCTATGTTGGAATTTTGGAAAATTCTTTGCAGATCTACACCTATCGTGACCCCTAGGATCCAAAACTACCCCCCGGTAAAAAAACTTTATATATATATATATATATATATATATATATATATATATATATATATATATATATATATATATATATATATATATGTGTATATATACATCACTTTTTTATGGACACGATAACTTCTGTAATTCTGCACAAATCTTTCCAAACTAATATCAAGGGGCATAAAACCTCGGTCGAGTTCGTTAATGGGCAAAATCGGACTAAGGGGGTGGAAATAGGGAGGGGTTTTGTGAAAAACGAAAAAAAACCCATAACTTCCTAATTATGTACGTATAGACTCAATTTAAAGTTACTATTACTTGCAAAAAAAGGGCCAAAAATATATGCATGACAGACATTTGATAAAATTAAAAATGGACTCAAGGGGCGAAATAAATAGCGGTTTGGGGAGAAAACAATTCATAACTCCGTCAGTTCTCAAGATATCAAATCAAATTAAATTTATTTTAAATTTTATTAATATTATCTACAACTTTTACATTAACAAGTTTTTGATAGGACCAATTCTTACCACAAAAAAATTAAAAACGAAAACAAAAAAGAGGTGTTAAAGAAGAAAAAAATCCTTATCTTCGTCAATTCACAAGATATCAAATCCGCATGATTTTATTATACAGGTCATCGAAAAATAATGCCTAGATTTAAAAAAATCATAACATCGAAACCTTTTATGTTAAATGAGTAATTCTTTCACTACACGATAACTGGTGAACGCAAGTTTGGTTTTAGTTCACCAGAATTCTTTTGCGTGTCTGTGTTATGCGCGGATTAGTTGCGCAGTCGTCAAGGTCAGGCGACGCGTCAGACAGCAGCTGCTCAGTACAATGTTGACCGTGCAAAAAAAAAAAAAAACACAGTGCGTGATTTGGTATGTGGAGTCAAAGTCAATAATAGTCAGCGTACAGCGGCTTTTTCGTAGAACTTATCCAGATCAAACTGCTCCTGGTGCTCACACTGCACACATTTGCTCCTGGTGCACACCGAACGGTGCTCACATTGAAACATACTAAGTTATGAAAAAAAAATTATTTTTTGCCGCACATTATATGACTAAAACCAATAAATTACCTTTCATAGTTTTTTTGTGACAGTTATTTAAAATCTAGACATTATTTTTCGATGACACTGTATATCTTCTTAATGTAATCTATAACATTTAGCGGTTGAAGAGAAAAAAATATCGTATTAAGAGCGCAATCAAATCCAAACTGCTTATTTTCTGACTCATTCTTAAATTCATTTTTGCTTTCAAACGCATCCAATTGGTAAGTTTTCTTATTCAGAAACATATAATGTGCCGTAATGGTCGATTTTTTGATAGAGGCAGAATATATTTCAAAAAACGATGTCAAAGTGGGCATTTTAAACTAAATTTCTCGATGCGATTGTGTTGGAAATAAAAAATACGGTCCTACTGAGAAAATAATTGTTTACAAATAAAGTTCTAATTAATTGAACGAAAAATAAAAAAATAGGTCGCTTATAAATCTCTTAAAAAATCACTTCTTCAAAATCATTTCTTCTTTTATTTCTTTTCAGTCCATTTTTATCTAAATTATGAAACATAAAAATTTTGAAGCTTTTATTTCAGCTACTATTTTCTCTGAGGAAGAAACAAGTTAATTAGACATTTATTATATTGTACTTTTACATATATTTTCAATTAAAATACAAGTTACTTTTCATTCAAATTCAAGGTGGAAGTTAAACAAATCTTATAGAGTTAAAAATCATTTTTAATACTTTCCAACATAGTTGAAAGGAGTTTATGATTTTGGCTTGTCTGTCCGTCTGTCCGAGTTCTAGCTCTCGTAAATATACTCGGATTGACCCGATTTTGTTGTATGTTAGTGATGTTTACAATAAGAAATGATTATTGAAAATGAAGTGTCTAACAATTTTAGTTCATTTGCAGGAACGGTCAAAAGTTTTCCGTTACATTATGGTCTATGGGAAAAAATCTTTCAAGTTCATTTTAATAATATTAGACAACTTTAAACATAATGAAATTGATAAGCATTTATGTAGTACACTGATCAATGCATTCTGAAGAGTATGAGTGACAAAGCATTTACTATTCATTTACATAATGGTCTACGAGAAAGTATTTGCAGCGCTTTTTAGTTCTGTTACACTATTTAAAAAAAAATGAAAATTATGTACATTACTGAGGTTTACTACAAGACACTTGTTGTATAACATGATGTGCATAGCATTTATCGGGCATATACGGGCAGGAAAAAGATTCAGATAGAGCACTGTATCCGAAAGACACGGTCTATTAGCTATAAGTGCTGGAAATGCAATTTCATTTATGGTATGCGCGTTTAAATAAATTTTTACTTAGTAAGTGTTGTATAAATGTTGTAGATCATTATACAGGGCTTCATAAAAGAATTCGCAAACATCGTGGATTATCAGCGTGAATGGCTTAAAGGCAGCTTTTAATTGAGTTATGCCCTTTCAAGTTGAATGATATTTAGTGTACTAAGAAATGTTAATATAATATAAATAAATTACATACAGGATCACACAAAGAACTTGGTACATGTCCTCCTATGGATGATAATCTTTGGAAGTGTGACTTGAGTAGTTTTAATTATGTTTTAACCTGAATTAAATTTTATCTTAATGTAGCGCATATAAAAATCTGTTGGTAATATACAGGGCCGTGCAAAAGAATTCAACTATGTTTCCGTATATTAATAAAAACTACTGAACTTGAATTTTCAACTTATTATGCATTTTCTTAGTAAACTAAATTTTAGAATACTTCGTAAAATATGTACAAATTGTAGATTAAATTCAGAGCTGCACAAAATAATTGGACTACTTTTCCGCTATGGACGGTAATCGCTGAAACCTGGTTTTCAAGTGTGTTATGAGTTTTCTAAAATGTTTACTTAGATTTTTTTTACCATATTAAACAGCAAATGTTTGGTAAATAAATCAGGAAGTGTGCGAAAGTGTTTCATAATCTATGCTTGAGGCATGATTTTTCTTTCTTGTTGGCTATTGCTTCAGTAAATTTATTATCATATACTTCGCTTTTCGCTTTTGTCATATATAATTATCATTTCAAATCTTTTCAATTATTATTTTGTGTGTGTGAAGGGGGAATGTACAGAAAAAGTTAAGTTAAAATTTTTTTTATCTGCATTCGTTCTTTTTACCTTTTTCAAATGTTTTAACACTTTCCAACGTAGTTGAAAAGTGTTTATGACTTCGGTTTGTCTGTCTGTCTGTACTCTAACTCGCGGAAATAACGCGTATTGATATGTAAATGATATACGTTATTGTGGTTTGCCATGGCATGTTCAGTATTGAAAATGAAATGCGTAGCAGTCATCCTTCATTTACAGGGTTACTCGAAAAGAAAATATTCCGTAACAGCAAGGTCTATGAAGAAAAAACTTTGCGGTGAATTTTAACAGTGTTACGCAATTTTAAATATAATGAAATTTATATACATTATTAAGGTGCTCTAAAACATGATTACTAAAGGATACGTTTGTGCAGCACTTTCAGTAGGTGTACAGAGGAACTCAAAAGTATTCCGTTATATTATCGACCGGGAGCCGGCAGCAGATACAATCACCTCATCGAGTTCACTGATGAAATTCTAGGATTAGTTAAAACTTGATTCGCATATTAAAACGCAAACAGTCAGCTAAATCAAATCGTGGTGGAAAACACATGAAAACCCGATTTTAGAGTCTGACTCGTAGGTTTATCATTGTGTTTTCCTGCTCCCAGTCCTCCATGTTTTCATATCTTTTGGAGCAAGAAAACACAATGGTAAACCTACGAGTCAGCCGCTAAAATTGGATTTTCAGGTGTTTTTCACCAAGATATGACTTGGCAGACCGATTGCGTTTTAATATGCGAATCAAGATTTATCTGATCCTAGAATTTTATCCGTGAACTAGATGAGGTGATTAGCTGTGCTGCCGGCTCCCGGTCTATTATGGTCTATGAAGAAAGATATTTTAATTGTGTTACTCTGTTACAAACATAATGAAATTTATAGGAATTTCTGACAAGGAAGGTCTCCATACGGGCATATTCAGAAAAATCTGAAAAAATTACAGAGTGTTCGTCTCCTGTGGATATATATGTTTATAAAAAAATTTTGGGCGGAACCCCGATAGAACGTTCGTAAAAAAATAATGAAAATTTCGTTTATTTGGCGATTTATCATCGGTTGGCGATGAAATGAAATTTCGAAAAATACTTTTTCATGTCGAATACTCTTTAAGATAAAAATATTTCATATTGAACTTGTTTAAATAAATTTAACTTAAATAACTGTAGTTTTGTCAGTTTTAGTTTGATTTAGCTATAGTTTTGTCATATATGTATTTATAATGAAAGTTAAATTTCAAATTTTATGAATTAAAACAAAATTCAAATTGTTTCAATATCTCAAAATAAAGTCCAATTGAGCGCTGTCGGTTCAATTTTGTTGTTATGGAAACAACGAATTCCTTGGTTTAAAATGAATAACTACTAAATGAATCTTGCCTTTATATTGAAATACGCTTAAATATATGAAATTGTTTTTAAAGTAATAAAATGAAGTAACAAGCAACAAAAATATGTAATACGAAAAAATGTATTTATTAAACTCTCTCATTGTTTATATTTAAATTCATTAAATACTTTTTACTTGCATTCTAAATATCAATTAACAAACAATTTTCAGATGAGTTAAAATCGTTTTCTTTTGGCGAGGAAAAGTACTGCTCGCCAAATCGCGTGACGCTTTCGTCTTTTCGCGCCAAATACTCGAAAGTATTTTATTTTTTTACAGACTTTCTACTGTAATTCGCCGCTAAATTTGACTGATCCTTTATTACATACATAAGTAGTTTAATTGGCATTTTTTTTTTCAAAATATTCTGAGTATGCCCAGTATGAAGACCTTCCTCGTGAGTTGCATTAAAATGTGCTTTCTGTAGTATATGGAGAGTAAATCATTTATAATTTAGGTTGTACAAAAGAGTTCGGTTATACAATGGTCTACGAGGAAAAACTGTCCGAAGGGTATTTTATTATGCTGCACTATTTCAAATATGATGAAATTTATATACACTATTGCGGTTTACTGCAAAATGCTTGCAGTAGAACACGATGTGCATTGAATTTATCATTCATTTACAGATGCACATAAAAGATTTCGGACTCAATACTGTATCCAAAGTATTGTCTTTAAAGGATGATTTCTAAAAGTGAATTTTCAATTATGGTATGCGTTTTTAGTTATATTTTTGCATACTACGTCGTGTGTATAAATTCTACAATCGTATGTCTTTGTATAGTCGTGTGTAGACCATATACAAGGCTACACAAAAGAATTCATAACCATTACTGAGAATGAGCCTGAAATGCTTAAAGGTGTTTTTTAATTTGAGTTATGCATTTTAAATCTCATCTAAGAGATTTTTGTAGCATATAAATAAAATCATATACAGGACTACGCAAAGAACTGGATCTATGGATAGTAATTACTGGAAGTGCGATTTCAGTAGTTTTAAAGAGGTTTTTACCTGAATTAAAAATCAACTTAATTTGTGGCGTGTATAAAAATCGGAAGGTAATATACAGGGCTGTACAAACAAATTCAAGTAGGTTTCCGTTTATTGGTAGAAAATGCTAGGACTGAATTTCCATTGTGTTATGCGTTTTCTAACTAAACTAAATTTTAGCATATTAAGCAGAATATCTATAGACCACATACAGAGCTTCACAAAAGAATTGGAGTATCTTTTAGGCTATTGCTGAAATCTATTTTTCAAATGTATTATGCGTTTTCTAAAATGTTTACTTTGGTATTTTCTTTACCTTACCAAACGGCGTAGTTTTGTTAAAATATTCTGGAAGTGCTGGAAATAGTTTCATAATTTGTCTTGACGTATGATTTTTCTTTCTTGTCTACAATTTAATAACATGTTACGCATAGCTCGATAAAATTCTTTTTCAAAAAATGTTAACCAGTATTAACGAGAAAGTGTAAATAACTTCAGGAATTTCAATAAAATTTAGCAGTTATCGTGAAAGAATTTCTTGAAATATTTTGCGGTTAGTGAATATCTTTGGAATGTTAAGAATTTACATAATAAAAAAAGTTATGATCTATTGAAATATCGATTCATTTCTAGAATAAAATGTATAGACATTGTTTGCGTTTCCTATATCTCTGTTTATTTTTATTATAAATGTTAGTTATTTCGTAATCGAGTTATTTAAGTTGAGAAAGCGATTTTCAACAAAAGGCATTTTTCATGTTATTAGAAAATTCCCTAATATTTAACTGGGTATATAATTATTCACAAAGAAAATGTTACTCAAAATTATAAGAAGGCCATATTTAAAAGAAATGGGTACGTATTTAATTATTTTGACCAAAAATATCCCAGAAATGTCTTATTTATAGCATTATATACGCTATCGGAATAAGTCGACAGAAAAACTAATGTGCTGTATTTATTGCAAAACGTTCTTCTATACCTTTCTAATATATTAATTTATTAGAAAAACCCATGGCTTTGCGCGCATAATAGTTGAAATATGCCAAGTGGTATTAGTATGCTTATTTTTATTACAAAAAATTACACTGTTACGAATAATTAAAAAAAAATACTAAGTATGCCACAGTTTGAATAAACTTCCTTATTACACTGCATTAGGTGAAAATGAAAATTAAATTAATAAAGGTAACTCGTTCTGATTCTAAATCAGTGCTAATTTAGAATGTATTTTGAAACTTTTACACTCATTTCAGTTTTCATGAATTTTTTAGAAACCTTTCTTAGCACGCATTTGCATCTTAAAAGTAACCATCACGCTATAGTTCAAGCTTCTAGTCTAATGACCTACCACCCTTCTGGTGGTAGTTGTACCAACTTAAAATATAGCACATGTTGGAACAAAAACTGTCACCATGAATTTGCCAACATAAATTTTAAAATCTTTTTTTTTTTTTTTTTTCATTCGGTAGAAATTGTAATTTAGAAAGTTTTTAAAAGGCTTTTCGCTGATTTTGCTCCTTTAAATTTTGAATCTTTTATAAACTTGTTGTTAGACAGCATTTATGTCTTATAATTATCTATCATGCCAAATTTTAAGTTTCTATGATTAACAATTGAATAGAAATCGTAATTCAGAACATTTTTAGAACGCTTTTCGCTTATTTGATTATTTTAAATTTCGATTTTTTCAACTGTTCTTAGAGAGCATTTACATTATATAAGTAACTACATACAAAATTTCATGATTGTATCCTAACAATTCCAAAATAATGGAAATTTGGAAAAAAATTAGAACGCTTTTCACTCATTTCGCCTTTTTAAATTTGGATTTTTTTAGAAAACGTTCTTAGATGGCATTTACATCTAATAAGTAACTACTATGTCAAATTTCAAGTTTCTCGCACTTTCGATATCCCAAAAAATTTAAGTTTTTTGCTCCTACTACCCCACCCCCTTTTGCCAGTGGCACCGGCAAAAAAATATGTAGCCTATGTTTGAGCAGAGAGAGAGACTGTCACCATATATTTGCAACCATTACTTTTTAAACCAATTTGGTATTTCCTGAGACTCCATAGAAGTCGTAATTTATAAAATTTTTAGAACGCTTTTCACTCATTTCACCCATTTAAAATTCGAAATTTTTAGTAGCTCTCCTTATAGATCAATTATATATTATATATATATATACACGACGCCAAATTTCATGTTTTTATCTGTAACATTTGAATAGAAATCGCAATTTAGAACGTTTTTAGAACGCTTTTAGTTCACTTTCACAATTTTTAAATTTCGATTTTTTCTTTTGACTGTTCTTAGAGAGCAATCATATCTTATAAGTAAATACCACGCGAAATTTCAAGTTACTATCTCTTCCAGTATCACAAAAATCGTAAATTAGAACGTTTTCTGCTTCTGCTACCCACTGGTGGTATAGTGGCACTGACGTAAAATTTATCCCATGTTGGAGCACGACAAATGCTTAAAAAATTAATTTAATAACTTTTAATATAAGTTCTGAAAATATTAATATGTTATATTGCCATCGGAATTACATCAGTGGATCTCAAATTTTTTAGTTCCAAATTCTTAAAATAACTAGTTGGATGTGCTAATCCCAAAACTTTCTTCTATCTCATATATTTTAATATTTTGAAATGTTGTTACAGAAGTCAATATTTCATTTTTATTAGTTCAATACTACACCAACTTTGACTTTCATCTTAAATTTCTGCTTCACTCAACTAATCGTAATAAAAAATAGTTAATCTCGATCATGATATTTATTAAAATCACGAATAGTCGCGAATAATCGGCTTATCAGGATGGGAAGCTACCGTCGATTCACGAGCCACTGATGACAATAGAACTACGAAAAATTAAAAAGTTTACATAAAAATCGGTATAACAGCGCCACCTTCCGACGGAATTTTTCCAAATTCAGGGAGAACCGTCTTGCCATGACCAAAATCATACACAGAAAATTTGGTTCAATTCTATGCATAACTTTATACACTTTTCGAAGGTACAATATTGAAAATAGCACAAAAATCGCTATTACAGCACTCCTTTTGGCGAAAGTTTTCCAAATTCAGTGAAGACCTTCTTGCCGTGATCAAAAACATACACAAAAAATTTTATTCAATTCTATGCATAATTTCAAACACTTTTCGATGGTACAATATTCAAATGGCACAAAAATCGCTATTACAGAGCCCCCTACCGGCGGATTTTTTCCAGATTAAAGAAGAACCTGCTTGCCATAGCAAAGAACTTAAAAAAAATTTTTTTTTGTTCAATTCTATGCATATCTTCATACACTTTTCGATGGTAAAATTTTTAAAATGGCACAAAAATCACTATTTCAGCGCCCTGTTCCGCGGATTTTTTGAAAATTAAGGAAGCACCTGCTTGCCATGACCAAAAAACATACACAAAAAATTTGGTTCAATCCTATGGATAACTTCATACACTTTTCGATGGTACAATATTTAAAATGACACATAAATCGCTATTACAGCGCCCCCTACCGGTGGATGTTTTGGAAATTAAGAAAGTACTTGCTTGCCGTAGCCAAAAACTTAAAAATAATTTTGGTTCAATTCTATGCATCCAGCGGAATTTTCCCAAATTCAGGGCGGACCTTCTTGCCATGGTCAAAAACATACACAAAAAATTTGGTTCAATTCTATACATAACTTCCTACGCTTTTCGATGGTACAATATTCAAAATGGCGCATAAATCGCTATTACAGCGCCCCCTACCGGCGGATGTTTTGCAAATTAAGGAAAGACCTGTTGCCATAGCCAAGAACTTTAAAAAATATTTGTTCAGTTCTATGCATAACTTCATACCCTTTTCGATGGCACAATATTCAAAATCGCACAAAAATCGCTATTACAGCGCCCCCTTTCGGCGGATTTTTTTCTAAATGAAGGGAAGACCTGTTTCCCATAGCCCAAAATTAAAAAAAATATTTAGTTCAATTCTATGCATAACTTCATACATTTTTAACACTTTCCAACAAAATTGAAAAGTGTTTATGACTTCGGTTTGTCTGTCCGTCTGTCCGCGCTCTAACTCCCGTAAATATACTCGGATCGTTCTGAAATTTTTGTATGTTAGTGACCTCTACCATAGCACGAACCCTATTGCAAATGAAGTTTGTAGCATGTTTAGTTCATTTACAGGGACAGTCAAAAGTTTTCCGTTACATTACGGCCTATGGGAAAAAATCGTTTAAAATGATTTTTAATGATGTTACATGCTTTCAAACATGATAAAATTGCTATACATTTATCAAGTGCACTAAAATATGCATTCTGTAGAATATGCGGTACAAAAAATAATTATTATTCATTTACAGGGTCACACAAAAGAATTCCGTTACATAATGATATAGGGATGGAGAAAATTTTTTTCGGCGTAATTTAATTATGTTAAATTATTTCATGTATAATGAAATTGATATACGTCGCTGAGGTTTATTATAAGTTATTTCATGTATAATACGAAGTACATAGCATTTACAGGGACACACAAAAGATTTCAGATACTGTATTGTATCCGAAGTACTGTACGGTAGCGATGATTGATGGAAATGCATTTTTAATTATGTTATGTGCTTTTATGGTTCACTATATATTTATGCATTGTATGTAGTGTGTATAAATGATGTAATTCGTATACAGGGCTACACAAAAGAATTCGTAGTGGTCACTGGGCATGATTGCAATTTGCCTAAAGGTGGTTTTTAAATGAGTTATGCATTCTTACGCTGAACTGCATTTAGATGACTAAGAAATGTTTGTACATAATGACATAGATAAAAAGATATACAGGGTCACGCAAAGAAATGGATACATGGCCGTATATATATAATAATTTCTGAAAATGTGATTCCAGTAGTTTTAAGAGTGTTTTACTTAAAATTTAACTTTAGCTAATTAGTGGCGTGTAATAAAGGTACTAAGTTAACTACAGGGTTGTAGAAAAGTATACAAGTATGTTTCCATCTATTAGTATAAATTGCTGAAAGAGAAATTTCAACCTGTTATGTGTTTCCTTGCTAAACTAAATTTCCACATTATACAGTATATATATCAACCTACAGATCAAATACAGGGCTGTTCAAAAGAATTGGAATACATAGTTACTATGGACAGTAACTCCTGAAATCAGTTTTGTAAATTTTTATGCGTTTTCTAAAATGTTTACTTAGTTCTCCTATATACCTTATTTCCCTAAATAACGAAGTTTTGTCAAAGCATTCAGGAAGTGTTGGAAAGTATTTCACAATCTATGCTTAACGCATGATTTTTTTTTTACTTGTTTGATGGTACAATGGCGACAGACACACAGATATTTTCTATAAACATGTTTTTGGGGATCTCTGACCCCTAAAACTTGTAAATCCGTCGAAATCCGGAAGTCGAAAAAAATTTCTATTACAATATTTTCTTCTATTGAAGATAGAAGAAAGTAAAAATACAAGCTGCTTTAGTAACTATCTATCATTTGCTTCGAAAGCAATTTCGAAATTTTATTTCAAAAGCATTTCTAACAAATTTCTTAAATATATACCTAATCATCTAATATATAAGTGAATGTACAATCGAAAGAATGTTGAACTTGATCACATGTTTAATATTTCCAAACACGCAAATATATGCATGCAAATTGCAACCTCTGTAACATAAAAATAAATACAGTTTGAAACATAAATTATTGCAGTGCATCATTTCTTAAATAAAATAGTTTTTTTTTATACATATTATATTCTTTAATATTTATTTTTATTTTTTTCTTTTCAGTGCTTTCAATATTTCGTTGTTCAATTTCAGCTGGCTTTTTTTGTGCCCAGCGTAATTTGGTGCATAATTAACTCCATTTTACTACGCAAATCGTAAACAATTGTAAACATGAGGAATGTTTGGCGATTTATCTCCTGCTGCCGGCTAACGGAAACATATATTACAATTAATGTAATAATTGAGATTTAAATTATAAAAATATTAAATGTTGTATCGTCATCGGAAATAAATCTGCGTAAATAATTTTTATAATTCGGTGTATTTTAATAACATTACACAAATTTAAACATATTGTAATTGATATATATCACTGAAGTGTACTACAATGTTTTTACCATAGTACGTGGTGAGCATGGAATTTATTGTTTATTTACAGAGGCACAAAAAAAAAAATAATTTGGATTCATAAGAAAATTAACAATAACTGAACTATTGAAGTCTACCAGCAATAAATGCTGGATGTGCGTTTTCAGTTGGGGTTATGCGTTTTTAAATTTCATTATTTTGTAAATATTACTTGGTGTGTATAATTTCTGTAGATCACACACAGGGATGCACAAAAGTTTTCAACAACATTCATCTATTAGTAGAAATTGCAGAATGGAAATTTTCAACTGTGTCAAGCGTTTAACGAAACTAACTTTTAGAATACTATGTAGTATACATACCTATAGACCATATACAGAACTGTACTAAAAATTCGCATATTTTCCCGAATATGCATAGTAATACCAGAAATCGTGTTTTCAAGTGCGTTATTCGTTTTCCAAATTGTTCATTTAGCCACTTTCTTTCACCTTATTAAACTGTGAAGTTTTGTTATAATATTCTGAATGTGTTGGAAAGTGTCTTATCAACCATGCAGTACGCATGATTTTTCGTTCTTGTTGGATATGCAGTAAAGTATCTCTACTGTTATAAAATTGCTACTCTTTTTACGTATTCATAAATAGAAATAAAAAGTAGAATTAAAAAAGACATAACTGCGGTAATTTAATCCATTAAGAACCGCATCTCCTTATAATTGACCATAAATTAAATTTTAAAAAATTATACATATTAATGACTGATTAAGCGAAAAAAAGTGGTATTACAATTTTTTTTAAAGGTGAAATATGATAATGTTGCGAAAACGCATTTTCAAATACAAATGAACTACATTTTTGCCATATGAAAAGTTTTAATGCATTTACTTTGTAGCGGCGCATTGAATTTACTACACATAGTTAGCTACAAATATCCGTATCTTGAATTGTTGAATTTTGTTTCATTCAAAACATTCCATACTGTTTCATTCATATTTCTAATTTTTTACAACTCGAATCAAAAACATTTTCTTGAAAATAAAACTCATATATACAATATTCGATAATACGGTGACAATAGTATTCAGAATAAAATAAACAAAAAAGAAAAATTCATGCGTCAAGCATAGATTATGATACACTTTCTAACACATTCAGAATAATGTAACAAAATTGTACAGTTAAAAAAAAAAAAAAAATATATTACGTCGAATTCAACCATATGGAAACGCATAACACATTTCAAAACACAATTTCAGCTGTTCTCATCTACAATCGGTAAATTATCCGAATTTTTTCACCAGCCTTGAATATGATATATAGATTTGTATCTAATAACTGCAAGCATACCAAAATTAAGTTCACTTAAGAAATACATACACTTCAGTTGAAAATTCCTCTTCAGCAATTTCCTGTAATAAGGAGAATGGTACGTGAATACTTTTGTGCAGCCCTGTATATGAGGTACAGAACTTATATATAGTGAGTAGTACGCAAAAAATAATTAAATTTAAAAGCGTATACCGAATTTTAAACCGTGCAATACAGCAATTATTAATCAAAGACATTAGTGTAACGGATTTCTTTTGTATGTCCCTGTAAATGAATAAAAAAATTCTATGAATGCCCTGTTCTAACATGATCTTAGTGAAATTCAGTGATTTATATCAGTTCCAATCCATTTGAAATAGCGTAATGTCGTTAAAATACTCTGCAAACGATTTTTCCCTATATACCGTAATATAATGGAACCCGTTTGAGTGTGCCTGTAAATTAACTATTAATCCTACATACTTCATATACAATACCAAACATGCTTGGGTGACCCTAAATAAGCTTTATCAATTGCATGAAAATCCGAGTACATTTACGGGAGTTAGAGCGTGGACAGACGGACAGAGAAACCGAGAAACCGAATGCATAAACACTTTTCAACTTTGTTGGAAAGTGTTACAAAATCACAAACATAATGTTGCGAAAACGCAACGTCAGTCTTGAATGGATTAACTATGAACTAAAGTACCGGGTGTCCTAAAAAGGACTGACTGATTTTAAAATTCAATAACTTGCAAACGGTGACACATATTTAAAAAATTCTTGCAGGAGGGTTATGCATAAGTTCAAAAGTTTTTTTTTTTTTTACAGTGATTTTCGATTTTAATTCGAATTACGAAAAATAGATGGCGCTGCGATCAATAGACGCTGAATTTAGACTCGATTTTTAGTACTTCGGGACCCACTTAATACATTTTAACCTCCTTTTTCCGCATGGAAGAAGAGAAAGGCCAAAAAATAGAGCCTATATATAGCGCCTATTGCTTACAGCGCCATCTATTGCTTATAATTCAAACTAAAATCGAAAATCACTGTAAAAAAACTTTTGACACCATGCATAACCTCCTGCAAGAATTTTTTAAATATCTGTCACCGTTTGCAAGTTACTAAATTTTAAAATCAGTCAGTCCTTTTTAGGACACCCGGTTTGATGGAAACTATTTAAACAGTTTCTAACACTTCGGTATTTTTCTAAGATTTTTTTTACATGCTTTATTTTAGATTAAGAGGTGTGAAAGTTATTAGAATAATTGTGAAATTTACAATAAAATCTTGTTATATTAAAAAATAATACATTATTTTAAAAATATTGATAATTTAATATTTAGTGCGCATCCTCTTGTATTTTATTAAAGATTCGATACGTCTTGACATACTTTGTATGAGATTTTGGCAATTAATTTGTATTTCGTTGTCATGGTGCCAAATTTGGATGAGTCTTTCTATCAGACCATTCTTGTTTGTGATGTTGAATTTCTTCAATTTTTTCTTTACAATGCCCCAAAGATTCTATTTTGAGTTCATATCTGTGCTGGTTCTAGGCCATGAAAGTGTTTTCTTTAATTAAAAATCTAAAAAAAGCAACAGCACAAACAAGAATAATCTGATAGAAAGACTCATCCAAATTTGGCATCATGACAACGAAATACAAAATTAATTTCCAAAAACCAAAATCTAATACAAAGTATCCCAAGACGTATCGAATCTTTAATAAAAAACAAGGAGATGCACATTAAATATTAAAATTAACAATATTTTTTAAATAATGTATTATTTCTTTAATATAACAAGAATTCACAATTATTCTAATAATTTTCAAACTTCTGCACAGTTATGTTTGTATGTGGCAGTCAAATCTTGTGATTCATTTTCATTCACTTTCTATTGACATAGAGCTTTGAAATTTGAAATGTATGTATATTCCTGAGAGCAATACATGAATTGGACGTTGATTATTTAATATTCGATCCCTAAGGGAGGGCAATGGGGGGCAACTTTACTTAATGGTTACTCAGTTATAGTTTGATTTCCGATAAAGAAATCAGTACTGTTTGTTTTCGGATAGCAAAACCATCCGTGCTTTTGCGTATGGTGAGGTCTTCTTTGATTTTGTCAAAATAGAGATGAACGGTGTTTGTTTAGCTGCATTTGGCAGAGTGCCAATCCTTGTGACAACCAACACATGAACAACTTCGGAAAATACCTTGCTCTACATAACACCCCTTTGGTTAGTAGAATCGTCCCAGAGTGCGGCTTTCGAAAACATTGAGTATTTGTTGAAAAGTACTAATGACAGGGGTACCAAACAGCGCCAAAATTTGGCCAACTTGGCGAAATACCGCCAAATTTTGCGACAAAAATAGGTTGCTATATATGAAACCATTTTGGCGATAGCTGGCTAACTTGTTGAAATTCCCATTTAAGTCCATTAATCTTCCAAATTCTAGCTCGTCGCAATTTAATTTAAACTCCGCGCATTTAAGTTTTTTCACTACTTTTCTGCTTTTTTTGTGCATTTAAAAATATATATATACATTCCGCATTCTTGGGAATTTTAATGAAAGCATGTGAAAAAAATAATTTCTTACCATTTTTATTAATCACTTATAATAGTGATACAGTAAAAAGACTCATATAAAAAATATGACGCCTTTCTATTACGAAAAACTACTTTAATTTAATATATACTGTATCACCTGTTACATTGAAAATAAAGCCTGCAAAACCGTCCAGACATGCAACAAAATAAAATTATCAAGTTTATTATGTGGCATGCATGCTCTGCTTTTCCAAAATAATCCATCATCTCCATATTGTAGAAGGGAAACAAGCGAAAATTAAAGCAAAGAAAATAAGCTAATAATCCAATGATACATCAAAACTTTTGACACAATTCAATAAGTTGAGTTTTTGTTTTGAATTAATAAAGCTAGTGTTAGGTTTTTATTTATAACCTCGAAAAAAAAAAGATTAATGGTGTAAAAAAAAAAAAAAAGTATTCTGATATGTTCCTCTAAGTTTGTTGACGTTGCATAGGAAAAATTATAAAAATGTTTTTAGATTAAATTTAATAGATATCAAGAAAAAGACTTAACTATTAAATGAAAATTAAAGTAATTTCTACACTCTCAACTAAATTGATTATAATTTCTCTAAATTTAGATGGATTGTTAACTCCAAGTTTAAAATTAAATATATTAACATTAGGGCTGATGTGTTTTTAATGTTTTTTAATTCTTATTTATTTTGCCAATTTTTTTATACTATACTTGAATACAAAAATAATGTTAATTAATTGTAGTTTACAATTTAAGGCTTTCTATAAAAAAATGTTGAATGAGGAAGTCTTGATATGTTATTTTAAACTGTTATGTTCTTTTTGAATTCTTTTGAAACAAAGAAATTTAACTACAAATCATTCACAGGGGCCGCAACCTCCTTTTATTCACTACCAATTTTTCGAAACAAAAATCTTACTGATATCTTGAAGTATCAGTCTTATTGATCTTGACTGATACTTTTCAAATGGAAAAAGTTAAAGATATCTATCATGAAAATTATTAATCGGCAATACTGGTAGATAAAGAATAGAGGCTACGACTCTTCATTCAATATCGAGGGAGTACATAATCACTGTAAATAATTTTTTTTAAATAAAAATAAAAAAAATTATTGATAAATGTACTAAGAACAGGGTTGTCATTCACCTGCTTGTGAATTTTGTGAATAGTTTTGAAAAAATAAAAGCATACCTTATTACTAACTCTGACGAAAATTATCGTATAAAAATATGATTGATTCCAATTCATTAATAATAACGTCTACTAATTAATGCTATGCTTAAATGCTGCTTAGCTTTCTTTTACATACAGAAACTGTAACAAACTTTCATGTCTTTACAAATAACACATAATTTGGCCGTCAAATTTGGCTTTTGGGGTAAAATGTACCTTAGAATATCAAACGAAAAGTCAGTTGGTCTTATAATTAAGGAATTATGCAAATTTAAGGTTTGGAATATCTAATGTTAAATACATTTTTCATCGTTGCAAAACAAGTTCTAAAGCATGTAGTTTTTTGAGCATAACACAAAAATTACTTGGAGGAATTGTTGTAATTTTGGATTTGCACATTTAAGCATTTGGAAATCCATTTTTGTAAAAAAAAAAAAAAAAATTAGTTACAATTTACATTTACTTTTAATATTAATCTCAAATAAAATATATTCCAAAATTCAACGCAAACGCTACTGAAAAGTACTATATAAGCAAGAAATAAGTTAAATACTTCAAAATACTACGCACTGCTTTCTGATTGAGACGAAATAAAAACTACGAATAATTCAAATGTAGCACTTCTTATTTATCAGATTAAAAAAATCAGTACCAAATCTTTCTGAAAGGAGGCGAAATAAATATTTAAGAGGATTGTACGTTTCAATAACCAATATGTTTAAAAAATAGTTTAATATGATATAATGTATGTTCAATATGGACTTCTTTGTTATCAACAGCAGGGCATAATCACAAAAACATATTTTCTATCTCTGAGTGCAGTAAGTCTGACTGAATATGTAGAACATAGCGATAAATGCTTACTTTCACAGCTGGCACACATATGGGTCTTGTACTATTGTTTACCGTATCAAAAATGTGTCTTTGATTTTTCAGAATATTTTGAACTTTGCAAGGGATATATTGAATATACGATTTCTCTAGGCGTTTTAAACACTTCACTGTAAATTGAAATGTCTGTAACTCAGACACTATTGTGTGTGAAATGGAGGGTTCAATTTTCAGATGCTTTAAAGTCTCTTTTTTCACTCACTTCAAATGTCTGAATCGCAGAATTTTCTTTTTGCTAAACATTATACGTAGCCATGTTTGACCACGTTAAATCCAAGAAAAATATTTGGCCATAAAACACGACTGCGTTTGTTACAAAAGCAGAACCTGATCAAGGCATATGCAACTCAGCCATGCTCTTGCCGCCTCCACCCCCATAGAGCCTGATTTTATACGCTCACAAATTTGGTATGTAATTTTCGTAAAGCTGATAATTTAAATGTTTTCCGACTTTATAACGATTATAAACCTTCAAAACCTTTTTACGGACAACTTTCTTTAGCGAACACTCGCCTTTTTAAACATAGATATATGTTTTTATCTCATAAAAGCGAACACATTCGAATAGCAGACAAATTCAACTTTCCCGTGGTGCCCGCAATTGAGAGTTTTAACTGTATTTAGATTTTTTTGTATTTAGTTTTGAATCTTATTCTACTTTTAGAATTCAAAATATTGATTATAATCAATACAATGTCGAAACAGATTTAAAATACAAGCGTTTCAAAAATTGCATATGTAAATTGGGGCACCTAAAATCGTAGGGTGGGAAGGGAACACTGCCCAGCATGCCCATGCTTTAATCAAGTTCTCTTTCTGGAAAAAGTCCAACAATGTATTATGGTTCGCTAAATAGAGGTGCCCGCTTTAAGTGCAAAACCCAGTTATATAAGTAAATATAATATACAATTCTACCTTTTTACTAATATTCATTTTAAATTTCAAATTACTTTTCTACTAAAAATAATAAAAAAATACATATTATTACTGATTTTCAAATCAAATATATACGTATATTTTTACTATATTTTTACAATTAGATTAACAGCACATAATTACATTGATTTCAGAATCTATAAATAATCATTAAAGCCTAATAAAGTGGATATAGAGATAAGGTGAAATCATATTTTAAATCATTAACCCTTTCAGGGGCGGTGGCATGTATGAAACCACTTAATTTTAATTCCCAAACGCCAAGATGGCACCAGAATTTTGGTAAAATATTTACCATTTAATAAGTATGTGAAATATAGCCTTTTTCATATTTACAAATAAATTTGTTGGTCAATTCCGGTGCCAATTATTTACTTCAACACTTTACCATTGAAAATGCTTTGCCCCTGAAAGGGTTAAATAAGATTTTTCGAAGACATCAACAAAACTTTCTGTCTGCCACCATGCTAGGCCCGCTCCACGCCTAGTGACGTCAGATGATTTCTGATAAGAATATCAAGACTAAAAGTTATGGTTTTGAATCAACCGTCTTGAAAATTAAACAAGTGGGTAAGTGTGATCACAGATCGCACAGAGGGTTTCGTTTAATATTCCTTTCAAAACACTTTATCCTTTTGAAAAATATGTTAGTTCCACATTTCGCAACCAGGGGCGCACTCTATTCTAAACAAACCTCTATCCAAACGAAACTCCGTTTTACATTCTATCCATAGATATATTAGTCGTGGGGATTGGGCCCATAACACCCAAGATAAGTAGGGCCCCTGGCGGTAAAAAGTGGAACTAAAATATGTAAGGCTATGGTGCATAATATGAAAGAATGGTCAAAGGGGGGTCGGCAAAAGTTGGAAAAGTGCTACCCAGGTGAAAAGGGAGGAGGTTAGAAAAATTGCTTAAAATACACAAGTTAGAACCCGGAGGAGTAAATAAAGACTTTTTGAAAATTTTATGATTTGTCGCCTGGCCTCAGGTGTTCTGCTATAAATATGCAAAATTTCAAATCTCCGATTTAATAAGGGGCTCAGTTAGAAAGAATTGCTTAAAATACGCATGTGGGAACCCAAAGGGTTAAATGTACGACTTTTTCAAAATTTTATGATTTGTCGCATGATGGTGTTCAGCTATAAGTATGCAAAATTTCACGCGTCCAACCTAAATAGGGTCTCACTTAGAAAGAATTGTTTAAAATACACACGTGGGAGCCCAAACGGTTAAATGTACGACTTTTTCAAAATTTTATGGTTTGTCATTTGATGTGAGTTGTTCAGCTATAAGTATGCAAAATTTCATGCCTCCAATCTAATTAGGGGCTCACTGAGAAAGAATTGTTTAAAATACACATGTGGAAGCCCAAAGGGTTAAATGTACGACTTTTTCAAAATTTTATGGTTTGTCATTTGATGTGAAGTGTTCAGCTATAAGTATGCAAAATTTCACGCCTCCAACCTCAATATCGGCACACTTAGAAAGAATTGTTTAAAATACACATGTGGGGGCCCAAAGGGTTAAATGTACGACTTTCTGAAAATTTTATGATTTATCGTTTGATGTGAGGTGTTCAGCTATAAGTACGCAAAATTTCACGCCTCTAACCTAATTAGGGGTTCACTTTGAAAGAATTGTTTAAAATGCACATGGGGGAGCCCTAAGGGTTAAATGTACGACTTTTTGAAAATTTTATGATTTGTCGTTTGATGTGAGGTGTTCAGCTATAAGTATGCAAATTTCACTCCTCCAACTTAATTAGGGCTCACTTAGAAAGAATTGTTTAATATACACATGTGGGAGCCCAAAGGGTTAAATGTACAACTTTTTAAAAATTTTATGATTTGTCGTTTGATGTGAGGTGTTCAGCTATAAGTATGCAAATTTCACTCCTCCAACTTAATTAGGGCTCACTTAGAAAGAATTGTTTAATATACACATGTGGGAGTCCAAAGGGTTAAATGTACAGCTTTTTAAAAATTTTATAGTTTGTCCTTTGATGTGAGGTGTTCAGCTATAAGTATGTAAAATTTCACGCTTCCAACCTAATTAGGGGCTCACTTAGAAAGGATTGTTTAAAATACACCTGTGAGTCACCAAAGGGTTAAATTTACAACTTTTTCAAATTTTATGATTTGTCGTTTGATGCGAGGTGTTCAGCTATAAATACGCAAAATTTCATGCCTTCAACCTAAATAGGGGTTCACTTAGAAAGAATTGTTTAAAATACACATGTGGGAGCCCAAAGGGTTAAATGGACGACTTTTTCAAAATTTTATGATTTGTCGTATGATGTGTGCTGTTCAGCTATAAGTATTCAAAATTTCAAGTCTCCAACATGTATAGTTTCTGAGAACGGGCTCTGTGACGGACAGACAGACGGACGGACAGACAGACGGACGGACAGACAGACAGACAGAGGAGCGAGACGAATAGGGTTTCGTCAGATGAACGAAACCCTAAAAAGATCAGAAGTTGACTCTTTTCAGTATACCAAATGGAATAATTCTGAAATGTTAAGAAATACCAAAACTGCACCAAAATGAGTTTTATCAGTCAGAACAGTTCAAAATAAATAGACGAAGACAATTCATTCACTGTATTAATTCTATGGAGGAATCAATGATATGGATTAATGGAGCCATGTTCAAGCTATATTCTTTGAAATACTTAAAATTTTTCATGATGTACAAAGCATTGAGGTAAAGGAAATCTCACTAAACAAGAAAAGCATGCTTAATAATTAAACGCAGCTATTAAATAGTGATATTTACTATAAAGACATGTGAATTCCAGTACATATCACATGATAAACCTAGGGGAAATGTAAAATCCGAATGAAACCGATATAAATCCTTATAAAATATTGTATACATAAATAGAACCTTAGAAAAGATACTCCAGTGTAGTAATTACTAAAAAGAAACACATTAAAGATAGCTTTGATGATAATTAAAAAGTTATGAGCCAATCAACAGGTGCTGTCACTGCCATTTCTAAATTAATAGCGTACATAGAGAAAGCTTAGGTTTGTATAACACAATAAATTAAATAAATAAAAAATTTAAGTAACTCAATAAATTAAATAGCTCTAAATATTAAACTATTTGAAAGGAGTCTTGTATAAAATATTTTATTCAAGGGGAATTAATCTAATATTTGAACGCATCGATACGAAAATGGATTTAACCCTTCTTTGCATAAATATCTTATTTAAATAATATAAAACGTTTGTTCCTTTGAGTTTTATCTTTGTCTTTGACATAGATATCGTCTTGCAAAGATTTTAAAATTTTAAGTGCTCATACTGAGATGAATTCCTTTTATATTCATCTTAATTTTAAATATTCAAATATGATTATGAACGCCATGAACATCAAAACATAATTTACTTGCAGAATAAGGGAAAAATAAAACTCTCATGTGCTTAAAATATATTCAAGGATGTAGCAGATTCGAATGTCTGCTTAAAAGAATCGCATTATACACTGATTTTCTTATTTGTCAGAAACAGAAGAGGAAAATTACATCAGTCATTTAGTTAGTAAGCTACTTAAAATACGTTAAATTTCCAATGTACTTTTCTAAAATATTCTTAAGTTGTTTAATTTCTTGAATTTAATACTTTAAAAAGGATGATTAAAAAATCAATATTTAATCATGTACGATGTGTTTGGAGCATAAATAAAATCTCAAGTAATACTTCGTAATATTACCTCCATTATTATGTTCCTAATTTATCAAATAAAGTCTTAAAATAATGCGTTCGTTTAAAGACAGACTGGGCTTTCAAAATCACGAAATTCGATTAAAAAATCGATTTCTTTAATTAGGAAAATTATGAAAGTAGATGCACAAATATCTGATCCAAAAAGGTTTTTACAATTGAAGAGCTAAGTGGAAGAACATGTTAAGTAACAAAAATTACATTTGAAGAAATTTAATGTGAAAATTTTTGTTCTCAATTTTAATGATTTATTTTCTGTTTGATACCATGTGTTTAAAATATTAACAGGTGTGGTACTAAACTCTATAAAAAAAAACTTGTCCATATTTAATTTTTAAATATTAAAAAATATCAATATTATTTGGATTTTTAAATATTAAAATATTAAATATTAATGAATCATGTCTTAAATCTTCATGGCTAAACAGAACTTTGGTATTTTAGCTTTACCATGTGACAGAATACCTGATAACACCTTCGTCCAAACGATAAAATCATTTTTAAGAAAATGCAGCATAACATGTTCTTCCACTCAGCTCTTCAATTCTGATGTGTATTCGAATATCTATAAGCTTTTATATTTGTAAAAAATGTTATATCGATACAGTTTTTATACTTAAAAATTTGATTTCTCAAAATTATAATTTCGCATATTTCTTACATTTGAAACGTTCCATTCTCATTGCGAATTACCAGATTCTTTTGAAATTTCTGCTGTGTATTCTCTATACAATACTAAATAAATGTTAGCATAAAAAAGTGAATTGCAGGGGGGGGGGGGGGGTTAGTGCTGAAATTTATATGCATATAAAAATATATAGCTATTTGTTTAGACAAAAAAAAAAAGCATAATTATAAAAATATATTTTTTCTGCTTGTACATTCTGCGAACTTTTACAATTCATGCCAACTTCCATTGTACTATATAATGTGTATCTCATAAATAAATATCGTCATATTTTAGGAAAAGAAATGCGCATGGGACATTCTAAAATCTGTCAATTATTCGCTATTTTAAGAATTTTAATAGTGATTAATTTAAAAACTCTTTAATGTTTTAACACCAGATTTTGAATATAACTATTTAAACTTATCATGAGCAAGCCTTTCAATATTCAAATGAATCCATTCAAAATGGAAGGATTTGATTTTAATGTCCACCGTCCCATTAAAGAAATCAGTTATAAGAAACGAATGAATTAAAAAAATATATATATATCCTTTGTTATCAACGAAAACATTACTTATGTGAGGGGTTTCATTTTATTGACAAACTGTTTTCTGGTACAAAAAAGAAAAAGAAAAAACAGGAACAGGATTTAAAAAAAGCAATTTAACAAATTACAACGACCATTTGGAAAATTATTTTTCAAAGACTAAAATTTAAGACATAAAAAATCGCACGGAGTTGATTATACATTACGTAACCCATGGATTAAACATTAATAGTGTTATTACACGTAAAAATTGCAAGCGACAAAAATCGCCTGCCACTCGTCAGATTTCCTGAAACTTACGTATTATCCAACTGAAACTTACGTATTATCCAAGCATTTCATTGGCTGTTCGGGAAAAGGCTTTTCCATCGACCAATTTTAAATGAAATTTCATTCTTAAACTTCTAAACATCCCAAAATATTACTTTTTACACCGTCGTATACAGAAAAAAATGTACTTTTAAATGCAATTTGTTTGAAAGCTTTATCTCAATTTGTTTCTGGGTTATTAAACTTTTTTGTAGTTTTTATTACTTTTTTGTCATAGTGGCAACAGAAGTATCCATCTCTGTTGAAAGTAAAGGGAAATACAGATTACTGTATAGACCAATCAGAAAACGAATAAAATGCGGATTCGACCAATAAAAAGGTTCAGATATACTTTTGATTTCTTACCCTGACGAGGAAAATAACCATTTTTTCCAAATGGTTAAAAGAAAAAAAAACAAAAACAACAACAACAACAACAACGAAAAAAAACTAGTGGCAATCCCAAAACTTTCTTCTATCTCATACTTGTTAATACTTCTTGAAAAATTCAGGCGGCTAGAGGATTTACACCAAAGTCTTATCAGCAACAACTTAAGTCAATTTAATAACTGAGTCTGAAGTTTTATTAAAATCCGTGCATTACTTCTTGAGATAAAACTATCGCGGGATCAGGAAAAATGTAGGATAGCAGCGCCACCAGTTGAGGAATTTACATGAAAACGTAGTCAGCGCCAACTCATATCAAGGACTAACTGAATCTGAAGTTTGATGAAAATCCACGATTTAGTTCTTGAGATAGAGCCATTGCGAAATCGTGAAAAATGCTCTATAGCAGTGCCACCTGATGGACGATTTACACCAAAACGTAGTAAACATCAACTCATATTAAGGACTAACTGAATCTGAAATTTGATGAAAATCCACGCAATAGTTCTTGAGATAGAGCCATTGCGGAAATCGTGAAAACTGATTTATAGCAGCATCACCTATTGAGTTATTTACACTAAAACGATGTAAATATCAACTCATATCAAAGACTTAACTAAATCTGAAGTTTCATAAAAGTCTGAGCATTAGTTCTTGAGATAGAGCCATTGCGGAAATCATAAAAAATGCAGCATAGCAGCGTCACCTGTTGAGCGATTTACACCAAAAACTAATCAGCACCTATTTATATCAGGGACTAATTGAATATAAATTTTTATTAAATTCCGTGCATTAGTTCCTGAGATAGAGCGCCCGCAAAATTTGTGTCACATACAGACATACAGACAGACTCACAAACAGACATTTTGTAAAAACATGTTTTTCGGGATCTCTGACCCCTAAAACGTGTAAATCCGTCGAAAACCGGAATTCGAAAATTTTCACGAATCCAGTACTTTCTTCTTGTAAAGATAGAAGAAAGTAAAAATATATATTTTTGATGTTTAGTAATATCTTTAGTTACATTTGTATACAAAAGATAAGCAACAAAGGGACATTAAACAATAGCATGAAAACTTTCATTTGAAATTAATGGGTCGCAGGACACTTAAAATTGGAAAAATGAAATAAAAAAGACCATTTTTAGCCCAGTGGTTAGGGGGTTGAATTCGGAATTAATTAGGGGAAAGCTGGAAATTGTTTTAATCCCTTCTGTTTAGGTCTAGAATAAATATGCTATGTTTTTCCCCTCGTACTAGGTGAGCGTTAGAAAATATGTATAGAATTATAGTCAAAAAACATGTTTTTTTGCATACCATAACAATATCTCAAAGCAGCTAACTCTGTCAAAAACATTGTCAGTAGAAATGTTGTAGAGCTTAAAATTCTGAGTAAAATGAGTACCTATACTCAATACTTATGTTGAATATTAAGGTCATAATTCTACTTCAAAATTGTAGACCCATCATCAGGGGGATGACCTCGGAATTAATTAGTCGAAAACTGGAAATTGTTTTAATCCCTTCAGTTTAGGTATAAAATGAACTTACTGTGTTTTCTTCCTCGTACTTGGGTGAATGTTAGAAAATATGTACATATTTATTTTCAAAAAACACGTTTTTTTTTTTTTAATTTCCTTAACAATATCTCAAAACAGCTAACTCTATAAAAAACATTGTCAATACAAATGTTGTAGAGCTTAAAATTCTGAATAAAATGAGTACCATCATTAATATTTTTGTTCAACATTAAGGTCGCAATTCTATTTCAAAAATTTTCAAATCAAGAGCTTGAAGCCAGGAGAGACCAAGTTAACTTAACAGTATCTCAAATTGCGGCCTTAATCTCTCTATTCTAAAAAAAAGTAACTACCGCTGTCACCGCCGCCGCCGCCGCCGGTTTTGAATTTTTTGTGACCGGAGGTCTTTCTTCGTTAATATTAAAAAAACTGTTGCATACAAAAATATGAAAATCGGTAGTATTATAGAAAAATATTTGATAAACACGCTGATGCAGACAGTTTTCAAATCGAAGAATTATTTTACGAGATATTTAATGCCAAAGTTGGACAAAATCGTTCCATTAAAAAAGTTTTATAGGAGCAAAAACTGTACATAGAATTTAATCATTTTTAGATCATATTATGCGTCAGAATTTTCCGGTGTGCAGATTGCAGTTAGTTTTTTAATTTGAATAATTTTTCGAGGTTTTATTTCTATTTTAAATTCAAATTTTCAGCATTTCGAGAGATATTTTTTACAAATTTTAGAAAATTGTATTAATTTAAACTGTTGCCAACTTATATTAATTTAAACAGCGCAAACAGTAATGTTTGCTTCAAATTAAAAATTTATTTTACACGTGACTATTATAAACAAAAATATAAAAAGCAGGAACTCATTGAAAATTACGTCATAAAAACTATAGTTACACGTGAATTTTAAATGAGAAAGAATATTGTAAAATAATAAATTCAGTAACATGCGTTAGAAGTCCTAAATAGGAGAATTTACGTCATATTACACTTATTACGTAAAATGAACAAAAAATAATATTGCAAAACAGTTTTAATTTAAAAATTGCGCGAGACATTTACTTGACATTTTAAGATGATCATAATATTTCATTTCTAACAAAAGTATTTTGACGTGAATATTAAAAAGAGAAAGAAAAGTTTGGTGAAAATTACGTCAGATTATAATTGTCAGATTCAAATTATAATTCAATCTTCCGAAATCTTTTTAAAGGCGATCAAATTAGCGTGCTGTTAGAGTCTGCGGTGTCTGAACGGGGGTTGACGAGCGTAGCTCGTAGGGGGCAGAGCCCCCTAGTATTGAACAAAAATATTAAATGTAGGTACTCATTTTAACTCAGAATTTTAGGCTCTATAACTTTTGTACTAACAATGTTATTTATAGAGTTAGCTATTTTGAGATATTGTTAAGTTAACTTGGTCTCTCCTGGCTTCAAGCTATTGATTAGCGATTAAGGCAAAATTTTGAAATAGAATTGCGACCTTAATGTTTAAAAAAAATATTAATGATGGTACTCATTTTATTCAGAATTTTAAATTCTACAACATTTGTATTTACAATGTTTTTTAGCTATTTTGAGATATTGTTAAGGAAACTAAAAAAAACGTGTTTTTCGAAAATATATATGTACATATTTCCTAACATTCACCCAAGTACGAGGAAGAAAACATAGTACGTTCATTTTAGACCTAAACTGAAGGCATTAAAACAATTTCCAGTTTTCTCCTAATTAATTCCGAGGTCATCCCCCTGATGATGGGTCTAAAACTTTGAAGTAGAATTGTGACATTAATATTCAACATAAGTATTGAGTGTAGGTACACATATTGCTCAGAATTTTAAGCTCTACACTGTAAAAAAAAAATCTGTAGTTCTACAGATGTAAAGTTACATGCTTACTAAACTTTCACCTGTAACTGTACGAAAAAAGCTGCAAATCTACAAAACTAGTTTTTGTAAAGCTACAAAAATCTGTAACTTTACAAATGAATCTGCTAAAATTTCAGTAATCTTACTAAACTTTTATTTGTAACCCTGGCTGCAGTTACATGAAAAGTTCTCGGAATCCCAGTTTCCAAAAAAATTCTTAGTAACCTTACAGATTTTTTGATTTTCGGCGCAAAAGTGTGTCTGTTACATGAAATTTTGTTGTTGCCGTTACATGAAAAGTTCTAGAAATCCAAGTTTCCTAGAAAAACTTTAGTAACTTCACAGATTTTTTTTTACAGTGTACAACATTTGTATTGACAATGTTTTTGACAGAGTTAGTGTCTTGAGATATTGTTATGGTATGCAAAAAAACGTGTTTTTGGACTATAATTCTATACATATTTCCTAACGCTCACCTGCTACGAGGGGGAAAACATAGCATATTCATTATAGACCTAAACAGAAGGAATTAAAATAATTTCCAGCTTTCCCCTAATTAATTCCGAATTCGGCCTTTTATTGCTCCTTTACCACTGGGCTATTTTCAACATTTAATATCTTAAAGAGTATATAATTTTAAAACACAGTTTTTATTGGGAGGAAATATATAAGTATGTTCTTTCATTTCATGTATTTAAAAATTACAAAATGCAGAATTAGCATTTACAGAGGGTTTCCAAACTGTTAGACATTTGACGAGCAGAAGATTGGTATAAAAGCTTACGCGCCGGATTACAAAATAAATTTTGTAACTAGAATAAAAATTTTGTTGCCTACTTATACTTCAGTTTATAATAATTACGCTGAACCTAAACAAATTTGTATTTAAAGCTTTTTATATTTTTAATATAAAGTTGTATTTTGCTAATGCAAAATTTTGAAAATTTCAAAAATTTCATCACCTAAAGAGTTATTATTTTTTTAAGAATGAAAAGGAAATGTTAGATTCAGTTTATACAAACGAACATGAATCATATGTTTTGAAAATTTCATCAAAAAATATTCAGATATTTTTGAGATATCGTGCACGTTATGCCCCAAAACGTCATTTGAAGAAAAATAACGTCAAAGTTTCGGAAATGCTGCTTCAGCTATTGAGCGGGTATATAACTTTAAAAGCCATAATTTCTGTTCTAATGGGAATTTGAAGGAAACAATTATATGAAAATGTTTAGAAAATACAAGGATTTAACATCTAAAAAAATAAAAATTTCGATAATTTTGAAGCTTTAAGAGTCCTGAGACACCTTAATGGCACTTTCACCCATCATGGGGTATAATGAGACAATAATCTAGAAATAAAATACTCAGTAAATAATTAAAAAATACAGGATAACACAAATGTAGGAAATTAGAGGGTAAAAAAGTTTGTGTCGAATGCATAAAGCCCGCCCACTAAATGAGTATCCATGGCACACAAGTTAAGATAAATGAAAGTTTATTTAAAATGGGCAATGGGGTGGAGGAGGGAAATTAAGTTAACGGTGATCAACTTTATGAGCAAATATTAAATATAACGAAACTAAAGAAAGTTAACTTCAACAAAATCTCTAATTTCTAATACTATTTAAAGCAAGATTGTTATGTTAATCGTATTCCGAAGCTCAAGAAAAGCTGTTAGAAAGAAAGCTGCTGCAAGAAAAGCAGGGGAAGACCAGGGAGTGAATGTAAACTTAATAACTTTCTTAATCTTGCTATGATTCTTTTCTAAAAGGTTTTTGAAGATTAAAAAAAAAAGTAGTTTCCAGTCCTGTGAATAATTTCGAAGTTAAACTGAATTTTCATAAACATTTTTTCCCATACAGAAGTTTATTCATATATATGTCGTAGGCTAATTGAGAAATTCGGCTCTTTGCAAACAGCCTAGGCTCTTTGCAAAGAGCCGGGCTAATTGGAGAATACAACTCCCTTTTTCCAATTAGCCTGATATTTTTCAGGCTTATTGCAAAGAGCCTAGAAAGCGTTAGGCTAATTGAAAAATGACCACTTATTATCCGATCAGGGTGATATTTTTAGCTCACAGGCTATCAAAGCCAGAGAGCTTATGTTCCCGAAGATTCTGTATGTTCGTGTGTACGTACGTACGTACATACAGTGGCGGTCAAAAGTTTCCGGCCAGCATAAATTTTTTGGTTAATTTGTAAGTATACCCATATGGAAAGCAATCTCAAAGTGATACTTATACACATTATTGAAATAACAGATAAGAACTTAGTTATGGAATAAAAATTAAATATTAATAAATTTAATTGACAAAATTGATTTCAAAAGAGAACGCATGTTCTCAAAAGTTTCCGGCCACCTTGGCAAGTTTGGCAAAAAATGGTGTTAGAAAAGAAAATAACAGTGATCAACAATATTTACGATTAGTATTTTGTATTCATACATTCAGTATAAGTACATACAATAAGTACTGCGGCGCAGCAACGTGGCATCGATTCAATGAACAGTTGTAGATCATCAGTGTTAAGTTTTGTCCACGGTTCCTGCAATTTTTGTGAAAATGCTGCTAAATTGGAATATTTATAATTCCAAACACGTTTTCAAGTTAGTTTCAAAGATTTTCTATTACATTCAGATCGGATGATTGGACTTTCCATTTCAAAAGCGAAGTTTATTTGTGCGAAAGCCACTGCTTGACGAACTTTGATGTATGTTTTTGGTCGTTATCATGATGAAACAAATAGTTGCGACCACAATTTTTCCTCCAATAAGGCAGCAAATGATCTTGCAAGATATCCTTATGCATTGCACTATTCATCTTGCCGCGGATTTCAAATAACGGACAAGCGCATTTTCCAGAAAATAATCCCCACAGCATAACATGTCCTCCGCCGTGCTTCATTGTAGGAATAATATACCTCGCACCTTATCTTTTGTTTTTAGGTCGTCGGTTGTAATGTTTTTTATCACTCACAAAAAGATTGAACGTCGATTCATCTGAAAATACTACTTTTTTCCAGTTTTCACTTGTCCAGTCTTTGTATTCCGTGGCAAACGCCAGTCGAGCCCTCTGAATTTTTTTACTTATGAAAGGTTTTCTAACACCGACTGTTCCATAAAGTTCTACGTCACATAAGCATCTTGACTCTGTAGATAGACTTGTTTCAGCAATAACCATAACACCATAAATCACTTTTAACACCATAAATGGCGTGGATTTGCAACGGCATTTTTACGCGGGGCATCAACTGCTTTTCTTCTGATAATTCTATCCACAAGAATAGTCGTTTTCCGGAGTGCCCCCGGACTGTGGCAAGTTCCGAAGGCCATGACCATCTTTATATATTTTTTTAAATACCGTTTACAGCAAATTTTCCGATCGACAGCTTTGCCGCAATCTCACGAGAGGATTGTCCCTTTAGCGACAAACAAATCACTCATTTAGGAAAAATAAATTGTTAAACTTTTCATTTTTGAATTTAATTACATTATTCACCTTGATTAATTAACTAACTTGGCCAAAAAACACTTTAGCGATAGCAAAAACACCATGAATGACGAATGACCGGAAACTTTTGCACAAGCGAATTTTAAATTCCTCCCCTTTGCCTCAAGTATCTTAAGTAACCAATCAAAATGATCACGTGATCAGAAGTAATTTGCTTATTCCTAACTTTTGGAGCAATTGAACTTCTTCTTCGCTAAAACGTTCTGCCGAAAAAATAAAAAAAAATCTAACTGGCCGGAAACTTTTGACCGCCACTGTATGTACGTAACGCGATAACTCTTGATAGAAATATCCGATTTGCTTCAAATTTTTTTTCTTGGTTCATTCTGATAAGGTGCTTCCCTGATTAGTTTTTGTGGTTCATTGGTTAAGGATAAAGGGGGAAAAGGTGGGTAGCCCTCCCCCCCTTAATTTATATAAGTAGGTTTTTCATGCAGAAATATTCGATTTGCTCCAAATTTGGTATACCGGTTTATTGTGTTAAGGAGCTTCCCTGATTAGATTTGGAAGCTCATTATTTAAGTATAAAGGGGGGAAAGGGGGACTACCCCCTTAATTTAGAAAAATCGGTTTTTCATGATGAATTATTCGATTTGCTCCAAATTTGGCATAGCGGTTTATTAAGTTAAGGAGCTGCCTTGATTAGATTTGGAGGTTCATTAGTTAAGCATAAAGGGAGGAAAGGGGGGCTAGACACCCCCCCATTAATTTAGATAAATGGGTTTTTCATGCAGAGTTATTCGATCTGCTCCAAATTTCGTATACGGGTTTATTATGTTAAGGAGCTTCCCTGATTAGATTTGGATGTTCATTAGTTAAGTATAAAGGGAGGAAAGGGGGGCTAGACCCCCCCCCTTTAATTTAGATAAATGGGTTTTTCATGCAGAGTTATTCGATTTGCTCCAAATTTCGTATACCGGTTTATTATGTTAAGGAGCTGCCTTGATTAGATTTGGAGATTTATTGGCTCAGTATAAAGGAGGGACAGGGGCTAGTGTCCCCTTAATTTAGATAAATGGGTTTTTCATACAGAATTATTCGATTTGCTTCAAATTTGCTTCAAAATATAGCATGTTTATTACGATATGGCTTCCTTCATTTGATTTGGAGGTTCATAGGTTAAGTATAAAAGAGGTGCAATTGCCCCTCCCCTTAATTTATATAAATAGGTTTTCATGCAGAATTATCTAATTTAGTTTAATTTTTTTTAACCGGATCCGAACTTGAAGGTTCCATTTGAAGTCAACCCGAAAACCGGCCACAACCAGGTTTCGGATTGAGGTCAATTAGAACTTTCAGGTTCGGATCGGGTTGCCTGTGGACGGAGATTATTTTGTCTGGCTTTCATCGGGTTATAGTTCTTTGGAAAATTTTTGTCGATTAAGATTTGGTTCGGAACGGGTTTCAGATTGACTTCGAATGGAATTTTTCGGTTCTGGTAGCGTTGCGTGTCCACGGAAACTAATTTGTCTTGTTCGGATCCGGTTATGGATCTTTGGAATATTTTTGTCGGTTATCAGATTTGGTTCGGGATTTCGGGTTTTTCCAAATGGAACTCTCAGGCTCGGGTCGGATTGCATGTAAACTGAAATTATTTTGCCTTGCTCGGATCGGGGTACGGTCTGTTGTAATTTATTTTTCGGGTTTGGGTAGGGTTATGCGTTAATAAACCTAATAAAAAGAAAATTGCTCAGTTAAACTGATGGCATTGAGTTCACAGGCTATTCCCACTAATTGTAATTCCCACTCTTATTTCAAAGAATAATGCCCCTCGAAAAATAAATGAAGGGATTAGTCCCCGTTGCCCCCCTTTCTATTTAACCAAAAAACCTCCAAATCTAATCAGGGAGCTACTTAACATAATAAACTGGTATACCAAATTTGAAACAAATCAGATAATTCTGCATGAAAAAAACATTTCACTAAATTAAGGGGGGGGGGGTATTAGCTCCCCCATTTCTCCCTTTATGCTGAACCAATGAACTTTCAAATCTAATCAGAAAAGCTCCTTATTAGAATGAACCTAGAAAAAAAATTAAACTAAATTAGATAATTCTGCATGAAAACCCATTTATCTAAATTAAGGGGAGGGACAATTGTCCCCCTTTCCCCCCTTTTATACTTAACCAATGAACCTCCAAATCAAATGAAGGAAGCCATATCGTAATAAACTGGTATATCAAATTTGAAGCAAATTGAATAATTCTGCATGAAAAACACATTTATCTAAATTAAGGGGACACTAGCTCCTGTCCCTCCTTTATACTTAACCAATAAATCTCCAAATCTAATCAAGGCAGCTCCTTAATATAATAAACCGGTATACGAAATTTGGAGCAAATCGAATAACTCTGCATGAAAAACCCATTTATCTAAATTAAGGGGGGAGGGGGGATAGCCCCCATTTCCTCCCTTTATACTTAACTAATGAACCTCCAAATCTAATCAGGGAAGCTGCTTAACATAATAAACCGGTATACGAAATTTGGAGCAAATCGAATAACTCTGCATGAAAAACCAACTTATCTAAATTAAGGGGAAGTCTAGCCCCCTTTTCTCCCTTTATACTTAACTAATGAACCTCCAAATCTAATCAGGGAAGCTCCTTAACATAATAAACCGGTATACCAAATTTGGAGTAAATCGAATAATTTTGCATTAAAAACCCATTTACCTAAATTAAGGGGGAGGGGGCTAGCCCCCCCTTTCCTCCCTTTATACTCAACTAATGAACCTCCAAATCTAATCAAGCCATCTCCTTAGCATAATAAACCAGTATACCAAATTTGAGCTATTCGAATAATTCTACATGAAAAACGCATTTATCTAAATTAAAGGGAGAAGCAATTGCCCCCATTTCCCTCCTTTATACTTAATAATGATCTCCAAAATGTAATCAGGGAAGCTGCTTAACATAATTAACCGGTATACCAAATTTATAGCAAATCGCATATTTCTGCATGAAAAATCAATTTATATAAATGAAGGGGGGGGGGGGCGCTAGGCCTCCTTTTCCCCCTTTATCCTTAACCAATGAACCCCAAAAACTAATCAGGGAAGCACCTTATCAGAATGAACCTAGAAAAAAAATTGAAGCAAATCGGATATTTCTATCAAGAGTTATCGTGTTACGTACATACGTACGTACGTACGTACATACAGAATCGGCGGGCACATAAGCTCTCAGGATTTGATAGCCTGTGAGCTAAAAATATCACCCTGATCGGATAATAAGTGGTCATTTTTCAATTAGCCTAACGCTCTCTAGGCTCTTTGCAATAAGCCTGAAAAATATCAGGCTAATTGGAAAAAGGGAGATGGATTCTCCAATTAGCCCGGCTCTTTGCAACGAGCCTAGGCTGTTTGCAAAGAGCCGGATTTCTCAATTAGCTGAAATTTTTTGTACAACAACCCTAACATGATGGAAGTTCAAAATGACTATTATATTAATTTTATTAATTTTTGTTTGTGCATGGCGGCCATCTTTCTTTCATCGTCTGCAGCAATTTTATCACAAGAAGGGTTTACGGAATTGTAAATAATTCATCGTTTATTTATCCAATTCAAGTGCGGATTAAAGCAATTTGTACAGAATACATTGGGCTAAAAATCTGGTAATGGAGTAGTTTCCGAAACTAACTGCTTATTGGTAAAATTTAAGCATAAAGTTTCAGTCTTTTTCCAAAATTTGTCCATTTATAAGAGGAAATTTTTCTAGCACGGAAAACTGTCAACATGACATAATTTTTTTTACAAATAGGCTGAAAGTACTTGTACTCACACGCCGAGTTCCAGATCTGGGACTTGCTTTCTCTTCGCTAAAAAAAAATCCCAAATTTTTCAAAAATGACAAAAATCGCACTTTTCAGGCTTTGATATCTCTGGTGGGGCACGAGATAAAAATCTGAAATTTTTTTTGTAAGAGTATTGTATGGTAGTGTTATGCACAAGAAATTTCAAGATGGAGATTTGACTAAAAGCTGAGATATGGCAAGGGCAACATGTCAAAACAATACTGCCAAACTATTGTTTTGTTGTAGTCACAGCTAAGTATTTACCTCAGAGTATCATTTAAATTTATTTTTTAGATTATCTTTAAATAATAGAAAATAAATCTTTTGCAATTAATTTAAAAAATAATTATGCCTAAGGCTTAAATTTTGTATGGTATCAGTAATTTTTGTTGTAATTTTAGTAACTAAAAGAAACCTCAGCACTTTTACATATATATACAAGACCTGAGACAAAAACAGAATAGGGAAAGAGAAAAGCTGGTAATGTTGGCATACTTGTTGAGACATGATCAAACGTGTCAAAACACGTTCCTGCTTGTTGGTTTAAAAACCACAATTTTAATGCTGCTTGCTAGTCCTTGAAACTGGGTCCTACCATAAGTATGTTCCTGTAAATGAAACATTATGCGATGTTACCATGCATCAGCCTCAAGTAATTTTCAGAAAGTAAAGATACCCAAAGCTTTTTCAAAATTTATACTGCAGAAAAATCACATTTTTTCATAAGAAGTAAGCTAGGAATTATTAATCAATTGAGACTTGCACATAGTGATTTCAAAGTATGTTTCTATGAGCCAGCAGGGCCAAAATCTTCAATCAAGTTATCAAGAGATGACAAGACTTGGTTCCTACAAATAAAATTTTGAGAAAGATCAAAATTGTGGTTTTTGAACCAACAAGCAAGAATGTGTTTTGACACGTTTGATCATGTCTCAACAAGTATGACAACATTAACAGCTTTTCTTTTTCCCTATGTTGTTTTTGTCTCAGGTCTTGTATAAAAATATTTTTTTTTTCTTTATGTAAAAGTGCTGAGGTTTCTTTTAGTTATTTTTATTACTACTATTACTTACAACAAAAATTATTGAAACCATACAAAATGTATGGCCTTAGGCATAATTATCTTTTTTTATTAATTGCTAAGCTTTGCAAAGGGCTTTATTTTCTGTTACTATTATTTAAAGATAATCAAAAACAAATTTAAATGACAATCTGAGATAAATACTTAGCTGTGACTACAACAAAACAATAGTTTGGCAGTATTGTTTTGACATGTTGCCCTTGCCATATCTCAGCTTGTAGTCAAATCTCCATCTTGAAATTTCTTGTGCATAACACTACCATACAATACTCTGATAAAAAAAAAAATCAGATTTTTATCTCGTGCCCCACCAGTGATATAAAAGCCTGAAATGTGTGATTTTTGTCATTTTTGAAAAATTTGGGATTTTTTTCAGCGAAGAGAAAGCAAGTCCCAGATCTGGAACTCAGCGTGTGAGTACAAGTACTTTCAGCCTATTTGTAAAAAAAAATTATGTCATGTTGACAGTATTCCTTGCTAGAAAAATTTCCTCTTGTAAACGGACACATTTTGGAAAAAAAAATGGAAACTTTATGCTTAAATTTTACCAATAAGCAGTTAGTTTCGGAAACTACTCCATTACCAGATTTTTGGCCCAATGTATTCTGTACAAATTGCTTTAATCCGCAGTTGAATTGGATAAATAAATGATGAATTATTTACAATTCCGTAAACCCTGCTTGTGAGAAAATTGCTGCAGACGATGAAACAAAGATGGCCGCCATACACAAACAAAAATTAATAAAATTAAAATAATAGTCATTTTGAACTTCCATCATGTTAGGGTTGTTGTCAAAAAATTTCAGATTTTTTAAAAATGGTCGAGCAACCAGTGCTGGACCACTTGAAATGGATTGACCCAAGAATAAAAGAAACAATGGGTTTGCATTTTATATGGATTTTTAAGTTCATTGAAAACATGCTGCAAATAAACAATATCATTAGATAAATAGACAAAGCTATATAGTTCTACTGCATGCTTAAGGCAATTTTCAATACCTTTTAAAAAACTCTTTTTTACGATGATCCGTATTATTTAAATAAACTATTTAATGATGAACCGAAATATATATTTTGAATAAATATACATTGATATTGCGAATAAAAAAATCTTATACTTCATTTCCTGATATAATGGAAAAGTAAAATCTACCAAGAGATTTTACATTTTATTAAATTTCTTTTTCTTAGATAACACTTAAAAAATTGATATATTCGAATGAAAATATGTTTTTGTACATTTTATTTTAAAATTACTTTTTGCTTATTAGATATATGAAAAAAAAAAAAAAAAACTCAGAATTTTTGATTTACCATTTCTACATTTTATCTCAAAGAAAAAAGAATAGATAAGAATATCTTATTTTCCTCTTTTAGCGAAAATGCACTGCTTTATTAAGAAGTAAAATATTTTGACTGTCAATAGAAAAATTTCTATTCAACAGAAAAAATTTAATTATATTGGTATTTCTTTTCATCTGATCATCTCAATAAATACTTGTGGGATACTTAAATCGTGTTTCATTTTATAAGGTCTTATAAACGTTTAAATTTAGAAACTGTATCAAAATGCATTTTTTAATGAAAAAAATACCATTTACTTAGATCTAGATTTATTTTATTTCCAATTACTTCTCATAAATAAGCAAAGTGAATTTTTTAAATTCTACTTTAAAATGTTTAATTTGGATATTAAAATTTTTATCTATTTAAAAATAATAAAACTGGTTCGACGATTAAATTAAAAGATGGTTTTTTACACAGAAAGCAATTAAATATTCTTTTAAATCAAATCCCACATTTAGCAATTAAATGCATAGTGTAACGTTGGAGTTACATGATGGGTTTTTTTTTTCTATTTGGAGCTGGCTGTCTTTTTATGAACTATTATGTGTGCCACTTATGTGTTATACATATGTGTTAAAAAAGTAGCATTGGAATCAAGTTGGAATCATGAATTTATTCTGTTAGCAGAATACTGGTAGTTATTACACTATACTGCATTTCGAAAATTTTAGAAACTTTCGTTCAGTTAAGCTTCAAAGTAACAACTTTCTAAATTATTTCTCAAATTCAAATCAGAAAATATTTTGGCGTGAACACTGTCAAAGCGCCAAAAGGCGAAAACATTTTGACACTTTAGTGAATGAAATCTGAGATTGACATTCCCTTTTAATGCTTATAACGATATCTAGAATTTAAAAATTTAGTAAATGTTAGGTTTTGCATTAAATATCCATGATAACACTTGCACGCAAAATTTGGCTTGTGCCGTTTTATAGATTTTGATCATTCTTTATTATGTTTTTTTAGCCCTGAATCTGAAAATGACTTTCATTTGTTACCATCACGTAAGGAATTTTTGCAAATTATAAATTTCAGTGTTAAAAAGTAAAAAAAAAAAAAAAAAAAAAAAAAAAATCTAAAATCTGATACTATAAAATAGGTATTATTGATTCTAGTCCCAGTTTATAGAATTTTATGTTCAATATTATTATATTGATATTTAATTATCAATATTCATTTCAGAGTTAAAAATATAGCTATTTAATCATACAAATGGATTAGGCTTACCTAAGTTCATCTTATCGGGAGATAAAAGAATGACTTAACTATCTTCGGAATAAAAGTACATACAGTGGAGTAATTGCAGAGACAAACTGTAGACACAACAACATACATTTTAACGCCACGTCAGTGGCCGAGAAGTTCTGCTCTCGAAGCTGGTAGACGGGAGGTGCTAGGTTCGATCCCAATCGCGCCCGTCGGCCAAATCATTCGAAGTTTTTGTGGTTTTCTTTGAACCTTGATTTTCCAAGCGTTAATACGGGCTAGGTTCTCTTAGAAAGAAACCCACGGAAGGCACTCCCCCCCTTACGGCCTATATCCCTCATGCTGATAATTGGCCGTCGTAAACACAACCAACCAACCATATATTTTAACATCACAAATACAAAACGTAACGTTCGCGTACATACTTTCGTTTCAAAAAAATCTTACATCATAATATATCGTAGCTACATTTTCTGTTCATAAAATTCTAAACAAATTCATTTGTCAACAAAAAAATATCGTCTGCGCGAGGCGCAAAATAAAAACGATTATATTAAGACCATGGAAGCAGCGATAAAACGCAACAGGTATGATAGTTGTGATTTTAACTTTTGATTATTGATTTTTAGGTACTTTTCAGTGCTGAATCCAAAAATTATCTTCATTTTTAACCATCAAATCAAGATTTTTTGCAAATAGTAAATTTCTAACTTACAAAGTTCACAGCTAAAAGTGAACCTCTCCCCTACTCCCTCATCGGACACCTGAGCTGTTTAACTGTAAGAATCTCCAGTAAAAGCCAAAAAAATTGAATAATCGATGAATTAAATAAAAGTAAATTGAACAGAAAGGTGTTACATCTATTTTATAGTATCTGATTTTCGCTATTTTTTTTTACATTTTATCTTTGAAATTTATGGTTTGCGAAAAATTCTGTCATGATGGTTGAAAATGAACGTCATTTTCTATTTTGAGCTAAAAGATACATAATGAATCAATTATTAAAAGTTAAAAAACAATATCATTTCCTCTATTTTTTAGTTACAGATTTTCGCTATTTTTTTACTACCTTTGAAATTTACGATATGAGAAAAACTTTGACGTGATGGTTAAAAATGAAGATCATTTTAGGATTCAGCGCTAAAAAATACACAATCATAAACTATTAAAAGTTAAAAAACATAACCATCGCACGCTTGTGTAATTTTTCATAAAGTGAAAAGGAAATTTTTAATAGAATTATAATTAATTCTCTTGTACCAATTCATTGTAGAGAAAATCGATTAGTTTCATTTTCAAAATAAAGCTATATGTTACTTTCAGAAATTACCCGAGAAACTGCTTTAAAATTACTTGAATTTCTGTTGATCGTTACTTCGTGAGTCATGCTGTATCAGTACGTTAGAGATTAAATGATTTTTGGTGGGTTCTAATTATGTGGTTTGTTTTCCGTCATTACGTACTTAAATTCTGCTATGAATGTGCTTAAACAATTTATCTGCAAAACTGTAAAGTGGGCAGAAGAATTACTTTGTACACTGTAAAAAAAAATCTGTACAGTTACTAAAGTTTTTCAAGGAAACTGGGATTCCTAAAACTTTTTATGTAACGGCAACAACAAAAATTCCTGGAACAGACGCACTTTTGCGCCGAAAATCAAAAAATCTGTAAGGTTACTAGAAATTTTTTAGGAAACTGGGATGCCTAGAACTTTTCATGTAACTGCAACTCAGGTTACAGATAAAATTTTAGTAAGATTACTGTAATTTTAGCAGATTCATTTGTACAGTTACAGATTTCTGTAGCTTTACAAAAAGTAGTTTTGTAGATTTGCAGATTTTTTTGTACAGTTACAGATGAAAGTTTAGTAAGCATGTAACTTTACATCTGTAGAACTACAGATTTTTTTTACAGTGTAGATCAGTTGTTAGCCAAAATAATTAAATTTAAATTTACTTTTATTTAAATGCAATATTCAAAGATTTTATTATATTTCCTCCCTTTTCCCACCAAAATAAATGTGATATTTAAGAGCTGTAGCATAAAAAATGTACACTGTTAAAACTTTTGTGGTATGTTGAACCAATTTTTGGTGCTCCAGTAGCTGCCACCATAAGATGGTGAAATCTTGAACCAGCATTTGGAGCTAAGGATCAATCGGAGCTCCAAATCTTGGAGTGAGATTTCAGCATCTTATGGTGGCAGCTACTGGAGCACCAAAAGGTGATTCAACCTACTACAAAATTTTTAACAGTGTAGACCCATAGAAACAAGTTAAAAATGCTCTGTAGCTAATCCATTCTTTATCTGTTATACACAGATCGCATAAAATAATCCTCTACAACAGTAGTTTATCACATTTAATTATAACCGTGGAAGATTTTAAAATAATGTCATGATGAGAAAATCCTCTCAAACCATTTTAAAGTTACTTCTGCAAAGAAAATACGTATACAATCCATTTATATTTGAATAAGATAAATCTCTTTGTAAGTGGTATTTTGTATTTTACTCAATAAATCTTTTCGATCAAATTTTCCGAGAACAAGAATCAAGGATTGCTTTTTATCTTCTTTTGACAGACTTTTACTGGTTTTTTCGAAACGTATCTTTAAATGAAATTTTAACTAATAAAATTAATATAAATAAATAATATTTGTGTTTTGTAAGACACAATTTTATTTCAACTAAAAATTAAGAGTAATGCCAAACGCAAATAATAATATACAAAGAAAATAAACATGCTTTAATATCTTTTCATAACATGGAGCAATGTAAGCAAGGACAAAAAAAATCATGCGTCCAGAAAAGATTGTGTAACATTTTCCAACACATTCAGAGCACTGCAACAAAACGCCCCAGTTTATAAAGGTGAAAGATGATGTCTGAAAAAACAATTTGAAAAACGCATAACGTATTTCAAAACCCAATTTCTGGTATTACCATCAACTGCCGGAAAAATATCAGATTTTTTTCTTTTGTGTGTGCAGCCCTGTGTAAAATCTTTTCATGTATTTTTATGTATACTACATATTATGCTAAAGGATAGTTCAATTAAACGAACAACACAGTCGAGAATTTTTAATCAGCAATATTCGTGAATATACGTATATAATATTCGTAAATGTACCTGTAAATGATATATACAATATATATACGCACCAAGTAATATTAAAAAAACTTATTTCAATTTGAAAACGTTTACCACAACTGAAAACGTACATCCAGTATTTATTTTTCATAGGCCTCAATAGTTTAATTATTGTTCAATTTCTTTTGTAGTTATATTCTTTTGTGTGTCCTTTTAAATGAACGAATGTTTTATGCACATCATATTCTACAGCAAGCACTCTGTATTATACCTCAATGATAGACATAAATTTCAGTATGTATAAAATAGTGTAATATTATTAAAATATACCGCGAACGATTTTTCCCCATAGACTGTAATGTAACGGAATTCTTTTGATTATTTCTGAAAATGTACCGTAAATGCTGCGCATTTCATTTTCAATATCGAGCTTGCCATAGTGATACCCAATAACTGTTGCGTACCAGAATCATCGAAACATGGAACTTTTTATAATATTCTAGACTCTAAAAACTATCCTTTTTAACTGACTTTTATTACTTTCATTTCAGAGTTCATTGAAGTACGTGTATGTGCCCAACCATTGCTACCTAGAATACAAAGCCTTCTGGCTGGCTGGTGACGTCAGCAGCAAGAGGCGAAGAATCTGTATATCACATTGATAAAGTAAAGTTTAATATTGCTATGTTTTTCTACATAAACAACTAAGCATTAAAATGACCTAATTATAGAATTGTAAGCTTGATTGTACATCAATAAATTGCTACTGACATATAAATTAAACTTTATAACTAAAAATTTTTAACATGAAATACATTTATCATCACTTTTATGTTTGATGAATTTTCTTGATATCTTAATAAATACTGCTAATTTCAAAAAATATCTTTTAAATAAAAGTATTTTTAACTAGATTATTCATTTTAGAATCAAAAGTTCGGTAATCTGAAAAACAGAATTTTTTTTTTCTTTCTTTCTCTCTCTGGATTTTTTTGATTGAAAATGCAGCAACATTTTTGAAGAAATGTGCGTAAATATTATGAAGAAATGTTTAAATAACCTTTAATTATCATAAATAAAGCATCACAAAAGAAAAGAAAAGAAAGAAAGAAATAGATTGTTCATTTTAAAATCGATTTTTCCGGGGAAAATAGGTTTATTTTCTTTCTTTCTCTTTTTTTCTCTCTTTTGTTGAGAAGGCTGCAAAACCTTCGAAGAAATGTTATTCTTTAATTAATTAAATATTTAAGCCAATTTGTAAATTTATTAAAAATAATTTTATACCAAAAGACAAAAAACTGTTTCAAAAATAACATATTTTGTGAGAATAATTTTTATTTAAAAAAATATATATCTTGCAAAATTATTAGATTTTCAATTTATTCAATATTCTAAGATTGTTTATGATTAAATACAATTTTTTTATTTATTTCTGAAAAGTAATATTTAAATATTTTATTGAAACAGTCTCATTTTGTTCTCCCATTAAGTAGGAGGATATTTATTATTATAAGATTAGTCTTTTATTTTGATAGATTCTTAATTTTTTTTGTGTATTTATTTAATCACTTTCTTCAAATATTTTTACTTGCTTTTGATAAAGTTGAACATAAATTATCTTAAAATATCTAAGTGCATATAGCAATATCGCTATGGTTATTATTATTATTTCTATGGAACATTTTTTACAATCCGAAACTAAAATGTTAAATTTTGATTAATTTTGAAAAGCTCTAACAATAGTATTGTAGACCTAGAAAATGTTAAATTAAACAAGGCACTAATTAAATAGTTAAAATTTGAGTAATATTATGCTTTATTTAAAGCTTACTTTAATTATTTTAAAAAATGCACAATACATTTGCCTAACTGACTAAAAACCTGTTATTAGTATTTATTCAATAATTTATATAACTGAAAACTGTAGAAATTAATCCATATAAATTGGCAATAAACTCAAAATAAATTTTATGTACATGCTAAAATAATAAATGTTATTTACATTCGAGAAATTTTAAAATATGTCCAAAACTAAAATTTGTAAATTAAAATACTAACAATTTAAAAATGAAGAGTTAGTAAAATTAAAAAGTATAAAACAAACAAACTGTAATACTAAAATATCCATTATTTAATTACGTTTAATTTTATTTTAAACAAATTGCACTAAATTTTATATGTGACTATTCTTAGTATTTGTTCTAAAATTTAAACAAATGACGTTGACTAATCTTCAAATCATTGTTAAAAGTACAATAAAATATTTTCATAGTCAGACTAAACTTTAAACTACATTAAATATTTTACTACTATTATTATTTATATTTAAAATTTTTGTTAAACTTTTAATTGTGTAATTTAAAATATAGTAAACCAAATGAATTACAATAGTAAAATAAATGAATTATAATAGTAAAATAAATGAATTATCATAGTAAAATAAACGAATTACAATAGTAAAGTCACATGTTTATTATAGTACCAAAATTTAATTTAATTGTTAAAAGAAAAACATAATGCACATTAGATTTATCTATCAAACTAAAAAATTATTTTTAAAATGTATTTTATAATAGCAATAATTAGGTTTTTAAAAAATATTCTGGCAATGGCCCAACCCAAATTCCTGTGGTTGATTGTTCTCTACATTGGACATGCAGATGTGCAGACTTTGCCCTGTGCGTTTGTACCGTTTTTTCCTTTTCGTTCTATGATGTTGTAATGTAGGAGACTATGGTATACTTTAACAATGAACACAGTTGATAAATGAAGAGGCCATCGGAGGGTTTTTCTTGATTTAATATGACATTCACAAAACACAAATTTACGAACACAAAACACAAACTATAATCGCGGTAACAATTTCTACTTTTTTAACTACATCACTCGTCGAGTCACCTTCACAACAAAAAAAAACACTCTGCGCGCTCACTCCAGCTTCTCGCTTCGGAGTTCGAAAAAACAGAACAATCTTCTATCCTCAGATGACTACCGCCATCTATCGGTGGAAAATGTTAGTTTTCTGTAATGAATTAGTTCTTTACAGACTCCTCCCCACCTTGAGAAAACTTTTCACTGTCGACGGGGAAAAGTTTCTTTGTGAATTATTGCTTTCAAGCACCAGTTCCAAACAAAGTTTAGCACCGTGAACCACAACTGACTTATTCCCACCATGAAAACATAAATATATAAAATACAAATAAAATTTATAAATATTCAAACATTATACTCAAGATACAAATGAAAAACAATTTACACATATTCAAAACAATAAATTCAAATTTAACTGTTATACAAATTATCATATTTACATATTAGCATTCTAATCAAACTTAGGCTTTTAGGGCTCGACTCAAACTATCAGCATTCTGATGATGTTTTCCCTTTTTATGAACAATTTCATAATTAAAGGACAGTAAAAGTAAGGCCCATCTTAAAAGTCTAGGATTAGTTCCGCTGTTTTTATCTAACCGTACTAAGGGGTTGTGGTCCGTCTGGATCTGAAATTTTTGATGTCCATCCAAATAGCATCGTAGTTTTCGCACTGCAAACACAATAGCAGCACATTCTTTTTCGGTGGTACTAAAGTTTCGTTCTCTGTCTGAAAACTTTTTGCTCAGATATAATATAGTATGTTCTTCATTCTTTTTATTCAGCTGGGATAACACTATACCAGTTCCCAAATTTGAAGCATCACACTGAACGATGAAAGGTTTCAAAAAGTCAGGACTATTTAAGACAGGATTTTCAGAGAGTTTACCTTTCAGTTCATCAAATGCCTTTTGACAGTCGTCATTCCAGTTTACTATTGAATTGCGAACTTTTCCTTTTAATAAATTAGTGAGAGGCGTTGCAATTACAGAAAAATTAGGAATATAGTTCCGATAATATCCGGCTAAACCTAAGAAGGATCGGATTTGAGTTTTAGTAGTAGGAATTGGAAACTCTTTTATGGCTTGAACCTTCAGTTCTCCTGGAGTTCTAAGACCCTGACCCACTAAGTGTCCAAGATATTTTACATAAGCTTGAGCGAATTGACATTTAGAGGGTTTAATATACAGGTTTGCTTCACTCAGTCTTTTGAAAATGTCTTCCAGGTGCTTTAGATGATCTTCCCAAGTTTGAGAAAAGACAGCAACATCATCCAAATAAGGCACCGCATACTCTTCACAGTTTCTAAGTAATCCAGCCATAAGTCGGCTAAATTCATACGGAGCATTTTTTAAACCAAAGGGAAGGCGTAAAGGTCTGTACGTCCCAAAATTTGTCACAAAAGTTGCATACCTTTGAGCACGTTTCGTTAACGGAATTTGCCAATAACCTCTGGTCAGATCTAAAACTGAAATATATTTAGCTGAAGACACCTTTTCTATTAACTGGTCAATGTTGGGCAAAGGATAAAATTTTGTGCGAGTCACTTTATTTAAACGGCGATAATCTATGCAAGGTCTCGCTTCTCTGCCTGGAACTTCAACTAAAATTAACGGAGAGGCAAAGTCAGATTCACCTGGCTCAATGACTTCCAGTTTCAGCATTTTCTCGACTTCGGCCTTAAGGATTTCCGTTTGTCTAGGCGACATTTTATAAGGCCGGGCACAGATTGGTTTTTCTGATTCCAGCTCAATATCATGTTCAGCTAGATTCGTGCACCCTGGTTCAGTCGAAAAAGAGTCAGCATATTTTCCAATAAGTTGTCCTAATTCTTCTCGTTGACTTTCATTTAATCTGTTGTTTTTTTGTATGTCTTGCAATACTTCTAACAACGCATTGTCATTATTTTCCTCATCCAATTTAGGAATTTCATCTTCTTCTTCATCATTAGAGGTTGTTTTTATAGTCAGTAAATTTATACTTTCAATTTTTCTTTGATGGTAGGGCTTTAACATATTTACGTGATACACTTGGGACTTCTTTCTCTCTGGATCGTATATAACATAGTTAGTTTCTGATAATCTCTTCATTACTTCTCCAGGTCCTATCCAACTAACTAACAGTTTATTTGGTTTGGATGGGGTCACAATTAAAACTTTATCTCCCTCTTTAAACTCTTGTTTTCTGGCTTTTATATCATATCAATATTTTTGGTTTTGTTTCTCTTTTTCCATATTTTCTGCAGCGAGCTCTTGGCATTTCTTCATTCTGTTCATTAAGTCAAATACATAGGACATCACACTATCTTCTTCTATCTCTTGCTCAGTCAATTTTTCATAGAGTAGCATCATTGGAGTTCTTAAGTTCTGGCCATGGACTAATTCTGCTGGACTGAACCCAGTGCTATTGTGAGTTACAGTTTTTAATGCAAAAAGGGCAGGAGGCAGTACTTTCTCCCAATCAGCTCCAGATTCTAAACAAAGTACTCTGAGTATCCGTTTCAAAGTCCTGTGCATTCTTTCAACTGGATTACTTTGTGGATGATAAACCGAACTTCGCACAACTCTAACTCCAAATTTCTCTAAGAATTCCGTTGTAAGTACACTCATAAATGACTTTCCTTGGTCAGTTTGTAGTATACGAGGAAATCCAAGTCTACTGAAAATTTGCAATAAAGCATCAATAATCGTCGTAGAATACAAATTAGGTGTAGGAACCGCGTCAGGATATTTCGAAGCTAAACACATTACAGTTATTATGTATTTGTTCCCTAGTGTACTGACAGGTAAAGGTCCACAAGCATCAACATTTAGCTTTGTAAATATTTCTGAAATAACTGGAACAATCTGTAAAGGTGCTTTCTTTTTGTCTTGAGGCTTTCCAACTCGTTGACAGTAGTCACATGTTCTTACATAATCTTCGATATCTTTAAAGCAATTTGGCCAATAAAAAGTCTTAAACAAAGCGTCTTTAGTTTTAGCTACCCCCAAATGAGTTGCAACAGTTTCATGACAAAATTTTTTTAACTGCTCACCAAACCTTTCCGGGACAACTAATAATTTTCTTTCAGTACCATTCCTATCTTTTCTTCTATAAAAAAGCATATTTTTCTCCAAAATAAATTTGCTATCTTTGGTATTTTTCCTTTTAGCTTCTTCAATAAGAGGTTTTAGCTCTTTGCTCTTCTTTTGTTCTTCAGAAAATGTCTTAGGAGAAGTTTTGATAAGCTCTTGTACTGAGACAGTTTGACATACTGGCAAAATTGAGTCTTCTTGGTTTTCTAACTTCTCTTCTTCTGATTTATCTTTATCTTTTTTCGCTTCCATTTTTTTGTTTTCTCTTTCTATACTATTGCTATGATTCTTTTCTACAGTTTCATCAGAAATTTCGTGCATTTCAGGTTCTTCATGAGAAACCTTCTCTGCTTCCAGAATTTTCTTCTGAGCTCTGGTTTGAACAGCATTAATCATATGCTCTTCCACTGCCTTTTCTTCTTTACAATGTTCAAATAAAGCGGCTGTTTTATTTCCTAACAAATATCTTCCTAAATCTACAGAGTCTCTTGAGACAGCAGCTTTAGTTATCACATGTCCCATTTCACAGTCTAATTCAATCTCTGCAAGAGGTAAACAGAATAGACCATCGTGTAAGGGCACTCGTACCCACACTTTTTCGTTCAGATACATATGCGGTTTGACATACCTTTGTGCAATTAAATCTATTGTCGCACCCGTATCCCTTAAAATTTCCATTTGTACTTTCCCCACACTAAGTTTACTTTCCCCACACTAAGATAAGGCGTTATTGACGTATCTTGCCCAACTTCCACCTTAACATGAGAAATGATTTCTGGCGATTTCTTAAGTTTATCACATTGAGGACGAAGATGAGTGCTTGATCCACATTCGTAACAACGTAACGTTCTCTTCTTATCAAATTCTCTTTCTCTATGATTCCCAGTTAATGATTCTGATTTAATTGGCAATTTAGGCTTATTATCCTTACTTTCTTTCTTGTAGTCAAAGTTATTTGAATTTTTAAATTGGGATCGAAAATTAGACATGGTCTTTTTCGGAAGTTCTTTCTTTTTAAAACTTTCTTTGATACTTTCATAGTCATCCAATTTCTTAGCCAAATCTAAAGGAGTCACAAAATTTAACCAATTGTCTAGAAAATGTTCTTTTGTTTCCGCGGGCACTCGAAACTTTAACTGTTCTGTAATAATTAAATCTTTAAGTTGATCAAACTTTTCAACACCTAATTCTGTAATCCAGGCTGTAAAATAACTAGTGAGTTCCTGCGCATAATTCCTCCAAGATTTGTCTGGCGTTTTATGATGCCGATAAAAACATTGCTTCAGTTTCTCGCTATTCAACTTATATCTTTCTAATATAAGATTTTTAACAAAATCGTAGTTAATCGCATCTTCAGGCGATTCCCTAGCTAACATGTTTGTAACCTCTGTGGGCAAAACAGCTAACAAGTATGCAACCCATTCACTTTTCGAAACTTTAGCCATCTCTGCTCTTCTCTCAAAATTAATTAAAAAGAGACCCATCTCATCAGATTTTTCGTCGAATTTCGGAACAATTTGTGCCAACTGTATTTTTGGTCCGACATCAACCTTTCTTCCTGATCCATCGTTCTGTTCAGAAGCTCTTTGCAATTGCTCCAATTTTTTTAATTCTAGTTCATGTTCATGAGCTTCCTTAGCCATACGTTTTTCCCTTTCTTCTTGTCGAATTCTTTCTTCTTTTTCTTTCTCTTCTTTCTCTCTCTCTTCTCTCGTTTTCCTATCTTCTATTACTCGGTCTAACATGAGTCTAACCTCTTCTTCCTTGTAAACTTTGCTTTCTACAATAATTTTCTTAATTTCTGGAATCTTTTTCGAAAGATCAACTTCCAATTCCAATTCATCACAAATTTCCAACAAGTCTGCTCTTCTAGCTTTTGCTAAACATGGCCATCTTAATTTTAGATAAACCGAAACAAAATCAGAATGCTTAATTTCTAATTAATAGAACTCAGAAGTCTCCTACTTAAACTAGCAACAAAACTTTTAAGCCGATATAATAAATTTTAATTAATAAAGCAATTCTAAAATCCACCTCTATCAAATTCTTAGTAAATTAAACACTGTGCAACTTTTTAAACAAATTAAATAAGTAAATATGTAATTGTGTCAAAAATACAATTAAGATGATAAAAGAATTTTTTTTCAACATTCAGAATTGTATTTTATTCAATAAACACACTTATTTCAAAAACAATAATTAAATTACGCAATTAAAATTAAACCAATCAAACTAAGTAAATACGAGAATTTTTCTTAATTCTCAACCCTTTTTATGCAAGCATAACAAATTACTCGCAAAAAAAATATTTAAAATAACCCACTTAACATTTTCATTTCTTTACATGAAAAGAGTAAATTACAAAATATTCAACTCAATTTCTTTTTCCAAATGAAAATAACACTTTTATCTTTTACTCGATACTTATCAAGTTTTTATTTTTTTACATAAACTCAACAAACAAAACAGAATTATTTATTTTTCCGTTTTAAACTCAATAACTTTTTTTCTTTAAAAATAACAAGCAAATATCAAATCCACATTCATTTTGCAATCAGAATCAAAGAACGAAAATATCATCTATTCTATTTTTAGAATAACTAAATAACAAATAAAGAAGAAAAAAAAAACAGAATTCATCTGCTTTCGAACAATTTTTCTTTCGAACTTTGTAATTTTGGCATTGATCCAAATAACAAAATGTTAAGATTGGAATTTTTTTTTTTTTTCAAAATCTCGTTCCTTTAAAGAATGAAATGATACCATTTAATATTAAATCATTTTGATTCAAAAGAATTATCACCATCATAAGTATCCCCCAAAATATATAAATAAACTTTATTTATTATTATTTCAACTTTAAGAACAGATCTTAATATTTCTAAGATAAAATGCCTAAGAACACAATATTTTATAAAGAGAACAGCTTAATGAAATAATATTCAATATTATTCAAATTTTTTATTTGATATGATGGGAATAAGTTCAGTATATATCAGTACTTGAAATATGCCCAATTAACCCGCGCTTTTTCTAAAGCTTGAAATTAATTTACGCAAGCAAATAAATCCAGTTAATCCAGATTAAAAGAAATTTAATCGATAACAGGTGATTCAAGGTACTAATAAATACAAAAAAAATATGGAACTGGCTTATTTGCTAGTTGCATCTTTACTTAAGAACACTGGTCATTTCACCATGGAATCGTACCGGGCTGCCACCATCTTTACTCGACTGTAATGTAGGAGACTATGGTATACTTTAACAATGAACACAGTTGATAAATGAAGAGGCCATCGGATGGTTTTTCTTGATTTAATATGACATTCACAAAACACAAATTTACGAACACAAAACACAAACTATAATCGCGGTAACAATTTCTACTTTTTTAGCTACATCACTCGTCGAGTCACCTTCACAACAAAAAAAAAAACACTCTGCGCGCTCACTCCAGCTTCTCGCTTCGGAGTTCGAAAAAACAGAACAATCTTCTATCCTCAGATGACTACCGCCATCTATCGGTGGAAAATGTTAGTTTTCTGTAATGAATTAGTTCTTTACAATGTATTTTTCAGAAGGGAAGAGGTGTTTTTCTCTCCCTCTACTTCTCTCGCCAATTTATTTTTATTTAATCCAGAAACGTATTAAAGTAACTAAGTGAAATGCAATCTGTTTTTATATGTAAAATCATGCACTAAACGCCTTAAAAATGAAAAAAATGAAAACAGACAATCTACAACTTTCTGTTTTAAAAACACTATAGGTCCTCTCTAATAAGTGAATTATAAAGCTTCACTGGTGATGACGAACCAAGGATCTGGGCGGACGCTAGGATATTCTGAGGTAAGAAAATTTCTTTTGTCTTTAATCTAATATTCTGAAAATGATTTATTTGAATATATAACATCTAAAGAGGTCACCCCATTTCTCCATAAAAATAACATCTATAGATTTCATGGCATTCGGACTATATTTACGTGAATTAGAGAACGGGCAGGCAGACACACAGACAAACCGAATTCATAAACACTTTCCAACAAATTTGAAAAATGTTAAAAATCATCGTAATACATTAATTAGCTCAGAACGTAAAACAGAATTCCGGGTTGTTCCAGTTACTACTTTTAATGATTTTAGTATATGCTTTTTGGAATTAAAATATTTTGATCATTTTATCTGTATTGTGGAATAATTCATTGCCTTGCAAACTAACAAACCTTCATTTTTTAAAAACAGGGATGAGAGCGCTCCGACCCAAATGGTTGATTTTCACCACTAAATTTGAATAGTATTCTTTGTTTTAATAAATTCTGTCATTAAATGCGGTGAGAAATACTATTGAAATTTAGTGGTAGCAATCGGTCATTTGGGTCGGAGCGCTCTCATCCCTGTTAAAATGGTAACTGTTTTTTTATGTATAAACATCTATTACTTTGAGTAATCCTGCTTTGTAATAAGTTTCTTTCATTTAAATGATAGCAATATTTCAAATATTTTTGATATATGTAGTTTATTATGTTAGCCTAAAATATAATGTTTCATAGTAATATCTAATTGTAAGTTAAAGTTATATTAGAGTTTTAATATTAAAACATATTTGACAATAATCAAGATTCTAGAGTAGAAACAGAATCATTTAATTTGGAACTGATATTCAATTTCTTACATTATCGCGCCTATTCCGATCAAACGCTTTTCTCCTGTAACTCCCCTTTCCTCGTGGATTTGCGAGGCGCGTCTAAAATCACGAAACAGATCAAACGTGCGGACGGTTTCACTCTCGCAGAGCAATCGCAAATGATGTTATCACGTGATAACTATTTGCGGGAGGTACAAAAGACTCGTAAGTAGTAAAAAAAGATGGCGGACTTTTGGTAGCATAGCGTGCAAAGAACCATGTGACGCTTGCAAAATGCTGTTACAGTAAATTTTGTGCTGCAAATAAATAACACAGATTTTAAAAATCACTTGTTATAGATAGGAGCTAACATCAAAACAAAACATAAGGGGAATACTCATTTAAAATACAGGTATGTGAAATGTTTTTTTCAGTGTTACGGTACCTTTTGATATGTTGTATTATCGTGAAAGATAGCTTTTTTTTTTTTTTTTTTTTACTACTATAAAACCTTTACTTTTTTTCTTAGTTATTACCAAGATAAGTCATATATCATTAGAATCTTGGTATTGACAGTTTTGACTTTTATCTCGTGAAATCGAAATACTATCGCATCCATTAAAAAAATATTTGTTTACTTTGTGTAAAATTATGATATTTATTTAGTTTCTAATAATTTAGTAATGAAGTTTTTATATCTTTTTGTTACTAATCCCTAAGAATTAGATTTGATGATTTATAATTATAATAATAATAATAATAAAGCTGACACATGAACTGCTGTATTTAAACAATAAGTTTAATTTTTTATTTTTCTGCAGTAAGCAACAGACAATTTCCATGACTTGTGAATAAGTTATTTTCGATAACTGTAACGTATTAATTTGTTCAGCATTTTATGTTAATTTGAAATAAATTTTAAATGCACACGTAAGAAATGAAATTGATAAAATATAAATTTGTAAAGATACTTTTATTAATCAAATACTGTTTATCATCGAGATTTTCATTTTTAAAGCTTATCTGTAATCGTGCAATGAAGAAGTAAAAATATATATGATTACATAGTATGAATTATTAAAAAATGATTAAATCATAATTCTTGAAACTATATTGTGACATTTATAAATATGTCTTATCTTGAAAATTGTTTTTACTCTTCAGTATAATACAACATGTTAATAATAATAAAACACTGAAAACATTTCACATTGTGACTGGTTGAGAGTATGTAAGGATGTATGATTGAGTATTTATTATGTGAAAGTATTTAATTCACAGAGATCAAATATTATTACTTATTCAGTTTAAGGGGGGGGGGGGGGATAAACTACTCTATCTGCATTACATCTAAGACAAAATAATATTAATAGTAAAGATGATAATAAATACTAGTCAGTTTGCAGATAACAAATGTCTGTATTATTTTCAAACTGAAAAAATCTAATTAGCTGAAAGTTATAATTTAATGATGTTTATTAACAAATTTAAGTTTTTAAGTTAAATGACTTCAACATTTTGGATTAAGATTAACATCTTAATTGGTATTTATTTCTCTAGTACTTGTTGGCTTAAAAAAAAATAAAAGAAAATCCTGCTGTATAGTACATTTCTCAAATAGGGTAGATGTGCCAGTAATAGACACCCTTAAGAAATTTCTTTTAAAATTATTTTTTATTAATAAATTATAATCATTATATTCCAGTTTTTTCAATATTATATTAATCTATCAACAATATTTAACCATTCTGATAGTTTCATTTCCGAATATGAATAAAAACTCAATTTTAAATAACAGAAATATATCAAAACACCCCAAAAGTCCAGTAATGGACACTCTCTGTTTCAGTAATAGACATCCCACAAAAAGTAACAGATATAATTGTTTTTATGACTATTTAGAACCAGAATTTAATGAAAGCATACTAATGAAACAAAACACTGATTTTCAAATAAATTTAACAATTAGGATGCCAGTATTTAATAAAATATTTGTGATAATCATTCACTGTTTGCATCAATTATTGTAATTATCAGAAGATAGATATTTTAATTATTTTAGATGGATAGTTTAAAATACTAAATATCAAGCAATTACAGCTGTCAGATTATTGAGACAGTGGGAGATTTAAAAGTTAATAATAATTAAAAAAAAAAAAGTTTTTGAGTATTAGTGTATAGCAATAGCTTTGTCTCACTATTTTTAACAACTTCCAGAGACTACTTGATATATTACTTGTAATAATTAATATTACAAATATGAAAATATGATACTGTGAGTTGAATATTTTAAACACTAAATAAAATAATTCTCAAAATAAAACTGTAGAATTTATGTTTGAGGCCACTGATCTGCAGATTTACTAGTTTCATGATTACTATAACTTTAATTAACATTACAGTAATATATATATTTTTTTCAGAGATGAATAAGGGAACATTTAAGACAGATTTTTAACAATTTCTGTAACTTAATTGTTTTTATTTAAATGGGGAGGGTTAAGCTCTATGAGCCCCTGTTTGACTATGCCCTTAAATTATATTTTTTGCTTCTTGACTGGTTTGATTGCCATATTATAAAAAGTGCAAGTCAGAGTTATTATATACATTAAAAAAAAAAGAATAAATTATTGAAATTTTATTAACCATATAAAATAACTTAAAAGCAGCTATTTATAAAAGTTTTGGTGTTATTACATTTTGGTAAGTGTAATTTAAAAATTAAATTTATTATTTAGGTCTTCAGTTAAATCAATATTTTATGTAATATAAACATTACTGAAATTGCATTTTTAGCAATGACTAATAATAATGCAAGATTATAAAATATGCAAGAGGAAGTTATGAAACAAATAATAAAAGCTAAATTTTTATTGGTTATTTTTTTTTTTTATAAACCAAAACATTGAAGGGTGTCTATTACTAGCACATCTACCCTACACAATAAATTATTAACTTTTAATTTAGTATAAATTTCGTCAGTGCAAATGAAGTATTGATAGGTCTATAGCAAAAGCTTGCTATATTAAGTATGGGTATAATGCTTTTAAGAGTTTTCTAACTTTTTCAGTCTAAACAGTGTCTAAACAGTTTGTTTAAAGCTCTGAGCTTTTCAAGATTGCTAAATATATTGGAAAAGACACTAATTAAGAGGCATTGTTAAACATGTTATCATGAAATTTGATGTTTAAAAACTCTACACGTAGCATAAACGTACATTTTTCCCCCTTCGTTTGTATTTAATCATTATAAATAATATGAAATGAAATTGTGTAACATAAATAAAAATAACAATTTCAATAATATTTTGTATTTTAATTTTCAGTTATATAAAAATATATGTACAGTTAGCCCAATTAATAAGTGATTTTTAAAAGTGACAAAAATGTTAAATTGATTTAAATTAAAGGGGGGGGGGGGGGCTCTTGTGAAAGAATACAATTGCATAGAAGTAGATGTTGTTTCGGTTTGAGCCTATATACATTATTCTTGTTATAAAATTCAATTTAAGAAGTATAAATTAATAATAATAATTAATTAGTATAAAAGAACTTTTGTGATACAGCTAATTGTAAAAATAGTCTAGTATAAATAAGCTGAATGAAAAGAACAAGCAACCAAAATAAATTTAACATTGAGCTGCTTCAAAACTTTTAAAGGAGCCCGCCCCTTCTATAGTGATAAAATTAAAATAAAAAAAGAGAGAAAACAGGAATAACAATAACACACTCTACTACTATTATTTCCCATTTTCTGTATCATTCTTTTGGCACTAAAGAAGGAAGCTTTAAAATAAATGCAAGAAAAAATTTCTCGAAATATTTCAGCTTTTCTTTGCGTTGATTTTTAAATATCACGTATTTATCGTAACAAAAATAATTTCATATGTATGTCATCAGTTTTTAAGTGCTCTCTCTGGTTTTTAAACTCTTAATGTCCCCTTCCCCCCTCCATCAGTTAGCCAGTATATATATATATATACTTAAAATGAAATCGAATGTCTAAAAATCAAAGGGATAAAATAATACAAAAGTTAATCATAGGAACTTGTAAATGCAAATATATATAAAACTGGCTATAATATAGTATATATATATATATATAGATATACACCAACATATACTTTAAAACTGCAGCTATTATGGCGCCTATATGTGGTACCTCGATTTTTAATTCGTATAATATTTTTTAAATATTTTATTTAGCAAAGTATATGCTTATCTAGCGTGAATGACATTCATGCATCCTGCATCCAGAACCAATTTGTCATTTTACAGCCCTGCTCCTGATTGCTTTTTTGGAAGTTCCAATCTATAAATCTATTCTTACTGTAATGTATCAATCTGTTCTTTATTTTTCTTAAATGTATTTAATTGTGAGAAAAAATACCATCATAGAAAAGCTGAGGCTTTAAAGCTAAAGTAAAAGGTTAACATAGTCCGTAATTTTAAATTAATAAATTTTAATTTGATAGGAAAATAGGTGATACATTCATGGGAATAAGCTAGAGCAATAAAAATATTAATACGTAATATGAGCTTGTTATTAAAATAATACTCGGATATTAAGTATTTTTAAATTTAACATTTAAAAGAAATATTCTTCAACTGGTCAACTATTATTCAAAACATTATATTCTGTCCCTTTAAAAGTTGTTGATGCACTCTCATTGGTTAATACATGCTAATATTCGATTAAAAATCGATTCTCTTATTCTTAAATCGTACGTGACATCAGCAGTTGCGGAAGGTGAAAGATGTTTGTTTGGAATAGCGACTTTCAGTTCTTTTCCCCCTTCTCTCGTAAACCCTCCCTTTTGCGGAATAGCTTTCACAACTTTGCGGGCGTTTGGTCGGAATAGGCGCGTATATGTCCTAACGTGACATTTAACAAATCACAGATTAGATGAGCTAAGATTAATTTCCTTTATTATAAACCAGCTGTCCAGTCCGCGATGCCCTTTGACAAAACTTCTAAATGAACCTTAAATTTGTAGGATTTTATACTTTTAACTCAATTTTGTCTGAAATACGTGTCCGCTGACTGTGTGAAAAATCGGTTAAAAAAAACGACATTTAACAGTTTGTTTGTTTGTTTTATTGAACACATACATCAGACTTGTGTGCTTGACACCAGGGCCCGTTTGTAAGTCATCGTCGATATACAAGGACGAGATAGCACAAGGAAATTTACAACACCAGATAATTACATCTTGGGGGTTCAGGAGTGTGCAACGGAACTGGCGGGATTCGGACCCACCTACACTCTCAAGCGATTAGCGGCGTGCTGTCTTATCCACTCAGCCACGGCGGGCCCACATAACAGTAAAAAAGCTCGAAATAATAAATATTGATATTTAGTGGTAAAATGGCTCGCAAAAAGATTTGTCTTTTTTCATTTGGTCTATTTCAGTAGTTAAAAATAAATCCTTGTTGTCTGAATTCTTTGAGATTTTCAGCAGTCATAAATATGAGTGTTATGCACACCGTGAGAAAAAATTGTGGAATACATTTTATTATCGCTTTTTTTTCTTGTTTTCGTGTCGGTTCCGTTAGCATAACAAACAAAATATGTTCTTATCGTCTGATTAATAGATAATAAATACAACTGTATTCAAGCTTCCTGTAAAATTTTGTATAAAAAGTATGCATTCGTGAAAACTTGAGTCGAAGTCGAGCGAAACCGCGCTGAAAACCCGTCGGCTTTTATTGCTTTCGTCGAAATTTTTACACATTTTATTTTGTAAAAAATACTTGTACTCGCCTGAACGTGTCGAAATTCTAGTAGTTGATGTAAATCCGGTCTCCAGAAATGCTCTGCGTCGAATTACGAATTTTTAGGTACTTGACCGTAGAAAAAAAGATTGTCTTCGTAAGGCACAAAATGACCTGTGGTCGCGAATTTTTTCGAAAGTGATAAAATTTGTATTTTTTAAAAACCGATTGCACCTACGAAGAGTCATATGTATTTTTTTGTTAACCGGTACCTGCAAAATTGCATCCTAGGGAATCGGTGCCGTATGGGAGAAAAAGAGAACTACGAAAACGACCCATTCTTCCGTTTTTAGCTATTCTAAATAGTTTGGCGGTTCAGGATTAAAAAAGAACAACAATAAGCTTCCACCCCGAAATCGATTCTTCATCTTCGATCCAGCTGTGTAAAGGAGTTTCTGGCCATGTGCCATGGCACAACAACACTTTCGATGACTCGAAATGAAATAGACGATTTTGTAATGAGATTGCGTTGCGACTTTTAATTAATATCTCGGCTACTAATTAAGATATTAAAATTTTGAGTGTCCAAGCACCAGGAGAGGCCTTGGAATAACCTCACAACAATTTTCAGCTTTGTACGTGCGGTAGATTTCGCTAGCCATTGCAGACAGACAGACACACATACAGACAGACTCAGCGAAACTTTCTTTCATTAGTATAGATACTTTATTGAAAATTTATTCAAAATTAGTTTCACGTTATCTAGTTATCTTACCATCGCATTATGAATGTGATGTATATGAAGAAGGAAAATTTGCTTTTAGTGATATGAAATATGGTATAAAAGGTGCTTTAGTTCGAATAATTACATGAAAGGTAATTAATATACTTATTTTTCTTTTATTAGTAAGTTAAATAAGATACCCCTATAATTTCCTTAGTTTTGGGTGTTTAGTTACGTCATAATATTTGTAAATGAATGCTAATAAAGAATGATTATTAGATAATTCATAATCAATAAACATCATTATTAAAACAAAATTTGCAGGGTATTGCCGAATTCGACCGACAAATTCAGGAGGGTGATTGTAAGCATCAAGAGGATGAAAAATTATCACAGAACATGGAGTCCCAAAGCAACTTTCAGAAAACCGAAGTATATTATAATAAAACTTTTAAGATGCATTATCACCTTTGTTTTAAATGTGATAATATAAAAAAAAAGTGATAGAATTTTCTATTATATGCGACAGCAATATGAACTTGACGCTCCACATTTTGGACTGTGATTACCAGTTCATACGGTATCTTCGATTGCTTGAGCACCTGTTTTTCCAGAACTTTTCCTGAAGTCCCCCTGTATATTTGCTTGAAAATTACCTCTGTTAACTTCTAATCAACGTTTTATAATTTTTAAGATGAATTTCCGAAAATTATTTACAAAAATTCAAAGACTGTTCTTAATTTTATATCCAGCATTATTCATGGATAGATTTCAAAATCATTTCCTTACTAATGAAAATTTCTGGCGAATCACAGTGGTAAATAATTATATATTAATGATGTATTCTTCACGTTTTTTCCGTCATACACACAGATAGTTTAAAACAAAATGCACTTAATGTTTTATTGGCAATTTCTTTTTAGCTCTGTCTTTAACAATAAATACAAATAAATAAAACAGAATTTAATGAGAAATGTTCAAGTAATCACCAAAGCAGGATACAAAGTAAGGTTCCTATCTTAAATCGGAGAGGTGACCGCAAGATTAAAGGCGAAGCCACATCAATCAAGGTCACAAGCCACGTAGCGGACGGGGTTGAACTACAGGAACATACCTAACTGTTTTCTTCGTTATGGAAAATCTATTATCCGTACATCTATGAAATAACTGCGCAAGTGAAAACGTCATGTTTTCATTTGCTTGTAGTATTTATATATTGAAAGCATAAAATATTCTATTAATTTTTATTCGTGATTATTTAATTTATTCATTATAGTTAATTATTTAAATAAAAACAGTTATTTCTAGAACTAATTTTATTTGTTAAAATGACAAAATGTTGGCCATCGAATAGCTGTAGCTTTTGAAATTGTAAGAAAATTCTTTTTGTGATAGAATTCACATCTGTCCTTTTCCAAAGAGTAAAACAAGTTAGTTACGTGTTTTTATTTTATTTTATGAAAAAGATGAAATTTTATTGAATATATTATCAAATGTTGGTAATTTAAATACGCTCGATTTTAATTATTTTTTTAATGTGAGGAAAAATGACGCACAATAATTAGTAAATAGTTAATATGTAAAGATAGAATTTTGTAGTCTCATTTTTTACTTAATTCTTGATGTGCTAAAATTATACAAAAAATGATATATACGTTTGTATTCCCGATGAGAATACAACGTTTATAAATATTTAAAGCATGCATAGATTTTAATTATAAATATAATATTCAATTTTAAGTTCCTTATTTTCGTTTATCGAGCTCAGGCGACAAGTTTCCAATATTATCTTGGTCGCATTGCTCTCATGTTTTTTAACTTACAAATATTTCATTCATTTATTTTAAAACTCCTTTTATTTTATATTCGGGATCACTTTAATTTAAAATGCCTTCATTGAATGTTGTACTATTAAACGGACAAGTATTGTACATTTATTTGTTTAAATATTTTGCGATTCTAGACAATGATTTCAATAATCATCCTAAAATCGCCAGATTAGTTTTTTTTTTTTTTTAAACAGACAAAAGCCATTTAGAGAATCCCTGTTAAAAATTCCTTCACGAATTTCAAATTGTTACTCACTCACAGAAGATGAATCTTGTATACCAGATTTACTTCAAAATATTTTTGTTATAGCTTGTTTTCATAAAAATATGTGCATTTAAAAAATAGTCGCACTGTCACTTTAGTTTCAGGTCAAATAATGTTTTTGTAGCATTAGTGCTTTTTCTCCCGAAATTAAAACGATATTGTGACTATTTTTTTTAATGTACATAATTTTATCAAAACAAACTGTAATAAAAATATTTCGCAATAAATCTGGTAATAAAAAAAAATAAATTTAAAAAATAAAAAAACTCGACTGCATAAAAAGCTAACTAATTAATTATCTCTCATCAATCTGAAACTATTTTTTTTTTTCAATTCCTATTAGCTCAAACCCTCGCTATATATATCTTGTTCAAATTTTCAATCGTTAATAAAACACTTATTATTCATCCAATCAAGCTCAAATAATTTTTTTTAATTTGTAGTGGATGGCACTTGATGTTAATCCAGTTTTTTCCCCAATATTAATTCATTAATTAAATTAAATTAATTAATTTTCAATAATCGAGAGAGCCCTCTTCTTGATCAAAGTATTTTAAGACCGAGAGAGCCCTCTTCCGGATCAAGGCATTTTAAGCACCACTCAAGAGGAAAGACGAATGGGAGAAAAAAAAATTCTCTTATTGACTTAAGTAAGAATTGACTTAAAATACTTATTTTTATATTACTTGTTTATATTACTTACCTATTTTTTTTATTTACTTGTTACTTTCTATCTATAAACCCAGTTTTAATGAGGTCTATAGATGTCTATGATGGTTAGAGTTGCAGTAAAGCTAGAGATCCTACATACACAAGTTCAAGGTTGTATAATATTTTAACGGAGCTTCTGACTGTAAAATAGTCAATGAAATATCGTCTTCATTTTAAAAGACCTATCCAATGATATGCCATTCAGTAGGGTGCATAATTTTTTTTTTCGTTTCTACCGCCATTTTGAATTTATAAAAACAAAACCTAGCCTATAACCATCGGGCCGTTAAGACAATTGGCAGAGACCTCATTCATTAAAGTCCATCCAGTCGTTGAGATGTTTCGATGGTATAAAGAAATCCACATACACAGATACGCGTGAAACACATAACCCTTCTTTTCAGTCGAGTAAAAATAGTTCATCTTCCGCAAGTGAGTAAAAATTCAGAAAATATACGCAAGAGATGTGCAGATAGTACACTGTTAAAAATGTGCAGTTTTAGCTGCATAGTCGCTCCACCGCTTTTATAAAATATCTCCATTCTGACCAATGAGAATGCTTCATATTATAGTCAAGTAATCGTTTTCTATAAAAGCGGTGGAATGTCTATGCAGCAAATGCTACAGATTTTTAACAGTGTAAATATTCTGCCATATATGACATCATACTAAAAACCAGAATTGGTCTTCTTCCATAAAGGAAAGGACGGCTATGGTGTCTTCGGCTGTGCTCCCGGTCATCCTACGGCGCCGAAGCCACATTGATTCGCCCGGAGATGCACGCACCTTTTTGTATATTAAAATGGAACTTTGTAATCATTCACTTCCTGATAAACTTCAATTATAAGAATTACGTACGCAGGCGTATTTCCGATGGCAGTAGGACATTTCGATATTTTAGAACTTAATTGTAAATTGATACTTAATTTTAAGAAATTTTTCCGTTAGCCGGCCACATGTGATAAATTGCCAAATATTCTTTAGGGTTACAATTGTATACGACTTACAATAACAATGGATGTAATCCTGCGCCTAGCCACGCTCGAAAAAAAAAAATAAAAATAAAAGCGAACTGGCTGAGAAACAGCAACAACGTTATATTTTAAGTACTAAAATTAGACAGTGAAAATAAAAGTATAATGGTTTTAAATATAAGTATTTTTTATCATTTAATAGTTTAATATTAATTAAATTATGATTAAGAAAACAATTTAGAATTTCTGAATAAATAGATTAAAAAATGCTTTTTTTCCCAAAAAAGAAAAAGAGAAAAAATCATAATTTTATTTTAATAAATTTAGTAAAGAGTCGGTTAAGTAAAGTTAGGTCGTAAAGAATTCGAAAAAGTCAGTGTTAAAAAGATTAATTAACAAATTAGTTTTGTATTTTTTAAATATTTTTAGAACAATTTTTGGAGGATCTTTATTAATTTTTTCTTGTGAATTTAACGTAATTTTCTATTTTTCTTTGCACTGTTTTAGAAAATTACTAAAACTATTCTTCTTCTTCTGATTATTATTTTATAATTATTATTATTATTTTTTTTATTGTTATTATTATTATTATTATTATTATTGTTTTATGTCTTGTTCTGAGTCAATTCTTCTTGTTATTGCGCTTTTTACAGGTACTCCAAGGAATTGCCTATTACTGGAATTTTTTATGCAAACCCAATCATCATATTTGCGAACTAAATTGTATTTAACAGTTGGATATGCTGTCAACATGCAAAAATCACAGCATTTAACTTTCTCAAAAAATGTTCTAAAGGAGATCAAATATATTTTAAACAAGTAATTATTGAATGCAAGTTTATGAAGAAGTTAAATTCCCACGCATTTATCAAGTTATTATTTTGTATTTATTAAACAAGTCGGAAATTATCCTTCAAACGTGGCAAATGAGGTACGTTCGTACTATAACAAGTTTTATCAATTTTCAGATGTGAGTGCAATAGCCGTTGCACTCTTATTCAAAAATGCATGAATACAAAATTCATTACGATTATACTTAATTAAATGCAGGAATACGGAAATAATAGGACTCCCTCTTAAGTAAGATGTCATCATCATGGCAGCCTAGAATCATTACTTATCATGGGATATCATTGAATTCATTACATGTGATAGGATTTAATGGAATTAAGAAAACTTTTAATAATATCTTTTTAAGTTTTGATTAGATTTTCATAAATTTTGAAATGACTCGACACAATTCTCCAACGATTCTAACAAGGAAGGTCTCCCTACAGGGCATACTCAGAATATGTTTAAAAAAATGCTAGTGAAACTACTCATGTATGTAATAAGGGATCAGTGAAATTTAACGGCGGAATTGCAGTAGAAAGTCTGTAAAAAAATAAAATATTTTGGAATATTTGGCGCGAAAATACGAAAGTGACAGGCGATTTGGCGAGCAGGATTTTTCCTAGCCAAAAGCAAACGATTTTAATGCATCTGAAAATGTATTAATTGTTTTTTAAAATGAATTCAAACTTAATCAATTAAAGAGGTTATTATATATTTTTTATATTACATATATATGTTGCTTATTGCTGTAGTTGTTTAATTTCATCACTGTAAAAATATTTTCTATGCTTTGCAAGTTGAAAATATCTATTTTAAGTTATAGCCAGCTGACATTTGATTTAACATTTCCATATCGAAGACGAAGTCGTTTTCATATCAACAAGATCAAGTCGACAGTGTTCTATCTGCCTTATTTTTGAGCTTGAAATAATTTAACTGAATTTAAATTTTTAAAACACCAAATAAAATAAACTAAGACAGACTTGAGCACAGTTAAAAAATAAAATTTATAAAGACAATAAAAAACAACTAAAAATACAATATGTAAACGTTTCGCCAAGCGACACGCAAGGCATCATCAGTACAAAAAATATCCATTGCATTTCAAACGTCAGAACAAATCAAGATCAGTTACAGTTAGCTATTTTAAAAACAAACAATATTCGCTAGGGACAGAACGAGCATCATTCAAAGCATGCGACCGCAATTCAGTGAACCAAGCCTCAAGGAGCAATCTACCATGGTAGTTGCTGCAACCAGATTTCAAAATACTGGCGTTCGCAATGAGCGGAATGTGATTCGTTTGAAGTGAATGCTGGTCAATTTTTGAATTCAAATTACTCTTTTTTAAAGCACCAGTATGTTCTTTTAGGCGAATTTCCAATGATCTACCAGTTTCACCAATATAAACACTATTGCAATCTTTACAAGGAATAATATAAACAACACCGGGTAATTTAGACTTATCATATTGAAATTTATGCTTATTGAAAAAGGAACTCAATTTATTAATAGGTTTAAAAGAAACCCTAATATTGAATGATTTTAGAATGCCAGAATTTTTTTCAGACATGTTCTTATAATAAGGGATACAGATAAAGGAGCTAGGTTTACTACGTTGAAAAGGGGGGGGGGGGGAGTAGAATTTACAAAATTTAAAGTATTTTTAGAAATACTTTAAATTTTGTAAATTCTACTCCCCACCCCTTTTCAACATAGTAAACCTAGCTCCTTTATCTGTATCCTTATTATAAGAACATTTCTGAAAAAAATTCTGGCATTCTAAAATCATTCAATATTGGGGTTTCTTTTAAACCTATTAATAAATTGAGTTCCTTTTTCAATAAGCATAAATTTCAATATGATAAGTCTAAATTACCCGGTGTTGTTTATATTATTCCTTGTAAAGATTGCAATAGTGTTTATATTGGTGAAACTGGTAGATCATTGGAAATTCGCCTAAAAGAACATACTGGTGTTTAAAAAAAGAGTAATTTGAATTCAAAAATTGACCAGCATTCACTTCAAACGAATCACATTCCGCTCATTGCATACGCCAGTATTTTGAAATCTGGTTGCAGCAACTACCATGGTAGATTGCTCCTTGAGGCTTGGTTCACTGAATTGCGGTCGCATGCTTTGAATGATGCTCGTTCTGTCCCTAGCGAATATTGTTTGTTTTTAAAATAGCTAACTGTAACTGATCTTGATTTGTTCTGACGTTTGAAATGCAATGGATATTTTTTGTACTGATGATGCCTTGCGTGTCGCTTGGCGAAACGTTTACATATTGTATTTTTAGTTGTTTTTTATTGTCTTTATAAATTTTATTTTTTAACTGTGCTCAAGTCTGTCTTAGTTTATTTTATTTGGTGTTTTAATGGTTTTTAAATTCAGACGTTAAATGTATATGTACTGTAAATTTAAATTTTGTTTTAAATCGTAAAATATGATATTTAAATTTTATTATAAATATATATCACAAACAATAGTTAAAACAAACTAAAAATGATAAAACTAAAGTTATTTAAATTAATCTTGTATAAACAAATTCAACATAAAAAGTTTTTCCCACATAAAACCGTATTTTTTTTTATCATCGCCAACCTGTGATAAATCGCCAAATAAACGAAAATTTCGTTATTTTTTTACGGACGCTGTATCGGGGTTCCGCCAAAATTTTTTTTATAAATATATATATCCATATGAGAAGAACATTCTGTAATTTTTTCAGATTTTTCTGAGTATGCCCGTATGGAGACCTTCCTTGTAAGTATTAAATTTCAAACCATTCGGTTGGGTAGATTTTGCTCTGTTATATGCGGGCAGACGGACGGAACAGACGACGACTATAGGTAATATGTATTAATATAATTACGAACGCACCTAAAAATCAAAGATTTTGCAAGAAATAGGAAACACAGACGATATGACGCATGAACTTAAAATACAACTTGTGCTTGCAACAATATTAGTAAAGAAGTTACGTATTTGAGTAATTACGAACGCACTTAAAAAGCATTTTAATCCTTTATTTCAATCGATTTTATGATTTTTATTGAATCTTTAATTCTGGTTTGTCATATTCCTATCTTGGTTTTGGAATTCATTACTGACTTCTTATCTTGCTACTTTAAAGTTTTCAAGTCAAATTATTTTCTCCGAAAAAGACATTTACTTTCTCTTGGTTAAGTTTAAGTCTTTTACTGCAAAGATTTCAGTGCTCTTAAAAAAAAAAAAAAAAAAAAAAAAAAAAAAAAAAAAAAAAAAAAAAAAAATCCGAATTTTAAAACGCTATTTCAATGAAAACTTACTTACTTAAACTCCCTTGTATTTTATTAAACTCATTTATTTGAAGAGTCTCAGGACTCTTAAAATTGGAAAAAATGAAAAACAAAAGACCATTTTTAACATTTAATATCTTAAAATGTATTTTAATTTAAGACACAATTTTAATTTTGATAAAAGATATAAGTATGTTCTTTCATTTTATGTATTTAAAAAATTGCAAGTTGCAGAATTAGCATTTACAGGGGGCTCGAAACTGTCAGACCTTTGTCAGAAAATCGGCATAACAGATTACGTGCCGGATTACAAAAGACAATTTGTAACAAGAATGAAACAAAATTTATTACGATTATACATATTAAATTCATCAATACAGAAATAATAGGACTCCATCTTAAATAAGACATAATCACCATGGCAAACTAGAATCATTACCTATCATAGAATATCATTGAATTCATTACGTGTGATAGGATTTAAGTTTGGTGCCTTCTTATATACTTCATATTGTAATAATTACCCTGAACCTAAATAAGTTTGTATTTAAAGAATTTTTATATTTTTAAGGCAAAGTTGTATTTAGCTAATGCGAAATTTAGAAACTTTCAACAGTATCATCACCTAAAAAATATTTTTGTTAATATTAAAAAGAAAATTTTATGTTCAGTTTATACCGACTAACATGAAATCTATGTTTAAAAAATTTCATGAAAAATATTAAGAAGTTTTTGAGATATCTTGCGCGTTATGCCCAAAAACGTCATTTGGAGAAAAATGACTTCAGAGTTTCGGAGACGCCACTTCAGCTATTGAGCGGACATAATTCTAAAAGCAATAATTTCTGTTCTAACGGGAATTTTAAGGAAACAATTATATCAAAATTTTCTGAAATAATAGGGGTTTAACATCTAAAAAAATAAAAATTTTGAAAATGTTAAAACTTTAAGAGTCTTGAGACCCCTTAACTCAACTTGATTTTTGTATGTATAAAGATGAAATTTTTTAATCGATTTTTAACGCACATCCTGATAGGCTAGAATTGTAACAATTATGATTAGGGATTACAATCCCGAGACTAATTTCCAATCCCGAGATTTCGGGATTGCTTAGATTCGATCCCGGGATAATCCCGGGATTAGGAAAATTAGAATTTCTGTAATATCATCAATTTTTACAGTAGCTAAATATCATAATATTATAGAAAAGACAAAGCAAAATTACAGTCTAATTTACATATGAAAATATACCAAATTAAAAAAAAAATTAACTTCAATTAATTATCAAAACTTATAGGATAAATTAGAACAATTGAAAATTAAAAGAAATACGCTGTTGATGTTTGAAAATGAAACAAAAAACATGAAATGTCTATGCTTCATCTTATAGATAATTTCTTTTATTTCCTGTTAAACAAGTTTTTGAATAGTTTAATATTTACAATATTAAAAACTAATTAATATCACGAATTAAATTATGAATTATTCTCATACCCACGTAATTAAAGTTTATACTTATAGGATATTGCAAATGCAAGATTTTCCCTAACATGAAGATTTTTTTCTTGAAATAAAAGAACTTGAACACACATAGAATAAAATAATACATAGATGTATAGTTTAAACTTCTAAATAGCAATAGCTGTTAAAATTCGAAAACGTTGCATAATATAAAAAATTATTACGTACCTCGTGAAAAAAAAAAAAAAAAAAAAAGATTATTTTGAATAGTTTACTGTTTCCTAACTAATCGGTATTCCTTTGAAAATATGTTCTAAGAAATATGACGGCATCTAAAGTTTCATCTCCAAGTCCCAGTTGTAACATTGTCTGTTTTTAGGGAAATGTCATATTGGTTTAAGCGCTCTGTTAGCATTTCAATTCACTTTTTTGCTGTAAAAGAACCATATATGCGCATGAGGACTAAATTCCTCAATTTGCTCAAATTTAAATTTCTTGAATGGGCATTAATATTCACAAATCGCTTGCTTGCAGTAAATGTCCATTCATCAAAAATCAAAATTTTTTTTCTGAATTTTTAAAAGTTTGTATTTCACTTGTAATTAACTCTTTTATTATAGTTCACTACACGATTTCGAATTGATACTGCAGATTTTGGCAAATCCTTATAGCCTTTAGCTATCAGTAAGTTTCTTAAATCAGTTGAAGTTAAATGAAAAACAGTCTTTAGCTGTCATTCACAATAAAATTAAAACCAGTGATTCCTTATCACTACTAAAATAATCTTCTATTTTCCGCTTTTTAGAAAGCAATGCATCTTCTATGCAATCTTCACGTGTGGAAGGAAGAGATGATGTATTAAATTTTTTCTAAACTTTAGTACCATGTTTCGTCGATAAATGTGCATGCAACCCTTAGTCGATCCACCTAACGTTTTAAGCACTTGGCTACATCTTTTACGTTTAACGATTTTTTCATCTTTTGACCTTAAATAGCAGTGCCATACTGAAGATGTATCATTATTATTCCTATGAGCTACAAAATCCTTTTCATTAGGCATCTTTAAAGCGAAATAAGTATAAACGCCCGAAAAGCAAAGAAGTTAGCACATAATAATGACTATGAAACTCAAATGCGACGCTTATCAGTAAACTCTAATTCGAAATTTTGTGATTCCCAGTTGCTGAAACGACCGGCTTTCTAAACGCGGCGAAATCGAAATAAACAAATGATTTCCTTGTTCCCGAACAATAGCCGAGCAGGTTACATCTGTTTGCAAGTCAAAAGGTTTTCATGTTAAACGATTTAATCTCTTTGAAATATGTAAAAAATGCTTGAAATATGTATATTTTTTCAAGAATATCTAAATTTCATAAAAAATTAACTCTTTTTCTTTCCAAAAGAGAAAGTCTATAAATATATTTTTTTAATTTCAGCTGAATATTTTTCCATTTTTTAAAAAAAAAGGACAATCCCGAAAATCCCAGGATTTTGCAGACAAAATCCCGGGATTTTCGGGATTAAAAATGATGCGGGATCCCGGGATTGTAATCCCTAATTATGATGTACAAAGCTGGTCAAAATACTATGGCCAAAATTATTTCTTCCCCTACCTGTCCCTCTCACTTGGATTTTCATGAAGCATATTTTATTTTTAAAAATTCTGATAATCTTGTCAATGATCTCTCATCATCTCCTTTCCTCTCTCCAGCGTGGAAATTACTTTTATAATTATTTTCTCTCAACATCTCTTTTTTTTTTCTCTTTCATATTTTTTTATTTATTACTATTGTTTATATTTTTTAATTTACTTCTTTTATTTTATTTTAATTTTGTTAATTTATTTTATTTCCATTTTTCCCTATCAATTTCTTTTCTATCATTTTGGCAACACTTTCGTCTTCTGCATATTCTTTTTTCATCTAGCTCTATCTGTCGCATTCTTTGGAAGCTCTACTCTCTACCTTTCAGTTCATTTTTTACCTTGTCCCCTTACGGACACGTGTTTACTGTAGCTGATGACGAGCTATTAATATTTTTAGCTCGAAACGCGTCCTATGTATTGTTTTTATTTTATGGTGATTTTTTACAAAGATTTATTATTTTAATTGTACAAAGGTGTGTTTAAGATGACAATACAACATTTAATATTTTTAGAACTTAATTATAAATTGATAACTGAATTTTGAGGCATTTTTACGTTACCCCGCAGCATATGATAAATTTCCAAATATTTTTTAGGGTTACAACTGTATACGAGTTACAACAATGGAATTAATGATGCGAAAACCACGCTCCCCAAAAAGCCCATCTGGCAGTTGGGCTTACTGCAACAGCGAAATATTTTTTAAATTAAGAAGTAGAAAATACAAATTAAAAAAGTATATAATATATCTTTTTAAAAATACGCTTTAATGGTAAGTGTAAAGGGCGACCGGATAGTCGCGTGTTGGCTTTCTGGAAAGATTTGCCAATGGTCTAAACATCACATATATTTATTGTACGCACACAGGACGGCACGGTGAAACATACACTAGCACATACAAATAACACTTATAATTATCCCATTCCTCATGGGGTTTCGTTCGTTACTTTACGACCGGGAGTGTCCGCGGCCGTTCACAGGTTTTTCTTAGCTCATCTTCCTAGGTGAAGCCATCCCAGATTCTGCCTGATTCTCATCTTTTGGCCACAGATGGCGCTTCTATAGGCGAGAGGGCGTGTACAAACATCACAGGTATAAGCTTCATTTATTCTATAATAATTAAACTAAACTTTAAGAATTGATTTACAATTAAACAATCTTTAAATTTTTTCAATGTCATTAACTAAACTCATTATCCGATTAAAAAATAGTTGTATCCCGTGCGATATAGTTTGAAAACTTCCAACTAAAATTTTAATTTATAAAGATAGATTCGTTTAAAAGAAAAAGAAACATAATTTTTTTGATCGATATTTTATAAATATATATTTATGTTTAAATACTCATATTTATGGTCCACGGGATTTAAACTTTCGAATTTAGATACCTGTTGGGTCTGAAAGGTTCGCGATAGATGATTTTGTCGGGATAACACAGCCATATCACACGTGTGCTTAAAAAGAAGGAAAGAGACACAAAAACAATATAGAAATTTGGACCACCGTGGCATCATTTGAACCTCTTTTATCCGAAACCTTTTAACAGAAACTCTCGGTTAACCGAAATCTATTTTTTTAAATCACATTCCTTGTGTGCAAAATCCATTTTCAAAGCTTTTTTTTTCTTTTTCTTTTTTAAACTACCATACTCCTTGTGTCCAAGCAGTCCATTCCAAACTACGAGTACACATAAATATTTTCGATCCCCTTTCTTAGAGTTCCTTTGAATTTAACTTGAGCTCCCGTAAGCTGCGGAGTGGAACAAAGAAAACGAACAAATTGGCAATTCTAAAGCTTTTGAATGTTTTGAAAGGTTGAAGGTTTGGCATGGCTGGAGCAGCAGAAAGACTGTGATACTCGAGAACTAATAATATTTAAAATCTCCGTAATGGAGTTTCAAAGCAAAGGCAATCGAAACTGTGACAAACAAAACATTGTTTCAAATCCTTGGGAAATATGTAAAAGTTAATTTCAAACTCTTATTTTCAAAATTAAAATTCAGGTAATTTATTCTTCTTTCCAAATGTGTTACTGTTTTATTTTTATTAAGCACTTGTTACTATAATAAGAAATAGCGCATATATTTCTCCTTAATCTTAAAATAAAAATATTCTAGATTATCCGAAAATTTCGATTTTTTCCGAAAGATGGAGGTCCCAATTACTTCGGGTGATCGAGGTCCTACTGTATATGATAATATAGAAGATTATAGCCAAGAACTGTAACATAAGTACCATATTGTTTTCCATTAAATAAAATTATTATGGCAAAATCTTAATGAGACTGAATAAAAATAAAAGTAAAAGTTAATAAAATAAGAAAATTTAAAGAAGTGTATTATTATACTTGAAACATAAACTACTTTTTACATTGATTTAGAAATAGAAAAAAATAAGTAAATGTCTCCGAACTAAGTCAGTATTTTACTTTAAAATGCTATGGAAAGAGAAACTGGGAGTTTTGTTTCCTTGTTTCAAATAGAATACTCTTGAGAATATACAATACAGTCAACTAAATCCGCTTCATCTGATCTCAGTAGCATATTTAGAAGTCGATACGCAGCTTTAAAAAAGCTCAAGTAGCTTTAAAAAAGAGTCTTATTGAAAAACGAATATTTTGACAGAGTTTGTGTTTCTTTGAAGCACATTTAAATTTTAGATTATTGTTGGATTTATGTCGGATAGTTTAGGTTACAGTAAGTAAAAATTAGATAACTCACGAGATGTACTTCATTTGTAACTTTTTTATGGACTAAAGGGGCTCTGCCCTCTACAAGCTACTCTCGCAAACCCCAAAGTTCAGGTACCCACAGACCCTAAAAACACGCTAATTTGATCGGCTTTAAAAAGGTTACGGAAGTTTGAATTATAATAATAATAATAATAATAAAAAAAAAACAGTGGCCGTTCATTTCCGTATTTTAACCCTTAAATGCCTGATTTTTAAAAAATCATTGTAATAATGTTTTTCGGCTTTCATTTTTTAAATAAATCATGGGAAAAATACTTTAAAAAATCATATTTGGTTTTAAGTATGGTTTACGGCTAAAAATCTGTTATGTTACTATTCGGCAATACTGGTCTTTAATTGAAAAAATAATTTTCCTTGATAAAATTCTATGATGTTAAACACACAAGAATTTTAGGAAATATAATAAGAAATAAATTTTATTCGCTCACTACAGAACAAAATAGAGTATTTCGCAAACATCCAAAAAAAACAAAAAGAACATGTAGCAACAACTGAAAAAAGAAATATATCTTTATTCTTAAACAGCATATGTGTTGCCATCTACATGTTGAAAATCGATTTAATAATATTTTCATAATGTATTTTATTGGCAACATTAGGCATTATAGCTTCAATACTATTCTAATAGTATTTTAGGCCCTAATTTGGGTATGTTGCCGGAAAGCAACACCCGGCATTTAAGGGTTAAAGACGAATCAGCTGCTGTTGAGGCTTCTAATGGCTGTTTTGTGTTTGATTAAATAAGATCAGTTAAACATTTAAAAATAAATTGACACAAAATGAATAAAGTAAACAGAGTCTTTGACTCCCGGTAGTTTTTAACAACGCTATAAAAAAGTTGTTTTAAATAAGACATTTTAATTGTATCGTTTTAAATCTGATGTAATTTTAACCAAAGTTTTCTTTCTCTTTTTATTATTCACTAGTAGATAACCCCGTCAAAAATGACGGAATGTTGATCTGCGTTTTATTTTCATAAAAATTCATACAAACAAACAGAATGAAGGTTTTATTATTAAAGGGTTTGTATTGTAGAAAATGAGAAAATCAAAATTACTATAATTATTTCTTTCGTAAAATTTTAATTTAATTTTATCAATGTTTAAGAGCTTAACTTATATCCATTTGAAATTTGCTTGCATTGAAAATAAAATTTATATTTCTTATCAAATGTAATTAATATGTAAGGAATATACAATGTCATATACTACATATATTAATTACATCAATGCAGATAAAATTTTGATTTTTAACATTGCAAAATTTGAACATGAACATAAACTGGGAGTGAAAACAAAATTGTAATTTAATAAGAGAATGTGAAAAAACAATTTTCTCATACTAATGCAATCATGATAACATCTCATATTTCATAACACTTGGGAAAAAAAAAAAAAAAAAAAAAAAAAAAAACTCATTTTATTTATAATGCAAACAAAATTTTTAAAAAAGCGGATAAATGTTAACCTCTTAAAAAATTAATAAAACAGTATTTAAATTCTATCAAAGGTATTATAACAAAAAAAAAAAAAAAAAAAAAAAAAAAAAAAAAAAAAAACATTTTATTTATATTGAACGAAATTTTAAAATTGCATAATGAAAACATTTAAAAAATGATCTCGAATTACATTATAACGTCCTGTATTTTTTTTTTAATGAAAAACTATAATTTCAGTCAAACATTGATTCCATCATTTATATCGATTGCCGAGAGATGGCGCCAAAAGAACGTTAGCGTAGTTCATGCATGGAACTGCAGTCTTGTTTATATAAAATAACTCCGTTTTTTCACAAAACATAAGTCGGTATTTAAAAGTAGAAAACACATTTCACAATATTAAGGGCTTTAATATGTTTTACAAATATTTTAAGAACAGAATCGGATGTTAAACGGTATTTTTAAAAGGAAACAATCAAAGAGCCGTTCATTTGTTTCTAGTTGGTTGGTTATGTTTATGACGGCCAGTTATCAGCACGAGGGACATAGGCCCTCCGTGGTGGGTGGAGTGCCCTCCGCGGGGGGTCTTTCTAAGGGAACCTAATCCGTATTTACGCTTGGAAAACCAAGGTTCGAAGAAAACCACGAAAACTCCGAACGATTAAGCCGACGGGCGCGATTGGGATCGAATCCAGCACCTCCCGTCTACCAGCTTCGAAAGCAGAACCTCTCGGTCACTGGTGGGGCCCATTTGTTTCTAGATTTGGAATTTATGCTTATGAATGGTAACGGTATTCGTGTTTATATCGATAATCTGTTGTTGGTAGCTAGGTATTTTAAAATTAGAACTTAAATCATTATAATTGTATAGTTTTTGAAGCTTTTAGAGAAAATGGAGAAGAATAGATGTGATACAACGTGTATTACTATAAGTCGAACAATTGCCTTATTCACGGGATCGGAATGCTTAAGCCTAACATGGCCGCACTATTTTTTTTTCCGAGGATGAGCGCGATTAACGGTATCCGGATGAGTTCACCCCGGAACAGTTATACACTTAACGCTATTATATATATATATAATAATAATAATAATGTGAAAATACTTTGTTGATAGAAATGAAATATTATTATCTGCACTGTCTTAGAATTGACAGCAATAGTTAAAAGATCATCTCGAAATATGAAACAAATCTATCTCGTGTAAAAATATTTTTATATTGAAACTGTTTGACAATATTATTATTTAGCAATGTTAGATATGACGTAATTCCCCACCATTTACTGTTATATGAAACAAATCTATCTCGTGTAAAAATATTTTTATATTGAAACTGTTTGACAATATTATTATTTAGCAATGTTAGATATGACGTAATTCCCCACCATTTACTGTTTTTAACACATATTAATAAATTTATTATTTTAAAGTTTTCTTTATTTTTTAATATTCACGTGTAAATATAATTTTTATGACGTAATTTTCCATATTTCCCCGCTTTTAACACGCAATGATTTAATGCTTATTTTAAAGTTTCTTTCTGTTTTTGATAGTCACATGTAAATTTTTAACTGAAATTACATTTTATATACAATTTTAATTGAAAGGAACTAGTATTATTTGCGCAGTTTTTACAATTGGCAGCAATTTAAAATAATAACATTTTTTTTCCCTAAAATATGAAAAAAATAGCACTCAAAAAGATAAAAATTTGAACAAAAAACTGAAAAAACCCCTAAAAACACTTGTCAAATTAAAAAATAATGAAGTCTGCACACCGCAAGCTTGTAAAGCTTATGCTTAGAAAAAAAACTATTAAATTCCTACGTATATTTTTTGTTCCTATAAAAGTTTTTTCAGAAGCAATTTGGACCAACTCTAACAGCTCTTAAAATAATTCTTCGATTTAAAAAGTGTCTATTTCAGCGTGTTTATTGAACATTTCTCTATAATACTACCAATTTTAATATTTTTGTATGAAGTAGTTTTCTTAATATCAGCGAAGATAGAAACACGAGCGGAAATAGCGAAAATAGGCACAAAAAATTCATCTACGGCGGCGGTGACAGCGTTAGTTACTTTTTACATGATTTCTTTTAACTTAAAATTCTGTGTGCATGCTGGTATGTGGCAGTCAAATCTTGTTACTCATTTTTCTCCTACTTCCTGTTGAGACAGAGCTTTGAAATTTCGAATATATATGTATTCCTGAGGGAGTTACAGGAAATAAACATTGATATTTTAGAATTCTATCCCTAAGTGGGGAAAATGGTGGGGGGGGGGGGGGGGGAATAAAAAAAAATCACCATATCTAATAAACCAATGGAAAGAAAATCTTGAAACTTGACATACCTATAGCATAACTAAAATTAGTAAACACGTGCTTCGGAATTTCCTGCCGCTAAGCGCCCTCCGTTTTCAAAAAACATCGTAAAAACACTACTTAAACTTAACGACTACTGTACTATAGTTTGATTTCCTATAGAGAAATCAGTATCAGCTTCAACAATGAGTGTTTGTTGAAAAGTACTAATGGCAAGGTTACCACAATAGCGCGTAAATTTTGACAATTTGGTGAAATATCGCCAAAATTGTTTGTGCATTTTTTAAAAAAATGTATACTTTTTCTACATTTTAGTGAATTTTTATGAAAACATTTTTTTTTCCTTACAGTTATATTTTTCAGAATAGAGAGATAAGGGATGAAGCTCAATATTCTGATCAAATTGTGGTATGATTAAGAAAAACGTTTCCTGCTATTTAAGCGTAAGAGCACTTTAAGCCAAGCGTTTTACTGTAGTAAGCAAACTGATTTTCAAATTGCGGCAAAGGTTTTTTTGAATAAATTAGAGCTATAAAAATAAGTTAGGTCTGAACTTGACTTTTGAGGTCCTTGTAAATGTAGTTGTATCTCATTTTCATGTTAGAGTCCCTAAGGACTTTCCTGATTTATATTAGTTATTGTTAAAATATGAGGGCAGACATAACTCGGATCATGGCGAAGTATCGTGTAACCCAGGACAAAGAGGGAATCGTAGTAATTAGTTTATAAGTTTTCAATTGAGTTTAAGAGTGAAGGACAGGGAAATGATTTTTGAGGGGGAATCGGGAGTTCATATATATAAATTGTAATGACTATAGGAAGGATGTAGAAAATTCTGGAAATGGGAATAATTATAGAGGTAATGGTGAGAAGTATATTAAGCATAGCAATAATAGTGGTAATGATGTTAGTAAAAGAGGTTATGAAAATGATTATAGAGGTGACGTTCAAGAGTGCCCCTCCCCCGCCTCTCATTTAAATCAGCTAACAGTGGTTGAAGGTTAATGTAACGAAGCTCTCTGACACGAAGTCTGGTCAGCCATGTTGGTAAAAAGGCTGTTGTTCAAAAGGTGTGCAATTCCATGTCAATTGGAGTACCACCTTTCTGGTCCTAGGTTCTCGGAATCCTTCTATCGCACGATCCGGCCACCTGGTTCGTGGAACCAGGTCCATAAAGACCGCTCCGGAAGGTACGTTCCGGTGAGGGGGGGACGCCGCCCTCTGAACCCAAATATATCGAAATCTGATCGTCACGCTAGCAATCTCAAGGGACTAGAGGGACATACAGGGACAATTTTGGTTCCTCTTCCGAACAATCTTCGGAACGGACAATCATAGGACAGACGGGACCCGTAACCTTTCTCAAGGTTCATCGAAAGGGAGTTACTTTATTAGAAAATTCGAAGACCAAATCCAGGACAGGAAATGCATTTTTCGTCGGTAACGGACAAGGACAAGTTACCGTTTGCGAGCCGGTGAGTGTTGCGGAAAATCTTTCCCCGAAAGCAGAGTTACCGCCTCGCTAAGGCTCGAGTCCGCAGGATCGGGTCACCACGGCCCTCGGTCTCGAAACGAACTCACTTACCTCACGGTCAAAGTGGTTCCTGGACACGAATGCCCACCAAACCGTGGAATGTGGCCGTTACCAGGATTCTACTAGCCATCCCAGAGAGTAGTGGAAACCTTCTTCTCGAGCATCGTCCAGCTTGGAGTTTAATAAAAGGAAAGTTAATTGCTAACCCTTGTTGTCGGATACAGAAAACGCCTCCACGATAATCGTTGTGCCTCCGGCCCGGTTCCCAGCAGAGGCTGCTCGGAGAGGCGGACTTGTCGGCCGATCCTCTATCAGGGAAAGACATGGTGACGTTACACGGCGGGAGCTCATGCCATTCTGCTGTCTAAAACTTCCGCCGACGGCCAGTACCGAGGGTTGCTGCATGCGACATCGCGCTCAGACGTCGTTACTACGGAGTCACTGGGCTTTGCTCTACAGAGCCGCTCATACCTCGGTCTTCTCCCCAGATAATCGGTAGGCATAGTCCTATCCCATTAGCTAGTCACTGCACAGAGTCACCATCCGGCTCACCATTCGGCACAAGGATCAACATGTGGAACGCTGCCCATCACTTTGCCCCAAGTACCAGAGTGGTGGCAGAACCTCGGAGCCTATGGCTCCGACACCTCAGTTGCAAAGGATGCTGGAATTCGTCTATGGCAAGTCTTCATCGAGCTGAAACGCTACTGCATGTATTGCCGAGCTCCCGGTCATTTTTCCCACTCAAGGGGCTGATTTAGGACCAACCGCAGTGGTTGCAGTTACATGTTAAACAGCAGCAAAAGCCCCCTGTTGAATTAAATAACGGTAAATCCTATTGAACTTCAGCAGGTGTTAATAGTATATGACGGAATTCTAGTAAAAAGTTTTTTTTATAGGGATGCTAATACGCACAGAGTTAAGTTATTATCGGTTTCTGTTGATTGGGAAGGGTCTAATATGAATGAGGATAGAAAAGTAAAGTTTAAGGAATTTTGGAATAATTTTGTAAAGTTTTCATGGGTAAACCGGAATGGAACTCATCAGGCTAGACATGACACTGCTACTGGTTCGGTCGGCGCCTATGTCTAGAAAACCGTATAGGTGTCATAAGGTTAAAAAAGGGATTATAGATTATCGAATTCGGAAGACGGTAGCGGGTGATATAATTATGCCAATTGTTTCTGCCTTTACGTCACTGGTGGTGTTGGGTAGAAAGAATAATGGGAAATGCACGGATGCATTTTTTTAAAGATTGAAGGATTCGCGAAAATCACCGAAAAGGCTCTCAAAAAACACTTTTTTTTTAAAGTGTTAATCCATTAACCGCCGAAACTATAAGATGTGTCCAATTTTTTTGTTCAAAAACGTTTGCCACCATAAATTTTGAAAGATAATCTTTGCTTTATATTATTGTCAAAGTTTCTGTTCCTAAAAAAGGTAATTTTTTTTAATTAAAAAATGTGGTAGCTTCATAGTTAATTTAAGCATGCTATTTTTTTTTCGTTGCTTAAACGCAACACCAGCGGATAATGGGTTAACATTGATTTTATTTTCTAATGAATTACGCCGTATTAAACCTAAAAGTGCTATATTTCATTTGGTGTAATCGGTTTTTCCATATTTCGGTTAGTTAATCGGGTGAGGACTTCGAAAACAGAGGAGAAAAGCGACGTACGTTTCGAAACAAAATTTAAAAATGTTAATATGAATATTTTTTAAACGGGTTGCATCGTTAGAAAGATAAATTTACGCCAAAAGGGCGTGTTTTTTACTTCTTTTTTTAATTTCAATTAGTCATTGAGTTTTCGTACATTTTTGGCATATTTATCATGATTTTCAATTAATATCTTAGTCAATTAACAAAAGATATAACACAAACCTCATTCAAATTTTCAGACCTCTATGCGCGGTAGATTTTTCTAGCCATCCTCAACAGAGACACATTACACACAGACACACTCTTCTTTTATTATTCCAGATTTTTCTGTGTGTGTGTGCGCGCGCGCGCACGTGCTTATCAAGTTGAAATGAGTGAAATAAAATTTATTTCATTTTAAGGGTATTTCAAGGTTTTAAGGGTATCTGTATTTTAGGTTTTGATGGTAATACGAAGTGAAGGGCTGTTCGAACTGGCCTTCCAAACATTAATTCAGCAGGAGTTTTACCAGTCACCGAATGAGGAGTGGAATGATTTTCTAACAAAAATAGTGAAATTGACAATGTTATGTCACTTTTATCTAGCTTTTTAAGGCAATTTTTCACAGTTTGCACATATCTTTCCGCTTGTCCGTTCGAAGACGGATGATAAGGTGGAACAGGCGTATGCTTAATTCCATTATTTTTAAGAAATTCCTCAAATTCATCACTTGTGAACGCGGGACCATTATCGCAAACCAATTCAACAGGTAATCCAAATGTGGCAAAAATTCTTCTTAATACCTTAATTGTAGTTTTACTGTCAGACCTGGGTACTACTTCTGCCTCCAACCATTTAGTATAAGAATCGACTACAATTAAAAACATTTTACCTTCAAAAGGACCGGCATGATCTATATGGATCCTTTCCCAGGGCAGTTCAGATTTCCATTTCAAGGGTTCCCTTTTGGGACAATCCCTCACAAGCATCTGACATCTATTACAAGAATTTACCATTTGTTCAATTTCTTTATCCATATTTGGCCACCAAACTACCCCCCTTGCTTTCGCTTTCATGCTCGATATACCCTGATGAACGGAATGTAGTAATTTTAATAAATATTCACGGCCTTCCTCTGGCACGATCACTCTATGTCCCCACAATAGACAATTTTCTAGACAGGAAATTTCCTCCCTTCTACGAAAATATGGTTGATATTCTTCTTGTTTGATCTTTCGCGGCCACCCATGTAACGCCCACTCTAAAATTTGTTTAGTTACAGGGTTTTCAGTTGTCCACTTTGCAATAGTTTTAGAAGTAACAGGCCAATTATCATTATTTGAAACAAACATTATTTCCGCAGGATTACTCACTATATTTACCGTTTCTGGGAGAGGTAATCTACTTAATGCATCCACATATTTATTATTTTTACCTTCGGGATACTCAATTGTATAATCATACCCAACTAACATTAATGACCATCTCAGCATTCTAGGTGATAATGTATCAGGTACCTTTTTAACAGGATCAAATAATCGAATTAAAGGTTTATGATCTGTTATAATTTTAAATTTTTTTCCAGCTAAATATTGGCGAAATTTAGTGACACCAAACATTACAGATAAAGCTTCTTTATCAATCATGGCATAATTTCTTTCAGTTTTATTTAAAGTTCTCGAAGCATAAGCAATAGGTTTTTCTTTACCCTCAACAATGTGGCTTAAAACTGACCCTATTCCATATTCAGAAGCATCACAGTTTAAAACTATATCTTTGTTTACATCATATAATTCTAAAACAGGAGATGTATGTAGTTAATAATTGTTTCACTTTTTGAAACGCTTTTTCATGCTTTTCTGACCATGTCCAGTTTACATTATTATCTAATAATCTATGTAAAGGTTCTAAAACATCTGAAATATTAGGCAGGAAGTTTCTATAATAAGAAATTAAGCCTAAAAATGAACGCAATTGTGACACATTATTTGAATAGGAGCATTCAAAATAGCATTAACTTTTTCTGGAATAGGTCTAATTCCTTCCTGAGATATTTTATGACCTAAATAAGAAACTTCCGAAACCATAAATTTTAATTTTTCCTTATTTAATCTTATACCATGCTCAGAAAAGCATTTCAGAACATTTTCAACTCTTTCAGAATGTTCTGATTCATTACTAGCACTAATAATAACATCATCTAAAAATACACCAACATATTCAAAATTTTTTAAAATATGTTGAATTTTTTTGGAACATACCAGGAGCACATTTTACCCCAAATGCTAATCGTAACACATTAAACAAACCTTTATGAGTATTTATAGTCAAAATTCTACTACTTTCATTATCTACAGGTTGTTGTAAATATGCATCTTTTAAATCAAAAACAGTAAAAAATTTACCACCTGATAATTTAGAAAATAATTCTTCCATTCTAGGAAGAGGATAATTGTCATTTTCAGTATTAGAATTCACTGTTGCTCTATAATCACCAAAGAAGACACAGCGTGCTAGAAAAAGTAAAGCTGAGCAAAGCTGGCTCAGCTTTGCTTTTTCTAGCACGCTGTGTCTTCTCTATCTTGCACTGAAGAATAACCTCGCTTGTAGGTTCGAAACAGCTGTTTGCTGCTTTTCACGTATTATTTGTGCATTTTTAAACGTTGGTTTTCTGCTTTTAACCATGCCAAAATTTGAAATATTGTATTTATTTTTTCTTTTTAGTACAATATTATATGAATACTTAGTAAATATTTACATACTTAAATACAATTTCTTAGAGAAAATTTGAAATATTATAAATTTTTAGTACAATATTAGTTGAATATTTAGTGAATATCATGTTGAAATAGTGTTAAATGTTTTGCAATTACTGAAACATAATTTAAAATATTTACTTAATTGAATACAATTTCTTAGACAAAATTTGAAATATGATATTTATTTTTGCTTCTTAGCACAATATTATTTGAATACTTAGTAACTATTATTTAATATTTTACAATTACTTAGACAAAATTTTGAATATGATATTTATTTTTTCTTTTTAGTACTATTTAAAAATATTTCATGATAACTTATATGATTGTTGAGTAGTTGCTATGTAAAAAATATTATTAAATAGTGCCTTTTAAATATTTTGCGATAATTACTTAGACAAAATTTGAAATATGGTATTTATTTTTATCTTTTTAGTATAATATTAGTTGAATACCGAGTAAGTATTTACTTAATTGAACACAATTACTCATACGAAATTTGAAATATGATATTTATTTTTCTTTTTAGTACAATATTTGTTGAATACTTAGTAAATATTATGTAGAAATATTATTAAATGTTTTGGGATTACTTAAACAAAATTTGAAATATGATATTTATTTTTTTAGTATAATATTAGTTGAATGCTTAGTAGCTATTATGTAGAAATATTATTAAATGTTTTTTTAATCTTTCACAATTACTTAGACAAAATTTGAAATACAATATATATATATATATATATTTTTTTTTTTTTTTTTTTAGTACAATTTAAAAATATCTCGTGATAACTTATATGAATACTTAGTAAATATTATGTAGAAATATTATTAAATATTTTACAATTACTTAACCAAAATTTGAAGCATTATATATTTTCTTTTTAATATCTATTATATGAATACTTAGTATATACCATGTAGAAATATTATTAAACGTTTTTTAAATATTTTACAATTACTTAGACAAAATTTGAAACATTATATTTTTTCTTTTAGTAATTTTTGTATTTTTAAAATGTAGATGATTAGTTAGCTCATTTTAATTTATTTTCACGACTTAGTTGTTCAAGTATTTAATTTAGAATTACTATTAATCGCTAAATTTAATGCAGGATAGTAATATAGCACTCAGAATTTACTGATATATTGTATGTATTTTTTAAAATGTAGATGATCTGTTAGTTCGTTTCAATTAATTTTCATGGTTTAGTAGTTCAAGTATTTAATTTAAAATTACTATTTATCGTCAAATTTAATGCAGGATAGTAATATAGCACTCAGAATTTACTGATATATTGTATGTATTTTTTTAAATTTAAATGATTTGTTTGTCCTACTTTATATTATTAGTCAGTTGTATTTTCAGATTTTTTTATTTAGAATACTTGTATGTATGCAATTTTTAAGAATTTTCACTTGAATTGGTAGTATATAATTCAATGTATACAGCATTTGTTATTGATATACAAAGAAATCATGACTCTATGCAGGAAAGTTTTGAATAACAGTTCTAAAGTAAAATTATTTCTGTATGAATAAAGTATTTTTTTAATCGTTAATTTATAAAAGTCATTAGTATTAGACTTTGGTAAAGACTTTTTAATAATATCAATTGTATTATATAATAATATTTAATAATATCAATTGTTAAGCATTTGTGTTAGAAATTTAATTAAATCAAGAATAAATTGGAAGGCTACGGGTTTAATGACCTTTAAAATAAACTGTTGTATACTTCATAAAGAACTTATTTACAAAAACATGGAAAATGGTTTGCAATCAAAAATTAAGTTATTTAAAATAAGAGATATTTCTTGGATGCTTATAAAACTTTTACTTTGAAAAAATATCAGGGTTAGTGACTAAATAATATATTTAAATTACAGTAGTGTGTTAAAAAGTAATGTACATAATTAATTTAATTGGAATGCTAAAAAATATCCTTTCTTTAAATTTGTGTACTTGCGAAATAACCTCCCTTAAAATCAATGAGTATCATTATTTACATAATAGTTAGTTTTTGTTGAAAAGGCTGATTACTTATCGATTGTTTGCAAAAGATAGTGTTTAAAAGCATGCAAGTAAACGTTAGAGACGCAGTCTGGACATTGGATAGCATATCAGTTATTAAGAAAAGTGACTTTTGAACCCCTAAAAATTTAGCCCCCCTACATACTTCCTTTTCGAAAAGACATAGCCGAAAATTAAAAAAATAAAAACTATCAGAATTTTAAATGTTGTGATGCAATTATAACTCCCGTTAAGTTAAATTAATATTAAACGAAAGCATAATAAAATGATAAGTATTTAGAAAAGATAGTATTCAAAAATATATTAGTAAATGTTGGGGCACGGTTTGCCCAATGCACAGCGTATCAGTCACAAAAAATGAAATTTGAATCATAGTTCATAGGTTCGAAACCAGGGTTTGACAAAATGAACCCACTCTCGTGTGTAGAATAGATCGAATCAGTTAAACTAAAAATAAAAACCGTATACATTAGATGGAATCTGTTAAACTAAAAATAAAAATCGTATACATTAAAGTAATTCTCAAATAGTGCATAGCATATCAGTTACAAAAAAGGTAATTTGTTATGAAGTTCGAAAATAAGGTATGGTAGAATGTCCCTACTCACACATGCAAAATCGATAAAATCGTATACATTAAAGTAACTCTCAAAGTGCAGTAGTAGTTAAAATAGGTACTGTTGACTTATCCTAAGTAACCAACGCACATAAATGAGAGGGCCACAATTTTTGCCTTGAAACATCTAAAATCTCGACTCACAGGTATAGTTTCTTGGCTTGATCAGTTAAACCTACTTCAAATTATCAAGTCAAGAGACTATTTTGTTACAAGTTCGATTCCAAGTGAAATTTTTATGAAAAAACCCAATTACAATAGTTTCCAATTCCTGCCGGTAGAGGGCGCCACCTAGCATTTTCATGTGCAAACCCTAAGTCGATTCCAAAAAATAAGCTTCCTCTCAAAAAGACCTATCCCCTTATGTTATAATATAACATTACCTTATATGGACATTCATTCAAACCCTAAGATACTACGAAAAATTAAGCCCCGTCTAAAAATTTAGTCCCCACCTACCCTATCATACTATAGTATGATCTAGATCGACTCCTTACGTTCGAAAACTATCTATAATTTTCTTCTAAACTAGTACTCTCCTACTATAGCATGATCTTTCCATACTTTACTCTTATCTCACTATCAGATTATCTTATCTCACTATCTTATCTCCTTTCCGACTGATAAGAACTTAACACAGATATCTCTCAAACCCTCTCGTACTATAGTACGATTTCCACTTCCACCACCATCCTCAATCCGCCCTCGGAATCGAACTCTCTTTTCCCCACTACTTACATGCTAAACATAAAGCTTTATGTATTCAAAGTGAACCATTTTTGAAATACGTACTAACTGTAAACATAATTGTCTATTTATAGAAGTTGTTGAAAGAACACATTTTTGTATTTTACTTCGCAAATTAATCAAGTTATTTTTACGTTTGTTGCATTCAGTATTACATTAGAATATTTAAAATATGAATAGAAAACCTCAAATATATATTTAAAAAAGATTTTTCATAAAACTACCAAATGTTTTCGAAGCTTATTGTTAGTTTTATATATTTCAAAAATGTATAAATATGAGATAAAGTTTTCTTCTGCACGATACAAATAGATTCCTGGATTTATTATTTTTAGTGTTTAGAAATTACAATTTTAAACATTAAAATAATTTGAAAATAATGCAAAATATTATTTTTAGGTGCGTTCGTAATTATATAAATACGTAGCACCTAATATGTTCTACGGAGAAAAAACTTTTGCAATATATTTTAATGGATCACTGTTTCAAACATTAATATACAACTCCGATCTACAGTACAAGATATAATATAGAGTGCATAGCATTTATCAATCATTTTCAGGGACACAAAAAATTATTCGATTACTGTCTGTGAGAGATAACTGTTGGCGTCTAGGAACTATATATGGCGTATAGGAACTGTATGGCCTATAGGAACTGTATATGGCGTATAGGAACTGTATGGCCTATAGGAATATGGCGTATATGGCGAACATGGTATATGGTTACATGGTTTATTGGTATATGGTTATATGGTTCATGGTTATAGTTATATGGTTATATGGTATATGGTTATATTTTTTATTGGTATATGGTTATATAGTTTATTGGTGTATGGTTATATGGTTTATTGGTGTATGGTTATATGGTTTATTGGTATGGCGAAAATGGTATACGGTGTATAAGACTACATGCCTATATGGCATATAGGAGCTGTATATGGCATATAGGAACTATTGGCGTATAGGAACTGTTGGCGTTTAGGAATTTTCAAGTGTGTTATGCGTTTCCTAATTGAACTAAACGTTCAAATACTGTGGTACATTATATATGTACAAAACTATAGATCGAAAAGAGAGATGTTTTCAAATATAGACGGAAATCGCTGAAATTGGTTTTTAAAATGTGTTATGCGTTTTCCAAATTATTTATGTTAATAAATTAGATGTCACATAAAAATCCTTTTTTAATATACCAGTATCTTCCTAGGAAAGCACATTATTTTCAGCATCTAAAAAATCGTCTTAAAAAAATTATTTTATTTAATATGAATACAATATTGTGGAAGCGTAACTTACACTACCAGAATGTTGGCTGCCCCTCCGGATGGTTCCGAATCAGCCCCTTGAGGGGGAAGATGACCAGAAGCCCGGAAAAATACTCAGTAGTGTTCGATGCCACGGCTGGACTCGGACGTGCACGAATCTCCCCTCGGATTTGAAGCTTTATGTTTGGGTTCGTGTGGCACGCATTTGCCTGAACAACCACTCCCTTTGTTTCTGGGGTAAGATGGGTAGCGACGTTTCGTAGTCGATCTGAGTGCCGACTTTCCGGTCGGACAATGATTCCGAGCAAATACGAACTAAAGTTATAGGAGCACATCCATGAAAATTATCTGGGGCAAATGACAGAAGTAAGAACAAACTCCGTATATCAAAGCCTAGTGACTTCCTAGTGTCGGCACGTTGCGCGGGAACGCTATGGAAAAGTTTTAGACAGCGGTGTGTTGAATCCATCGTCGCAACATGCCAGCTCATCCTCTAGATCCACAACAGCTGGAGTAGTTGCGGCCGACTCGAAGGTCTGGCTAAAAAAGGAGGACGTCATACGTTGACCAAATGGAGGCCTTGCGTGATGCCAATGGGGTACTGTTGATCATTCGTGACATTAGTTTTGGTAAGAGGGGTGGCCTGTCCACCCTTCTGGTCGGCCGCAGGAAACCGGGCCGGAGGCTCAACAATTAACGTGGCTGCGGTCGAACCAAATTCTTGACTTCCGGGTCGATAACCATTACGGTGTATCTTTGCGTAGTCAGAGTCTGCCCGACATTCACATGAGTAGTGTCTAAACATAACTTTCCAGTTGCTACACCCTGAGGGACCTGTGGAGAAGGTTACCACGATCTCCAAGCTGCCGCTAAGGCGTCTACAGTTTCCGGGCAGGGCACAAATTGCACGTGGAAGGAGCACCTCGCTGGTCAGAATCGAATGTCCCTGAGGTAGAGGTATCGTGAAACCGGAGGAGATTGTGTGGCTGGCCTCGCGACCTCGTGCGGGTGTGGAGGGTCATCTGGCAGGCCAATACGCGATGTCCTCATATTCTCGCCGCCTCAGTGAGAGATTGTCTTTGGTCTCATGGGGAAGTTGCCACGAGTCCCAGGACTTCGCGAGTAGCACCTCACCTACTCTTTCACCCAACCGTTTCTGACGAAAAATATCTTTCCTGTCATAGGAGTTGATCTTCGAAGGATCTGATGAAGTAAAAGTGCTCCGGGGAACTTCAGGGTTACGGTCTCAGGCCCGGCCTTCTTTTGGATGGTCGGTCAACCTGGGGCTCCTGTGGCAAACCGGGTTGCAAACCTCGAACTGGCAGTAAAAACACTTTTAGAGCTGGAAATTTTTCTCGCCGTGACGTCCAGACGTTACAGTGGTTTAAAGCTCAGACCGAGTGACGTGCGCTGGGCACTGCTCTGTCTTGGACGACAGTGGTTGGTCATGACGTCTTCACATTGCCGGTCCATGGGACACAAGTCCTTGCAGTTGCACGTTGACCAACCTGTCTGACATAATTCGCAGTTATGGGTTCTTTAGACCATATGTCGTCGGACGAAGGCTCAGCGCGTTGAGAGGAGAGATAGTTGTACATTGCCTGAATGGAATTCATCTTTTGGATATTTTTTAAAGGAAATTTCTTCTGATTGCCCAGCTAATGAAAAATATAATTGTTACATATATTGCTTGGTCATAATTGTGTTCAAGTGTTTTAAATAACATAAAATAAAACTCAATTGACTCCATGAGTTATTATTTCTTTTAAGTGAAATTAATTTTAAAGTATAAATGTACCAATAGTGGGTCATTAAGGATATTTATATAGAAACTACAATTAGTATGTAATTTTATAGAGTAGTCCTAACATTTTTGTATTATTATGAACATTCATGCAGGGTGATTCAAAATAACGTGGCCAAAATTAAAGGGCAAAGTAGACATATAAAAGCAATCAAAAACCATATAGGAACATGGGGTCGCAAATGCCATCCGACGCCGCTACAGGTGGTTATGTAATACAAGAAAAAATAAACAAATCATTCTGCATCATTTTATTTACACTGTGTTTGCACATATGTTACACATTAGCGACCAATACTGCTACAGGAGAGGCTTAACGTTTTCGCCATACGCCTGGACACACACATTATATCTACGCTGCTGGGACTGGCACATCTTCTCACACATATCTGGTGTATCTCGAACACATCGTGCTGTTGCAACAATTCTTCATACTAAGTCTTCCTGTGGAAGTCCTTTAAAAAAACCCATATGAAAAAACCTTCTGGGGAAAAATCTGATTAACGCGGTCATTGGTCTATCTGGACCATTCAAACGGTTGGGAAAGATGGCCTGCAGATTTGTTCTGACATGTCTGCAGAAATGTGCAGGAGCTCCGTTGTACTGAAATCGAATGTGGCTACAAATACACACATGAACATCATTCAACATTTCTGGCAGAACCTTTTACAAGAATGTCCGTTGCAGTTAGAAGCGACATAAATCTGATGCATTTCAATCATTTCATGGTGCGTGTAACTAACCATGTTACTCCTAAAGTATCCACAGCTCAAAGGAAGACGTCTCAATTTGCTCAGTTGGTGTTTTCATGGAAAGGCGTTCCAGCGGCCTTGGATGGTGTTTGCGACCCCAAGTTCTTATGCGATTTTTTATTTTTTTTCTTTGTATGCCTGCTTTCATTTTGGTCACGTTATTTTGAATCATGCTGTGTTATTATTAAAATTATAAAAATATTAGTGAATTCCGAATGGTGTATTATGTATTAGCCTAGTCTTAAACTTCATCCATCAGAATAAATATCGGAAGTTTTAAAATATGTATTCCTTGGGTAAAACAAAAAATAAAAAACACCAGATCTCCCAGATCTTAGACGAAATCACTCTGCTAAAATATATAGATCAAATAACCATTTTAGAATCATGTTGGTGTCGCAACATGAATAATAAAAATATGGAAAGTTTATTTATAAAATGGCTTTTAGTGTAATAGTTACATGGAATTACCCGATAATATCTTTCTTAATATATAATTGCAATATATTCAGCGTAGCAAGATCTTTCTTTAAAAGTAAACTTTTTTTTTACGAATGATACTTAAGAAAGATAACCCTGTTCTTATAGGATGTGGACTACAATGCTCCGCTAATTTCGAAAATTACTTGCTTAAATGCAAAAAAGTGTTTAAAGAATTTTTTACTTGTAAGTGTAAATAAACATCACGCAAAGAATACATTAACGGTAGATTTTTTCAGAAATATTTTCCCTTGAAACGGTCATTAAGATGGTAATATCGTAATAAGAAAGTATTTTTATTAGATTTGATGGGCTCCTAAAATGACAAAATCTGCATCATTAATGCGACGCATAAATTATAAAAAATTAAATTTTTGTCATTGTTTCCTGAGAATAAATACGAAATACTTTTTGCACTATCACGAAATGGTGATACGAGTTAGACAGTCTATTATTAGAGATCCACCGAAAATTCGGTTTTGTTTTCGTTTTCGGCCCAAAATCTGAGTTTCGACGAAAATGCAGGCGAATTTTTGACCAGAACCGGACCGAAACTCCACCGAAACTATTTGCATTCCAAAAATGTGGTTTCTGCCTTCGGAAATTTTCAGCATGACTAATTGATTTGAACTGTATGAAATGAGGAACTCTTCGTTTATTGCTATGAACTTCACTGTTCATAATTATCAGTCATGACTGACTCAAGGCGTGTGTGAAAATTATAAAGCAATCAATGCATATAGGACTAAACTTTAAAGACTCTTTTCCCATGCTTATTAAAAGCTGCAGACTTATTAGTAATAGAAAATGTTTTGTTTGAAACCGTAAAAGTACTCTTTGAGGAAGTTCTAGTATAACAGATGATCTAAAAGTTAAATCGAAGTATGCATCCCTAAAACATTTTTTAATTATATGAAATTCGTATAATTAGAAATTAATTCTGTGCCGTAGATGAATTAACTACCTTTTACTTTATATGAAATAAAAAGTTTTGGGCGGAGGCACAGACAGTCAACTGTGGCCGCACATGCCACGTATAAATAATTAATAATTCTGTATGTTCATGTATGCATTAATTACTCAAAATTTTTTCGGACATTCTCGTTTTCCTTTTCGGCCTAAAACGGAAGATTACCGAAATTTGGTTTCGGTTTCGTTTTCGGTCTTAAAAACCTGTTTCGGCCAATTCTGACTTATTTACACATATCATTATTGGAAATATTTTAAAAACTGATTCTGACAAGAATAAAAATAATTTCGTGGGTAAAAATTGAGAATTTTACTTAAAAAACTTTAATAAATTAAAAGTTTGCTGTTTTTTTATCCATTACTGTGTTTAAAACCCAAAACCTTCTACAAATATTTGTCAAATCACTCTATTATTTTTTTTTATATTCAATAGAACGTACTTAAGAAAATTATGGATAAATTTTACAATATAATAATAATAATAAAAAAAAAAATACAAATCGAAACGTTGAAGAAATCATGTTTTTTGCGGCGTTTTTACTTATGTTTGTATATTTTTTTTCTCATAAACTAATTCATTAATTGTAAAATCGATCCTTAATTTTATTAAGTACACAATATTGAGGATACAAAAAAATAATGGAGTGATTTGACAAATATTTGTAGAAGATTTTGATTTTTAAACAAAGTAATGTATAAAAAACAGAAAACTTTTAATTTCTTCAGATCTTAACTTTTATTCTTGTCAAAATCATTTTTAAGTACTTCCAATAATAATATGTGCACACAGTGTGATTGAAAAATAACTGACCAAATTTTAAAGGGTGATAGAGGGGACCAAAAAAAGCATTTTTTTATCGTAGAATGTGTGTCTGGAAATAATGCGTATAGCGCCATCTATTGTCGCTTATACGCTGTCTTTCATTGCACATTTCATAATTTTCTTCGTCACCAGCGCTTAAAAGCCCCATTTTCGGATACACATTCTATGACGAAAAATGCTTGTTTAGGTTCCCTCTGTCACCCTTTAAAATTTGGCCAGTTATTTTCCGATCACCCTGTATAATAAGTAAATGGATATCAGTAAAAAAAAATCTTCAAAGGGTACCGAGCCCCCTTAACCTTTTATCGGGTAATGGGAATATACTTTCCACTTAATTGTTGTTGAAAATCCGTCGATTCACACCGGAATTTTTAGAAAAATATTTTGTTTTGATAATGAACGTGATAAAAATACTTTTTTCATTTTCAAATAAATTTGTTTGTAGATTCTGGTGACAGTGAATGTTTTCAACATTTCAACCACAAAATTGACTTGCCCGGTAAAGGTTTAACGAATGAATGCCACCATATTTGCGAAACTAATATTTGTTGTCGAAATTGTTTCTAATTGTTTTTGTTTTGGGGCCACTTTTTCAGACAAACTATTGTTGCATTATTTAATTGGTGAAATTTTGAGATTAAATAAAACGAAATTTTCTATCCAAAAATACCGGTGTCCAAAGTCAGGGTTTATTCCCATTCTCTACGGATATGTGCAAAATGAAAAATAATGTTGTACCATTCAATAGATGATTGTTTTTGTAAAAGATGTCTAAAATATTTTTAAACGTTACAATAATCGATATCACTTTATTAAACCCCAAGTTTGCTATAACCCTTTCAAGGGCAAAGCACTTCCATTGCTAAAATGTTGAAATGAATGATTGGCACCATAATTTACGTACAAATTTATTTGCAAATAAGAAAAAACGATTTTTCACATATGTAATAAATAAAAAAAAAATAATACAAAAATCCTGGTGCCATTGTCCATTTGAGAATTAAAATTAAGGGGTTTCATAAACATATCACCGACCCTGAAAGGGGTCGGTGATAATGAGAGTGGAAAAACAAATACTTTTTTCCGTTTGAAGGCAAAAATTGAAGTTTGTCCTCATAAAAATTTCATTACAACTTTGTAATACTAGAATAAGGAAGAAACCTCATTAAAATATTGAGGAATTTTCGTCATTGGCCCATAGTCGTCATTGGTCATTCATTCTTCAAGGAAAAACACTGGGCTACATTTCAAACATTCTTGTGGCAGGTGAGCGATAGGGAGCGATTTTAAAGAATAAAGCCAACTCCCGGTTGTAAAAAGAGGTAAGCTCTCAATTCCATAACATTCTTACACTTTTGTGTGCCTCTGCATTCACTGAGTTGCACGTTTCTGCACGAATGGCCTTCAAAAATGTCCGAATCGTCCATCTTGTGACTTTTGGTTATGGTGCTATTTCAAATCACACGTATACAGAGATCCGCCTACGTCATTGGTACAGTTTATAAATGCTATAAATAATCGCGTTTCAGAAGTACCCTATGAAATTCGGTTCAGTGCATTACAGGATGCAGGGATGAAAGCGCTGTGCCTAACCACTAAAGTTTAATAGTATTCTTTGCTTTATTAAATCTGTGAAATCTTGTTATTAAATAAGGCGAGAAATACTATTAAAATTTAGTGGTACCAGTCGGTCATTTGTGACACAGCGCTTGATCTCTGAGGAGTGTTCCTTATCGTCGGACGGTTGTACTTATAAGTGATTGGCGTTAAATTGACAAGTAAATATAGGCAATGATTACTTCTTTTGAAAGTGCTGTTTTATACCATTCCATATTTCCTCAAATGCAGCGCCACCTGTTGGCCAATAATGTAACTATTATAACATTTTATACGTTTTATACAATATAAACACGAATCCCACATAATTCTAGGCATTTCTGTGAAAACCGCATCTTTCTGTTGCAGAAATAATTTACTAATTATTGAATTTTCATAAGTTAGGGGACTTCTGGATCACACGATGGCTTTAATAAATCTTCTTTGCATTTTGGTCAGAAAATGTAAATTTTCTTTGCTTGTGAATCAGTACCAAATAATATGTTTAATTTAAAGAAATAGTATAGGTAAAATTATTAACGATTTTTAGGAATATTAATGATTTGTAAATCTACCATATATATATATAAAATCCTAATGAAACGAATTTATGAAACGACTGATTAAGTTTCACAGCTATTTCTCCTAAAATATGGAACTTTTGGCGGTGAAATGAACTCCATTTATCCTTATTGACCCACAGGTGTCAAAAGTGGTATTAGAATTATAAATTTTGAATTAGTTTCCGAGATATTATTTTTTTTCTAATTTTAATGACATTTCTCTAATGATGGCAACTAAATTACTCGATTTTGTGGAAAAATGAGAGAAAGGGTATAAAGATAGGAATTATTAGATTTCTTCTTTCTCGTCATTTTCAAATTGAAACTGAAATTATATTTTATTTCACTCGATAGTAAAGACAATATTGTTTAATTATTATTAAATTATGTTTTTCAGGAATATTTGAAAAATAAAAACTTTTTTTCACATTCCGATCGTTAGGAATCCGTTTATTTAAGGAATCAAAAATCGTCTGTCATCTTTCTTAAATTCCATAGACATAAAAAAAAATCTATTTTGTTGGAAAAAAAGAGGGAAAATGGAAAAATTAAGTGATTATTAGATTCCTTTTTTGTCGTCATTTTCTAATTGAAATTGAAAAGTGAAGTTATTAAAAATAGAAAGAAAAATTTTAAATAAAAATTAAATGATCACGGTTAAAAGCAGATCAGTAAAATTATTACTCGCAAAACGCATTTAAAGGTGAGAATTACGTCATATGTAAAATTCCCAAACATTAAATATCGTCATACATAAAAGCCCTAAAATAATTAAATTATTACGCCTGAAAAAATTTAATGCGGAATATTAAGTGAAGATTTTAAAGTTCATTGTGTGTATTTTGTGTTGAATGATTTATTTTAAAATATTTTTTGAGCATATCGTTAGAAATTTTAACCGTAAAAATGTATTCAAATTATTCAGAACATTATTAACTTCTTAATAGTTTATTACGAAATGCAGATATATTCCTCAGAATGTTGTATTTTAATTATACATTTTTGGAAAATTATGTGTCATAAATAGCATTCATTAATGTAGAAACTCAGTGTGCTTAATTAAGAATTAGACAGGGTTATTTTATCCTTTTCGCGTTCTCAAGATAACACCATTCCAAATAAAATTTTATTAAATTTGGCTATCTCAGCAAAGTGTTTTCTTACTTAAAGAGATGTTTTAATCCAATGGGTATTTCAAGTATCCAGTATAAATATCACATAATACTTTTAAGTAATTAGTTTGAAATATGTTAATTGAAACTGTTATTCCAAATTAAAAAGTTTGAAATAGAATATATATATATATATATAGGATACTAAATGCCTTTTTACAAATAAAATAAAAAATGAATATCGTTCAACAGATTAAGACTTGGGTTTGAACTGAAATTGCTTTTAATTCTTGAAAGCTTTTCAAGTAATTAGCACTGTTTTAATTTAAAATTTACATATGATACAAATTGCTAATCTAAATTTTAAACATTTATCATTTAGTCATTGCACATGCTTAAACTATTTTTAGAAAAGTAATTTGAACAATTATTGTTAACATCATAGGTAATCTCCTGAAGTTTTGGTAGTTTTTGTATTTATAGTCAAAAAGTTAGCTACTGATTTCCTTCATAGAAATTCCCCTAATTTTTTTCAGTATTTTAATTTTTAATTTTCCTTCACATGTCACAATTTTTTCACTTTATAGGAAATGACAAAAAGGTTTTGGAATTCTTAATTAAATTATTTTCATCATTTTACATTTTCTCACTTTATAGGAAATCTCCGAAATTTTTTTTAACTTTTTGAATTTTAACAAGAAAGATTTTGTTTTTCGTTTTACATTTCTTCTACTTACAGAAAATCAACCAACGTTTTGTTTGCTTTTGAATGATTAATAAAAATATTTTCATATTTTATGTTATATAAATTTCTAAAAAATCGTCGCAATTCTGTATTTTTTTAAATTTAGTATAGATTTTTAGGAATATTGTAATTTTTCATATTGCAACATGGTTGTGTTTGGATGAAATTGTCGTATTTTCTGCTTCATTTTTCAAAATTGCAATAAGTTTTTACAATTAGAGCTTCTGTTTTCTCCCAAAATGTCCCTTATTACACATTCGCGTTTTTGTTATTAAAATAGAGTTTAAGTGAATATTAAAGATTTCAGTTTCGACTATACATTAGCCTTTGTAATGATAAGCAGAACTTTGTATAAAACATAGCTTATAATTTCGTTTAACACAAATTCGTGTTCAGTGTTTAATATTTCTATCTCATTATGTATACATTTATGTATGTAATAATCATTTAAAGTGAGATATTTTCAAACAATCTCAGTATCTAATTTTGTTGATAAAAAATTAAAATTCAATATTGCATTTACACATTCAATGATGCTAAACATCGAATAGGGTAAAAAGTAATTACTTTAATTTTTTAGCTAATTATTACTTATAAAAAATATTACATCCGTCTTTATTATTTTTTGTTTGGTATAGTTCTAAGAAACTGAACACAAACTTTAACGCGAAAATTTCAACGTACAATAAAATAGCGACGATTAAAAAGAAATAAAAAATTTATTGAAAATTCAAAATTGTAATTCTGATAATTTAAATGTTATTAAATAAAATGGCTTACTTCTAATAGGATCATACTATCTGTGAAAGTCGGCTATACTCCGTGGTCGAAAGACTTTAGGAAACTCGGAATGGCAACAGCCAGGAGAGAGAGAGAGACGAGGTACTTTTCTTGAATGGTTGTGTTCGAACTCTCTCTTGTGAAATATGTAATCCGAATCTTATTATTATGTTATATTATGTGTGCGTGTGTTGTAACTGTGTAGTCTAATGTAAATATTAAACTAAGTTAATCATATCGCTGCTTAGACTTGTCTGCTTTGATTAGAGCTTGTGTTCTTTCTTCATCAATATCGTGGAATATCGAACCGGGCCATCATAATGGCGCAGCCGGCAGGATGGTGATCCTACTTCTACTGGTGATCCTACAGCTTTTAAAAATCAACAGCGGTGTTACTGCAGCATAAAATGTTATCGTATAATAAATATTGTGGTTAAAGAAAGAAAGATGTGCCTCTAATCTAAGTGAATAATATTGCGTCGATAGTATTTGATTGACAGCAACGAGAGTTTGATGGCTGGCCTAAGCTATCATACAGGTATTTTTTTTTTCTTTCCTATCGAGAGCATATTTTAAATATATGTTAGTAAAATATAGTTATTTAATGTGTATATGTTTTATATTATGTTTAGAAACAACGGGTTAATATTTATTCAATTAATGGAATAAACATGGTATTTTATCAGTAATTAAGTTTGAAAAGTATACTTAAGAATTATATTTTTATGGTATATTTCATAATATGAATGCAGAATTATGTATCATGATTGTTAAATTGATCGAAGGTTCAGATAGAATGGTGTTTAAAAATAACTATGTTTAGCATGAAAGTTTAAATTCTGTTATTTAAATAAATATTCTCTAGTTATTGTGTTAAAAAAAAGAGAAAAGAAAAAGAAACATAAAAATGAGTTAAAATTGCCATTTTAAAAGTTCATAACACGTCTGTCTATGAAGCTATTTATTCTTTAAGAATAAACTTTGAACTAGAATAACTAAAAGTGTTACCTAAGTAAATTATCGTTTGCAGAAAGAAAAAAAAAAAAAAAAAAAAAAGGAAAACAGATTTATTTCAAATGTTTTTTATTTATTCTTTTATCTTTGGGATTAAGATAAAAAGGTGCTATTTCAAAGTATGTAGAGGAAGTGTTTTTATTTATTATTTTTTTGTTGCGTATTATTCTGGAATCCTTTGAAACTTCTGATCGAAATATGAAATAAAAGTTGTGTAATCTTTGTTCAGTGAAACTGAGATGTATAAATTTGATTATTACGGATTGGGTTGTTTATTTATTTTTTTAATTGTGGCAGAATATTAAGCATTTGTTTGTTTTGTTTTTGTTGTTGCTTATTTTCGATTGACTAATTGAAAGGAAATATAGAGATTTAATTTGAGTTTTAAATCAAAATAAAAGAAAGATTTTCATATCTTGGATAGAATTTAATTTAATTAAAAGGTGTTAATTTAATATTGAGATTTATAAATATTTGGTTCGTTTTGAAATATAATTTAGTAAAAGATTGAAGTGTTAAAAAGAAAATTGTTAATGTATTATGTATTTTTGAAGGATGTATTTAAAAATTAATACGCGAGGCATTGACAAATTCTTATTTTGTGAGAACGCAAATATTTTATTTTTTTTAACTTGACATATTGGTAAAAGTATATTTTAATTATTGCAAAAATTGTTTTCTATATATATATATTGTTGTTATTATTGCGCAAATGTGTTTTAATTTAGTCAGTAATACTAATATAAGTATTTAAATAAAATAAATTTCATTCAATTTGAGGGGTTATTTACAAAAGAATGTTCAGGTTTAAATTAAATTTGGTTTAAGGCGTTCTTAGGGAAAGTTCCAATTAGGGTAGAAACACTGTTTGAATATTGCTGATTGCTTCCAATTTATTTTTCAAATATGGCGTTTTTAAGCAAAGGTAGTAGAAAAGAAGATTTACAAAAAGTAGCGATTGAACTTGGAGTTCAGGATGTCGAAAATTTAAAAATTATAGATCTAAAAAAAGCTATACTAGAAGTCGAAGACTACGAAGAAGAATTTGTTAAGGGATTTTTGAGTTCTGTAATTGAAGAAAGGAAAAAGAAAGAAGAAATGGAGAGGGAAGAAAGAATACGTCAAGAAGCGAGACGTCAAGAAGAAAGGGAAGAAAAAATACGACAAGAAGAGAGGGAGGAGCGAATTGCCAGGGAAGCAAAAGAACATGAATTGGAAATGAAAAAACTGGAACAATTGCAGAAATTTCCGGAACAAAGAAATGAGTCGAAAATTGAGATAGCGCCAAAAATTCAATTAGCACAGATTGTCCCGAAGTTTGATGAAAAACGTGATGAGATGGGATTATTTTTGATAAATTTTGAAAGAAGAGCGGAAATGGCACAAGTACCGAAGAAAGACTGGGTAGCTTACCTATTGGCAGTTTTACCGGTGGAAATTGCAAATATGCTAGCTAGAGAACCCCCGGAAGATGCAATTAATTACGATTTTGTAAAAACTCTTACCTTAAAGCGATATAAGTTAAACAGTGAAAAATTAAAACAATGTTTTTAAAAACATCACAAAACACATGAAAAATCATGGAGAAATTATACACAAGAGCTTTTGAGTTATTTTACCGAATGGATCACAGAATTAAATATTGACACTTTCCAGCAATTAAAAGACTTAATAGTAACCGAACAATTAAAATTTCGTGTGCCTGTAGAAATAAGAGAACATTTCTTAGAAAATTGGCTCACATTTACCACGCCGTTAGAATTGGCAGAAAAACTTGATGATTACGAGAGCATTACCGACAGTTTTAAAAGAAAAGAATTTCCAAAGAAAAATTTATCTAACTCTCGAAATAAAAGTTGGAATAATTACAGTTCGGAATCAAAAAAAGATACGAGAGATGGTAAACCGAAATTTGAACCCAAGACAAACCCATCTTTCGGAGTGCAACGAGAAAAGAGAGAATTTCGCACAAAATATACCTGTTTCGCATGTGGTAAGGAAGGGCATGTAAAGAAGTATTGTTCCAAATTGAATACAATAAAACAAGATGGAGGAAAAACTTCCAAAAGCGATCTTGAGAAAAAGGGTCTAAATGCAATTTGTTTGAATGTGAATATTCCGGTGGAAGAAACAGATGGGAGACTCCTTAAGGTAGATCTAGGAATCGGTAACCAGAAGTTTCAGGGAATCATCGATAGTGGTGCGGAGATTACAGTGCTGCGGAAGTCGGTGGTGCCGGAAGAGTATTTACAGTCATGTGGAAAAGTATTCTTGAGACCCGCAATAGGGAGTCCTGTAGAAACAAAGCTTGTTTCCATTCCGCTCACTCTTCGGACAGAAGATGAGGTTATTCCGTATGTACGAGTACAGGTTGCGGTAGTGGAAGGATTACACGAAGAAGCTTTGATCACTCCCAAGGTTTTCGCTCTGTTAAAAGAACAGCAGAAGTTGTATTTAGGGGATGAGGTAGATATCACCCCGGTTGAAGAAAATAAAGAAAAATCTGTATTCAATGTGGAGGGAAGGTGTCCAGAAGGAAACCTGGAAACAAATCTAAATAATGAAGATGAAGACAAAGAAGCTTCAGATTTGGAACTGATTCCTACTCCGGTCGAGGCAACTGTTTTGCCCGAAAATGTTGGTACCAAGGACCAAAAGGAAAGTTGTTCCGTTTCACAAGCGCAATTGTTGAAAAAGGAGCAATTGGCTTGTTCTACATTAGAAAAATGCTTTAAAGATGCAAAACGGCAGAAAAATAATTATTGGGTAGAATCCGATTTGTTGTATCATAGAGGCAAAGTTGGAGGACAAAATTATGTTCAACTTGTTGTACCTGCCTGTAGAAGACAAGAAATTTTGAAATTAGCACATGAAACACCAACTGGTGGGCATTTAGCTGCTAAGAAAACAAGAGATAGAATTGCTATGTCGTTTTGGTGGGAAGGAATGCCAAAAGAAGTAAAACAGCTATGCGCAGCTTGCCATGATTGTCAAATGGCAATATGGAAACAAGCTTTGCTTCTACAGGACTCCCTATTGCGGGTCTCAAGAATACTTTTCCACATGACTGTAAATACTCTTCCGGCACCACCAACTTCCGCAGCACTGTAATCTCCGCACCACTATCGATGATTCCCTGAAACTTCTGGTTACCGATTCCTAGATGTACCTTAAGGAGTCTCCCATCTGTTTCTTCCACCGGAATATTCACATTCAAACAAATTGCATTTAGACCCTTTTTCTCAAGATCGCTTTTGGAAGTTTTTCCTCCATCTTGTTTTATTGTATTCAATTTGGAACAATACTTCTTCTAACTGGGAAGAACATTTGCAACATATAAGAAAAATTTTGGAAACTTTAAAATCTCTGAATTTTTCAGCTAACTTGACAAAATGCTCCTTTGCAGCATCTGAAGTCAGATATTTAGGACATATCGTGGGTTCAGGCAAACATGGACCTATTCCCGAGAAGCTAGAAGTAATAAAACATCTCAAAGCTCCCAAAACGAATAAAGGACTGAGATCCATATTAGGTCTATTTAACTATTACAGAGAATATGTCCCGCATTATGCTAACCTTGCAAAGCCTTTGACAGATCTGACCAGAAAAACTGTTCCAAATGATATTGCATGGTCGGAAGATGCTGAAAAGTCGTTCAATAAGTTAAAGGAAAGCTTATGTGAAGTTACAAACCTTTATACCCCAGACATGTCCAAACCGTTCGAAGTAAACACCGATGCTTCCATATCGGGTATTGGTGCCTGTTTAATGCAAAGGGACAAAGACGGCATGTTAAAGCCCATAACCTTTGCCAGTCAAAAGCTTACTCCAACTCAATCAAAGTGGAGCACAATTGAAAGAGAAGCATAAGCTGTAATCTGGGCACTTGGGAGATTCGAAATGTGGACTTATGGAACCACCATAATATTGCATACGGATCATAATCCTCTAAAATACTTAACAGAGGGAACTCCTAAGAACGCTCGATTACAGAGATGGTCGTTGGCTCTATCTCGCTATCAGGTTTCTATTGCTCATAAACCAGGAAGTTCTAATGTAGTGGCAGATGCTTTATCTCGCATTTATGAGTAGGAAAAAAAAATCTGTATATATATATTTTGTATTATTTCATTATTATATATTGGATAATGTGTATTTGTAATATGTGTATTTTTAGTATATAGTGTATAAGAATTTATATATCTTAAGTAGTTTAAGTAAATGCTCTCGATGGGACAGGTGAAGGACTTTTTAAATAGAACTTTTTAATTAGGACTTTTTAAGTAAGACTTGTGTTAAGACTTTAAAGAGTAGTTTCACAGTGTGGGACACCGTCCAACATGTAGAAACTGGAGGGAAGGTGTGAAAGTCGGCTATACTCCGTGGTCGAAAGACTTTAGGAAACTCGGAATGGCAACAGCCAGGAGAGAGAGAGAGACGAGGTACTTTTCTTGAATGGTTGTGTTCGAACTCTCTCTTGTGAAATATGTAATCCGAATCTTATTATTATGTTATATTATGTGTGCGTGTGTTGTAACTGTGTAGTCTAATGTAAATATTAAACTAAGTTAATCATATTGCTGCTTAGACTTGTCTGCTTTGATTAGAGCTTGTGTTCTTTCTTCATCAATATCGTGGAATATCGAACCGGGCCATCATACTATCCATTTAAACGGGATATAATCTCAGTTGCTAATAATAAAGTTCAAAGAACGCCAGCTTGTTTTCTTCAGTCATTGAGTAATGCCAGTGATGTAATGAAATTAAACGAATGTAATGTCCAGTTTTAATTTTTTTCTTTTTTTTAATAGTATGGATGAAATTGGAAAGTAGATTATAATCCATATCAGTTTATTTAAAGTGTTTAAGAACAATAGATCATAAAGTGATCTTTTGTTTGATATATTTGATTATACGGCCTTGGAAGTATATTTAATCAGAATGTAGATGGAATATATTATTCTTTTTCCTTTCTAGAAATTTCCAATAAATAGTTGGTGACCAAAAGTGAAGTACCTTTGCCAATCATTTCCGTGAACATTTGGCACACATTAAAAACTGGTCGGATGTACATTTCCAAAACTTTCTACTATCTTATACATGTTAATCTTTCAAAATTCGCTATGACGCAATCAAAATTAAATTGCAATCTATGCTCATCATGAGGATCTTAAAAAAAAATGAAATTCTGTGCATTAGTTCTTGTGATATGACTATCGCTGAAATCGTGTAAATCCAGCAAAATGCAGCCTAGCAGCGCCACCTATTGGGCGATTTACATCAGAACCTAATCATCATCAACTTATGTGAACGTCTAACTGAATATGAAGTTTGGAGGAAAATTCGTGCATTAGTTCTTGAGATAGGGCTATTTCTGAAGTCATAACAAATGCAGCATAACAGCGCCACCCGTTGCACGATTTACACCAAAACATAATCAGCAGCCATATTAATCAAAGTATACTTGAATCTGAAGCTTGATGAAAATTCGTGCATTAGTAATTGAGATAGAGCTATTGAGAAAATCGTGCATAATTCAGCACAGCAGCGCCACCTCTTGGGCTATTTACACCAACAGGTAATCAGCATCATTTCATATCAAGGACTAACTGAATCTGAAGTTTGAAGAAAATGTGTGCATTAGTTCTTGAGATAGATCTATTGCGGAAATCGTGTAAATTATACAAAGTGCAGCATAGCAGTGCTATCTGTCAAGCGATTTACATCAAAATATAAACATCACCAATTCATATCAAGGACTAATTGAATCTGAAGTTTTATGGAAATACGTGCATTAGTTCTTGAGATAGAGCGATTACGGAAATCGTGAAAAATGCCGCATAGCAGCGTTACTTGTTGAGCAATTTACACCAAAACCTAATCAGCACCAATTTATATCAGGGAGTACCTGAATATAAATTTCTATTAAATTCCGTGCGTTAGCTCTTTAGACACAGCGCCCACAAACTTTGTATCACAGAGACAGACAGACTCAGAGGCAGGCATATTGTAAAAACATGTTTTTGGGGATCTCTGACCCCTAAAATGTGTAAATCCGTCGAAAACCGGCAGTCGAAAATTTTCACGAATAAAAAAAGCACATAATACTACAGACGTGTGAAAATTATTAGAATAATTGTGAAATTTACAATAAAATCTTGTTATATTAAAGAAATAATACATTATTTAAAAAATACCGATACATTTAATATTTAGTGTGCATTCCCTTATTTTTTATTAAGGATTCAATACGTCTTAGCATACTTTGTAGGAGTTTTTGGCAATTAATTTGTATTTCGTTGTCATGGTGCCAAATTTGGATGAGTCTTTCTATCAGACCACTCTTGTTTGTCATGTTGCATTTCTTTAATTTTTTCTTTACAATGGCCCAAAGATTCTCTATGGGGTTCATATCTGGACTGTTTCCAGGCCATGGAAGTGTTTTTATATTTTTTCCATCCAAATATGTGGTCGAAGATGAAGCTTTATGGCACGGAGCTCCATCATGCATGAATATGAAGTCTCCATTTGGAAACCAGTCTTTTAATTGTGGAATTAGTCTTTGTTCAAGCACTTTTTTATACTGATGCTGGTCCATCATGCCTTCTATCTATACTCCTATTATAAAGAGGAAAAAATGGTTTATTTGTAGGAAGTAAGCTCTGGAACTACCGAACCGATTCCAAAAGTAATGGTATCAAAATGATGGTGTTAGTCCAACTTAAAACATAGGCTATATCTTATGTCGGTGCCATTACCCCAAAGGGGGTGTAGGAGCAAAAAACGTTCTAAAAATGCAATTTTAGCGTTACTGAAGGGCCTAGAAATATGAAATTTTGAATATTAGTTACTTATAAGATATAAATGGTGTCTAAGAACAGTTCTTAAACAATTCGAAATTTAAAAGGGGTGAAAATGCACAAAAAGCGTTCTAAAAAACGTTCTAAATGGTGGTTTCTACACAATCTCAGGAAATACCAAACCGATTTAAAAAATATTGGTGTCAAAATGATGGTGACAACGCTTGCTCCAAGATAGGCTATGTTTTATGTCGGTGTCACTACCCCAAAGGGGATGCAGGAGCAAAAAACGTTCTAAAAATGCGACTTATGTGTTACTGAAGGACCTAGAAATAGGACATTTAAAATATTATCTACTTATTAGATATAAAGGATTTCTAAGAACAGTTCTTAAACAATTCGAAATTTGAAAGGGGTGATAATGCGCGAAAATCGTTCTTAAAAACGTTCTAAATGGTGGTTTCTACACAATCTCAGGAAATACCAAACCGATTTAAAAAATAGTGGTGTCAAAATATTGGTGTCAAAATGACGGTGACAACCCTTGCTCCAACATAGCCTATGTTTTATGTCGGTGCTACTACCCGAAAGGGGGTACAGGAGCAAAACACGTTCTAAAAATGCGATTTTTGCGTTACCGAAGGGCCTAGAAATATGAAATTTGAAATATTAGTTACTTATTAGATACAAAGGATTTCTAAGAACAGTTCTTAAACAATTCGAAATTTAAAAGGGGTGAAAATGCGCGAAAAGCGTTCTAAAAAACGTTCTAATGGTGGTTTCTACACAATCTCAGGAAATGCCAAACCGATCTAAAAAATAATGGCGTCAAAATGATGGTGACAACCCTTGCTCCAACATAGGCGATGTTTTATGTCGGTGCTACTACCCCAAAGGCGGTGCAGGAGAATAACGTTCTAAATTGCGGCTTTTGCGTTACGGAAGGGCCTAGATTCGTGAAATTTGGAATGGTAGTTAGCTATAAGATATCAATGATCTCTAAGGACATTTCCTAAAAAAATCGAAATTTAAAAGGGGGTCAAAATGCGCAAAAAGCATTGTAAAAAAAGTTCTAAATTGCGATTTCTGTGCAATCTCAGGAAGTACTGAACCGATTTCAAATATAATGGTGTAAAAATGATGGTGACAGCTCTTTCTCCAAGATAGGCTATATTTTATGTCTGTTTCCGCTACCCCAGAGGAGATGCAGGAGCAAAATGCGCGAAAAGCGTTCTTAAAACGTTCTAAATGCCGATTTGTCGGCAATATCTCAGAAAGAATGATTCTGATTTCAAACGTAATGGTAGGAAATTGATGCTGACAGCCTCTGCTCTAACATAGATGCTATTTTATGTCGGTATCACTATCACCAAGACGTTGCAGGAGCAAAAAAGCGTTCTAAATTTCGAATTTTTGTGATCGGTAGGGGCTAGCAACTTAAAATTAGGCAAGGTACATATTTATTAGATATAAATGATCTTTAAGAACAGTTTCGAAAAAATTGGAAATTTAAAAAGGGGTGAAAATGCGCGAAAAGCGTCCTAAAAATGTTCTAAATTGCGATTTCTACTCAATCTAAGGAAATACCAAAGCTATTTCAAAAGTAATGGTTGCAAATCAATGGTGACAGTCCCTGCTATAACATAGGTTATATTTTATGTTGCTGTCACTACCATCTGAGGGTTGCAAAAGCAAAACATGTTCTAATTTGCGTTTTTTGCACAACAGAGGGGTCTAACACTTTGAAGTATGGCATGGTATTTACTTACAAGATGCAACTGCTTTCTAAGAACAGTCGAAAGAAAATTCCAAATTAAAAAAAATGAAGTGAGTGAAAAGCGTTATAAATTACAATTTTTAAGCAAACTTATAAATTACAAAACCGATTAAAAAAATAATGATGACAAATTTTGGTGATAGAACCTGCTCAAACATAAGCGATATTTTATGTCTGTGCCACTACCACCAGAGGGTTGCAGTAGCTAAAAACTTTCTAAATTGCAATTTCTGTGATACTGAAAACGCTAGAAACTTTAAATATGACATGGTAGTTACTTATAAAATATAAATCCCCTCGAAGGAACGTCGAAAATAAATTCGAATTAAAAAGGGGTGAAGCGAAGGGGAGGTGGGAAAACCATTCTAAAAAAGTTCTAAATTACGATTCCATGCAATTTCAGGGAATATAAACCGATTATGAAAGTAATAGTTGCGAATCCATGGTAACAGTCTCTTATCCTACACAGGCTATATTTTATGCCGGTGATTCTACCACCTGGGATTCACAGGAACAACAAAAGTTCTAAAAAAGGGCTTTAAAAGCTTTTTAAATTACGTTTCTGTGGAATATTAGGAAATAACAAACCGATTTCAAAATTAATGTTGGCACATTAATGGTGACAGTTCCTGTTTCAGCATAGCCCTTTATGTTAAGAGAGGGGGTAGGACTTGGAATTTGACATGATGGTTAATTTTAAGATGTAAGAAGATGGTTTCTAAAAAATTCAAAACTTCAAATGAATACTGAAATGAGCGTATTAATTGAGCATAAAAGTTTCAAAATATTTTCTAAATTATCATTTATGTAGTTTTATTTCATTTTATTAATTTAAGTCTCATTTCTGCCTAATGCAGTGTAATAATGATGTTTAATCAAACTGTGTTTTAAATAGTAATTTTTGAATTATTACTAAAAGTAATAAGTACCTTTTAATAAAAAAAAACCTTTTAATAAAATAAAATATTACCTTTTAATAAAATAAAAAATTAGTTAGTACCTTTTAATAAAAATTAGACATATAAATATCACTTGGCATATTTCAAATATTACGCGAGCAAAGCCGCGGGGTTTGCTAGTAATGTATAAACGTCCAGTACCCTGAGCAGACATCACACTCCAAACCATTACTATAGTAAGATGTTTAACCGTTTGTGCTATGCAATTAGAGGAAAATGCTTCACTGGTACTTCTCCTGACATATTGACTATTTCTTCTCATATCGCAAATATTGATTCATCGGAAAAATATACCTAAAAGATAAAACATACTTTAAGGTATGTAATTTGTAGAGAAATATTCTTATAAAAAAAATTTCATCAAATTTATAAACAGTTCTGCATCTTTAGTCAGTATGCAAAAAAAAAAAAAAAAAAAAAAAAACATGATTTCAGGAAAAGAAATGTACAACTTAAATTCAACTGATTAATTAAAGGAAAATTAATATTTCTCACCTTGCTCCAGTCATTTCCGAATTGTTCTTGCACAACTTTTTCCCAAGCAAGTCTCTTCTTTGCCATAGCAGATGTGATTTTAGCCTTTTTCGAGGACGATGAGCACTGAGTCCAGCTGAGATGAGCTTTCTACGGATAGAAGAATCACATACATTTGCGCCATACGCCTGTAAAGATATTTTTAGTTCATGACTAGTTGTTCTTCTGTTAGCTTTAGCAATTTGAATTAATTTCCTTTCTGTTTTTGCAGTAAATTTACTTTTTCTTTCGCATTTCCCGACTCTAGAATTTTCAAATTCACATTTGGAGTCCAAAGATTTTTTTATTCTACACACAGATGCTTGAGAAATTTTTGCTTTTTTAGCGATTTCGTGCTGTGTATAGTGATCTTCTTGAATGAGACACTTTACCACAGCTAGTTTTTTAGGAGAAATATCACTGCTTTACCCATAATCACGCAATAATCCTTTGAAAAGCCAAAAAAAGATACCAATTAATATAAACTGATCAAAACAGCGGAAAAATTTGTTTTCAGAATAACATAATACTGATGCCAACTCAAGAAAAGAAAGAAAATACCAGCACAGCAAACAGACGATTTTAAAATTTTATTTTAAATTCGTTTGTTAATCAAACAAATTCTTTATGCAATGCAAACAATTTGATTACTTTGAATCAAATATTTTTCTTTTTAAAATATGGCAACATTTAACAAAATTATATACCCAAAACTACTCTAAAGGAGTGAAAAATTGACAGGATCAACAAAACAAATTAACTTTCATGAAACATTACAAGTATATACAATATTAATCAAGAAAAACTGAAAAAATCACATTTATTCTAATAATTTTCACACGTCTGTAATTGTTTCAAGCAAATTAGCATATAAAAAGATAATTTCATTTGTTAAATAAATTGTTATGATGCAATTTCCTTTTAATTTGTACAATTTTAACTAAAAATAATGCGATATTATTAAACAGTCTTCACGACAAAAATAATTACATGATAGCCATTTCTTTTAATATAATGTTTGAGGTATTGAACTACAATCTATGCCATAACATAAAAATTCAACAGACTTCTCCATTAAAATTATCATTTTGAAGAATTTTTCTTTATTTCCTGTATGTTAATTTATAAAAATAACTGTAAAATTCAAGGAATTTTCGAAGTATTTAAAAAAGAAAGTTCATTATACTCACATCACGTAAGTTCTAGGCGATCGGTTTTACATAAATACCTTCGTCAAAAATGAGAGACTGTTGATCTACTTTTAATTTTCATAATACTTCATGAAAACAAACAGCATGGAGATTTTATTATTGAAAAGTTTGTATTGTAAGAAAGAACATTTTAAAAATGACGAATGATTTGTACAAATACAGGTGATGAGGATATTTTTTTATTAAGCTTTTGAAATAGTTAATCCATCAATAAAATCTACGATTCTAATCTTTAGAATTAAGAAGTGAACAATCAGTGAAAATGACGTCATGTTGGCTCAATTATATTAATTTTTCTCATTCCTACTATTAGCTCACACTAGTGATGGGCGATTTCGATTTTTTAATCGATTTAATCGATACTATGGCCAACTCGATTTAATCGATACTATGAATTTTTTAATCGACGTCTCTAAGACAAAATAAGGTAACATCATTTTCATTTTCCTTCAAAAATTGAAGATAAAGTAGTTGGATGTGCCAATCCCAAAACTTTCATCTGCCTCATAAATGTTAAAACTTCAAAATTCGCTATCACAGTGTCAAATTTAAATAATAAGCTATGCGCATCATGAGGATTTAAAAAGGATAGGTTCGTTGAAGTATGTGCATTTTAAAAGAAAATATAAGCATTGCATTTTCCTAAAAAATCATTGAATTTCGGGCCACACCCTCTTAGGCTAATGTCAGACAAACGTCTTTTTGCACTCTTTTTTCCCTCTTACGCCATCCCTACACCTTCGCTGTCATGTGTAGGGACGGTGTAAGAGCAAAAAAAAAAAAAAGCGTGCAAAAAGACGTTCGTCTGATATTAGCCTAGTTATCTGCAACGGAAAATCCCAATTCAAAGAGCATAAAAGCGGCAGCTGTTGGGCAGTATACACCCAAGCCTAATAAGGATCTATTTATCTGAAAGTGTAACAGAATATGAAGTTTTTGATTAAATTCCGTGCATTAGTTTTCAGATATGGCTATCACGAATATCATGCAAAAAAAAAAAAAAAGCAGTATAGCCTGTTACATGATTAACACGAACTCAGGAACAACTTATGTCAATGACACATAATATTAAGTTTGATGAAATTCCGGTCATTACTTCTTGAGATATAGCTAATATCGTGTAAATTCTGAAAAACAGTGTTAAATTCAGGGGCTAGTACGGGTGGACAACCCCCTCCCCCCGGAACATTGAAATGTCCCTCATGAAGATTTGAGATTTTATGCTTAATGGACAAAAGTCCAATTCTCCCCCCCCCCCCCGAAACTCTAGAATGTTCCTCTCCAGAACCATATAAATCCCTCCCGGAGAAAAATGCCTGAATTCATCACTGCTAAAAAAGAAGCAGCATGGCAGCACAATCTGTTATATCATTTACACGAATACCTAATAGTGAACAGAATATTAAGTCTGATGAAATTCCATTCATTATTTCTTGAGATATGATCCCTAAAATCGTTTAAATCCAGAAAAACGTGTTGAATTTCGGGGGTAGCCCGGAGGGACATGCCCCCCCCCCCCGTGCAACATTCAAATGACCCCCCAGAAGGTTTGAGATTTTATGCTTAATGTACAAAAGTCCCCTTCCCCACTGAACTGTCCCTCTCTGGATCCGCAGAAATCACTCCCGGAGAAAATTGTCTGAATGCAACACTGCTGATAAAATCTGCATAACAACGCCCCCTGTTGGGTGATTTACACCGAAATCTAATATGCAACAATTTATGCCAACGTCTAACTGAATGTGAAGTTTGATGAAAATCCGTGCATTAGTTCTTGAGATAGAGCTATTGCGAAAATCGGGGAAAATGCAGCATAGCAGCGCCACCTGCCGGTAGATTTACATAAAAAAGTAATCAGCACCAATTTATATGAAAGTCTAATTGAATCTAAAGTTTCAACAGATTCCATGCGTTAGTTCTTGAAATAGACCGCCCACAATTTTTTTGTCAGAGACAAATAAATAGACAGACTGACAGACAGACAATATATAAAAATAGTCAAATCGTATTCCAGACAAGATCTTCTAAAACTATAAATCCTTCGAAAACCGGAAGTCGAAATTTTTCACGAATCCAACGCTTTCTTTTTCTAAAGACAAAAGAAAGCAAGAAAAAATTAACGCATCGATTCTGCCGTAAATTAAGATCAGAAATGGCGAATCGATTCAGTTTCGATTCGATGCCGATGTCGATCTTTAGATGCGGGCAGAATCGCTTATTTTTGATTTACTTCAATTCTTTAGATTCGGGCGAGTTGATTCAGTTCAGATTCGATACCGATTTTTAGATGCAGGTGAACAAATCGCATCGCACATGATCCGGGTTGAATAGATTCCTCCAATTTTACTGTTTTAGTGGCAGAATTGCTGTAAAATTTTGTATAAGAGCCTTTTTTTTCTTTCTTTATAGGTTCAGTGTTGAATGGCGGGTTGATTTCTATAAACTTCTTCTTAACTTCTTCTTTTTTTTTATAGACTGCTCGGTCGCAGTTGGGGGGGGGGGGGGATTTTAGAGTTCCGTAAGGGGGGATGCACATTTGTCCATTAAAAAGCATAAAATCTCAAAACTTTCGGGGGGGACATTCCAATGTTCCACCGGGTCACCACCTGAATTCAATACTAGGTTAAATCGTTATACTTTTGTTTAGAAGCCTAGTTATTTGGGTTACTAGTTTATTATGTTGTATTTTTCAAGTTCGTCCTTCTAATCCTTTCCGCCCCCCCCCCCCCATTCCTCCCCAATCTTAATTTACAGGGCCGTTCAAAATATGCATGCTATTTTTAAAATGCCCAATTCTCATTCTATTTTATTATAAATCCACATTTTGAAACCTTGACCAAAGATACATTTGAGGTCACCCCTCCCACCGTTTGAGACTTACCTGTCCCCCGGGGGGCATATTTATTGTTTATTCCAAACCATCTCGTGTAACATATTGTTGGAAAGCTTTTAATGTCCTCTTTTATTTGTTGTCTCCCCCACTAGTTACACGCTCTTGGCACTGTTTAGCTCACAGGCTATCAAAGCCTGAGATCTAATGTGCCCGTCGGTTTTGTATGTATGTATGTACGTACGTAACGCGATAACTCTTGATAGAAATATTCGATTTGCTTCAATTTTTTTTCTATGTTCATTCTGCTAAGGAGCTTCCCTGATTAGTTTTGGGGGCTCACTGGTTAAGTAAAAAAGGGGAAACGGGGGGGCTAATCCACCTCTTAGCTTAGATAAATGGGTGTTTCATGCAGAATTATCAGATTTTCTTCAAATTTTGGTATACCGGTTAATTTTGATAACGAGTTTCTCTGATTATAGTTGAAGGTTCATTGTTATGATCTAAAGGGGAGGAGGGGGGACGAGGGGATAATACCCTCTCTAATTTAGATAGATGGGTTTTGCTATCCGATTTACTTCCAATTTGGTATACCAGTTTATTCTGATAAGGCGCTTCCCTAATTAGATTTGGAAGTTCATTGGTTAAATATGAAGGGGGGAATTGGGGGCTAATACCCCTTAATTTAGATAAATGGATTTTGCTATCCGATTTGCTTCAAATTTGGTATACCGATTTATTTCGATAAGGAGGATCATTGGAGGATCATTGGTTAAGTATAAAGAGGGGAAACGGGGAGGGGCAACCCCCCCTTAGTTTATTTTTCGAGGGGCGTTATTCTTTGAAATAAGAGCATAATATATAGTTAGTGTGAATAGCCTGTGAGCTCAATGCCATCAGTTTAACTGGGCACTTTTCTTTTTAGCTCACAGGCTATCAAAGCCTGAGAGCTAATGTGCCCGCATTTCTGTATGTATGTACATACGTAACGCGGTAACTCTCGATAGAAATATCCGATTTGCTTCAAATTATTTTTTCTAGGTTCATTCTCATAAGGCGCTTCCCTGATTAGTTTTGAGGGTTAATTGGTTAAGGATAAAGGACGGGGGTACAGGGACTATTCCCCCCCCCACTTAGATAAATGGGTTTTTCATGCAGAATTATCAGATTTGCTACAATTTTGGTATACCGGTTAATTCTGATAAGACGCTTCCCTGATTAAATTTGGAGGTTCATTGTTTAAATATAAAGGGAGCAACAGGGGCTAACCCCCCTTAATTTAGATAGATGGGTTTTTCTATCTGATTTGCTTCAAATTTGGTAACCAGTTTATTCTGATATAGCGCTTCCCTGATGGGATTTGGAGGCTTATTGTTTAAGTATAGAGATGTGACGGGGGGGGGCGGCTGATTCCCCCTTAATTTATTTTTCGAAAGGCATTCTTTGAAGTAAGAGTATAAAATATACTTAGCATTAATAGACTGTGATCTCAATGCCATCAGTTTAACTCGATACTTTTCTTTTTTATTTATTATTGTTTCAGTGAGTGCACTCTGCATGTCAGCGAATGAGTCAATAACTGTTTATAGTTTTTAGATTACTGCTGGAAAAAAAAGAAACATACAATCAAGGAATATACTTTTATTTATTTGTTAACCAGAGAAAAGTATGTTATTTCATTGTTAATGGGTCTAGGATGAGATCATTTTTTTTTTTCTTAACAGCTGAAAATTTGGTAAACATTAAAAAGAAAGATATTTATAAACTGTAAATGAGGTAAGGAGATATATATTTTAAAAAGGGAAAGAAATTTTAGTTAAATATATTATTAAAAGGAGAATTTTGATTATTAATTGGGGGATAATTAGTATGTGATAATTGGTTAATTACATTCATCACAGCTATTTTAAAAGAAGATTTGCAATATTTGCATTTCTCCCACGCTTATAGGAGATCCTAAAAAGACTGAAAAAACATTTAACTTTTTAAATAAATTTAGAGCCTTCAAAATTTCGCTCATCTGCGCATTTTTAAGAAGTTTATACACGTTTTAGGGAGTTTATAGGAAGTAAGTCCCATCTGTTTGGTTGAAGGAAATAAGAGTAGAAAATACATTTTTTCCGCATGAAAAAAAAAAAATCATTTCTTTCTTTTTTACTTTCTTCTATCTTTACAAGAAGAAAGTATTGGATTCATGAAAATTTTCGAATTCCAGTTTTCGACGGATTTACACGTTTTAGGGGTCAGAGATTCTAAAAATCATGTTTTTAAAAAATGTCTGTCTGTGACTCTGTGAGTCCGTCTGTCTGTCTGTGTGTATGTGACACAAATTTTGTGGGCGCTCTATCTCAAGAACTAATGCACGGAATTTAATAAAAATTGATATTCAGTTAGTGCCTAATACAAATTGATGCTGATTAGTTTTTGGTGTAAATCGCTCAACAGGTGGCGCTGCAATGCTGCATTTTTCACGATTTTCGCAATAGCTCTATCTCAAGAACTAATGCACGGATTTTGATCAAACTTCAGATTTAGTTAGTCCTTGATATGAATTGATGATGATTACGTTTTGGTGTAAATCGCCCAACAGGTGGATGATGAATTTTGCAGGATTTGCAGGGACTGTTATGATGAATTTTGCAGGATTTACACGATTTCCCCAATAGCTCTATCTTAAGAACTAACGCACGGATTTTCATCAAACTTCAGATTAAGTTAGTCCTTGATATGACTTGCTACTGATTAGGTGTTGGTGTAAATCGCCCAACAGGTGGCGCTTCTCTGCTGCCTTTTCCACGATTGCCTCAATAGCTCTATCAATAGAACTAATGGACCAATTTTCATCTGACTTCAGATTTAGTTGTATGTTGACACAAGTTGTTGTTAATTAGGTTTTGGTGTTAATCACCCAATAGGTGGCGCTGCTATGCAGAAATTTTCACGATTTTCGCTATTGCTCTATCTCAAAAACTAATGTACGGATTTTCTCCAAACTTCAGATTCAGTCAGACGTTGACATAAATTGTTGCTGATTAGGATTTGGTATGAATCACTCAATAGGTGGCGCTGCTAGGCAGCATTTTGCTGAATTTAGACGATTTCAGCGATAGTCATATCTCAAGAACTAATGCACGGAATTTCATATCGTTAGAATCCTCATGAGATGCATAGATTGCAATTTAATTTTGGCAGTTTGATAGCGAATTTTGAAGTATTAACATGTATGAGATAGAAGAAAGTTTTGGGATTGGTACATACGACTAGTTTATATATGACCGAGATCTTTTTTAAAGATAAATTTAAATATAATATAAATTATTATCAAAATTACATCTTAAAAATAATAATTTTAAAAGTTAAAAAGCTTATTATTTGACTCAAAGGTCTGTAGTAGCTTACTTCTGGGCCGCTAACATTGTCTACGGCCCCCATACATGGAGGTGAGCGGTGAGAGATAGTCGTTACGGCCCTGTTGATTCCCTACGTTTTGGAATTACTATTTTTCAGCTTATCTGTGTGAATCTGTGAACATAGAAATATCGATTCAAGTATCGATTCTAGAATATGGGAATCGATTCTCATTGCGATCGATTCTGTTTTGTACGATGTCGATTTTAATCGATTCTCAAATTTTCCAGAATCGCCCATCACTAGCTCACACTCTCCCTATATTTATTATTTATTCAATTCCTACTATTTTATTTATATATTTATCTTGTTCAAATTTTCAATCGTTCATAAAATACTCATTATTCATCCTATCAAGTTGAAATAAATTTTTTTAAACTTGTACTGGATGACAATGGATGTTAATACAGTTTTTTCAAATATTAATTAATTAATTAAAATTTAATTAATTAATTTTAGTTTTGCATGGGAAACAAAATGGCGGCCATTGGTTATTGAAGATCAATTAAAGTATTTTCAATAAGGGGTTACCATAGGGGGACCCTGTTCTGTCGCCAAATACCGCCAAGTTTGTCGCCAACTTGGCGATATATCGCCAAATTTGGCGGCCAAAATGAGTCGCTAAAAGTGACGCCAACTTGGCGATATCTCTAATATTTCGCCAAATTCACATAGAGTTCCATTGTAAACCTACTTGCTTATAGAAAATCAACAAATTGAGATAGTTTAATGCAACAAAAACTAATATTAGCTTAAGGGATTATATTAAATTTTTCTTTGATGACCTAAGTAGGAATTGACTTTAAAAACAAAATTTTTATATTACTTGTTCTACTTAGTTTCATTTGTCATAAAAAAATTTCAAGCAAAGCATAGCGTCAACGGCGTACTTTTCAAACATACTTTATATGCATACTCCGATACTTAATCACAGCATATTCAAATAAAAAAAATTCTATTTAATTGCAAGTGAAAAATTAATAAAGTCAGAATGCATAAAGATAAAGTAAATCCTATAGATAATATTTTCGTTTGTCGCAATAAATATGAATCTTTATTTGCTTATAAAAATAAAATACACGTGCATATTTTTTTTTTTTTAAATTTTTTTTACCTCTAGTAACTTAAATAGAAAAATATGTCCGAAAAGCCACGTTACTGAATATTTTTCATTATTTCTCTTTTATCTGAAACAATGGAAATAACCCGATTGCCATACCATTTGAACAAATATCATAAAACAGTTTTAAAATTAAAATTAAATATGTAGAAGCGGGGATAAATTTAAAAATAGCTAAGTGCTGGCACGTCCACAAATGATCAGCTTTCATAGAAAAAAAAAATAATAGTTAGAAAATCAGTTCAGTAGAAAACTCACGGCAGATGACTAAAAAATAGCCCTGTGTTTTAAATATGAGGACGTGAGTTTCAAAACTCGCCTTATCTAGAAAATGAAATGTTGGGAAATCGCGCAAAACCTCTGACTGTGTCCATTGGTTTTCATTGTAAAACAAGATTTTACTATGCCGTAAATACACAATAAAACTAGTTTTTTTTTTTTTTTTTTTTTTTTTCAGTTTGTAGTGTTTCTTCGATACAGGTTTGACAATAGAATAGACTGATAGAGAAAACTCAATTTTTTAAATTTTGGATAAGACAGAGTTTTGAAATTCACGCCCTCCTATATAGATAGATGGCACGGTTCACCCAGGAATGGCTACCTAAACTTTCCTACACTGGGGTATTGTATGAGTAGATAAACATAATTTCTGCAGGCAGACCATTATCCGTAATTGATTGTTCATAATATTCATGTTTTTCAGAAAACTTAAAATTTGTCATATATATATGTTCAGCTCATATATTGACATTTTTAATTCTGCAGATGTTCTTTCTGTACTTTGATTAATACCAATATTAAGAGTGCATTTCTTTCTTGAGGTCCTTAAACATCAGTTACCGATTACTTATATGCACATTTCCCCGTGTAAGAGATGAAGCAAAAATAACCATTAACTACGCTTTATTGGTACAAATTCATAAGAACAACAACAACAACAAAAACAAAAAAAAAAAACTTTAGTTAATAATTAGCTTGCATTTATAAATAATTAAAATTAAAATTATATTTAAAAAGTATATAAACACATTTCAGGCTTTTACTAATCATGAAATTATTATTTTTATTTTCCAAATCTTTCCATAAATAAACTATAATGGAAATTGAACAATTTGTTATTTACATGTGGCCAAGGAGATAATAAGATATCTACATAAATATTAACAAAATTATTTTTGAATGACCTACATATACAGGGTGATCGAAATGAAAATTGGCAAAATTTTTAAGGGGTGGTAGATGGGACCAAAATAACTATTTTTGGTCGCATATGTATATCCAGAAATGACGCGTATAAGCGCTACCTATAGGTGGTTATACCCTGTCTTTTATTGCGCCTTTCAGAATTTTCTTTAGCACCAGCGCTTAAACACGCCATTTCCGGTCACACATTCTAGGGCAAAAAAGGCTTGTTTAGGTTCCCTGTACCACCCTTTAAAATTTGGCCAGTTATTTTCAGATTACCCTGTATTTATTGTAAAGTTTTCCAGAGAAAAAAGGCTCCATGTTTTTGTATTAAAAATTTCATGGATGATTTAGATATTTTCTAATGTGTAAATATATGCATTAAATTAGAATTTCTATTTTAAAATGTGATATTTGATTTAAATAAAATTAAAAAGCAGGGATTTTGAGTTTTCAGCCTCTCCCACTCCTCAAACTTAAATGTAGATTTTTGCAAAACATAATATTTATTTCAAGATGTCTTGACCTAAATTTGCAATAAAATCTTTCAAGAAGTTTATTTAAAACAATGATTTTTTAAATCGTGATTTAAAACATGCTGATTTAAATCAACGATCCCTGATTAAAAACTAATATACAGAGTGTCCATAATTAAAAGACCCTAGTTTAAATTTGTCTACAGACAAAACTATTGTTCATAAAGTTGTGAAATTTTGTGAAAGACATAATAAAGAGAGACATAAAGGAATAAGAAAGACATAATTTTACGCTTGTTGAGCAGAGCAGTTAAGAACAGCCTTAAGTATCCCCACAACCAAAAATGTGTTGTGGTCAAATCTGGCGATCGTGAGGCCCACGCACACTTACAACCTCTGCTTATTACTCTTGACTTCACGGGCAAAGTCGGGCGAGGCACCTTCCTGCATGAATATGCTCTTGAGTAAATGCTCTTGAGTTTGTTAAATCTAAAAAAAAAAAAAAAAAAAAAAATTAAATAAAAATAGCTTAAAATTTCGCCACGAGGGCGTTTTTTAATAAATTACACATTTAGCATTACGATAGTTTAGAAATTTTATTTATTAACTTAAACTTATTCTAAAGCCAGCATTTCACGACATTTCCCTAGCTTTTCCCTGGACATACTGCGGTTAACTGTGGAACATGCTATCTTACGATTTCAGATGGTATCTGAAAATGATGAAAGTCATACAGAACATGTTTGGTTATAACAAAGTTTATTAAACTATCGTAAATGTATGCTAAATGTGTAATTCGTTAAAAAACGACCACCTAATTTTTTTTTTCTCTCAAACATATTCCCATACTTTTATTATGTCCTTCAGAAAATTTCACAACATTCTGAACAATAGTTCCGTCTGTAGACAATTTTAAAATAGGGTCGATTAATTATGAACATCCTGTAAATAAAATTTCTGAACTATCTTAATGCTAAACATGTAATTTATTAAAAATCGTCTCTGGTGGCGAAATTTTAAACTATTTTTATTTATATATTGTTTAGCTTAAACAAATTCCCATACCTTTATTTTGCTTTTCCCAAAATTTCACAACTTTATGAACAATAGTTTTGTCTGTAGACAAATTTAAAGTAGGGTTGTTTAATTATGGACACCCTGTATTTTGTTTCATTAAAAATGTTAGAATTGTAAATAAAATCATGATAAAAGCAAATATTCCGCTCTGATTCAATCCCAAATTACACAACGTGAACTTAAAAAGCTCACCGTTTTACTTAAAAGGAGACAAATTGATAATAATGTAGATGTTACAAGTTAAAACCATACATTTTATATTAATATTTGGAAATTTTTCCAGAGAGAAACATTCGCCTTGCATACAATATTTCAAATGAAAATCAAATTTCAAATTATGTTTGCTTAAAAGGCGCAAAGGCCAACCTAGTGAAAAAGATTCCATGCCGGGAATCGAACCCGGGGTACTAGTATAGCGCACTGACGTACTACCGACTAAACCACATGGAACGATACCCAGCCTGGAATTTCTCACTATTACAAGTTGGCAAGGCTACAAACGCAGCACAAGATGGAATATTTTCCGTGAGCCACCGACATGGGGCAAACACAGACCCTTAATTAAATCCAGCATCGATTGAATCTATATTAATATTTGGAAATTTTTCCAGAGAGAAACATTCGCCTTGCATACAATATTTCAAATGAAAATCATTTTTGCGCCTTTTAAGCAAAAATAATTTGAAATTTGATTTTCATTTGAAATACCATACATTTTATTTGAATTTTTTAGTATTTTCGGCCTGAAATCCCTCGGCCATCGTCAGAGAATATTTTTATTATTAATTACTGTTTTATTCATTCAAATATATTTAAAGTTCATATTATATATTTTGTGATCTTAGATTTGTTTGTATTGTTTAAAACTTTACAGTTTTGTTTTAAAGAAGAAAGTAGTATCTTCTTAAAAAGTATTTTCCCTTTACGTTGAGGTTACATTAACGGATCAATTTCTAGTTACCAGTAAAAGAAGTCCATTGTTTTCATAACTTACGACATTAACAAAGTAATTTGACATCAAATATCTCCCTTTTATAACAACAATGATGAAACCTGATCCAACAATGATGAAAGAATAAACTACTACATTAGTTAATTACTACATCAAGTTACGTATAAAAAAAAATCACCCACTCATTTCAGAAGAAAGCTATTTTAGGGAAAAAACAAGCAAAAATTTATTTGAGGATCTTTTTATCACAGTAAACAAAGAAAATACCTTCAAAAGATGGTGGTGATTTTTCACAGAACTCATTCAACATGTTTTTTACTGCTTTAAGACAGTCATTGAGCAAACTGATATCCTTCTGATGATGTCAATTTCGGTCAAATTTAAAAACATGAAATATACATTTCAGTTATAATTTTATTTATGGAAATATAGAATAATTCACCAATACTTAAGTAAATTTTTGCAATAATGACATTAAGGAATAATTTAAGATATTTGACATAAAAAAAATACAGTCATTTAATTAAAATTTTTAGATCTTAAGTGATTCTTTGATACAGGGTCCGTCAAAAGTCATCCACCCTGCCCCACCCCTGTTTCAGAGGTTCTACTGTACATATATAACGTTATCAACTTTTTGGAAATTTTGGACCACGCCCCTTCTTATGTTATCATTCCTCAAACCTACCCCTCCTCGTCCCCTAATGATATCGTTATCAGTGACTAAAAATTCTTTTTATTTTTACAATTTTTACTTTCTTTTTTTAACTAGGGGGCTCTGCCCCCTACGAGCTACGCACGCCAACCCCCGTTCAGACACCGCAAACTCTAAAAGCTGGCTAATATGATCGGATTTAAAAGAATTTCCGAAGAATGAATTATAATTAAAAAAACCAGTGGTTATCTCCCTGTTAACTGGTTATTTTCGTCTTTGATTCAATCAGATCGGTGAAACATGTGAAAATAAGCTAATGTAAAATGATTTAAGTAAACAGAGTCTTTGTCTCCCGGTATTTTTTAACAACGCTATAAGATTTTTTTTTTTTTTTTTTTTTTTTTTTTTTTTTTTTTTTTAATACGACATTTTAAATGTATCGTTTTAAATCCGACGTAATTTTAACCAAAGTTTTCTTTCTCTTTTTAATATTCACGTGAGAATACTTTTGTTGTTAGAAAGGAAGTATTATTTGCGTTGTCTTAGAATTTTCAACACAAGAGCAATGGGACTCTTGTAGACACTTCAAATAACATCTGCATAGGTTAATTGGTTCAAAATATCTCAATTTGTTGATTTTCTGTAAGCAAGTAAACCCTATTGATTTACAATGGAAGTCTATGGGAATTTGGTGAAATATTAGAGATATCGCCAAGTTGGCGTCACTTTCGGCGACTAATTTGGCGAAATATTGCCAAGTTGGCGACAAACTTGGCGACATTTGGCGGCAGAACAGGGTCCCCCCCCTATGGTAACTCCCCCTTATAGGTATGGAGATGCATTAAATGCTTTTCAATAACCAATGAGATGCAGATGCGTCTCATACGGGCGTTGCCATTAAACAATTAACAAATAATCGCAATTTCTGTGCGACCTACGATAGCGTAATATGTATATAGATTAGTTTTAAAAGATTATCTCAAAATATGAAATAAATGTCTCGCTCAATTATATTTTTAAATTTAAACTGTTAAGCAATTTTATGATTGGGCAATTTTAAATATGAAGTAATTTCCTTCATTTACATCTTTTAAAGCATGTTAATGAATTTATTATTTTACAATTTTTTTTTTTTGGCTTTTAAAATTCACGTGTAAATATATATTTTTTGACGTAATTATCAATATTTTCCTGCTTTTAACACGTAATCTTTTAATTCTCATTTGAAAGTTTTTTCTGTTTATAATAGTCACGTGTAAGTAAATTTTTAATTTAAAGGACATATTATTCTTTGCGCTGTCTTTAAATTTGGCAACAATTTAAAATAATACCTTTTTCTAAAAGTTGTAAAAAATATCTCTCGAAATGCTGAAAATTTGAATTTCAAATAGAAATAAAAGCACAAAAAAATGAGTCAAATTTAAAAAAATAAATAAATGCAGTCTGCGCACCGGGAACTTCTAATGTATAAAATGATCTAAAAATGATTCAGTTCCTATGTATAGTTTTTGCTCCTATTAAGCTTTTTTTTTTATTAGAACGATTTTGACCGACTTTAACATGAAATATCTCTTAAAATAATTCTTCGATTTGAAAACTTTCTGTATCAGCGTGTTTATCAAACATTTCTCTAAAATACCACCGATTTTTATATTTTATGCTATATTTTTCTTAATATTAACGAAGAAAGACCATTCACAATAAATTCAAAACCGGCGGCGGCATCTTGCTGACACTTGTGTGTGTGTGGGGGGGGTGGGGGAAATTGGCGCTTGATATCATATGGTATCAAGTGCCAAACCCCCACTCCCGCCTAAATTAATAACGTTATATATGCACAGCCCATAATATCAAAATGTATTGGAATTATAGAAAACAACGGAATATGTTGTCAGCGAATTCAAGGGGGATCTTCTCTGGTTAAAAATATCTGAGGCTGGATATACGTAAAGAGGGGAGAAGGGGCGCTAAACTTGGAAATTTCTAATGGAAAGAAGTGTCTTATAGCATATTGCTTAAAAGGTCATTTCAAGATTTTGTTTAAATTAAATTTCTCTCCCTACGTTGAATCTTAGAAAAATTACGATTAACTGAAGTTCTTAATTTTTTTCGAAAAAATTAAAATTCTTTAATCTAAATTAACTTAAAACAAACGATGCTCGAATTGACTACCTTCTGCTTTTAGCTTCTGTTCTTATGTAAAATTGTGTGGATCAAAGTATTGATAAAATATTTATCAAATTGTTTTGAGATCTTTCAAGCAATGTGCCGCAAGGCACCTGAAAAAAAAAAAAAAAAAAAAAAAAAAAAAAAAAAAAAAAAAGAGGTCCTGATTTTGCATGATGCACACATTGTTTTAAATTTCTTTTAGTACAATGCTATTCTTTAGTCTGAATCGACTGAAACTTAACAGTAAAACCCCTGAAGCTAGAACATATCCAGAACGGAATTTTTTTATTCTCCCTTCAAAAGAAATACTTTATAAATCAAGATGCCTAGGCGAAAACCTGTCTAAAACAGATTTTGTTTTTACAAATTTTACTGTACTTTGTTCATTAGACCCTGTGTAAACGGAATATGTTTATAACGGAATTCTGTTTTAAAAGTAAAGATTTCATTGTCCCTACTATAAGAATAATATATTGCTATTGCAATTATACCTGCTAAATTGGAATTTTCGTTCAGTCCCTATAGCGATTTCATTTTCGCAGGTTTTACTGTATAAGATTGTTATGTTTATTTAGTATAATAAAATGTGCTAAGACGAAATCAGAAGGGACAGAATAAAAATTCCATTTTAATCCTTTATGTACTAAAGTATGAATTCATGAAAATTTCATCTTCTAAAGTATTTTTCGTGAATTATTTAAACTAAATTTGAAGATTTAGATAGTCATTTAATAAATTTTACAAGGATTGAAGGATTTAGAAGGATTAATTAAATTTATATTTATAGGGATTTTGTGTAATATTTATAACCCCACTCAAATCTTTAATTTTAAATAATTTTCTTAGTATTCTAAATCTACAAATATAATGTTCTTGCAATAGAAATATAGAAATATTTCTGAATTGAAAAATCCATCTCCCCCCTCCTCCAACGACATGAAAGCTGAAAAGATGCAAAGGCCAAGGAAATCATCCTTTAAAAAATATTTTTGTTTTGTGTAACCCATAATGCTTTTGGAACATGATAAAGTAATGCATCTATAACTCATTCTAAACTGTATTACTACTAATCGATGTATTAAATTAATTTTATAACAAGTTATTTTAATGGTACTTACAAGTACCGTCAGTAGATAAAGGATTAAACTGGTTTTCGTCATAATAGGTATAATTGTATTGTATTCATATCGTATGGACAGTGAAATGTTTAAGATACGATTCACTATGGACGAGCTCTGTTTTCATAGAGATTACTGTTTTATAGTGTTATGTCCCAATTTAGAAGCCACTGTCCCGCTTATTTTTTGTCACCCTGTCCTGCTTGTTGTGATTACGGGCCTGGCAACACTACTTTCGAATGAAATGAACGCTTATTTCTCTGTTTCCGGTTTTTAACAAAAGTACATTTTTTGTTTGAAAGAACTCTATACAGTCGAGCCCCGATGTAAGGAATTTCTCTATTTAGCTAATTTTTTTATGGTCCCGACGAAAATGGAACAAAAATACTTCAATTTAACGAATTCATAATTCCGATTTAACGAATAATTTTCGATGTAATAAAAATTGAAAAATTGAAGAAATTTTCTAATACTTGTTATAAATTTTCAATGTCCATGATTGTTAATTTTCTAAATATGTATCTTGTGACGCAGAAATATCTGCTTGCAAAAAATGCACGTTACTCCGAGGTTATGAAATCAGTAGTAGTGGATCGGATGAAGAAGATGAGATAGAGATGAAGTATTTAACGTTCAAAAAAGCAGTTAGAAGTTTGGATACTTTGAAACAGTAGTTGTTAAATGATGTTGATGACACTGTTTTCACAGCTTTAGAAAAAAATCGATAAAGAAGTTCGGAATGCAAAGTCAAAACAAAGCAAAGAAACAGCTATAAAAGATGTCTTATAATTTATCGATAAAATTTGAATAAATGAGATTTTTTCTTAATTACAGTGCTTTTGATTTATAGTAGTACATAAAATAAGAGTAAATTTTTATACAGAATGTTTTCTTAAAGCAACAAATGTTTAACATCAAGCGAGCATTGTTCTTACTTATTACCATTTTTTAAACTTGTTCTGTTGTATAAAAATGTTCTTTTGATTATCCCGATTTAACGAACAAAATTGATAGTCCCGAACGTTTCGTTAAATCGGGGTTCGACTGTATATGAAGACATTTATTTATCTCCATATAAACGCTAAAATAAAATAATTAATAAGTTTATAATTTCTTTTAATTAAAAAAATCACAAATATTTTAATTTATATCATTTTATAAGAATTGAATTTATTAATTTAATTTATAGAGTATTATAATAAGTTTTCTATGATTGTATTTTTAAATGTAATTATATACATATGATAGGAATTTTGTTATAAAATTACAATGAAAACAACAACAATAAAAAATAGTGTTTCCTCTTAATCTATTAAATATACAACAAATATTTAAATTTTTTTCTTAAGTACACATTCTGAAATTGTATAAAGAATGACAAAAAATATTATCGTGGTGATTTATATCGAATAATTATGTTTAAAAAATTTAGATGCTCATTGTTAAAAAAAAAAAAAAAAAGATTTTTGAAGTTATAAAAAATTATTAATTTATATTTGTATGCAAAACTGACACTTTATTGTTATACTTTCTAACTGATAAATTTATTATTACTGTGCAATATATCTTTACGAATTTTCAGTTTATGTCAATTACGATGTTTAATTTTTTAGAAAATAAGACATAAAAATTTTTTTATGAAATATTTTTGAGCATCATAAGTTTATTATTTTTACTAAACGATATGTAACTATCGATTGAGTAGCTTGTACTGATAAAAACCCTACAAGATGCTCAGAAATTTTTGCCTATATAGTTATTGCATGAATATAAATAAAATATCTAGTATCTAATCATGGTTATAAAAAAAATATTCTTATATTATAAAAACGTAACAATGTAATATTTTATCTTTAAAATTACATTTTTATTAAAACAGCTCGTATCAAGTACTGGCTAGTATTTACAAACGAATTTTTTTTTTCTAATTTAGAAATATTCGTATATTTCTTCTCTTCAAAGGTTTTATATGAAGAAATAAATATTCAGTGCGGAAATGAAAGTAATAAAAAGTTTCTCAATAAAGTTTAGAATTTCATGAAAACGGGATATATATATAACTTTTCATATCGATAAAAGGCTTCAAATATATTGTGAATTTTATATAATGGTTTAATATCGCTGTTTATTACACAAAAAAATGCTATTTTAATAAATTATATTCAGGGCCGTGCGAAGAGAAAACTGCGCCCGGGGCAAAGTTTAAATTGGGCGCCCCCCCCCTCCTCCTTTGAATTGTTAAATGGGACATAAGTATATACCATCGGTGTATATCCATATAAGTATGTGCCATCAGTGTATAAGTATATACAATCAGTGTCAAAGTATATAACAGTATTTACCATGCAAGAGACGAGGATAAGAAACAAATTTTGTAAAATTCCGGAAAATGTCATCCATTTTCGGACTTACTCTAGAAGCATGAACTCCAACTAAGTTTATAGAGTATGCAGAAGATGGTAAAAAATAAGCAAATTTATTTATTTCGGTGATTCGAGCTTGCGCTTGCCTTTTATTTCGGAGGAATTTAAAGCATATCATAGAACTGAGTTCTAGAATTGTGAATGTCGCGTTGTTGACCATTAGTTTATCTAAAATTTGATGCGCTAATCGTTCTCCTGTTTTTTGTTTTGTGTCAACGAAGTCAAGAAACCTTTCCTCGATTGAATAATTTCAACTTTCGGTTATCTTCACGTCCCTTATAATTGGCATCATTTGTTCTTTAGGGATGTATCTGGAGTGCAATCGAGTGAAATTGAAAAGTACTTTGCTTTATGGATATTTTCTACAATCATTTTTCTTAATTCCTTGGCAAGAAAGTTAATAACTCCATTCTGGATATTATTCGAAAATTAAGATATTTGTCTTTCTGGCTGTGTTGCGCTCTCGACGCGGATTTCTTTGCCATTTTCAAAAATTAGTAGTTTGCGAAAAAAATTACGCAATTTCTTTTATTTATCTCATTTGATGTGCCACTTAATACCAAATTGTTCTCAGCACAACGAAGGATAACGTTTATTGCTATTTATAATATATTTCAACATGTATTTTTCTCACTTTCTATACTCTTTTCAAATTCGCTGTCGATTACATTATTTTATTTTACCCACTTCCCTCTCAAGTTACTTCCAACGAATGTATGCATTCCTTTGTTCCAGAGCATATTCAAGTTCGGGAATTTTAGGATTTTTTTTCCCCCATTTGGAAAACGCATAGTCTGTAGTGTGCAGATTAGCCTCCAAAATTGGCTAATTTTGGAGGGCATTCATGAAAAGTACATAATAATAAACAGAGAAAACTAAATAGCGATCCCTTAATTCAGCTGTACATAATCTAATCACGTCTAATTATTTCAACATTAGGGGTATAGTTTTCTTGAATCATGTCTTGGAAAATTTCCGTTTTTCTGCAATCGCAGATTTCATGTAATCAACACTGTACTGGACTTTTATTGTACAAGCAAATAATGATCGAATGAATTTAAAGATACACCCATGTCACTGGATTAGAGTAGGTTTGCAATTTGACTTTGGTTTCACTCCACTGATCTCTCAGAATATCAGCGGTATTTTTTGTGACAGCAGTAGTACAAAGGGTACTAGGAAAGTTTTGCAATATGAAGAAACAAAAAGTTGCAGGTGGCTGCTTGCGGCTGCGTATTGACATAGGTTCATACTTATGCATCTGCACGTAACCACAAGTCTGTAGGCTCAGTTATTCATTAGCTGTGATCGTGTGAAGTTCTTCCAGTGGTGTCCTGGTCACGAAGTGAGATAAGGCAGTTTTGCGGTGTAACTTCGCACGTGATTTAAACATAAACCAATGCTTTGAAGAAATTACTCTTGCACTTGGTGATGATCGTTCACATCGTATGACTATACACAGGTGGTACAGACAATTCCAAAGTGGAAATGTCTCCCTGGAAGACGCTGAAAGAGGGGGAAGGCCCTGAACGTCAATTAAGGAGTAAAACATTACTGCTGTGAGGAAAATGCTTGTCGAAGACAGACGAATAACGTACAAGCATATAAAAGATACCTTGGGCTTAAATGCACCTGCAATTCATTCAATTCTTCATGATCATTTACACATCAAGTAACTGTGTTGTCTCTGGGTGCCACATAGACTGACTGAGGAGCAGATGACACGAAATGTGACTTGGTGCTGGGAGATGATAAAAATGTTTGGTAAAGGATAATCTTGGTATGTGAACAGCATCGTGACAGGTGCCAAAACCTGGCTATACTATTAAAATGGGCAGGCTAAGTCTCAAAACAAAATTTGGTACTTTGATGATGAGGACACACCGGTAGCTATCAGAAAAGCTCGATCTGTCAAAAAGAAAATGATAGCTGTATTTTTCAAATCGAGTTGAATTGCTGAGTGTATCGTTTTGGACGCACAAAAGACAGTTACTGATAAGTGGTACAATGAACAGTGGCTACCTAAAGTCATAGAATCTAAGAAGAACCTGTGACCAAAGTCAAGAATGAACAAATGGTTCCTCCATCATGACAAAACTCCAGCTCACTGGACCAAAGCCTGCACTGAATATTTGGCCACTACAGGACTGAAACTTCTTGAACACCCTCCTTACAGTTCAGATCTTGCCCCCTGCGACTCTGTACTGTCCCCGCATGTGAAACTGAAGCAGAAAGGGATTTGGTTTTCCAGTGATGAGGCACTTCTGAGGGCTTGGGACAATGAGTGTTCCTTACTCCCAAGTTAAACTTGGCAGAGCTGCTTTAAGGACTTGTTTCGGAGTTTGGAGAACTGTATTGCTTATAGAAGAAATTACTTTGATAAAGTTTGATAAATAAATTCGTATTGCAAAACTTTCCTAGTACCCTTTGTAATATTTGGTTTAAGTAATCACTCTTCTTTAGCAATTTCTAATACATTATCATTATCCTGTTGCTGAAAGTTTTTTCAGTTTTAGAGACTACGATTTCAATCTCAGAGAGTAAATTTTGTTTTGTTTCTTCTTTTCTTTTGAAGTTGGAGAATTTAGTGGTCCCTGCCTCAGTCCGGCTGCGGAGAGTTTCAAAGGGTATTCCATTGAGCCACTGAGCTTTGTTGTGCAGACCTATTTTCTTGCGATATAACTCATCTGCGTCCATGGTAAACCCAGTTCTTTCTCCCGTTAAATTTAACAAACTGTGAAAGGGATCTGTGAAATTGGAGTTACGCTTTGTACTTTACGAGATTAAGTTAATTAGTTCTTCGGGTGATTTTATATATATTTCCTACAAAATACGAAGCTTTCAATGCGTTTCAGCAGCACACTGTACTGATATTTCTTGGAAAGAAGTTGCATTGCAAATATTTTTCTGTAGGAATTGCTATGTACAGGCTAAAAGTGCAATTTCTTCGTTAATGGAATAACAGATTATAGCAACATTTAAAACGACGTTGAAGAAAGCGAATTTAGTGTATATTTCAGTTGGAAAGCTGAAAAGCGTTCACATACTCGAATGACGATGTTGTTGACTTCCATAATACATCGGATATATTAGACATTATTTTGAAGGTAGATTTCTTTCTGCATGAAGTTATGACCAAGAAACTTTGGAGTAAATTTATTTTTTGAACTTTATTTCTTGAATAGATCATTTGAAAGATTGATTTGCTCCATCGTGCCCAAACAATACATATTAATTTGTTCCTCAAAGTTATTTTAAAATGACATCATTTACAGCAATTTCCCTATCTTTTTTTTTTTTAAATAACGACATAATTATTATAATAAATTTTTAAAAACTGAAGCGTTTACTTATGGAATCGAAGAATAACTCTCCTGTTACAAACGTCCAGGCGAATAGTTCATTCGACCACATGTACTGGGCTGAACCCATAATGCTTGTCGGAAATTATCCGTATTTTATCGGCTTTTGGCTAACACTTGTGGGTAAAATCGGGACGCTGATTAGGCACATAAAATAAAATGGCATTGTGACATTGAACGGCGTGAGGAATGCTTGTCGTCCCTTGTGCACGATATCCTTCAACCATTACTGAACCAAATCAAAACTTGTCGGATGTACCAATCCAAAAGTTTCTTCTATCTCATACATGTTAATACTTCAAAGTTCGCTATCACAGTGCCACAATTAAACGGCAATCTATGCTCGCTCATCATGATGATTCTAAAAAGATGAATTTCCATGCATTAGTTCTTGAGATATGACTATAGCTGAAATCGTGTTTCCAGCAAAACGCAACATAGTAGCGTCACCTGTTGAGTGATTTAAATCAGAACCTAATCATCATCAGCATATGTCAACGTCTAACTGAATATGAAGTTTGGGGGAAATCTGTGCATTAGCTTTGAGACAGAGCTATTGTAAAAATCATTAAAAAACCAGCATAGCAGCGCCACCTATTGCGCAATTGATATCAAAACCTAATTAGCAACAACTTGTGTCAATGTCTAACTGAATCTGAAGTTAGATGAAAATTCGTGCATTAGTTCTTGTAATAGAGCCATTCAGGAAATCATGACAAATGCAGCATACCAGCGCCACCTTCTGAGTGATTTATACCAAAACATAATCAGGAGCAATATCAATCAAGGTATACTTGAATCAGAAGTTTGATGAAAATTCGTGGATTAGTTCTTGAGATTGAACTATTGAAGAAATGGTGCAAAATATAGCACAGTAGCGCCACCTTTTGGGCGATTTACATCAACACGTAATCAGCATCAACTCATATCAAGGATTAACTGAATCTGAAGTTTGATGAAAATGTGAGCATTGGTTCTCGAGATAAAGCTATTGCGGAAATCGTTTAAATCTTGCAAAATGCAGCATAGAAGCGCCATCCGTTGGGCGATTTACACCAAAACGTAAACAGCACTATTTCCTGTCAAGGACCAACTGAATATAATTTTTTATTAAATTCCGCAGATAAGTTCTTGATATAGAGATATTGCAAAAATCGTGAAAAAAACAGCATAGCAGCGCAACCTGTTAGGCGATTTACACCAAACTTTAATCAGCACCAACTTATAACAGGGACTATCTGAATATAATTTTTTGAGAGTCCACAAAATTTGTGTCACATACAGACTCACAGACTCACAGACAGACATTTAGTATAAAAACATGTTTTTTAGATATCGGACCCCTAAAACGTGCAAATCCATCGAAAACCGGAATTAAAAAATTATCACGAATCCAATACTTTCTTCTTGTAAAGATAGGAGAAAGTAAACAACAGTACTTGACATTATATATAATAATATAATAGTATTTTATTCTTTTCTTGGAGTTTATCATATTTCCATACATTTAAAAGTCTAAATATAAAATTACTTTCATTCTGTTCATTAGTTTTAACAACTAGGGGGCTCTGCCCCCTACGAGCTATGCTCGTCAACCCCCGTTCAGACACCGCAGACTCTAAAAGTACGCTAATTTGATCGGCTTTAAAAAGATTTCGGAAGATTGAATTATAATTTAAAAAACAGTGTCGATCTCCCTAAAAACGGATTTCTATTCATTTCTCTTTGACTGGGGAATTTTAAGGCCAAATCCGCTGCGGTACTACTTGATTAACCCGTCGACCAATTTCGCCAAATTATATAAATCGCCAAATTATACAAATTGACATCATTTTTATTTTAAATAACGAAAGAACAAATAAATTAGTGCAACATTAATAAAAATAGAAATAAAACGTTGAAATAAAAATAACTTGATGACGTAGACACGTGTAACTTGCTTAAAGTCAAGTTAATGTGACATTTACGATCAACCATTATTGGCATTTAATCTTATAGTTTGGAGAATGATAGATTTTTGGCCGACGGGATAACTAAGTAGTACCAAAAATACATATGTCAATCGCTGTTTTCGTCTTTGATTAAGTAAAATAAGTTAAACATTTCAAAATAAGCTAATATAAAAGGAATTAAGTAAACAGAATCTTTGTCTCCCGGTATTTTTTAACAAAGCGAAAAGAAAGTTCTTTTAAATAAGACATTTTAAATTAATCGTTTTTAATCTGACGTAATTTTGACCAAACTATTCTTTCTCTTTTTAATATTCAAGTGAAAATACTTGTGTTAGAAATGAAATATTATTTTCGCTTTCCTAACAAAAATAGTTGAAAAGTATCCTCTCAAAATATCAAATAAATGTCTAGCGCAATTTCTAAATTTAAACCGTTTTGCAATATTATTTTGTGTTCATTTTATTTAATAACTGTAATGTGACATAAATATGACGTAATTTCTCCTATTTAAGACTTCTAACGCATGTTAATAAATTTATTATTTTACAAAATCCTTTCTCTCTTAAAATTCACGTGTAATTATAGCTTTTATGACGTAATTTTTAATAAGTTCCTGCTTTTTGTACATAATTATTTAATTATAATTCCAAATGTTTTTTTCTGTTTATAATAGTCACGTGTAAATAAATTTTTAATTTATTTACACGTATAAATATTTTTTTTTTGAAGCAAACATTATTGTTTCCGCTTTTTATACAGTTGGCAACAGTTTAAATTAATATTACTTTCTAAAATCTGTCAAAAATATCTCTAGAAATGCTGAAAATTTGAATTTAAAATAGAAATAAAACCTCGAAAAATTAGTCAAATTTAAAAAAGAAATATAGTCTGCACACCGGGAACTTCAAACGTATAAAATGATCTAAAAATGATTAAATTCCCATAAATAGTTTTTGCTCCTATAAAACTTTTTTAGTGGAACGATTTTGTCCAACTTTAGCATTAAATATCTCTTAAAATAATTCTTCGAATTGAAAACGGTCTGCATCAGCGCGTTTATCAAACATTTCTGTATAATACTACCGATTTTCATATTTTTGTATGCATTATTTTTCTTAATATTAACGAAGAAAGACCTCCGGTCACAAAAAATTCAAAACCGGCGGCGGCGGTGACAGCGGTAGTTACTTTTTTTTAGAATAGAGAGATACATGCCACCAAACACGTAAAATTGTTTTACAATTCCCTTTACTTCATTTCACCACAAGTTCTTTTTTCCAGAATTTTACTTACTTTTATTAATTTCTTGAATTACTTTATTTTAGTGAAAGAAATAGACTGATTTAAAATCGAGTAGCATTTTTCATTTTTAGATAAATGGATTATATCTTGAGTTATAAATAATTGCTGTCTCCTGAAGACCTTTATTGGGCTGTCGCGCACGAAAATTTATTTCAAAGTGGACACATCGACAGTATACGTTTCTGCAGATCCTCTTACTTTATTGAAAAATGGAAAAATCTTTTCTGGATAAGAGCAGCTCTTAATATTGCGCATTAATAAACAATAAACATGAACGTTAAAATCGTTAAAAAAAAAAAAAAAAAAAAAAAAAAAAAAAAAAAAAAAAAAAAAAACAATATTTTATAAGCATTCAATTCTCATCTTGAAAAGGGCACCTTATTTTTTTCATTGCAATTGATGTTTTTCCCCCAAATTTAACGTTACAATGCATTAATTTGGCATGAGCACTCGATCATGAAAAATTTAATATTTTTTTTTTTTTTTTTTTTTAGGATTGGTGGAAAGCGCTAGCAAGTGGAATTATTAAATAACATATAACTTTTGCTTTTGCATTTTAGCACCCGGTACGGTATGCTATTTCTTTCTCCCAGCTTATTTTGTGTCGTCCAAAAAATAACGTTACCTTATAGAAGCCATCCGTAAAACAAAGCAGTACGATTAAATACTCTATAGTAATTTTTTAAACTTCTAAGCATCGGACATTTTCTATTTTTTTACCATCGTATTGGCAAAAAAAAAAAAAATACTTTTAAATGCAATTTGTTTGAAAACTGCACCTCCATTTATTTTTGAAATATTAATTTTGTTGTTGTTTTTGGAGCCATTTGCTTAATATTGGCAACGGAAGTACTCCATTTCTGTAGAAAGTAAAGGAAAAATAGTTGTAAAATATTAATTATATATTTTTGTTGCCATTTTTTCATAACAACCAAAAGAAAATGTAATTAAAATACGTGCTATTTTGAAAAAATATAAACGAATGATTTCTCTTAACACATGGAGCAACTATAAACTATATTTAATTTTAAGTATATATATATATATTAATGTTACAAACAAATGAAAGCTTATGAATCATTAGACAGCGGTTTTTTTTATTTATTTTATTTTATTTTATTATTATTTTTTTTTTAATGACGGCAGCTTTTTGCTGCATTTGTGTATTATTTCGCGATAGTGACATCATATGCCTACTTTACTGTAGATGTTTAAGAGTGGATCATAAATGTGGAATTCTTAAGCGGATGCGAATGACGTCATTTCGCATAAAATAAAAGCGTGTCCTATAAGTCTTAAAATTGAAATATGTTTTGCACTACTTATATATACATATATATATTTTTTTTCCTCGGGGGCGACACTAAATTCTGAAAAAGCAGAATTCCTGTTTTTTTTCTTTTAAGATAGGACAACAGAAAACAAAAAATGAAATTTTATTTAAACCATCTTCTTAGGATTTCTCAATGTATAATCGTAAATTATTTAATATTAATCTATTAATTGATAAAAGTGTTTAATACGGAAATTACTACTGTTTAATACTTTTTAATACTGAAGTCTTCATTTTAAAAACTTTCATTATTGCAATTTCGCAGCAGTTTGGCCTATTTTGGCACGAGTTTATTGGTCATAAGTAAATCCTTTGTTGTTTCAAATGATGTATAGTTGTATGAGTTACAGGGACTATTTCACGATTTATCGATTATGGTCTGGCTAACGGTAAAATGCCATAAAATTAATATATTCCTTTACAATTAAGTTCTAAAATTAATTAAATTTAAAAAATCAAAAACCCGACCCGTAAAAAGCGAACTAATTAATTATTTCTTATCAATGTGACACTATTTTTTATATTACTTACCTATTTTTTTAATTTACTTGTATTGATGACTTTTAAGTTGTGTTTAATTGTTGGTTCCTATCTATAAACACTATTTTTATAAGGCCTATATATGTCTATGAAGGTTATAGTTGCAGTAAAGCTAAAGGTCCTACCTACACAACTTCCAGGTTATGTAATATTTAAACGGAGCTTCTGACTGTAAAATAGTCAATCAAACATCGTCTTCATTTTGAAAGACCTCTCCAATGATATGCCACTCAATAGAGTGTGTAAAAATGTTTTTTCGTCTCTACCGCCATTTTGAATTTATAAAAACATAACCTAGTCTATAACCACCGGACGGTTAAGACGGATCGATAGAGACCTCATTCATTGAAATCCATCCAACCATTGGGATGTTTCGAGGGTATAAAGAAATCCACATACCCAGATACGCCTGAAACACATAACCCTTCTGAGCAGTCGGATAATAAAAGGTTGTGTTGTCATCTGAAACACCCCAGTGTACGTAATTTTTGTAGTTCCAACCTATCTGGAAGTGGGTTACAAAAATCCATTACAAAATTCCACCTTCAGCACTCTAAATTAAAATGTCTGAAATTCAGACACTTAAGTGTCTGAAACGGTGTGTTCAATTTTTAGACATTTTAAAATGTCTGATTTTTTTTCAGACATTTTTTGTGTCTGAATTTCAGACACTTCAAACGTCTTAATAGCATCCATTTTTTTTCAAGCATCATACGTAGCCATGTTTGACCACGTTGAATCCTGGAAAAATATTTGGCTGGGGTCCTGACCCCTCCCCCTCCCTCCCCCCTCTCTACAGCCTGATTTTTTTGGTGCTCTCAATTTTGGTATGCAATTTTTGTTAAGCTGATAATTTAAATCTTTTACGACATTTTACTGATTATAATCAATATTTTGAACTCAGGAGTAGAACAAGATTAAAACAAAAAATATTTATCTAAATATTAGATTTTTTAAATTTGTTTTATTTTTAATCTTATTTTACTTTAAAAGTTCAAAATATTGATTATAATCAGTACAATTTCGAAACAGATTTAAAACATAAGCTTTACAAATATTGCACATCAAATTTGTGGGCACTAAAATCGTAGGGGGGCGGGCGGGGCACGGCCCAGTATGCCCATTCTTTAATTAAGAAGCTCTTTTGAAAAAAATGCAACCCTGCATTATTGTTATCTGAATTGAGATGTCCGGTACTTGGGAGTATCCGTTGTGGAGGTTAATGGACATTCCCGAATAGCTGAAGCATCTATTTAGCGAATACTTTTTTAATCCGCATGGCATACATATTTGCATATTTTTACCTCACAAAAGCAGACATCTCCGATTATCGGACAAATTCAACGGCAAGGGCTATTGATGGCTTTTAAAGTACATGGATAAATATATATATTTCTTATAATCTTGTCCTACTCTACTTCATATAATTTAAAAACTGATTTTTTAAAAATTTATATTGCCACATAGGCAATTTTACATATATATCAGATGATAATCACAACTATGAATAAATAAATAAATATTCTACTTTATCCCTTTGCACTCGAGGGCTCCGGAGCGGAGCCATTTAAAATTTGTCTTCAAACTCGAGGGCTCCTCTACGGAGACGATGCAAATAATTTTGTGATACCTGTCTAGAAAAGCCAAGATTACATGGTATCACAAAATTATTTGCATTGTCTCCGTAGCGGAGACCTCGAGTTTGAAGACAAATTTTAAATGGCTCCGCTCCGGAGCCCTCGAGTGCAAAGGGTTAATATTGAGAAAAAAATTACTTCGGTATTTTGTTTATTTATATTTTCTGTTTTTAATCGGGTCCTACTCTAAAAGTTCAAAACTTTAATTATAATCAGTGCAAGATTTAAGGTATCAGCTTTACGAAAATTTCATACAAAATCCCCCCCCCCCCCCTCCCCGAAAAAAAAATGAAAATCCTTATCATTTAAAAATTAGATTTTTAAAAAATTTATATTGCCACATTGGCTTATTGTTATCATTCCTATTAAACACTTTTCATTAGATATCTTTAAAGCAAAATAAAGCCGCAAAAAAAGAAGTTACCACATAATCACTATGATACACACTTGCGATGCTTATCAGTAAAGTCTAATTGGAAAATGACCTTCGAAGTAAAATATATTTTCTACACGCAGCAAAATCAAAATAAACAAATTATTTCCTTTTTCCTGACTATGTTACCTCTCTGATCATCTATGGGTTACATCTATGTTTCCAAGTCAAAAGCTTTGCACATTTAATCTACTCGGTAAAAGATTTAATAGCTTTAGAAATATATCTAAGAAATATTTGAGATAAATATTCTTTTTCAATTATATATAAATTTCATAAAAATCAATTGATTTTTTTTTCCAAAAGCGAAAGTCTATAAATATATTTTTTAGTTTCAGCTAAATATTGTTCAATTGAAAAAAAAAAAAAAAAAAAAAAAAAAAAAGGCAATCCCGAAAATCGGGATTAAAATTGAAGCGGGATCCCGGGATATCAATCCGGGATTGTAATCCCTAGCTAGGAAGTAAGAAAGCTTTAGGAGATCTTTCAAAGTTTTTTTTTTCTATTTCCTTGTGGTCGTTTAGTATGAGATAAGCATTAGTCATTGAAACTAAGAACTGCCATATGGAAAACAAAACAAAACAAGGGAATGAACTTAACTTTTAAATATGTCTGTTTTTTAGTGATGTTATTACTTTAAATTTGAGAAAAAAGATGAGAATAAATAATACATAATTTGTAATAAAAGACAACGTCATAAATTAAAAAATATATACTTCTAGAATTATTATTTTTTTTTTGCAAAAAGATTCAAAACTAATTAAATTTCATGTAAGATTTTGTTTAGTACAATAAATAAAATCATAAAAGACACTAATTTTAGTACTATAAAGAAATTATAACACTTACTTAAATCGCTGTTTGCAAGAGGTAAGAAAAATTCCTCGATTTGAAATTTTAAAAACTACCACAACCACAGCGAGGGAGAAAGACTTGCACCAGTTTAAAAGGTAATCCCATAATACATCCGACTAGCCATATTTAAAGAATGAGATGTTTCATCCTCAAAACAGGACCTGCCAGACAAAAGTTTTTTTTTTTTTTTTTTGCTAGCTTCGACAGGACGAAGATGAATAACACAATATTATTGATATAAATTAATACGAGTTAACACTAATCCCATTGCACACGCTTTGTAGAATTTCCGGGTGTAATCTTCAACCGTCGTCTACTTCTGTTCTGTGTCTATCCCGCCCTTATATCGACGACAGCTTCTAAGAGACGTTTGATGTCGAGCACACACGTCAGATGTATGTATTCAATAAATAAATAATCCAAGTTAATACGAACACAGTAAATCACAGTACTTCATATTTTGCAAAAAACGAATTAAAATACACGCGTACATAAAAACAAACTTCGTTTGAATTACTACGTATACCACTTCGGAGGAAGACATCTAAAGCGCATGCGCAACTGGGAGTGTGAGTGCCCCCTGGTGGTTATTGCGTCGGAAGAATCAAAACGTCTTAAATTAAGACACGTTTAAAGCAATGAAGTGTCTTAAAATAAGACGTTTGCGGATATTTTAGACATTATTCTCAGTTCATTTGCACCATGGTCATAGTAAGACACTTATGTATCTTAAATTAAGACATCTATAATGTCTGAATTTTCAGATTAAGACACTTAAGTGTCTAAAATTCTTTTTCAGTCACATATGTGTCTAAATTTAAGACGCTTCTATTTGCAGTGAGTCTACATACAAAAGTCAGTGATACATACAAAAACCAGGTTGTGTTAAATAAAAGAGTGTAATAATAAATAATAGATTGTAAAAGAAGAACGGAAAATCCTGCGTCCAGCATAGGTTAGGAAACCATTTCCAACACATTCAGTACACTGTAACAAAACTTTACGCTTTATTAAGGTGAAAGATGTTTAAATAAACAATTTAGGTAATGTATAATGCATTTGAAAACCCAATTTCTGCAACCGGTATCACTAGTTGCGAAAATATCTGAATTTGTTTACTGTTCAGTCCTGTATATTATTTATATATTTATATTTACACTACATAGTATGATAAAAGTTTGTGCAATGAAACGCATAGTACAGTTTAACCCTTAAATGCCGAATGTTGCCTCTCGGCAACATACCCAATTTAGGCTTATAAATACTATTAGAATAATATTGAAGCTATAATGCATAATGTTGCCAATAAAATACATTCTGAAAATATTATTAAATCGATTTTGAACATGTAGATGGCAACACTTGTGCTGTTTAAGAATAAAGATAGATTTTTTTTTCAATTGTTGATAGATGTTCTTTTTTTTTGTTTGGAAGCTTGCGAAATACCCTATTTTGTTCTGCAGTGAGCAAGTAAAATTTATTTCTTATCATAGTTCTCAAGATTCTTGTGTGTTTAATATTATAGAATTTTATCAAGGAAAATTACTTTTTCAATTAAACACCAGTATTGCCGATTAGTAACAAACAGTTTTTTAGCCGTAAACCGTACTTAAAGCAAAATATGATTTTTTTAAGTATTTTTCCCATGATTTACTTAAAAAAAAATCCGAAAAACATTTTTTTAATGATTTTTGAAAAATCAGGCATTTAAGGGTTAAAATTTCCCTTCAGCAATTTCCGTCAATAAACGGAAATGTACTTGATACATTTTGGGTAGCTCTGTAAATGATCTTTATAATTTATACACGCCAAGAATTATGCAAAAATAGTTAAATTTTAAAACGGGTACAACAAATGAAAACGCACTTTCAGCAGTTATTCTTCATAGACAGTACTGTAGCGAAATACTCTTGTGTGTCCTTGTAAATGAACAAGAAATTACATGCACACCACCTTCTACTGTAACCGTCTTTTCGTACACTTCAGTTATATATATAAATTCCAATATCTTTAACATAGTGTAATAGCACTGATTTTCCCCCATAGGTCGTAATGTAACGGAATTCTTTTGAGTGTTCCTGTAAATGAACCGTAAATGCTACACAATTCATTTTCAATACCGAATATGCCATAGTATGCCATAGCCCCAATAATATAAATCAATTTCCTGGTAATCTGATTATATATAAGCGAGTTTGAGCACATACGGACAGACAGACGGAGAGACAGGCAGACAGACAAACCTGAATTCATAAACACTTTTCACCTATGTTGTAAAGTGTTAAAAATTAATTAATTCAGTGTCAGAGAGTTGACGGTTGGGTTTGCGAGCAACCTTAATCTAAGGAAATTTAGCAATATACAGTGCTGGAAAAAATTATAAAGCCGATAGAAAAATTTACAAAAGTCAAAAAGTAATGGAATTATTGATATCGCAAATTCTATTTACATTTGCATGATCAACATCGCAATAATACGCATAAACTTTGTTTAGAAAAATCGGAAGGGGGAACATAAATTATGCTGATTTCTCACAACCAATGAAAAACAAATTGGAAAAAATTATAAAGCCGATCGTTCTAGCCTCATTTGGCATAATGCCAAACTTGAGAAAGCAGGTTGCCAGGAAAGTTTAGATAAATGTAAACGTGTTACGTGCATTCATTTTGTATTTGGTGTGTTTAATACAATGCCAAGAGGAAAAAAGTTATCCAATGGTGAACAAATTAAAATATTAACTTTAAATGAAGCTGGAATGTCTGGTTCTAATATTGCAAGAAAAATAGGAAAGTCCAAGGCTGCAGTAAACAGTTTTCTCAGAAATCCCGAAGATCACGGCAGTAACAAGCGTACAGGAAGACCGAAATCCTTAACTGTAAGGCAATCAAGACAAATCCGGAAGCTAGCTTAAGCAGAAAAAATGTCGTCAGCCCAAATTCAAGAGCAGTTACAATTACCATGTACAAGCCGAATGGTAAGAAATGTTTTAAGTAACAATCCCATTGTTCAATTTAAAAAATTTAAAGAAAAACCTCCTCCTTCTAGGCACCACAAAAATGCTCGCTTAGACTTTGCACGAAAACATTTAACCAAAGGCACAAATTGGAGAGATGTTGTCTTTTCCGATGAAAAGAAATTTAATTTCGATGGACCCGACGGCTATAAATTCTTTTGGCATGATTTACGGCAGGAATCTCATATTTTTTTCAAAGCGTCAACTTGGAGGTGCCTCAGTAATGGTTTGGGCTGCATTTGCTGCCCGTGGAACCACTCCAATTGTTTTCATGCACAACAAAATGAATTCAGTTATGTATCAAGATATGTTAGGAGATAATTTATTACCCATTGCTCCTCTTATAACTTCGGGAGACTGACATTTCAGTAGGACAACCCTTCCGTTCATGTTTCGAAGTCAACTAAATTTTGGCTGGAAGCTAATCAGGTGAAATGCCTTCAATGGCTAGCTCGTAGCCCCGATCTGAATATAATAGAAAATCTCTAGGGAATTTTAGTCCGAAATGTTTACAAAATGGACGACAATTCAATTCAAAGTTAGATTTGATGAATGCTATTAAAAACTGCTGGAACAATATTGATGCAAGTACTTTGTGTGGTCTGATAAATTCAATGAACAAGGGACTATTCAAAGTCATCGAAAAAAAGGGTCTCACATCGATTATTGATGAAATACATGTATCGACTTTATAATTGTTTCCAACTTTCTTTGTACAGAAAATTTTCTTAAGTCTATTAACCTTTTATTAACGTAGTTATTAATAAATTTCTTTTTTCCTTTACTTCCTTGTAGCATATAATATATATGTATGAAATTTCACAAATGTTCCATCTTTTGTTTTTTAATTATATCATATTTTCAAGTGGCTTTATAATTTTTTCCACCACTGTAGAAAATATATATATATTTTCTATTTTCCTTATTTTGTGATTCAATTTTTGAAAGTAATACTTGGGCGTTACCTTCTCATGACGTCACTGATTTCTCTCCCGTTTTCCTGAATTTTATTCCAGGTCACGTCTCCTTGAAAAGAGGAATTTAACTGTTTGAGAATTTTAGAATTTAAGAAGAAAATTTCGCAAACGTAAGGTGGCGTACCTGAAAGGATTTGAGAAATGTTTTATGGTACTTAGAAGAAAAGTTTGAAAGCAATTTAAATTGTCTGAAGTATATTACATAACCATTATTTTTCACTACTAAAACTGACGTATTAACATTACATAACGTGACTTACAAACGTTAGGGGTCAAAACATTTCGTTAAATTTATTAATCTGTTACAGACAGAATTGATATAATAGTGCGTTTAAAGTTATTTATTTTCTGTATCTCTTCTCCTAACGCTTTAGCTTCAGGTTATTATTCAATGAAACTTAAATACATTGAATATAATACATGAATTAAATACAAAAAGTAATTCGGCCAAAATTTATTAAATGTGTATAAAATTATGTTAATTATATAAAATACAAAAAAACTGTACATCTGAAAATCAAATACTTTCAAGTACATTCGTATTCGTCACCAGGGCTCGAAATGAAATACAAAACACAGAACTGAGTCTTTTCAAACCAAGAATCACGTTGGTGTCTGAAAATAGATCGTAGGGTAGAATGGAGTTTATGGATTCAATTTTCGATATATATTTGAGTTACATCATAAATTAGTTTAATTTTCACTAGTTTAACCAAGTATTTTCAAGTACACTTGTATTCGTCATCAGGATTCAAAATACAATACAAAACAGACAACTGAGTCCTTTCAAGCCACGAATCACGTTGGGGTGTCTCAAAATGGAGCGTAGGGTAGAATGGAACTTACGGATTCGATTTTCGATATATATTTGAGTTACATCATAAACTAGTTTAATGTCCACTGGTTTAATCAAGTATGTTCAAGTACACTCGTATTCGTCATCAGGGTTCGAAATGAAATACAAAACAGAGAACTGAGTCCTTTCAAGCCACGAATCACGTTGGTGTCTGAAAATAGATCGTAGGGTAGAATGGAATTTATGGATTCGATTTTTGATATATGTTTGAGTTACATCATAAATTAGTTTAATGTTGAATACTTTTTTTTTATAGATATTGTTCATATGTTATTTATTATTAGGTACTTTACCAGGTCTAAATATTCGATTAGCTTGGGTTTAAAAAGTGGAATAAATTGAAGAGTACATGAAACATTAAACAAAGTAGTAATATATTTTTCAGCGATTATTTATTTTAATTTAAGCGCATATCTAAATTATCTAAACCAAATTAAAGATAGAATCAGTCTCAAAAATCTCCAAGTCAATCCAAAAAGTCGTCTGATCATCATATTGAGCGACCTACCGCTTCATATGTATGTAATTTGCAGAAATCTAATATTTCCGAAACTCACAAACCAAATCAAAAATCTTCGGTGCAGAAAGAGAGAAAGACAGTCCAGGCTTCTTCACAATGGAAAACTGTGAAGAAAAAAAACAGGAAATCATCCCTTAGTCCATAGTTTTCTAATAGAAAGGATCCGAAACAACTGCAAGAATATGTAGATGAAGCAATTGAATCGGAATCGTATGAATCATGTGCTGATGAAAAATTAATTTTACATTGATTTTTACTTCTGTGATTTTTAAACTTGTTTTTATGTAGTATTTGTACATCATCTTAAACTTTATTTGTATTTTAACAATTCTACTTTATAACTTCACAGTTTTTAATTATAATACTTTTGACTTTTACCTATGAACTTTTGACTCTTTTAAATGTTTTTAATTATACATATTACTGCTTTCATTTATTTATTTTTTGTTTTTCTGATCTTTTTGTTAGTCACTTTTTACTCAAATTTTTGGGTTATACACATTTAATTTTGACTTTGTCTTGGCGCAGCATGTCCTTAAAGGGACTTTGCGCCATAAAACTCCATACAACCAACCAAATTAAAGATGGCTTTTTTTTTTACTCATTGTCAGTTATTCTTGCACATAGAACCAAGTTTGATATGCTTAAGTGATATGCTTTTTTTGGAAAAAAAGAAGAAAGAAAGATAATAAAAGCATATTTTATAATGATTTTGAGTTGAGGACTAATTCGTCAGCATTTTTTTAAAAATTTGTTTTAAACAAAAACATTACAACGAATTATTCAACAGAATACTCTCCGGTTTTTTTTACTTCTCTTCTATCGTTCAATATATATATATATATATATATATATATGTATATATATATATATATTTATTTATATCTCAGTGATAGAAATATCCCGGTTTTGACTGAAAGAATTCGTAAAGCTAAACCCTCAATCTGAAGCCGTTGTTGAATTATTCATTGCTCAAAACGTTCGAAAGCGAACGAAACAGATGCAAATATGACGTTGTCGAATCTGGAGAGAACGGAAAATGCAAAAAGTTGTTAAAATGCTAATTTTTTCCCACTCGTCATTCTATTTTAAGGATTTAAAATTACACAAAAATAAATTAATTAACAAAATCAAAATACACTCATTTGTAGAGTTAAAAGTGCTCTTTCAAATAATATAAAACATTCAGACAATGAGTTTTTTTTTCCTGAGAGCATTTTTAAATATTAAAAAAAAAAAACCGCTCATGAATTATTTCTTAAGCTAATTCTTCATGTTAAAGAAACGAGGTAGAAATAGGACGGATTTTGTACTAAAAATACATATTTTGAATTCTCAAAAGCCAAATTTGTATAAGTTTTTGTTGAAAAATGCGTCTTTCGTGCTCGCTATTCAAAGATATTTTAATGCATACAGCGTTTTGTGTTACCAGAGATTTGTCTGGGATGTCTGAGATTCCTCTAGAACCAATGCCATGATTCTCTTGCTAAATTAAATTGCGCCTTTCTTACACGTTCTTGTTTTATTAGTAAATGCGCATCTGCTTTGTAATTTCACACCTCTACAGTTAGTCGTTTATTTAAAATGGTGATTGAATATACACTATTAATATTTCAGGAAATATATCTTTACATGTAAAACATCATTTCATACTAAATTGAGATGTTACGCAACATTGTAATTTTTCACATTATCGCTTATCGTTTTTGAGGTAGGAATTACAATTTCGCCGCTTGCTGTTTGTTGGATGACGCTTTAAGAGATCGCCTAGCACCGCGTTGTGCCCCACTATACCAGTATCGCCCTTATCCTTTTTTAGTTGCATTCGTAATTATATAAATACGTAACATCTATAGTCGTCGTTCGATCCGTCTGTCTGTCTGTCCGTCCGTCTACATATAAAAGAGCAAAAACTACCCAACCTAATTGTCTATCATTTTAAATATAGAATTGTTGAAAAATTTTGTCGAGTCATGTCAAATTTTATGAAAATCGGATGGATAGTTTAATTATAGGGACAGTCAAAAGTTTTCCGTTACATTACGGCCAATGGGAAGAAAATAATGTAAGTGCATTTTAATGATGTTACAACCTTTCGAACAGAATGGAATTGATATGTTCTTATGAAGTGTAGTAAAATATGTATTCAATGCAATATGCGGTGCAAAAAATATTTATAAAATTAGTTATAGTACGAACGCACCACATTTGCTACGTTTGACGTACAATTTTCAACTTGTTTATGCTATATCTACTACATATCTGAAGTTAATGAGGGAACAAAACTTTACTTGACACTCTGTATATATAACCTGCTTCAAATAAACCATATCAATACGATGTGATCTTAGTATGCTATTTGATACTATTCGACCATACGATTGCATAAGATATACGTAGTTTGTTTCAAACATATTGCATAAAACATACCTAGTTTATTTCGAATATCAGGTTGAAATTCAGAGCTACTGCTAAAAGCACATGAGAATACAAAGAGTTTTAAAATAATATGAATTTACTATCATTGCAGTAGACTTTATTCCAAATCTGAGTTCGAGGCTGAAAAAAGTCATGTGATACCGGTAATTTACCCGAAAAACTTCTAATTGATAAGAAGGGAGGCTACTACTGCTTTCCGCTTTAACTGTTTCACTGGCTGGCGAGGGTTTTTTATTACGTCTACGGAGCCTTCCCTTCTTTACGCTAGATGTTTTTACCTTGACCACGTGATCAAAACGTTGATGAAATATCCTCCGTTCTTGCTCTTTCTTTTCAATATGTAATTCAGTAAATCGCATATAGCTAAAATCTGAAACTTTTATCGTAAAGTAAAAATCTCTTTATTATCCCTTTAACCGCTGCCATCGAAATACTCAAGGCCAAAGGACACGAGTTGTGACGTCATCACTAATCGACCGACTTCTCACTAGTGTTGGAATTCACACCGGAAAATTTTGAATAGCAATTTTATTTATTTGATTTGTGGAATATCTATCATCTTATAAAACAATAATAACTATTTAAACTTACTGGTGAGAAATCGGAATCCCTAAATAAAAATTCAGCCAGATGCGAAATGCCAGTGTGTTGACGTCTAGCCAATTTTTTATTGGAGGATTCCAAATTTTCACCAGTAAGTTTAAATAGTTATTATTGTTTTATAAAATGATAAGTATTTCACAAATAAAATAAAAGAAAATTGCTATTCAAAATTTTCCGGTGTGAATTCCAACACTAGTGAGAAGGAAGTCGATCGATTAGTGATGATGTCACAACTTGTGTCCTCTGACCTTGAGTATTTCGATGGCAGCGCTTTAACACCTGACTACACCATTGTGTAGGTGTTCCTAAAGAAACGAAAAACATTTTCCTTTTTGTCGAGCCAGCACTCACATAATTCCGTTGATCCTCATTTGGCATAACCTGATATCTATCGAGTATTTTTAGCCCGATATGCTATTTCTTTCAGGCAACTTTTAATATTCTGTACCTAAAAAATAACGTTACGTTACGTAAGCCAGCCGCAAAATGAAGCAGATGTATTATTATACAGTTAAATACTCTTAATCTCTACTGCAATTTTTTCCACTTCTAAGCATTGCACATTATAAATTTTTACGGGGGAAAAAAGTACTTTAAAATGAAATTTCTTTGAAAACTGCTTCTCAATTTATTTTTGAGATATTAAATTTTGTAGTTTTAATGCTATTTCTATAATAGTGGTAACTGAAATATTTCATTGCTGTAGAAAGTAAAGGGGAAATAGTCGGAAAATAGTAGATTACTATATCTTTTTGTTGCCATTTTCTCATAACAACTGAAAAAAAGGTAATTAAAATACGTGCTATTTATATAAATGAATGATTTTTTATAAAAAACGGAGCTATTATAAACTATATTTAATTTTAAGTACCTATATTAATGTTTTAAACAAATGAAGGCATATAAATCATTAAATAGTCTTTTTTTTTGTCGAGTTTACGAAATCGCTTTTTGCTGCGTTTGTGTAGTGACGTCCTATGCATACTTTTCTATACATGTTGTTTAAGACTGGGTCGTAGATGTGGAATTTTTCAGTGGATGCAAATGACGTCATTTAATAAAAAACAAAAGCATGTGTTTTAAGTCTTAAAATTGAAATATATTTTGTACTATCTATATGTGTATATATATTTTTTTTTCTTCGGGAGTGGCACATATTTTGAAAAAATAGAATTCCTGTTTTATAGTGTATATATTTTTTTTCAATCCAATATGATCTTAGTAATTAGGAGAAACCACCAAAGCTTTTCATTTCAACCAAATATCTTCCGGTCTTAAAGGGTTAATCTATCTTTATTATTTCTTTGGAAGTAAAGGACAGGATTAAAGATTTATAAAAATATATTATCTTAAATGCAGTTAACTCTTTACAACCATGATTAATCTACTTATTAAAAAGGAAAAAAAAAAAAACAAGAAGCAATATTGGTAACAGTTCTGAAAAAATTGTAAAAAGAATCATTTTCCTATATTTCTGTGTCTTTGAATCGTAAATGTACTGAAATCGAAAATTTCTTGTATCAAGATAAATCGAATTTTACTCATGCTTTTAGCTGTGTAAACGAACTGAGTCACCTTCAATCAGTGAACGAAATTTCAAAATATCCCCAGGCTTTAAATTTTATCAGTATTTCGTTTCAATAGTCTTTATTTTAAAAAAAAGCCTTTTGTTTTCTCTCAAACCATATTATTTGTGTCATATTCCATTTTACTATTTGAATTATGCATTATATTAATCAAGTGATAGAAAAAATATGTAAATGATAAAAATGTTTTTTTTTTTTTTTCAGCTTCCGTAGGAAATATCAAACGTTAGTGGATACTAGAGGGAACTTGACAAAGATAGATTTATTTATTTACTAGAAGGCTACGACCGTTGCGCTGTTCCATTTTCCAAATGAGCCTTAGTAGTGTGATAATACCGATTTGGCGCCCCTGGCACACCAGCACGGTGGAGTATAAAATGAGGAGTATAACTGTGGATGTGCGTGCCGTTGGCGCGAGCCTGATAAGGTCGCCTGATAATTCGCTGTGGTGGAGGAGGAAGTGGCTAGATAAGCATGTTGTTAGATAAGGGTGTTTTAGCGGAAGTGTTTAAAGATAAGAAATCGTCTTAGAGTACAATGATATTTCAATTTATTTTGGAAATGTATTTAGTTGGAAATATAAAAATTTTGATGGAAAGATTTTTTCCCCTTAAAATTGTCTGATGTGTGTTCTTTGATAAGGGTACGGAGGAAGTGTCTAAGTGGAGGAAGCGTCTAATAACATGACGGTATTTTGAATTTATTGTACTGAATTAAATATTTAACGAGGCTTAGAAAATTTACATGAAAGATTTTTTTCTTTTAAAGTTATCAGGAGATCGAAAACTGTTGCGGGTAAGATTTTATTATAAAAATATAGTTATTGTAATTTTCAGAAATCATGTTCACCTTGATTTTCAAATGAAACAATATTCGAATTTAAACTTCTGATTTATTTTACTAAAAATGTGCTAAAATACATAAAAAGGGTTTTTAGAATATAAAAACCATCAAATGTTGTTAAAACCCAGGCGCTTTCAACTGAGCTTTCAGGCTGTTTTGTAACAGTTTGTAACAGTTAAAAACGCTTGGGTTTTAATAACATTTGATGGTTTTTATGTTCTAAAAACCTTTTTTATGTATTTTAGCACCTTCTTCGTAAAAATAAATCAGTAGTTTCAATTCGTATATTTTTATTTTAGGAACTTCATATTTTTCTTTAAAAATCAATAGGAGACAGAATTTTTTTTTAATGGATTAAATGAATGAGAGAAATTAAAATAATTTTAAAAGTTTCGGAAAAGATACTTAGAAAAATTTCGAGAAAAGATGTATATTTTTTTCTTTTAGAAGAAATAATAAAAAAAAGTTGCAACTGATTAAAGTGAAATATCTCTAACGAAATAAAGTTCAAGGTTTCTGCCATCTTCAGTTTGAAATTTGAAATTAAATTTATTTCAGCGGTTAGTACGGGATTTTGTGTTTTTCTGAAAGCTGACGTAGAGTTCGATCTCGGTTAATAATAATAACAGCATAAAGCAAAACAAATATTTAGTTGGATTGTAAAAAAAAAAAATAAAGTTTCTTTTTAGACCTAGTATATATATATATATATATATATATATATATATATATATATACAGGGTGATTCATAAATATCGAAACAATAGGCTATTTCCTTAAATATTACCCCTAGACCCATACTTCCAATTGCAAAGTTTCATAAAAAAAGGTGCAAAATTTAATGACATAAGTTGCAACTCCATGGGGGATCTATTTGAAAAAAATACAAAAATTTAATTTTTATACGTCCCCCGTAGTGTAAAAATTCCAATCAACAAAACTTTCCTTATCCATTCCTAAATTAAACACAAAAAATTGCATCTTCATATCTGAAAAACTCGCAGAGTTATGGCTGTTTAAATAATTCATCAGGTTTTAAGGGATTAGACACAAATTGAAATGTGTGCAATCCAAGAAACAATGTTACTTTAAGTGTTCTACACTGTTAAAAATTTGCAGCATTCTGGCCGGTCATTTGACCGTTTTTTCCGAAAACGGTTACACAACCGTAATTTTAACACTATTCTGACCATATTATTGGCAATTTTATGGTCAGAATATAGTTAAATTATGGTTATGAAACCGTTTTTTTCAAAAAACGGTCGAACAACCTGCCAGAATGCTGCAAAATTTTTAACAGTGTAGGAAACATGTAAAAAATGTATTTGTTCAGTTAGAATTTTGGTTTTTCTTTCTTTTTTTGTTCTGGTTAACCATATAATTTGCAAACAAAATTACATCCTAATATTTTTTATAAAGTTTAAAAAAAAATTAAATATTAGTATTTTTTTAAGCGGATTTAATTTAAAATCTTTATAACTCGAAAAATTATTCATCGGATTTCAAATTTTCTTCATTTAATTAAAGAGGAAAGTATAATTTTAGTTTTGTTTCAGGATTTTTTTTAAATATTAATTTTAAAAATATTAAAAATATTTATTTAAAAAATTATGTAATTTATTTTTAAAAAAATTATAATTTCAAAGGTAATTTTTTTTTCAAATTTGCCGAAACAAAATTAATGTAGTATAATAAAAAAAGACATGTTCCAAGTTTGCACCTTTTTTATTTACGATTCTTGACTTATAATAATTTAATGACGAAAAATGGTAAAAAGAAAAAGAAAAAAATAAAACTTCATGCAAAAAAATGCATTTAAAGTTTTAAAGATTGATTGGATTCTAATAAAATGTTTAAATGCTTTTTTAAAAATTGCACGTGAAAAAGTAACTTCTTTCTGTAGCTTAAGCTTCCGATTCAGTTTAACTTTTGCCGTTTCCACCTCCTTTTTGTACTATTAAATGTCCATAAATAAAGGTAAAATGTGTAATTTGAAACAAAGCATTTTCTAACATACCGATTAAGAGTTTTTCATAATTTTAGTCCTCACAAATTCAGGCTTTTTATCGTCTCGGCGAGGCCGTTAAAAAGTCTATATTGGGGGGCCGGGCCGGTCTAGGCGACTTTTTTCTGAAGACTCGGTCAGGCCGGTCTTAACGTATTTTTTTCATACCGAACCGGGTGTTGGTGCAATTTATGACTGCCAATTATCTACACGAGGGATATGCGCCCGAAGAGGGGGGGGGGAGGTGTCTTCCGTGGAGGTCTTTCTAAGAGAACCTAACCCGTATTTACGCAAGGATATCAAAGGTTCGAAGAAAACCACTGAAAAATCCGAAATATTGGGCCGAAGGGCGCAATTGGGTTCGAACCCAGCACCTCCCGTCTTCTAGCTTTGAGAGCAGAACCTCTCGGCTACTGGTTATACCGAATCGGGACTGGCTTCCTTATTCCTAGGTCTCCTCTGGGGGAAATTTTCAGTCCCGGTCTCGAGACAACCCGGATTAAAATCATTATCTCTGACTGACCTAATCCGTGCAAAAATAACTAAAATTTGGCTCAGCCCAAAAACTTTTACAACAAATGCATATATTTTTAAATGGCCATTATTTTACAATAAAACTTTAAAATTCACATTTTTAAAGGATAGTATATTTTAAGGCAAAAAAAAAAAATTAAAATACAGTAAAACAAGTGAAAAAAATCTGCCTATCACGGAATCCTTTCTTAAACGGAAACATCTCTTGATCCATAGAAAATGAATATAATAATACCTGAGAAAAAATAAACTAGTACATTTACAACTCCTAAGAAGGGAGTTTGTCTATAACGCTTTTTTTTCGTTCCTATGTGATTCCATATTATAAAATTTTACTTTATAGCATTTTTCATCGTCTCCAACACATGGAATATGGATTAACGATATTAAAGGAGAAGTGAATCGTTTACATATAAATAGAGATTCATTAATAAAACAAATAATCACAGCTTTTGGCGCTCCTTTAAAATTAATAATTATAAACATGAAAAAACAAATAATATAATAAGTATTTTTGGTCAGAACTCCTTCATACAAAACAACTTTTAACCATATCGATGTAAAAAACTATCTAGAAATTCAGTCAGGCCGGGCCAGGCTACGATTTGAACTTTCTCCAGGGTGGGCCGAACTTTTTTCCCTATGGGTCGGTTTGGGACCGGACCTAGATATTTCGACCCGTTCAAACCTCTAGTGCAGACCACCATCATACTTTGAAAGCAGGTTTAGAGTAAAATCTACACGCTACCTATTTTATGTCCAAAGGAGAGGCACTGTCTTATATCGACTTTTAATAACGTACAATTTGTAGATGATCCCTATCTTGCATTCAAAATGAGTCAAAAACTCGTCGCTCAGAGGCATGGATAACACGAAAGTCACGAATTTCGGATTTTGATATCTTTGCGAATTTTGAAGATATCGAGATGAATTTATTTTGTGTATAAATCAGGAATGGATGAGGAAAAAATTCCTGATTGGGAATTTTACTGTACGGGGGCCGTATAAAAATTTATTTTTTGTATTTTCTCATATAGACCCCCCGTGGAGTTGAAACTTATCTCATTAAATTTTGCACCTTTTTTTGTGAAACTTTGCAATTGGAAGTATGTACCTAGGGGCAATATTTAAGGAGACAGCCTATTGTTTCGATATTTATGAATCACCCTGTATATATATATATGTTAAGCTGTAACGAAAGCTTTCCGCCACAGCTAATACTGTTTGCGCAAACAGTTCGCATTGATGTGTTTGTTCATATTTTGTTAAACGATTTTTGGCATTTGAATGGAAGAGGCTTGCTTTATAACACTGTGTTGTGAAATTTGTAAGAAAATATCTTTATCACTAAGTAAAAAGTGTCTGAAATGGAACTGTCTCGCTACCGGATTAGAATCATCATTTACTTCGAGTTCTGTTGCAAAAATTCAGCTACAAAATGTTACCGAACCATGTGTACAGCTTTAGGTACTACTGTTGTATCACATGACACTGCGAAGGCTTGGCGGCATGGTGATTATAAGGGTGGCTGAAAAGTATTGGCGCGTTGTTTTTGCTGACATTTGACAACCAAAATGGGAAAAGACCTGATTATTTTGTTCAGTTTTTGTAGTATTTCTTTATGCACTTTCTTGTTGTGCATTACTTATTTACTGTCTAGGTTTTTATGAAGTCCTGTGTTTATGGTTTAGCTATTGCCTAATTGGCGGCAAATGGAGAAACGACATCAACGATCACATCTCGCCTGAAAACCACACTTCGAACAGTGCAGATGATTGTTAAGCAGTGGAAAGAAGTAGAAAACGTTGATGTAAAAAAGAAAGCAGGCTGATCACCTTCTGTCAATACCCCAGGAATTCGCAACTTTAACAAGAAGAGAATTATCCGAAAAGATGGAGTAAGCCTGAATTCTATTGCAAAGAGGCTGAATATTTCTCATCAAAGTGTCCAGAACATTGTTAAAAATTGTCTCGGACTTCGTATTTATTGTCTTTACCGTGGGCAACATTTGTCAAATGATGCCGCCAAGCGAACGAGACTAACGAGATGCAAGAAGATGCTCCAGATTTTCAAGACGTTCCACATGCAAGATGTTTTGTGATTGGACGCGAAAATTTTCACCGTAGAGTAGGCACACAACCATCAGAATGATTGGCAACCTTTAAGTCCAATGCAGAGAAACTCTAGAGAAAGAAAAATTGTCACACGATCGTTTTTTCCGAAAGGATTAATGGTTTGGGCAAGAGCTACTGCCACGGAAAAAGTTCCTTTGATTTTTATTGATAAAAACATGAAGATTAATGCAAAAACGTACCAATATGAAGTGTTGGCTAAGATTGTGGTCTCATGGAAACAAAATAACCCTAATGGAGTCTTCCAGCGTGACTGGGCGCCTGCACATGGAGCAAAAAACGAAATTGCCCTTCCTCGATGCCCAGTTGCCTGGACAAAATGAATGCCATAACAAAAGATGAATGGCCTTCGAACAGTCCGGATCTTAATCCACTTGATTTTGCTGTTTGGGGCTACTTAGAAGAAAAGTTAATGGGCAAAAAACCATCCAGTTTGGATTCTCTGCGACGCAAACTTATCAAGGCTTGGAATGATTTAGATGAGAATTACCTGCGGCGCGCCGTCAATTCTGTGATCTCTCGTTTAAAAGACTATATAAAAGCGAATGGTGGACATTTTGAACAAATTGTTTAAATATTGTTTATTTGTTATATTTTTATCTTGTTAGAATGAAAAACGTCATAAAATAGTGTATGTTTTTGAAAAAATAGTGTTTTTGCGCGCTCTCATACTTTTCAGCTACACTGTATATAATATTACAGTACATAGTTTTATATACTATAATCATTATGTAATGGTGGTTTGGCGGAAAACTTTCGTTACAACCTAATATATTGTAATGTTTACTATACATTCACATATTTTACCATGTGTTAAATCGTTTCAGAAAATTAAATTGATTTATAGAAAAATACAGATATAATGTTTTTGAGAGAGATTTTTCCTATCAAACGAATTAGAAGTTTCATTTAAAACAGGGGGTTCTAGTTTAACAATTTTATCAACTTTAACAATTACAACAACAATAAAAATGTAAGCTAATTTTAGTAGAATTTTTTACTTCTATCAAATTAGATGTGACAGAACGCTGATTGCAAAAACATTAACCCCTTGGGGACGAGCGCCAAATACAGGTTCCGCAGAAAGTGCTCAGAATCCTTGATTAAACCCACCAATTATTTTTTGGCCTATTTTATTATTACTTTCTTCTATTTTCAATAGAAGAATGTATTGTAATAGAAAGTTCTTTCGACTTCCGGTTTTCGACGGATTTACACGTTTTAGGGGTCAGAGATCCCCCCAAAACATGTTTATTGAAAATGTCTGTCTGTCGCCATTGTACCATCGAAAAATGTATGAAGTTATGCATAGAATTGAACCAAAATTTCTTTTTAAGTTCTTGACTATGGCAAGCAGGTCCTTCCTTAATTTGGAAAAAATCCGCACGTAGGGGGCGCTGTAATAGCGATTATTATGCCATTTTGAATATTGTACCATCGAAAAGTGTATGAAGTTATGCATAGAATTGAACCAAATTTTTTGTGCATGTTTTTGGCCATAGGAAAAAGGTCCTCTCTGAATTTGGAAAAATTTCGCCGGAAGGGGGCACTGTAATAGCAGTAATATTTCCTAATGCTATTGATATATTGGTTAGAAATTTGATTTTCGTTGTTACAATGACATGAGAAAGTAAGCTGCATAAACATTTAAATGGCAGTAAGAGTAAAAAATCCTTTTCAACAATTAATGCGGAATGGTGAAATTTTTGCTGAATCCCGGTACTGTATGCAGATTATGATGCCTATTTTTACTTTCTTCTATCTTTACAAGAAGAAAGTATTGGATTCATGAAAATTTTCTAATTCCGGTTTTCGACGGATTTACACGTTTTAGGGATGAGATTACCCGAAAAACATGTTTTTACAAAATGGCTGTCTGTGTGTGACACAAATTTTGTGGGCGCTCTCTCTCAAGAACTAATGAACAAAATTTAATAAAAATTTATATTCAGTTAGTCCCTGATATAAATTGGTGCTGATTAGTTTTTGGTGCAAATCGCTCAACGGATGGTGCTGCTATGCAGCATTTTTCACGATTTTCACAATAGCTCAATCGCCAGAACTAATGCACGGATTTTCATCAAACTTCAGATTCAGTTAGTCCTTGACAGGAATTCACATTTTATGCATTTTGGCGTAAATCGCTCAACAGGTGGCGCTGCTAAGTTGCATTTTTGCGATTTTCGCAATAGCTTTATCTCAAGAACTAATGCATGGATTTTCAATAAACTTCAGATTCATGTATACCTTAATATGAATTACTGCTGTTTATGTTTTAGTGCAAATCGCTCAACAGATGACGCTACTATGCTACATTTTTTAGAATTTCCTTTATAGCTCTATCTGAATATCTAATACACGAATTTTCCTCAAAATTCAGATTCAGGTATACGCTGATATCAATTAGTGATGTTTATGTGTTTGTGCACATCGCTCAATAGGTAGCGCTACTATGCTACATTTTTCAAAACTTCTGCTATAGCTCTATCTCAAGAACTAATCCACGAATTTTCATCAAACCTCAAATTCAGATATACTTTGATATGAATTGGTGCTAAATTGGTGTAATTTCTTGTACTATTTAAATTATTTAATTGACGTGATTTATATAGAAGAAAGTTTTGTGATGGCCACAACATATCAATTGTATTTTATCTTCATATCATGTTATACACTGAAATTCAGTTAAGTTTTAAATTATATTGTTATTAACTTATTACAAGATTAATAATTAATCGCAACGATTTGTTAACGCAAAATATAAGGCATAGAAAATAAAAATTGGTATTAATTTTAATAAAAAAAAATCGTCAATTTGAAAATTTTAAATTTCTCTACATACTCAAAAAGCAAAGGGATTGTTAGAACATGTGGAGAATGTTACTTGATGGAAATCTCCAAGCCAAATGCATAACTTTCCGTTTAGAAAATCTTATTTCATCTTACTTAACTGATTGAATAATCTGAGCTCAGCTAAACAGGTTCAAACATGCATTCATTTATCTTGCGAAAAAAGAGAATTGTTGTGTTAAGTCCCGATAATTATTCAAAAATATATCAATTAGCTATTAGTTAGCAATTGTCTATGTAATGTAAAAACCGTGTACTTTAAAAAAAAAAATTAGAAAAAAAATGATGAATTTAGAAATGTCTGCAGTTAAATTTTGCAAGGTTTTATATTTGTGCAAATAAATATTCGAAGAAAAATTGAAAATGTTTTCAACACATTGATTTTTTTTTTTCAATTCATGAAAATGTTTGCACTATTCGAACTATCAGTTCTTGATTTAAAGCATTGTTTCTAGATTTCGCACACTATCAGAAATCATGAAAAATTTACGTACTGTTGAAAAATTTTTGGAAGAACAAAATATTTGCACCACTCGAAGAAATTATTTGACTTGAAAAATATTTGGAAGATTTGAAATTGTTTGCACTCATCCGAAGAATTCTTTTTCTCGCATCCTTAAAAAAAAATAATTCATGGAAAATATTGGAAGAAGATATTTTTTCAGCTCTTGACAATTTTGACACCACTCGAATTACTAGTTCTTGGTTTTAAGCATAGCTTCTAGATTTTGCGTACTAGAGGAAATCATGAAAATTTTTTAATACTCGAATATTTTCACCTTGATGACAAATATTAGAAGAAGCTGTGTTTTATTAGCACATTTGAAAGAAAACTGAAACCCGCTTCTTTCGAATTCTAGTTGACGCAAGGATTTTGTAAAAATAATAATAATGATGATGAGAGTGCTTGGTTTCAAAGGATTTCTGAAAAGTTTAGGAAAAATACATGCTTGAAAGAAACAATGATGAGAATTTCTTGAATAATTCTTGAGAACTCATTCTTGAAAAGAATTACTTCTTCAGAACTGACTCTGAATAATTTCATCAACTGCCTATCAATTGCCCAACGCCTTTAGATTAAGAATCACACCAAAAAGAAAAAATGGTATGTAAAATAATTTTATCCTCGTTGCCACCTTTTTTGTGAAGCCATTTGTATTTTTGATATGATTATAATTTAAAGGATGGTTACATTTTTTTAGAATACTTGAAGAAAAGAACGATGAGAATCCTTAGGCAATTCATGAGAACATATTCTTGAAAAATATGTCCCTTGATAGTTCTTGAAAATTCATGATAAATGTTTGCTTGAAAGAAAGAATGATCAGAGTCCTTGTATAGGTCATGAGAACTTATGCTTGAAAAGTGCTTGATAGATAATGAAAATTCATTCTTGAAAAATTATATTTCTGCTCGTTCTTCATAAATGCATGATATATGTCAGAGTGAAAGGAAAAATGATGAGTTTCAGTGGAAAGTACATGAGAACTCATTCTTGAAAAATATGTTTTCTTGATAGTTCTTGAGAACTCATGTATGATTTTGACAGTTGAAAAATTGCCTTCAATCCGCATGATATATAAAGAAACTGCATCGCATTAAAAAAAAAAAAAAAAAAAAAAAAAAAAAAAAAAAAAAAAAGCAAAGAAAAAAGAAGAAGTGTTGCAATTGAAAAAAATGAGAGAATTGAAAAACATTTTTAAAGTGAAAAGATTTCATAAAGAGTTACATAAAAAATGATACTGTGTATTTAACAACACTTTCGGAAAAGAAATTTTAAATACTTGCTACGCATATTGCAGGGTGCAAACTTATATGTAAATTTAATGATACTTAGAAAATTTTCGAGGGAAAGATATTTTAGCAAATGGTGTTGCCACTGAATAAAGTGAGTTATGAGCCTTCCTTGAATTTTTCCCCCAAAAAAATGTCGCTGGAAGTATATCATTATTTTTACTTATACTAATTTAAATACAGAGAAAAATTAACCTTACCTAAAGGAAGTCTTGATCTCATACATAGTATCGATTTTAGAAATTTCTTAATTTTCTTAAGAAAGCGAAAATCCTCATTAATACAATTCTATTTACTTGTGCAAGTTACGCTCTCAAGAAAAGTTTATATCGCCTGTCTTGGGGAAAATGGCGGATTCCTTATCTTCTCACTGGAAGTCATGTGATATCCCATAACTTCCTTCTGCTGTTTGATTGATTGACGCTCTTCTCACGTGATTCTTTATTAGTGACGTCAGTGGACGATAAGAACACGTAGTTTAGCGAGAATTCTTATCGTTGTTTTTCAACTGAGTTGCCAGCTTGTCTCTCCTATCTGTGTCTTGCCTGAAGGTATCTGTGATTCTTTCTTACGTACCCTGAAATGCAAGTTTATTTATGAGAATTGTTAGAGATGTATATTTTTAATTACTATGCTAGATTAGATAGCTGAAAGCATCAATTGCTAATTGTAATTAGACCATTAATTGATTTGATAATAATCAAAATAATAATTGACGTTTTATATTGTTTTAAAATACATAGTATCAATTTTAGAAATTTCTTAATTTTCTTATGAAAGCGAAAATCCTCATTAATACAATTCTATTTACTTGTGCTAGTTACGCTCTCAAGAAAAGTTTTCAGTTCCTACTTGGATGATCTCAAATCATAATCTCATATTTTTCATATCCTCTATCCAAAATCTAAATTAAATGATTCCTCCTCTTTACATTCTTTTACCAAGTGGTGTACTCTCTTTCTTCATGTTTGTCAGCTGTTTCAGCCTTCCTTCATGCTCTTGTTTACGTTTTCACAAGTCTGTAGCATTATGGGACAAAGCCACTGCCTCTGACCATCGATTTCACCTATTGCATACACTTTCCGGTGGTACAAATGTCTTTGATTCAGTGCGGTAATGCCCAAGGATATCCGTGCATCTCACCAAAATCTGATCTTCGAAATAATAATGCCTGTGGTAACAGAGGACGTCGGTCACAACGTTACAGTTTGTTAAAATGTGTTATGTAGATACAAAATTAAATTTAAAAAATCAAAAAACCCGACTGCGTAAAAAGCGAACTAATTATTTATTTCTCATCAATGTGAAACCATTTTTTATATTACTTACCTATTTTTTTATTTAATTGTATTGATGACTTTTAAGTTGTGTTTAATTGTTAGTTCCTATCTATAAACACTGTTTTCACGAGGCCTATAGATGTCTATGAAGGTTAGAGTTGCAGTCAAGCTAGAGATCCTACCTACACAACTTCCAGGTTGTGTAATATTTAAACGGAGCTTCTGACTGTAAAATAGTCAATGAAACATCGTCTTCATTTTGAAAGACCTATCCAGTGATATGCTACTCAATAGGGTGCGTAAATTGTTTTCGTCTCTACCGCCATTTTGTATTTTACGATCGCCATTTTGAATTTATAAAAACAAACCTAGCTTATAACCATCGGACAGTTAAGACAAATTGATAGAGACCTCATTCGTTAAAAACTATCAGCCTTTGGAATGTTTCGAGGGTATAAAGAAATAAACTTACCCAGATACCCATGAAACACATAACCCTTCTTGGCAGCCGGATAAAAATTAATACTGGCGTTATCTCTATTAGCACTTTCTGGGCAAAGTAAAAAAAAAAAAAAAAAAACATTGCCACATAGTTAGAAAAAAACTGTTTTTATAGTTTTTATAAATATTTTTGTAATATAAATGTGTTTCAATACAATTACAGACAAACCAATTACGAAATAAAGGAAAACTTTAATTATATATACTCAGAGAAATATAAAGTAATACGAATAACTGTATGATATGCAAATTATATATAACCAATTTTAATAAAATGTTGCTTTAACATGTACTTAAGCAATATTGTGCCACAACACCTAAAAAGACTATGTTATGAATATTTTATCATATAACTGAAATAAAAAACAAAAAAATATAAATATAAAAACAAACAATTATTATATAGTGAAAATAATCTTAATTAACACATTTTCCTTCATAATATAGCACTGAACTTTAATAATGCCTGTTTAATAATTTACCAATAAGTAACAATTGAGTAAATGTTTGCATCCTCGTTTATTGCTACCAGATTTACTCCGAACAATAATCTTTAATTGAAATCACTGAACAATGTTTCGGACGTATAATTATGAGAATCGATGGATCCATCTAGATACACCATTAAATGCGCTCTTTAATTATATTTATCCGTCCTTATATTATATATACAATGTTTTGAAGTTATTCAAAAGGATACTTTTGAATTCCATGAAAGGAGATTTAATTTGTTTTTTATGACAGGAAGGAAATTAAATATTCATATTGTAATATACAGTTTGAAAAAAGAAAAAAAAATGAGAGAGAGAATACCCGATTCATTTTATTCACCATGTTGCTCCAAAAGCAAACGTAAATATTCATTCGACTGGAAATAATTTTTTCTTTTAATTTATCTTTAAAACTAAGTTTAGGAGGTTGTCTTCGTACTAAAATTGCAGTAAACTCTAAAATGTTTAATACGAACACCCAATTTCTGTAGCATTTTGATTATTTGATTAATTTTATTTTACGATACCAAATGCATTCTTTAACACTAGAACTACCATAGCGATCATTTTGACAGCTACCAAATAGAAATATTTCGATTCGAACCAGAAATTGTTTCCTAAGATAAATTAAATATGTACCAAAGAAAAATAAGCTGAATAAATAAGTTAAATATTTTTAAATAAAAATGCTAGTGTGATATATTTTTTTAACACTTGACTGAAATTTCCGTTCGTTCTAGTGTAAAGAAAAGTATAGATCCTTAATAATCTATACTCATATTATAAATAGGTAAAAATTGTTTATTTGTAGGAGGTAAGCTCTGGAACTACCGAACCGATTCCAAAAGTAATGGTATCAAAATGATGGTGTTAGTCCAACTTAGAACATAGGCTATATTTTATGTCGGTGCCACTACCTCAAAGGGGGTGCAGGAGCAAGAAACGTTCTAAAAACGTAATTTTTGCGTTACTGAAGGTCCTAGAAATATGAAATTTGGAATATTAGTTACTTATAAGATATAACTGATGTCTAAGAACAGTTCTTAAACAATTCGAAATTTAAAAGGGGTGAAAATGCACAAAAAGCGTTCTAAAAAACGTTCTAAATGGTAGTTTCTACATAATCTCAGAAAATACCAAACTGATTTAAAAAATATTGGTGTCAAAATCATGGTGACAACGCTTGCTCCAAGATAGGCTATATTTTATGTCGGTGCCACTATCCCAAAGGGAGTGCAGGATCAAAATACGTTCTAAAATGCGGTTTATGTGTTACTGAAGGGCCTAGAAATATGAAATTTGAAATATTAGCTACTTATTAGGTATAAAGGATTTCTAAGAACAGTTCTTAAACGATTCGAAATTTAAAAGGGTTGAAAATGCGCGAAAAGCGTTCAAAACATCGTTCTAAATGGTGGTTTCTACTCAGGAAATACCAAACCGATTTAAAAAATAATGGTGTCAAAATGACGGTGACAAACCTTGCTCCAACATAGCCTATGTTTTATGTCGATGACACTACACCAAAAGGGGTGCAGGAGAAAAACGTTCTAAATTGCGGATTTTGCGTTACGGAAGGGCCTAGAATCGTGAAATTTGGAATGGTAGTTAGTTATAAGGTATCAATGATCTCTAAGGGCATTTCCTAAAAAAATAAAAATTTAAAAGGGAGTCAAAATGCGCAAAAAGCGTTGTAAAAAAAAGTTCTAAATTGCGATTTCTATGCAATCTTAGGAAGTACTGAACTGATTTTAAATATAATGGTGTAAAAATTATGCTGACAGATCTCGCTCTAAGTTAGGCTATATTTTATATCGGTTTCCAATACTCCAGATGAGATGCAGGAGCAAAATGCGCGAAAAGAGTTCTAAAAACGTTCTAAATGCCGATTTGTCAGCGATATCTCAGGAAGAATCAAATTGATTTCAAAAGAAATGGTAGGAAATTGATGCTGGCAGACTCTGCTCTAACATAGACGCTATTTTATGTCGGTATCACTATCACCTAGACGTTGCAGGGGCAAAAAAGCGTTCTAAATTTCGATTTTTGTGATCGGTACGGGCTAGCAACTTAAAATTAGGCAAAGCACATATTTATTAGATATAAATGATCTTTAAGAACAGTTTCAAAAAAATTAGAAATTTAAAAAGGGGTGAAAATGCGCGAAAAGCGTTCTAAAAACGTTCTAAATTGCGATTTATACTCAATCTCAGGAAATACCAAAGCTATTTCAAAAGTAATAGTTGCAAATCAATGGTGATAGTCCCTGCTATAACATAGGTTATATTTTATGTTGCTGTCACTACCATCTGAGGGTTGCAAAAGCAAAACATGTTCTAATTTGCCTTTTTTGCACAACTGAGGGGTCTAACACTTTGAAGTATGGCATGGTATTTACTTACAAGATGCAACTGCTTTCTAAGAAGAGTCGAAAGAAAATTCCAAATTTAAAAAGATGAAGTAAGCGAAAAGCGTTATAAATTACAATTTTTATGCAATCTTATCAAAAACTAAACCGATTAAAAAAATAATGATGACAAATTGTTGGTGTTAGAACCTGATCAAACATAAGCTATATTTTATATCTGTGCCACTACCACCAGAGTATTGCAGTAGCTAAAAATTTTCTAAATTGCGAATTCTGTGATACTAAAAAGGCTAGAAACTTTAAATATGGCATGGTAGTTACTTATAAAATATAAATGCCCTCGAAGGACTGTCGAAAATAAATTCGAATTAAAAAAGGGTGAAGCGAAAGGGAGGTGTGAAAAGCGTTCTAAAAAAGTCCTAAATTACGATATCTATGCAATTTCAGGGAATATAAACCGATTATAAAAGTAATAGTTGCGAATCAATGGTAAGAGTCTCTGATCCTACACAGGCCAATGATTCTACCACCTGGAGTTTACAGGAACAACAAACGTTCTATAAAAGGCCTTTAAAAGCTCTCTAAATTACGTTTCTGTGGAATATTAAAAATAACAAACCGATTTCAAAATTAATGTTGGCAAATTAATGGTGATAGTTCCTAATTCAATATAGCCCTTTCTGTTGGGAGAGATGGTAGGACTTGGAATTTGACATGATAGTTAATTTTAAGATGTAAGAAGATGGTTTCTAAAAAATTAAAAACTTCAAATGAATACTGAAATGAGCGTATTAAATGAGCAGAAAGGTTTCAAAATATTTTCTAAATTATCATTTATTTAGTTTTATTAATTTAAGTCTCCTTTCTGCCTAATGCAGTGTAATAATGATGTTTAATCAAACTGTGTTTTAAATAGTAATTTTTGAATTAGTCTTAAAAGTAATAAATAAAAATTTAAGTAGTACCTTTTAATAAAAATTAGACATATAAATATCACTTGGCATATGTCAAATATTACGTGAGCAAAGCCGGGGGTTTTGCTAGTAATGATATAAATGGTGAAGAAATGCACTATTGAAAGTAAACTAGATTCTTAATAATGGTGACACAAATGCTGAAAGACTGCGCTATTTCAGGAAGAAGTAGATTTTTATTAGTGTATCACATACGGTAAAGAAATGCACTATTTAAGGAAAAGTAGATTTTAATACTGGTGACACAAATAGTAAAGAAATGTGTTATTTAATGAAGAAACAGATTCTTAATAGTGGTGGTCAAATGGTGAAGAATTGTACTATTTGAGGAAGAAACAGACTCTTAATGATGGTGACACAAATGGTGAATAAGTGCACTATTTAAGGAAAACTAGATTTTAATACTGGTGAAACAAATAGTAAAGAAATGCGCGATTTACTGAAGAGTTTCTTAATAGTGGTGGCACAAATGGTGAAGGAATGGGTATTTAAAGAAGAAACAGATTCTTAATAGTGGTGACACAAATAGTGAAGAAATGCACAATGTATTGAAAAACTAGATCCTTACTTGTGGTGACACAAATGATAAAGAAACGCAGTATTTAAAGAAGAAACGCATTCTTAATAGTGGTGACACTATTACAAATGGTGAAGAAATGCACTATTTAAGGAAGAAACAAATTCTTAATAGTGGTGACACAAATGATAAAGAGATGCACTATGTATGGAAAAACTAAATCCCTACTAATGGTGATACAAATGATAAAAAAAAATGTACTATTTAAGGACAAACTTAATTCTGACTAGAGTAACACGGTGAATGAAGGTGAATATGATGAAGTAATGGACTATTTAATGAAAAAATAGAATCTAATAGTGGCAAGTTGTGGTTTGATTACAATTTAATTAATGAATAAGTTCAACTGAAAACGCGTTACTTACCGACCAACTCAACACAGATATAGATAATGCAATTTTCTCGTTCAAAATAATGTTGGTGTATATAATAATATTTTTAATATTTTTTTTCGAATTTCACTGATTCTCTATTTTTATAAAATTATGAGCATGAATCAGCTATTATGCTTTTTTTTCTTTTGTATACACCGTAAAAGTTTTTTGTCAATAAAATCCAATTCGTTTTTATTTGAAACGTGTTAAAAATAAGTACAACATCATTTCTCTGATATATTTTGTGAGATTAATTTTTAAAATCAAACTATTATAATCTGTTTCAGAAAGTTTAAAATAAATAATAAATTACATTTAGATAATGTTCATTCTCTATTATTTTCATATAATAACTTTAAGATCTTAAATTAAGATATTTAACATATAATTTTTATAACTTAATTACTGGCAATATTTAAAAAAATCTCCAAAGCAATATACGTACATGATTCTTTTTAAAATTGATTAACTGTAACAAGATGAATGATTTTTATTAATACAGCAAGCGTTAAAATATAATTTGATTGGATTTTTCATATCTTTTAAAGACTTAAATTAATGTTATACTTTTTCGCAATTTTAAATAGAGGAATCATTATATAAAGACAAACAATTCATTTCGTATCAAATATTTTCTGCTAGATAATTAGATTCTTAAACAATTTAATACTTAATTTTACGTAATAGGTTCGATTACATTTGTATAACTTTTCAAAAGAAATACACAAGGCTTTAATTAGAGATAGTTTAGAAATATTAAACAGTAAAAAAAAAAGAAGAAGTAGACCGTATTAAAAATATTGTTATTCAAAAACTAGCAAACCCCGCGGCTTTGCTCGCGTAATATTTGAAATATGCCAAGTGATATTTATATGTCTAATTTTCATTAAAAAGTACTATCTAAATTTTTATTTTATTAAAAGGTAATATTTTATTTTATTAAAAGGTACTTATTACTTTTAGGAATAATTCAAAAATTACTATTTAAAACAGAGTTTGATTAAACATCATTATTACACTGCATTAGGCAGAAATGAGACTTAAATTAATAAAACGAAATAAAACTAAATAAATGATAATTTAGAAAATATTTTAAAACTTTTATGCTCAATTAATAAGCTCATTTCAGTATTCATTTGAAATTTTGAATATTTTAGAAACCATCTTCTTACATCTTAAAATTAACCATCGTGTCAAATTCCAAACCCTACAACCTCTCTCAACATAAAGGGCTATGTTGAAATAAGAACTGTCACCATTAATTTGCCAACATTAATTTTGAAATCGGTTTGTAATTTCCTAATATTCCACAGAAATGTAATTTAAAAAGCTTTCAAAGGCCTTTTTTAGAACGTTTGTTGTTCCTGTGAACCCCATGTGGTAGAATCATCGGCATAAAATACAGCCTGTGTAGGATCAGAGACTGTTACCATTGATTCTCAACTATTACTTTTATAATCGGTTTATATTCCCTGAAATTGCATAGAAATCGTAATTTAGGACTTTTTTAGAATGCTTTTCGCACCTCCCCTTCGCTTCACCCCTTTTTAATTCGAATTTATTTTCGACAGTCCGTCGAGGGCATTTATATTTTATAAGTAACTACTATGCCATATTTAAAGTTCCTAGCCTCTTCAGTATCACAGAATCGCAATTTAGAAAGTTTTCTGTTCCTGCAACCCTCTGGTGGTAGTGGCACAGACATAAAATATAGCTTATGTTTGAGCAGGTTCTATCACCAACAATTTGTCATCATTATTTTTTTTAATCGGTTTGGTATTTGATAAGATGTATAAAAATTGTAATTTATAACACTTTTCGCTCACTTCATCTTTTTAAATTTGGAATTTTCTTTCGACTGTTCTTAGAAAGCAGTTGCATCTTGTAAGTAAATACCATGCCATACTTCAAAGACCGCTCAGTAGTGCAAAAAACGCAAATTAGAACAGGTTTTGCTTTTGCAACCCTCAGATGATAGTGACAGCAACATAAAATATAACCTATGTTATAGCAGGTACTGTCACCATAAATTTGCAACCATTACTTTTGAAATAGCTTTGGTATTTCCTGAGATTGAGTAGAAATAGCAATTTAGAACATTTTTAGAACGCTTTTCGCGCATTTTCACCACCTTTTTAAATTTCCAATTTTTTCGAAACTGTTCTTAAAGATCATTTATATCTAATAAATATGTACCTTTCCTAATTTTAAGTTGCTAGCCCCTACCGATCACAAAAATTGAAATTTAGAACGCTTTTTCGCTCCTGCAACGTCTAGGTGATAGTGATACCGACATAAAATAGCGTGTATGTTGGAGCAGAGGCTGCCAGCATCAGTTTCCTACAATTACTTTTGAAATCAGTTTGATTCTTCGTGAGATATTGCTGACAAATCGGCATTTAGAACGTTTTTAGAATGCTTTTCGCGCCTTTTGCTCCTGCATCTCCTCTGGGGTAGTGGAAACAGATATAAAGTATAGCCTATCTTGGAGCAATATCTGTCACCATGATTTTGACACCATTATTTTTTAAATCGGTTTGGTATTTCATGAGATTGTGTAGAAACCACCATGTAGAACGTTTTTTTTGAACGATTTTCGCGCATTTTCACCCCTTTTAAATTTCGAATTGTTTAAGAACTGTTCTTAGAAATCCTTTATATCTTATAAGTAGCTAATATTTCAAATTTCATATTTCTAGGCCCTTCAGTAACGCAAAAATCGCATATTAAGAAAGTTTTTTGCTCCTGCACCCCCTTTGGGGTAGTGGCACCGACATAAAATATAACCTATCTCGGAGCAAGCGTTGTCACCATCATTTTGACACCAATATTTTTTAAATCGGTTTGGTATTTCCTGAGATTATGTAGAAACTACCATTTAGAACGTTTTTTAGAACGCTTTATGTTCATTTTCACCCCTTTTAAATTTCGAATTGTTTAAGAACTGTTCTTAGACATCATTTATATCTTATAAGTAACTAATATTCCAAATTTCATATTTCTAGGCCCTTCAGTAACGCGAAAATCGCATTTTTAGAATGTTTTTTGCTCCTGCACCCCCCTTTGAGGTAGTGGCACCGACATAAAATATAGCCTATCTTGGAGCAAGTGTTGTCACCATCATTTTGACACCAATATTTTTTAAATCGGTTTGGTATTTCCTGAGATTATGTAGAAACTACCATTTAGAACGTTTTTTAGAACGCTTTTTGTCCATTTTCCCCCCTTTTAAATTTCGAATTGTTTAAGAACTTTTCTTAGACTTCATTTATATCTTATAAGTAACTAATATTCCAAATTTCATATTTCTAGGCCCTTCAATAACACAAAAATCGCATTTTTAGAACGTTTTTTGCTCCTCCACTCCCTTTTGGCCAGTTGCACGGACATAAGATATAGCCTATGTTCTAAGTTGGGCTAACACCATCATTTTGATACCATTACTTTTGAAATCGGTCCGGTAGTTCCAGAGCTTACCTCCTACAAATAAACAATTTTTTCCTCTTTATAATATGAAGTATAGATAGATAATAAAGCGTGTATTAGCTGGAAGAAAACCCTAATCCTTGCATTTGTGTTGCCTGTAATCTTATTTTTTGTGAAAAAAAATAACTAAACTTATTATGCTTAAAAATATACATTTATAATATATTTATTTATTGACTTACATACTATTCACTACCCCGCCCTCTGTCGTGCTTATCGGTGGCTCAGCTTCGCCTGTATTTTGTAATTTTTTATATAAAAATTTTAATAAAAGGGACGGGATGGATATCTATCTATGCTCTACAGACTTGGTTTCCTAGTCTGAGCAGTCTATTTCGGTCAGTAAATGTAAAAGTTTATAATAATAAGTGTAACACGTTGACTGCCACGCTACGAATATACTCGTAACTTTGTGGTCGAATTTATTGTAGCAAACGACTTTTAAGAAGAAATTTGAAAATTCTTACTTTTTGCGGCAGTGAACGTGTTAAGTTTTGTAATTAACAGGAGTTGTTCGGTATCACATAGCACACTTGCCCTTTCAGTGGAAAGCCGTTGATGACATTGTCCCACTCTCTAACGGCTTTATCCAAAGGATTACTGACTCATGGAATATCATTGCCAGGGATTCCTTGAAGTACTCCTTTATGGCGGCGATTGCCGGTTTCACCACGATCAACCAGTTTGGTACAGAATCTACCCAGTGAACTCCATCTTTACTGCTGAGGCTTTAGCCAATGGCATCGCTTTTGATTATTTGAACTGATTATCCTAACTCACCCTATTATCCTCCTTACTGACAGATTATCAGTGCTTATGGCGCTCCACGCTGTGTCTGTCAAGTCGCCCAGGGTGATTTTATGGCTTCATAATAAGATCCAGAGAGTCGCCTCGTTTACTCTTAGAATCCACATCTACTGGGTACTAGGTCACCAGGGTATCCCTCTCAGTGATCACATTGCTAAAGAGGTGAGAGATTTTGATGTCTTGTTAAACTGGATCTCGGCAGAAGTTCTCACTCGTTACCAGAAACTGCATCAATCTGTGTTATCAAGCAGACATATTCCTGGGCTGTCAATCGAGGTGATGATGTTATGATAACGCGGCTACTGTGCAAGATGCTGGTTACGTCTTTTGTGTTCTTCCGTTTTGGTCTGGTGGATCACGATAGATGTAACAGATGCCAGATTACAGACTCCTTGGAGCATATTCTTTTCTCATGTGCAAGGTATCGCACTCAACGGAGCTCATATGAGCTACATTTTTTAGACAACCTGCGTTTGATATGCGATTTTTTAGCGTTTTAGGTAGATTTCGTAAGAAATACTACCTATTGCAGTCGTTACCATGGTGCGACTTTTGAAAAATTCCTTCATAACTTTTCATTATAGGACCCCAGGAAACCAAAACCACCCCCACCTAAAAAGTTTATATATATATATATATATATATATATATATATATATATATATATATGTATGTATGTATGTACTAAATTTTGTCCGCACGATAAAAGTCGCAATTATGCACGAATCATCTTCAAACTCGCCAACAACTTTGAGATGGCTAATATCTCGGCGGGGATTGAAAATGGGCGAAATCGGCCCAAGAAGGTGGAAATGGGGAGGGTTCAAAATTTTGAATACTGTCTTAACATGATTCTGATAAAACCAGCTCTTACACAACAATGGCAGGAAAAAAATAAAAGTTTTTCGTTATAGCAGTTGCCAACAATTAAAAAAAAAAAAAAACAAATAATAAAATTCTCACCACAACAATTATTCTTTTGCAAAATTTTCACGTGTAAAATTAAATAGTTTGACAAATTGAAAACAAATTGAATATTACGTCATAAGTTTCCGAGAGCAAGATTTCAGCATGAAAACTCAAAATAAATAGTTTGACGAATTAAAAAAATATGTATATTGCGTCATATTGGAAATATAATGGACCTCAGCAGCTGAATATGTAACGCCATGTAAGTTTGAAGAAACGTATTAAAACATGATAAAAACCCGATTATGGAAATATTAACATATTTTAACACTTTAAGGTTCTCTGAATTTTTTGTAGCCATTTTTTAAACCTATTCCATATATATGTGTGTGTGTATTCGTGTATATTACAATTTTCACAAAGAGTTTAGCTCCCTGCAGCTCGCTCTTTGTGAAGAAACTGGGTTTTATCTCTAATCTTGATTTAAGTTTTGTTGGAGAATTTAGTACTTAACATCGAAATCTACCTCCGCCTGTAGGCCCGAGCCGGCAGGGATTTTTGATATTTACTAACTTAATGTATCTTTTTTATGTCATTAATAAAATACGATTCCTATAAATTCTGATAAAAATTTAGAAAAGAACTGCAGTTTTATTATAACGTTAAAAGTGTTGATACATCAAAGTTTATTAGTGGTTTTATCTTTATATATATATATATACATAATTGATTGATTTTTTTTGTTTGAAGAATTTTGTATCATTAATAGATTGTCAGCGTTTTTTCCACCCAGAAGTGATTGATTATTTTGTTGAAGAATACTGCTACATTAACAGATAATCAGTGACTTTTCTCTATTAAGCGATAATTTATTATCGTACTGAAGTTTTGCAAGATAATAAAACTTTTGGGCACTCTTTTCTTTTTATAGGTATATCCTATATTTCTTCCAGAAATCTATTTTCTATGTCCTTAAAAATGTTATATTGTTTCTTAAGTTAGAAAGAAATGTTTAAAATGAGGCATACAATTTACTCAGTTATTCATCATGTTATAACTAATTGCTAGGAATCAACAGAAAATATTCGCAAATTTATCTGCTTTTGAGAAGATGGAAGATTTGATAAAATAATATTTTTAATTATAGTTGTCATTCATCTCTCCCTTTCTGTCTATCTTTCTTTTTTCTTTGGTTTTGAAAGTGAAGGAAAAAAAAAATAATTTTTCTACTTATTTTATATTATTATTAAACTCTTTTATTTAACTCAACTTGGTTTCTATAAGTAAATATCTGTAACAAACAAACTTTTCAAAAGTAAAAAAACAAAACAAAAAAAAGCAAACAAACAAGCTAAAAGAGGGAAAAAAAAGATGTAATTTGTGGCTAAAAAATGGTGTGATATGAAATTTCCAAGCTTATATTATGCTACTTATTTAAAAATTTTCATTAAAATATTTACAATCTATAAGTCAAGTGTCTTCGTATATGTTGATAGAAATCCTTTTCTACTGTACTAACTACACTATAAAATGTTTCTGAAAATCCAAATTAAATACAGTGGAACCTCCCTGTGCGACTACCCCCCTGAACGACCATTTTTTCATGGAACGAAATTTATTCCCATAGGCTCAATACTAATTTTACCTCCATTCAGAGACCATCCCAGATGAACTCCCTCCATGAGCGACCAACTTCTTTGAAAGAAATTCCGTTTTTCCCTAATCGTTTGAAGAATTATTAGAAATTATTAGAATTATTAGAATTATTAGAAAAATAAATCCGAAGAGCGCATTATTCATCAAACTTCTAAATTAAGTTTAGATTTTTTTTATCCCGTTTACTTTTAAGTGTTTAAACCCTTTGTGCCTTTGGTAACAATTATGTATTATTAACAGTAATCAAATTCAATGAATTTGACTCTGGTGACAAATTAAGAATGACGGTCAATAAACTCCCTGCCCTATTCTGTCGGGAAACTCTCAAAGAAATAGATAAATTAATGAAATCGTCATTATTTGTTCTCGTCCAAAAAAAAAAAAAATTGCATTTATTTACTGAACTCTGAAAGGACTGGGAAATAAAAGTTTTAAAAGATAAAACCGTAAAATCAAAGCAAACGTCAATGTACTCATTTTTTAAACTCAGCAGTAATTAACTTATGTAATTAACTTTTGTTTTGATGCTTAAATTTTTAGATTTTTTCCTAACGTGAAAAATAAAATTTAGTATCATTAATTGTTACCATTTTTCAACAATTTAAATCTAGATTTAAACATGACCTCCATTAAGAGACCACCTCTCGGAGCGACCAATTTTTATTGGAACGGAACGTGGTCGCTTTAGGGGGGTTTTACTGTATATAATAGCGCTAAGTGTATAACATTTCTGGAGTGGACTCACCCGGATCCCGATAATCACTTCGCTTTTTCAAATTCCATTTTCGGCCATTTTTATTAAAAAATATTTTTTCGAATAAAACTTCACAAAAGTTGCATTTTTAGAAAAATTATTCAAAATAAATTAACATTTGAGAGATAACTTGCATTCAATTATGTATATATTCTGAGATAACTTCGGTTGAAATTAGATTGGAAGCTCAATCTCTCCTTCCACGAAAGTAAACAAACAATTCATTCATCGTCTTTAACTTTTAGAATATTAAAACATGGAGGTAATTGTTCGCAAAACAAATTGTTCGCGATGTAGTTTGGCAATGTAGCCTGGTGCCGAAAAAATAAATCGCACTCGTTGTAAACATTTATGCTTTGTTGACACTATCTATCGTTGGTTAAGATAAAAAAAAAAGAAGAAATTTTCTGTTGAAAAAGTTCTTTGAATTCTGAAGACATTGGAAAAAAATTAATATTTCTTGTAAATGTAATTAGAATATCCGGAATATATAATGCCGTGTACTATATATATACATATATATATATGCATAAACTGGTAGGGTACATCATAAGGGTTGAGAATTGTATAGCAACCCATGCCCGGAAACGTCATAGTACGCCTCTAGATGGTGCTGTTCACGAGAGCATTGGAGGGGTAATATCTGCTTAATCGCAATCATTCGAGCAGTAGTCGCTCTTGTGTCTCAATTTTTATGCATCCGAATTTCCTTCTTTTTCCATAGCCTTTCTGACTTGAGTTGCGGGGTCTTTCACTTTTTAAGTGTCTTTTTTTTCATGGTTTTCCATTCTCTTTTGCGAAAGTAATTCGTTCCTTCCCGCAACTCATGCCGCAATTCTTTGCGAGCTGCGTTTATTCCACTGGAAAACCATGGAGAAAGACACTTAAAAGTGAATAATATGGTTTCCAAAGGAACTCATGGTAGAAAGGTTATGGAAATAGAAGGACATGTGGATACATAAATGTTGAGACACAACAGTCGCTTTGAGAAAAACATGCGACATTTTACGGACAGGGAGCTAGCAGACATTCACTTCGTGCACAAATTAACTGGCGGCATTGCACGAGCAGATCAAGGGCAGTTTGGGCTGGTTTGGTCGCGATTTCTTAGTCGGATCTCATCTGCTGTCATCTCCTCTGACATCAGCAAATTACCTCATCCTTTTAGAACATGTACTACGAGGCGTACTTCACCTTGTGCTACAAAATGTGAGACGCAACATGTGCTTTCAATCCGCCTTCCCATCTTCTGTACCTTTATTTCTTGCACCTGTGTTACCACTTTCCCTTGATGTTTCCGGTCATGGGTTGCTACGCAATTCTCAATCCTTAGGATGTGCCCTACCTCCATCTTGGAGTCGTGGCTGATTGAACTATTACTTAAAGAACACACAATTCGCGCGTATAATATTTTATCAGTTAAAAAAAACAGGGGACAGTACACTTTTAAAATTTTCAAAAATCGATTTTTTTTTTTTACATTGTTAGAAAGGTTATTGTATTCTGAATAAGTTGATACCAATCTTTTAACTGTGTGATAATTATATACTGAGATATTAGAGAAAATGTAGACATCACCCCTTCATTTCCGAATAACAGCTCTGCAATAACTATCATGGCGGTTTGTTTACATTTTGTTTTCGCGCTTTCTCGTAATCGTAACTTTGGAAATATGCTAAAATGCGGCAAATCTTATTGCTTAAATACCTTAAACAATAATTAGAAAGCTTTAAAATATTAACTTCAACTTCTACTTTTGCCAAATTTGTTTACTTTCATGGTTTTTCACCACTTTATTTTCTATTAAGTGCTTAAATTTGAAATGAAACTTTTTTTTCTCCTAGAGCAATAATTTCCTGATTTTGTAATAGTATTCTACTTCTTAGTATTTATTAGCTTTTTAATGAAAAAATACGCAAAGTGTGCTTCAGAATAGCATCGAAGAAGAAGTCAGTTTAATGGTAATCGCTATATAAAATACAATGATATAAATATATTCTAAGGTGCTAGCTCATCTTATAGAAAACTAAAAAAGTAGTCAATTTGATAGTGATTTTTGTTTCAATTGACAGTGAAGAATACGGATTTATTGACATTAATATATATCTTATACTAGTATAATGCGAGCAAAAATTGTGTGTGTGTGTGTATGTAAATTTTATCTTAAAAACGGCTCTAACGATTTTGACTAAATTTTGCACCCTACCGTTTTCGGGCACGAAAAGACCATTGGAATGGGTGACGTGTCCGAGAAGATTAGATTAGTGGGTCATTTTGGGTCATAGTGGGTCAGGGTCAAGCTAATTATATCTAAGGAACGGCTCAATCGATCTTGACTAAATTTTGTATCCAACCATTTTCCGGTACGAGAAGATTATTGGGCTAGGTCACATGTTAGAGAAATTTCGATTTGTGAGTCATTTTTGGGTTACTATGGGTCAAGTTATTTTTTATCTAAAAAACGGCTCTAACGATTTTCATTAACCTCTATATTCTACAGCTTTGGATTACGGGAAGATCATTCGGCTAAGTCACATGTTCGAAAAAATTCGATTAGAGGGTCGTTTTTGGGTCACCGTGGGTCAAGCTAAGTTTATCTGGATAACGGCTCTAACGATTTTGACGAAATTTTGTAATCTATCGTTTTCGGGCACGAAAGGACCATTGGGATGGGTCACGTGTTCGAGAAAATTCGATTAGTGTGTCATTATGGGTCAAGGTCAAGCTAAGTTTATCTAGATAACGGCTCTAACGATTTTGACAAAATTTTGTAATCTATCATTTTCTGGCACGAAAAGACCATTGAAATGGGTCAAGTGTTCGAGAAAATTCGATTAGTGGGTCATTATGGGTCATTATGGGTCAGGGTCAAGCAAATTATATCTAAAAAACAGCTCAAGACATTTTCACAAAATTTTGTAATATACCGTTTCTGGGCATGAGATGACCATTGGGCTAAATCACGTGTTCGAGAAAATTCTATTATTGGGTCATTTTGGGTCACAATGGGACAGGGTCAAGCTAATTGTATTTAAAAAGCGGTACAAAACATTTTGACAAAATTTTGTATAATACCGTTTCCGAGCATGATAAGACCATTGGGCAGGGTCGCATGTTCGAGAAAATTTGATTAGTGGGTCATTTCGGTTCACAATGGGTCAGGGTCAAGCTAATTGAATCTAAAAAAATGCTCAAAACATTTTGACCAAAATTTGTATTATACCGTTTCTGGGCATGAGAAGAGAATTGGGCTAAGTCAGATGTTCCAGAAAATTCGATTACTGGGTCATTTTAGGTCACAATAGGTCAGGGTCAAGCTAATTGTATCTAAAAAACTGCTTAAACGATTTTGACTAAATTTTGTATTCGATCGTTTTCGGGCTCGAGAAGACCATTGGGCTAGGTCGCATGTTCGAGAAAGTTCGATTAGCGAGTCATTTTGGGTCACAATGGGTCAGGGTCAAGCTAATTGAGTCTAAAAAAATGCTCAAAACATTCTGACCAAAATTTGTATTATACCGTTTCTGGGCATGAGAAGAGAATTGGACTAAGTCAGGTGTTCCAGAAAATTCGATTAGTGGGTCATTTTGGGTCACAATAGGTCAGGATCAAGCTAACTGTATCTAAAAAACGGCTCAAACGATTTTGACTAAATTTTGTATTCTATTGTTTTCGGGCTTGAGAAGACCATTGGGCTAGGTCGCATGTTAAAAAAAAAATTCGATTAGTGGGTTGTTTTGGGTCACAATGGGTTAGGGTCAAGCTAATTGTATTTAAAAAGCGGTACAAAACATTTTGACAAAATTTTGTATAATACCATTTCCGAGCATAAGGCCATTGGGCAGGGTCTCATGTTCGAGAAAATTCGATTAGTGGGTCATTTTGGGTCACAATGGGTCAGGGTCAAGTTAATTGAATTTACAAAAATGCTCAAAACATTTTGACCAAAATTTGTATTATACCGTTTCTGGGAATGAGAAAAGAATTGGGCTTCCATTGTTCCAGAAAATTCGATTAGTGGGTCATTTTGGGTTACAATGGGTCAGGGTCAAGCTAATTGTATCTAAAAAACGGCTTAAACATTTTGACTAAATTTTGTATTCTATCGTTTTCGGGTTCGAGGAGACCATTGGGCTAGGTCGCATGTTCAAGAAAATTCGATTAGTGGGTCACACTGGGTCAGGGTCAAGATAATTATATTTAAAAAGCAGTTCAAAAGATTTTGGCAAAATTTTGTATAATACCGTTTCCGGGAATGATAAGACCATTGGACAGGGTCGCTTTTTCAAGAAAATTCAATCAGTGGGTCATTTTACGTCCTAATGGATCAGGATCAAGCTAACTGTATCTAAAAACGGTTCAAACGATTTTGACAAAACTTTGTATTACACAGTTTCTGGACAAGATAAAACCATTGGTCTAGGTCGCATGCTCAAGAAAATTCTATTAGTGGATCATTTTGGTGATAATGGGTCGTGGTCAAGCTAACAGTATCTCAAAGAGGTTCAAACGATTTTGATAAAAAAAATTTATTATACCGTTTCACATTACAAAAAGACCATTGGAAAAGGTCACATGTTCGGTAAATTTCAGTTAGTGGATCATTTTTTAATAAAGTGGGTCAAGCTTATTTTACCTAGAAAACGACTAACAATTTTCACTAAATTTTCTATTCCATCGTTTTCAGGCTCGAGAAAAGCATTGTATTAGGTCGCATGTCCGAAAAAAATTCGATTAGTGGGTCATTTTGGGTCAATATGGCTCAGGGTCAAGCTAATTGCATCTAAATCAGCAAGAATGATTGAGTGGGAATAATATATCGAGATAAACACAAAGCTAATTTTGACCGAGCTTAGCTCGGTCATTCCTGCTATTTTTTAATAAACTATCCAGAATTTTGTGCAGCAAAGTATGTGAATCAGATATCGAAATACGAGAATCCCTATAAAATGGCATATATTTTACATTAAATAATTTAGTTTTATAAGACGTGCACATTTAATTCACTTTACAATCAAAGCTAAAAAAAAAAAAAAAATTAAGTTATATGTTTAAAATTAATTTTTTTCAATAGTAAATGCTACAGTTTTACAAATTATATAATATTTAATTTTTAAGCATGTTCCTATATTCTGCAACATTTTAAAAATAATTTTATATTTATCATTTTAAACTAGCATCAAATTTTATTTTTAATAAAGAATAGGATATATAATTAGTAGTTTTGTTTCTTTTATTATATATTTTATATTAAAAATATACAATTTAATCTTTAAATGACTTTTTCTCAAAATGGCATTTTTTACTCTTGCGCGCATGATATCTCCAAAACTATTTGAAGGTAGAGCTTTAAAATTTTTGCCCTACATAAATATTTATATTATCATGAAAATGAACTACAAGGGCAGTATGATAAGTACCTGGCCTCGGCCAGAGATGGCGAAACTAGAGTTTAAAAAATGATTTATTTCGCAATGGTGACCTTTTACAACAAACTTGGGTAATCGCCAAGTCGCTGCGTGGTTTAGTTTGTGAGTGGTAGCCATTTCAATAGAACAACTTTGGTGATATTTAAACAATGGAAAAAATTGAATATCGAGCAGTGATAAAATACCTGTTTTTGAAAAAGAAAACTAATGACGAGACTAAAGCGGAACTCAGCGAAGTTTATGGGGACTCTGCACCTTCGTTATCAACCATAAAATACTAGACAGCTGAATTCAAACGCGGCCGTACAAGCATTTTTGATGAAGAACATCCAGGTCGTCCAACTGAGGTTACGACATCAGAAATGATCGAAAAAATCCACGATATTGTGATAAATGATCGAGGAGTGAAAGTACGCGAGATCGCTGAGACTGTGGGTATCTCAATTGAACGGGTGTAAAATATTTTAACAACTCATTTGGATATGAAAAAGCTTTCGGCAAGATGGGTGCCGCGGTTGCTCACTATTGACATTAAACACACTGGTGTGTCAATTTCAAAAGAATGTCTGGCGAAATTAAAGCTCAATCCAAATGAATTTTGGCGTCGGTTCATAACAGTTGACGAAACATGGATTCATCGCAGTACGTCAGAGACTAAAGAACAGTCCAAACAGTGGGTTTTTCGTGAACAACCTGCGCCAAAAAAAGCTAAATCGACTTTATCTGCGAACAAAGTCATGGCTACAGTGTTTTGAGATGCACGCGGCATAATTCTCGTCGATTACCTTGAAAAGGGCAAAACGATCAATGGAGAATATTATGCCAGGCTATTGGATCATTTTGACCATGTTATGAAAGAAAAACGTCCGCATTTGGCGAAGAAAAAAATTCTCTTTCATCAAGACAATGCACGCGTGCGCACCTGTGTCGTCGCCATGGCAAAATTCCATGAATTAGGATACGAACTGCTGCCGCATCCACCATATTCGCCAGATTTAGAATCTAGCGATTATTTTCTATTTCCAAATAAAAAAAATAGCTTGGTGGAAAAAAAATTTGGCTCTAACGATGAGGTTATTGCTGAAACAAACGCCTATTTTGAAAGGTTAGAGAAATCGCATTTTTTTTTAGAGGGGATACAAAAAATAGAAAAGCTTTGGGCTAAGTGTATCGAACTTAAAGGGGATTATGTTGAAAAATAAATCCTATTTTAGATATAAAAATAGATTTTTCTTGTTAAGGCCAGGTACTTATCATACAGCCCTTGTAGAATTATAAATCTGTGTTCAGTATGAAAAAATTATGCAATTGAATGCATGTAAAATTTCATGGTTTTTGTAATTTTTTTAATTAAATGTTAAATACTCTTAATCTGATTAACTAATTACAAATATCCTAGTTCAAATTATAGACCAGAGTGTTATCTTTAATTTAAGATAAAGTTTATACAAATACAATGAAATTAATATGAGATATCGTGCGCGCAGTGAAATGTTATTACCTGTAAAAATTTTAAATAGCACTTTGAAATTGACCCCTTGAATTTTTTAAAATTATAATATATCCAAATAAAAATTTTTTAAACGTAGTTCAATATTATCTAAATATACTCTAAAAATTTTGTGCTTCTAGAGTGGTTATCTTTTTCATAAAAAAATGCTAAACTCATGACAAATTCCGCATGTTTCATGACCGTTAAAAGTGTACTGTCCCTTTAAGGGGACAATAAACCTTTAAAACCTTAAAAATCAATTTTTTATTTTTTGTAAATTTCGCTTTAAATATTATTCAAGAGTACATTATAAGCATTATGGCAAGCATTTAACACAAAAAAATGAAGAAAAAAAATTATTTTTGAGAAAAAAATGGAATTTTACGCGTTGTCTCAGAAATCTTCGAAATTCCCCCTTCGCGTTCCATATCAATGAAAATCCCCCAATATTTTTTATAAAAGTTTGACTTATATATATAAATAAAACTGTGCATCGAATTTTATATATTTGAATATAAAAGTTAATTTTTTTTTAATTTTTCAAAATTTTTTAAAAATTTTTAAATTTAAAATTTTTTTAATTTTTCATTTTTTTTTTGTAAATTTCACTTTAAATATTACTCAAGGGTTCATTATATGCATTATGGCATCTATTTATCACAAAAAATAAAAAATAAATTATTTTTGAGAAAAAAATGGAATTTTACACGTCGTCTTAGAAATCTTCGAAATGCGGCTTGCGCGTTCCATATCAACGAAAATCCCCAATACTTTTTTTAAAAAGTTTGGTTTATATATATAAATAAAACTGTGCATCGAATTTTTTATTATTTGAACAAAAAAATTAAAAAAAAAATTTCTTTTGAAAAATTTTTAAATTTTTTCAAAAAAATTTCAAAAAATTTTGAATTTTTTTTTTTTACTTTTATATTCAAATATATAAAATTCGATGCACAGTTTTATTTATATATATAAACCAGACTTTTATAAAAAAAAATATTTAGGATTTTCATTGATATGCAACGCGCAAGCCGAATTTCGGAGATTTCTAAGATGACGCGTAAAATTCCACTTTTTTCTCAAAAATAATTATTTTTTTCATTTTTTTGTGATAAATGCTTACCATAATGCATATAATGTACCCTTGAATAATATTTAAAGTGAAATTTACAAAAAATAAAAAATTGATTTTTAAGGTTGTAAAGGTCCCTTGTCCCCTTAACGGGTTAAAAGTTTGTGACGTAGCACTTTATCTTATTGCTATAAGAATTTTAAATATGGAACTTAAAAATAATGATATCAAATTTTAAGTGACGCTATATTATTTATTTCATTTTATTTTTGTTTTATTTATAATTGTATGTGTAAGAATTGTGTTAAATTTAAAAGGATGTATAAAAATTTATTCATTGATGCTTTATCATTCACATCTTTCATAAATTCAAACTGAGTTTTAAAAGATATGATATCAAAATTTAAGTGATGCCTTGATGTAGCCTTAAGCAATTTGTTTTAAAAATCAATTTTAATTGTTTTCGGTTTGGCTAAAGATATTTACACATCTAACCAAAACTTTTAATTTTCCAATACACTGTTAAAAATATCACTTTCACTGAACATATGCAATGCACTGTAATGTATTTATATGAATAAATTGATTTATCTTTTGTGCCACGCTATCCAAAATCAAAAGTAAAATTTATGTAAACGATTTCTTTGTGTAATAATATCCATTTGCATACATTTCGCTTAGTTTGGATACAATGACGCAAAGAAATCATTTACACAAATTTTACTTTTGCTTTTGGATAGCGTTGCTGCTGTTGACTCAGTCTCGTCTGCAACTGATCTTCCCAACCTCGATTATCGTTATCTATATTTGATGTGGCTACTTCATCTGTTTTGAAAGGGACATCATTAATTTTAATGTATCCTACTCGAAATGAATTGTCGTTTATTATTTTAACGACATCATCCACTTCTTTTAACGCCAATCCTTCGACTGTTTTTCTACCTACTATTAAATCATAGTCAATTTTTTTTACCACGTAAAATTTATCCTGTGTATTTCTATACCATCTACATAAACGTTATGCAAGAAAAAACCCGTTGGCTTAATTTCTTTTCCACCTATGCCCGATATAGATATATTGTCGCTGATTAACTTTGGCGCATTTATTGCAGTATGATATCTTGAATTGGCGATTGAAATATCACTCCCTGTATCGATTATTATGTTTGTTTTTATTTTTTGAATATCCAGGATTCTTCCTTTCTTACTATTTAACGTGCCCATATAAACTACTTTTCTTTGCGTGTTTTGGTTCCAATCTTGGTATTTCGTTTCTTGCCAATTTTGATTATGTTGCGGGTTATAATTTGAATATTCTTGTTGTGTTTTACTCCCCATGGTACAGTTCCCACTCACGTGACCAGGTCTACCACAGCTAAAGCAGATTATATGCGCCTCGTTTCTTCCGCGATTCACATTGTGCCTATTGTCAACTTGGCGCCTTTTCGAATTGGCGTAGTCAGCCACTCTGGATTGTTTATCCTCAAAACTCCTGCTTGCATTCCTTACTGATTGTTTATTGCAAACCCTTCGAGCCGTTTCGTAAATATCTAATTTTTTAACTAAGCCGTTTATCTTTTTATTTCTAACAATTCCTCTGCAAAATGTGCCTTTGTTTCCGCAGGTAAATTATGCCTAATTTGATTAACTACAATTAATTCCGATAATTCCTCAAAGTTATCTATTTGAAGACCATCAATCCATTGATTGAAGTACACATTGATCTCATAAGCGAAATCGCGCCAATTAGCCGATGGCTCTTTTTTGAGTGAGAAAAATTTCACCCTAAACTCTTCTGGCGATAGTTTGTACGGTTTTAAAAGAATAATTTTTATATAATCATAATCATGCATTTCGGGTTCACTCTCCCTGGTTATTATATTAATCTCATCTAATGGCATTAGGTTAATTAATTAGTTGACCCACTCTTTTTTATCAATCCCCGTTTGCACCATTTGCTTTTCATACATAGCCAAGTATAACCTAATATTATTCATACTATCATATTTTGTTAATAATCTAAGCAATTCATATTGCTTACCTGGATTTGTCCTTGTGTTCACATCGATGTGTTGTCTTGAATTTTTTTGTAGTTGTATTTTCTTAATCTCAAACTCTCTTTCGCGATCTTTTTCTTCCATTTCTATTCTCCATTTTCTCTCTTCCGTTTCCCTTTTCAGTTTCTTTTCTTCGATGTCTGCTTGTGCTTTTTGCTTCTTCTCTTCTCTTTCCACTTCTGCTTATAAAATCTTCATCGTAATCCTTCCAGCTTTTAATCAGCTTCATTAGGACAGGGATTGTCGATTTTTCTGGTGGTTCAATTCCGCATTCCTTACAAAGATTTATTAGATCAATTCTTTTAGCTTTATTCAAGGATCCCATGTTTTTCAAAGTTGTACAGGTATAAATATGATTACGGTTTTTACACTTGCCTTGTTCATTCACAATCCATCTTTTGACGCTGGCAATTAACAACAATTTCTTTTCGATTAATATTTGACTATCTATTCCACTATTAGTTGTTTTTCCTTTTAAGATTCCGTTGCGTAATATTGATTATTTATTCCACTGTTAGCTGCTTAATATCCCGGCATCGAGTCCTTATATTTGTAATAAGATTATATGTAAAATGTTAATTTATAGTTGACTTGAATAACTAGACGTTGGAATAACAACACATACACTTTAATACAATTATATAAAGATAATGTTACACCACAGAATACAGTAATAATTCAGTACATTTCTCACTTAAAACCCATAATATACTTCTTTCGAACAATTTGATTAGGCCTAACAGTGCCTTCCTTGGCATGTCATAAGCCGATGCTTCGTGAATAATATAATTTTATAGACTGACTCTTTTCTAATTTTGAATATGTCCAAACCTTGATCTCATGATCCTGAATTTTCATATTTCGTGTTTTCAAATCATGGATAATAAAAATACCACAGCGTCAGTTAATTTGCTGATCATGCACGTCAAAAGAAAATAAAGTATGTTTAAATTCAAATCCTACATATCTAATACAGCCCTGATTATCCGCGGAATTGGGTGGTAAGGGCACCGCGGATAACAAAAATCGCGGATAACCCGAAAAGGACTGAAAATGGGGTGCAAACACGAAACAAAAAAGAAAATTCAACATAAAAACGATGTTTTATTTTACAAAAAACGTAAGAAAGCGATTAAAATACATACATATGCACAGTACATTAAAAACTATTGCTTTAAGTCTAAATCACTAAAATAAAGAGCAGGAAACAAGAAACAATGCCATACGTACTGCACAAAAAGAGCTGAGTTACATCTTTTCAAAAAAATCAGTCACTTGCTTTTGCTTTTTGCTTTGGAAACAAATTTCTTTATTCTGAATTGTAAGCTATTTTTTTTTTTCTTGTATGGAAAATTTTTTATCTCGAAAATAAAGTTATTCTTGATATGTTCTCCTGGAATTTATCATAATAGTCTTATTTAACTGTGAAATATTTTAATTGCTGTGTTTACGTTTGGCTAATAAAATCAAGAAAAGACATCAAGACTTTATATCTGATATTTCAAACATGGAAACCGAATCTAGACATATTCTTCTATTACTTTCGAATACATGAACTTTTCTGTTTATATTTATTAGTAGAGCTTATTGTATTTTCCTTGCTGTTGGCTTGAATAATAATAATAATAATAATAATAATAATAATAATAACAATAATAATAATAATAAAAATTTCGCTTCGCGGATAAACCGCACCTCAGATCGTCCGCTCGCGGATAATGGAGGCTTTGCTGTATAATATATTTTATGTCAATGGAAATTACCTCAATGTTCCAATCGACAGGCGTTTTTTTTTGCTTTTTAAATAAACTGATTTTAGAAGCTTGAATATGAGAAAATATTTTTGCATTCCTCGAAATTTTCTTTAAAAATAAAATTCAATCACAATATTATTTTCACTATCTATTCAAATAAAAGTTAATTTCAATTTGGAAATGATGTCATACAAAGAAATCTAATAATCCCTATCATTATTCCTTTCTCCCTCTTTAACCTACAAAAATGGAGAAATTTGCTTGTCATCATTACATAAATGTCATTAAAATTACGAAAAAATTAATATCTCGAAAACTAATTCAAATTTTAAAATTCTAAGACACCCTTTTGACATCCTCGGTTTTGAAAATGATTCAGATAGAGTCGAAACATGTAAACAGTCGAATAAAAATATTTTTACTTTGTTTAAAATTTAATCTTAAAATTTTTAGCAATTAAAAGAAGTATATACTTAAATCCTCGTTATTAATTTTTTTCAGCTGATAAATTGTGTAGCTCTTTATTCTTAGTATTGTTTATAATAAAAGGAAGAAATAACCCTTAAAACATAAATTTAACTTTTTTATGATTATTTTCTTTTGCCCGTTATAGAAACTGTTTTCTTACTTATATCTAGAATACTTTTAAAGAAAACAGAGCAAACTTAAAAGTTACGCTTTTTAATGGATTCAATTAAGAAAACATTATAATTTTAATTAGTTTTTCACAAGTAATTAAAACTTTTACAATGAAACTTTTTTATTAAGTGAAGTGCTTCTGTAACTTTCTGAAGAACAAATATAGACTTCTTTATTTGCATAGAAAAAGTAATACTGAAATCATGGCTTTTCATGCGAATATATTTCATGAAGTTCATTTAAATATTTAAAAAAAAAAAAATTGAAGTTTGAATAACAAACTCTGCAATTGAAATTACTTCTTTTGATAATTGTTTCTCAAGAGGTATGTTTATTCCAATAAACTAAATAAAAAATGAAATGTGCTAAAAGTATTTTGTGAATTTTTGAATAAGAAATAAATATTTTGAATATGGAGGCACGTTTGAACTAAATAAATAACAGTTTATCTTGGTTGATATTTAAAATAACATTAAATAAATGTGTTTACGAAAAAATATCAGACAAGTTCCGATTTTATTATGCTTATATTTAGAGATTTTTTTTCTTTAAATCTAAATTACATTTTTATTACTGGATTTGAAAATCCTTTTTTCGCTTAGAAAAAGTCCAGATTTCAAATTTATTACCGAAAAGATTACATTGATTTCCGCTTCTTTACTACTATTTTCACGTATGTCACGTGTGATACAAACAAAAACACAGTTTTCTTATGTTTTATTCTGTGCTTTATCTTCTTATCCTTTTTTTATTATAAATTGTACACATGTTTATAACTTACTTTATATATTTATTAACTTTCGAATAATGCAAATTCTTTTATAAATTTTCCCCCTTTTTTTTTTTTTTTTTTTTTTTTTTTTTTGTCTCTAACTATGAAATGTTTCTAGTCATAATTGACTTTGAATTTTATTTGAAAAATATTTAAAAATTTCTTGATTTTGTTAATTGCTTCTACTGGATACACGTTATATTTCACCCAATTTATCATTCTTAAACCTTTTTAAAAATGCATAAAAGCAGGAATGCAGTTTTATGATTTTCGTAAAAAAATTCCTCATTTGGATAAAAATAAAAGAAGTATCCGAATTTAAAAAAAAAAAGTATGACACAAATTTACAATAAAAAAAAATGTAATTTTTGGATTTGAATTATAAAATTCAGATTAAAACTAGTGCGTCGGGTACCACTTTTGCAGAAAACTTGACTTTTACTGTACGCAATTTATGATGCTATGTTGCAATCTGCTTATTGAAACTTCAACGTTTAATTTAAATAGTATATAGTATGAGTAAAAAGCTTTATTACAAAAAATTAAATGTGTACGCAATTTATGATGCGATGTTGCAATCTGCTTATTGAAACTTCAACGTTTAATTTAAATAGTATATAGTATGAGTAAAAAGCTTTATTACAAAAAATTAAATGTGTTTAGTGGTTTTTTTTTTCAATGGACCTTGAGAATCAGGATAGATCATGGACTCCACGCAAAGTATATGTTCGTGTATAGAATTTAGAACTGTTGTGAAAGGTTTAAAAAAAAATCCAAATTTGGTACCTAAGTGGTATGGAGAGGGACCTAAATATCACACCTGATGATTATCTTTTTGTTTTTTGATCGTGTGATGTTAGTGGTTATAACATAAGTATAAAACAATAAAGACCTTATGTACCGAATACCTTCTCAGTGTTACTACAGCTCATATTCAAAATATTAAAATAATTACTTTTTTTTACAAATTGAAAATATTTGTCTGTAATTTAATGTCTTTTAATGCATATATGCAAACGATAGTTTTATTACGAATTTATTGTTGATTAAACTTATTTATTATCTTAAAATTAATATCATTTTTGAAAAGATTAATTGAAAAAAAATATTTTGAAAAGTCAAAATATTAGAATATTTATTCAAGTGGTCCAAAATATTAGAATATTTCACATTAATTCTCCTTTAATTATCACCTATTCATAACTGGTGGCATAATTGATTAAATTCAGATGCTTTATCTTTCATAACAGCCTACATGAAAGATACTTGACTTTTACTGTACGCAAGTATCTAATTTTTTTTTTTTAATTTTTTTCAAGGATTTTAAATAATATACAGATGATATTATTTAAAATCAGTATTCTTTTTGCAGTTTGTTTGCCTTTTCGTCTTAAAATGGGTCGTGTGAGTGGTATTTTTGAATCTATTAAACTTCGTATGGTTTATTTGTTCCGGCATAGTAAAAATCTATGTTATATAGCGAATTATTTACATTGTTCGCAATAAAGCGTTTGTAAAATACTAACACAATATTAAAAAAAAAATGGAAAATTTCAAAATAATCGCCGAAATGGCGGACGAAACCGAAAACATCTGATAGAGATGACAGGAAACTGAAGCGTATAGTTAAGAAAAACCGTTTTAAAAGTGTGCGTTTCTTGCACCGAAAAGGGAAAGAAGAAGGAGTTCAAGTTTCTACATCGACAGCATTAAGAAATCTCCATAAATTTAAGTTTGAATCTCGTGTACCAAAAACAAAACCTTCCATTGACTGCAAAACAAAAGCAACAATTGCAAAACTCTCAAAACTGCATGGAGCGAAGAAGATTGGAAAAATATATTATTTAGTGGTGAAGGTATGTTTTGTGTTTCATGTGGTAATCAAGGTATTCGAGAATGGAGAATGAAGCAAGAAGCATTTGATAATGAATGCCTTAAACGTTCCGTAAAATTTGCTGCTAGTGTCATGGTTTGGGGTTATATGTGTGCAGGAGAACCTGAAAAGTTATGCATCGTCTACGAAAAGGTTAAATCTCAGATATAACAAGAAATTTTGTAATATTACATACTTCCATCATCAGAAAATGTATTTGATGATGATTTCATTTTTTAACAAGATTTAACCTCGGTGTCAACTAAGAATTGGTTCCGCCAACGCAACATTAAGGTACTTCATTGGCCTCCAAACTCACCAGATCTTAAACCCATTGAGAACTTATGGTGTACGACGAAGAAAAAAATTCCAAGAAAATCCTCCTTTAAGTAAAACTGAGTTAGTGGTACGTATAAAGTCTATTTGGGCTAATATTGACAGAAATGTTTGTAAACACCTTGTATACAGTATGCAAGATCGATTGTACGATGTTATGAAAGATAAAGCAGATGCTACAAAATATTAACTACTATTTACTTCATATTCATAAGGTAATATTGTTGCGTAAAATAAAATATTCTAATATTTTGAACCAATCTAAATTTTATTCTAATATTTGATGTGTTTAGAAAGCTGTATACGTAATTTATTGTATTGTATTTTATATTTTGTAAATGTTAAAATCTTATCTAAACATTCCAGATTTAATTTATAAGACATTTACTTGCATTTACTTAGTATCAAAAATAAATAAATGAAAAATAACTTTTTCTCATTACTTTTTCTCAATTATTCTAATATTTTGAATATGAGCTGTACATGTCAGATGTCGATACAGGTCTTTTTTACTTTCTTCGATCTTTACAAGAAGAAAGTATTGGATTCGTGAAAAATTTCGACTTCCTGTTTTCGACGGATTTACACGTTTTAGGGGTCAGATATTCCAAAAAACATGTTTTTACAAAATATCTGTCTGCGACTGTCTGTCTGTATGTATGTGACACAAATTTTGTGGGCGCTCTATCTCAAGAACTAATGCACGGAATTTAATAAAAATTACTATTCGCTACTAAACCGTTTTAAAATGTTATTAACTATTTCGTGCAGATTACTTTCGGTATCAGGTGGATTCGGGCGGTGATGACAGAAAATATTTTGGGTTCATTAGGGCTCAGATCGTCAAATCTCGTCGGGCTCAAGCACAGAAAAAAGAGACTGAATTCATCTTTATTTCATGTGGTCCACAAATTTCTGGTCCTCTTCTACAATACATATTAAAAGATTCACCTGATTCTTATTCAAAGAACGCTGCTGATCAAGGATTAATTTCTAGCAAAAAAAGTACCGGATATCTAACATTCTCAGTAATAACAACTAAGTACATGCTCTCGTCCTCCCACCCACATATTTACATTTGATAAATTATTTGCAAAATTTTAAGTAATTTCGCCTTCAACAAAAATATAAATTTAATACATTTATACTATACTTATATGCATTAATGTATAATAAATTTTAATAAATAAAGCAAAAACATTAAACTTAGGAGTGGGTAACTTTCAGAAAACGCTATTCGCAAAGGTATTCCTTGTATAAATCGGTGGGCTTCGGTGTGCGCTATTTATAGGTCCCAGTGGGTTACGACTAATATTTAAGTAATTACTAAACATAAAAAACTATTGCAGCTACGTTGCAAATTAAGCCCCGCTTGGAGCTAGAAACTTGAACAAAGAGAATATTTAAAAACACACACACACACACAAAAAAAAAACCTACCCACAGATTAAAAATGACAGATAAATTTGCAATTACTACTGGCATTCCTCATCGCCGTTCTGAAACCATAAAGAAACCACTGTGACTATACTTGCAACGCTAGATTGATGAATGCTCATATGTATGGTCACTACATCATTTATGTAAGTGCTTTGGTAGGAAAAAACGCAAAAGATTAGAGATGGGAGAGAAATGAAAATATAATTTAGGTTGGGTTGATTTTTGACAGTCAATTATCTACTCGAGGGATACAGGCCCGGAGGGGGAGGGGGAGTGCCCTTCGCCGGGGCAAGACTCCACTCGATCTTACAGGCTGTAACAAAAGCGCGAAACACAATAGGAGCGCAGGAATCAAAATCTAGTTCCGGCTGTGGCTGCTGCAAGAATTTGGCACTGCTCGCCAACCCCAGTCAAGGGTGGCTTCATTCGATCTTGTTTGCGTTTACTTAGACTTTGCCCATGATTTAGTTTTAAAATTTGGATTATTTATTTTATTTCCTGGACGTTATAGAAGAAGCTATTCCATTTCTGAAAACAATAGGAATTATGAGAGTTCTCTATGAATTTATTTATCGAAAGCTTCTAAAATGCCCATTATCGAAAAAGAAATATCATTTGAATGAGCACAACCAAAATTTGTGCTCATGTATTTGCAACAAAATAATACCCATAATTTTTTTAAATATGGCAAAAGATATAACTGATAAAGCAAATTCAAAATTCTGGCAACATTCTTTATCTAGACAATTTTTAAAGTTCACATAAGAATATTTTACGCATGAAATATTCACTGAAATATAAATACGTAAATATAAATAAATAAAAATGTTCTGTTTTTGTTCACTTTTTAATATTCATATTCATCTCTATGTAAAATATATAAGTGTGTTTCATATAACCATTATTTTTGTATTTCTGCTTCATCTGTAATATATTTTAGAGATTTGCTCATTGTACACAGTTGCTCATTAAAAGATATATTTTTAAAATAATTTATACTCGTGTGATCAATAAAATGAATTACTTTTCTATATTTGAATGCACAAACATTTGTTTTCCTTTTGTAATTGATATGTTGTAAAGTGATTTTTTTTTTTCGGTATTTGAATGGAAAAGCGTCTGTTTCCTTTCTGTAATTGATACATTGTAAAGGGTTATTTTCTGTATTTGAATAGAAAAAATTCCTTCTATAATTGATATATTGTGAGGGATTTTTTTTTTTCAGAAAGTTATTCTATTAATGGAAACACAGTAAGAAAAGTTCAACTTTTTTTTTTCTAGTACAAATGATAAATTAATTACATATAGTTAAAAAATAAAGATTTTTATTAAAACACATTTATTCAACTACTAAATTTGTTGATTAGATTAAAAGAGATAGAGGTTATGTTACAGATGATGTTAAGTACAATCTATTTCAAAGTGCATCTGTAGTTACGTGGAGAAATTAACTTGAGATCTTTAAAAGCGAGAAATTTGTAAATTGAAAGGAAAAAATGAAGTGGAAGTTGGTTTAAACTAAATACCTTTTTTTCCCTATCTCATGGCAGTAACAAATTGTTAATACTCCTTACATACAGGATGATTTTAAAAAAAAGGGGATTAACAAAGCTAAATAAGAAAATATTTCTAATGTTTAAATGTTCTGTGTATACAAATAGAACATTATTCTTCAAAACATATAAAATTTTGTCCTTAGATTATTTAATTGCACTTAATTCTGTCATTTAATCAGATAAAAATAAGCGGAGTATGATGCATTTCAGCCCTTTAAATCGTATAAATGAGGTGGGCAATCAGCGCCATCTATCGATTCTTTTGGCCCTTTAATGATTCCAGCGAAAACTGGTGTTTGTTAGGGCCGTATACAGCGCGTTAAAACGAAAGATCGAGTTGGGCCGTGGCCGGTGTCTTTCTAAGGGAACCTAACCCGTATTTATGCATGGAAATCCATGGTTCAAAGGAAAACACGAAAACTCCGAACGATTAGGCCGACAGGCACAATTGGATTCGAAACCAGCACCTCCCGTCTACCAGCTTCGAGAGCAGAACCACTCGGCCACTGGTGGTAGAGGTCTGCACGGGCCGGAATTTCCAGGCCCGGGCCCGGCTTGTCCTGAACGATAGCTATCTTGGCCCGGTCCGGCGCGGTGTAAAAATTGGAAGTTCGGCCCGAGCCCGGCCCGAGGCTGGCCCGGCCCGTTTGCATTTTTACAGTTCTCGACCCGGCCCGGCCCGTACAAAAATCAGTGAAAACAGGCCCGACCCGGCCCGACAGAATTTCCAAAAAAAATAAAAATTCGTTTTTTCTCAACATACAATTACGATTCTTTTAATGAATACTACATACATATTTATGGGAACATTTTGCAGTATATTTTACATTACTATGATGTTCGCAAAACAGAAAACACACAATAATAAACATTAACGATTACTTACAGTGTTTTAGTCATCGTGTCTACAGACATTTCAAAATGGAAATAATGATTCATTAAAAGATTAATGTAGTTCATCAGAATAAAGGATTAAAAACATGATAACTTTTGAAGCTGTATAATAAAAAGTAGATTTGTGAAAATATTTCTCTCATTTTTAAGGCTTTTCTCAAATCCAAAGGAGCTACATTTCGACACATTTATGAACTCTTTTCTTTTCGGAAACGCGTAAGATAGGCAGGTATTGTAATTCAGAAGCTATGTAAATGTCGTTTTTTTTCATAGATAAAAGCTATATATCTTTCTGAAAATACTGTCAAAGTTAGCATTTTGAATCGAATTTCCGGAAGCGATGGCACAGGAAAGGAGAAAAACGTACAGTCACGTGACAGGAATCTCTCTTGTCTCTGTAAGTAATTTATCAAATATGGAAAAAGCTATTCGTTTCCAAATGCCTTCAATAGGTAGGCCTGTCAATTTTATGCCTTTATAGTTAAAACTTTTGTCAGAAAATGTGTCTGAAAGCTTCGCATTGTTGAGCAGTGAATATGAGAACCACCTTAAGGTATATTTCCAAAGATACTGTTAAGAGAAGTTCATTATCACTACTACAAAACACAATGACTGTTCTACACATCCTGAGATCGATTAAGACCAGTTTCGTCCTGGCACGAGTCTGCTGAAAAAAAAATTAAACTCGGAATCAGAAATCTTGCAACTGTACGATGCCGATCTCTACGATAGACATGTTACATTTCTGTATTGATGTTGTTAAACTCGCATCGGCTCGTGACGCACATTTATACTTCTCGAGAAAATTGAAAATGGCTCGTATTTTATCTGCTTCGCTTAAATTCCTATATCGGGCCGATAGGCCAGATTAATTTTTTTGCCGGCCCGGCCCGTTTATTTTGTCTGTCGGCCCGGCCCGGCCCGTTGAAAAAATTGTCCTAATTCTGCCGGCCCGGACCGGCCCGTTTGAAAATTCGCCTTCATTCCGCCGGGCCCGTGCAGACCTCTAACTGGTGGGGCCAAAATATAATTTAGCCTCCGATTTTTTAAAACGCTGTTCCACTGGGCTCCGGAGCGCAGAATTTATGAGCTCCGGTAAATTCCGACCAATATTAAAATATTCACTAAAAGCAAAGAAGTACCGGAACTGAGTTCTGGCGCAAATCAAGCACTGCTGCTGATGATCTGGGAGCACTGATCATCTGGGAGCACGGCAGTGCGTCCGCCAAGTTCGCACAAGCCGTAAGCTACCTTTTCCTGAACCATTTCGGCATACTTTTCACCCCCTCATAACGTCGTTTTAGGGAGAGATATAGAAATTTTTCTTTTATACACACGTTCGTATGGTCAAACTGAACTAAGGTTCCACGATTTCATGTTTCTATATTTAGTAATTTTCGAAGTATTAAATTCCGAAAAAGCGCTTTTTTGTCACTGACTCACTTCGCATCATCAAATAACTAAGGTACTTCTAAAAGTCATAGAATCATGAAATTTCACAAGTAAGTCGGGTTTGTAGCACAATTAACCAGAAAAATCTGAAAACACAGAATTTCCGCCTCTAAACCCTTCATACAGGGGTGTTCATTTGGCCGTAAACAGTTCCTACGCATTCAATTGTGCCAATGTTGGTCGCCAAAACTTGATTACAGAGCTTTGAAGGCGGTCACGTGATTTCAAGCAGAATAACATTTTATATATATGCTTTTCCAAAGATGTTTGTTAAATAGAAAAAATGAATATACCTAAAAATTTTAATCAGTATAGGTTATGATATATTTACGATATTAAAACAATAAAACATTTAACAAAATATAACCGCAATTCGGTACGTTTCCGATATGGTAGCCTTGGCGAAATACAGAAAATAGCCTTGACAAGAAAAGAAATTTGATAATAACGTATTTTCTGGCAACCTATTTACTGTGTCATATACACAAGAAATTTTTTCCATATGTATACAATTTATTTAATGTAAGGAACCCGTTTATTTATTTTTATATACTAACATAAATAATCTGTATATAAAAAATAATATTTTATACATGTATAAATAAAATGTTTATATGTATATAAATACATATAAATAACACAAAAGTTCATCAGGTTTCTTTTCGTAGTTGTTTATATCATTTGGCAACATATCTCAGTTTCTGAAGTCCGAATTGAGCCAAGATATTTAAAAAATGCCAAGGTCCCTATAGTGAAAAAATATCTTAATTCCACATGAAAGTTTAAAAATCTCCTTTTAATTAAATAAAATGTGTAACTAATAAACTATCTTTAACGATGTGCGACAGATGCGACGTCCGAAGTCCGCTGCTAATGTTATTATATTGTATTATTAGCCTATTTACTGTTAATTTATTGTTAATTTTAAATCTGTAAAAGAAAGATTATAGTTATAGAAGAGATATGTTGGTCGCCAAAATCCGATTACAGAAAATTAGCCTGAGTTATAAAGGTGTTACATGATTTCAAGCTGAAAGAATTTTTATATACTTTTACAAAAATCTTAATAAGGCAAATCTTTCAGTTTATCTGTCCATCTTTCTATCTTTTACTTCCTTAAAACAAATTTTATTAAAGACCGGGAGACGTCTGCACAGATCATCGCCTCATCGAGTTGACGGCTGAAATTTTAGGATTAGTTAAAGATCGATTAGCGTATTGAAATGTAACTGGTCTGCCAAATCATATCTTTGTGGAAACCACCTACAGACCCGATTTTACGGGTTAATTGGTGGATTTTCCATTGTGTTTTCCTGCACCCATTCCTCCATGTTTCCAAACTTTTGGATGCAGAAAAATACAATAGTAAACCTATCAGTTAACCACTAAAATTAGGTCTTCAGGTGGTTTCTACCAAGATATGACTTAACAGAGCAGTTGCATTTAAATATGCTAATCTAGTTTTAACTAATCCTAAATTTCAGCTGTAAACTCGATGAGGTGATGGTGTGTACAGACGCCTATTATAAATGTCGGTATTCTAATCTCAATGGCACTCTGCTCAATCTGGCAATTATCCCTACTATTTATGAAACACTATTCCTTTAAGTGCGTTTTAGTGATGTTAATGAACTTATGCATATGCATCATACATATTATACATATGCATATAATACGTAATGCATTTGCATCATACATATTATAGGTATGTGTATAACATAAAACATATGCATCATTATGACGTCAGAATAAACAAAACATTTTTTTGCCGCCAAATTTGAAAATTGACATGATATATTACCAAATTTGGCGAAACTTTGCTAAATGTCGCCAAGCTTGGCGAATATTTGACGCTAGTGGCTATTTTTCAATAAGTTAATTATTAATGCCAGCCATCTATTTTTATTTTTCCGCATATCATCTGAATATTTAAATGATATAACGTACTAATATTTCCAAAGTGCTAATAGTTTCGTCACTGCCCAAAACCTCTGCTATTGTTATTATATTGTACTGTTATTATACTTACTGTGACTATGTTGTTAACCTTTACACAGCTAAAACATCTGTATTATATAAAGAGAATTTACGGAAACTATTAAAGCATTGAAACTGCCAGTTCTCCTTATGATTATTATAATTCTATAATATGTAATCTGTTAATCAATATGTACGTTAGAATGAATCTTCTATAATCCGGTTCCTCGCCTTTTAGTTTTCGGGTTTCGAGTAAAATTAGCTAAAATCTTAAAACCATGGCACATTGACTAATTCTTCAACACCATCAGATGAGAAGAATGATAGATTTTCGAATGGATCATGGCAGTGAGCCGGTAGACCTTCTATTTTTCCGTAATCGAGTCTATTGAAAAGGTTAACGTGAAACAAAAAGATATTAGCATCAATATGGTTTAATGCAAATACAGATATTGTCAAAGGATTTCATAAGAACCATTTCACTTGTACCCAGTCGTATCAGTTAAAATACAATAATTGGCAGTGAGCTCAATTAGAAAAATTACTTAATAGGATTAAAAATTTCCGCATTAGAGAACGAATCGTAACTGCTAAGGAAGCATGCATAAGTGAGTTAAGAGATATTTGTCACGAAAGATGAAATACATAACAACACAAAATATATGATGTGCTTCCATGATCGTAAAGAGTTCTTGATTTCTCTATCAAAGGCTTCCGAATTGGCGAAAGAATGGACAAGTAAATTAAATTATGAATTACAGTAACATGATGCAACGTTTAACATGGAAGTAATACGGTAAATACTGCTTGCTAGAGGCGGCTAGTACTTTAATATAAAAAGAAATAAAGTATATATTTGTAAAGCTCGATAAAATAAATTTAGGTATTTTTATGTTAGCCGGGCGCAAGTGGCAAATCGCCAAATACTGTTCCCAACTCCATTGTTCAGACTGCATTCATTTCATTTAAAGATATATACTTTTCAGTCATCTCATTTAAAATAGATGCATTTCCCTCATTTTATTTAATAGAATATTTAACATAGAAATAAATAAATAAATAAATTAGAAATAATAAAATATACCAAAATATTTTATTTGAAAATCAAAGCATTGTTTCTAATTTACACATGTGAAAAATGAAAACTGCTATTGGCGAAAAAACAAAAGGCTAATGAGGAGATTTGCTCCCGGCTAACATAAAAGTAATGAAATTTAAGTTTTTTCATATTAATATAGTTTAGAATAACAAACTTGAAAAATCATACAAAAAGTAGTGATATCTCAACAAAAAGTTTTCGGTAAAAAAAAAAAAGTGCCAAGTTCTCCTTAATGTTTCGGCCAGAAAAAGTAGTGATATCTGAAGTTCGCACAAGTTAAAAGCCAAACATCCCAAATCTTTCATTGAAAATGGCTTCCTGCGACTTGGCCGTTAATGCCTTCGTGAGAGTTTTTCAAATTTTCAAATATGTACAAATGAGCTACATGCCAACTACATTTTTTGATTATTTTAGGCATTTTGTGACACAGAATACAGAAATAAAATACACATTTGAAACAGCATTTAAACAACTTCAGTCTATTTAAATGCTTAGAAGTTAAAAATAACAAAATATTTGTATTCAGGAGATAATATCCCTAATTGCTAAAACATAATTAATATCAACTTATAACAGTTTATAAATCGAATACCTCTTAATGTTTGCAAACAAACTAAAATAAATGTTCAAACGAAAAAAATATCTTTCGTCAATACACAAGATTTCAATATTATTCAATAAAATATAATGTAATTTATTGTGAGATTTGAAGTAAGTAAATTTGTTTTATTTCTTGGGTTTTACGTTAATGACTTTAGCTTTTGACCGTACAAAATGGCAATTAAACCGCAAGTGGACTAAATGATCTGTAATCAAATCTAATGTTTGTTGAAACTGAATGGTAGTTATCAGAAATATTTTACTTATAATGTCTTTATGTGAATTTGCCTCTTTGCATTCTAATATTACTTTTAATATTTAAATAATTCATAAATGCGTAATTTCCAATCATTAATTTTGAAATGCTGTAGAAGGCATTAACGGCCAAGTCGCAGGAAGCCATTTTCAATGAAAGATTTGGTATGTTTGGCTTTTAACTTGTGCGAACATCAGATATCACTACTTTTTCTGGCCGAAACATTAAAGAGAACTTGGCGCTTTTTTTTTTTTTTTAATCATTTTTAGTGTAACATAAACAATGGTGCCCTTTAACTATTCAATCAATATGGACATTCTGATAAAAAGTTTTTAAACTGTTCTTTCATACAAAGAAAAGTAACATGTCTTTATTGATTGTACTAGGATCAGAGGAATAGAATACTGCAATTTATTGCTGGATATTTATTCATGAAAATGCAAAATCATTACATAACAGAAAACTAAAAAACGCAACTTTTTTAGCAAAAGAAACACGCAATATATACCTTTGGCTAAGAAAGATGAAGAATTCAGATCGACTGTAATGTTTTCTATATGTATAGGGTAAACAGGGGCTTGTTGACCATTTTTCCTGCAATATATTTTTGTAATTTGATTAATTTTAATTTTATTTTTTTAGTTTGTACATCCAGCGCATGTTAAAGCATAATCACGTATGATAAAATTTGAAAATTATTAATTAATAATTTCTATTTGAAGCTCAGAAGGACATGAAATCACTGCTCCAATCTTCGCCATCGAAGAAGGTTGGCCCTCTAAATCAATTTGATTTTCGGATAGAACCTCGATGAACAGAGGTTTCTGTTAACCGAGCCGATAACGAAGCTTGATTTTGTTTCCAGTGACTATGTGGCCCTATTGATCACCATGTGCAATGTGGTATCAGACAACTACATCCCCAAATCACTTGACTGGTGACAGTGTGGAGGATTTCCTTTTTACATTTGTTGAGCTGTGAAACATGACTTTATATATTTATTTTTCTCATTTAAAAAAATGTTCTATTATTTTTTATTCTAAAAGATGTTACATTCGCGAGCACGTCGGGTTTTTATATACAATTTCTATTAACCGAGATTTCCGATATCCGAGATAGTAGCGGTCCCTAGCTCTGATAATGAAGGTTGCACTGTACTAGCAAAAAACAAAAAAAGAAAAAATACATAGAATATCACATATTATTTTAGTATATAAAAGATAAAAACGATAATTAAATATATTTTGTTCAACTTTAGCTCAGGGTTTCACAACATTTGACGTTGGAACCGTGACTGCTGCTACAGATGCCAGGACATTAGATGTAGGGATGTCCAGTTTTCTGCTATACTTGGGTTGTAGCAATGGCTGGAATTTCTGATTGTACTGAAATTTTTGATTGACTGAAGTTTCTTTTTCATTTCCAGTATCAAAATCTGGTTAGTCAAGTATTGAAGAAGGTATTAGAAGAGGTGGGCCAATATGTGCCGGATTGAACGGGGTAACTTGTCCCTTATGCCCATTTTGCTTTTTGATTGTCTTATAAAAATATTCTGTCAATATTTAAAATAACGGTAGGTAGAAAATAAACTCTGAAAAACGGTCTTTTAAATTCACAGAAGAGAAACTTTAATTTAGAAACAAATCAGAAACGATTATTTATAATTGCACAAAAAACCCATTTTCTGAGTGAAAATTTGCAGTTGCTTTTGTTAAATTGCTTCTTGACTGGTGACGCTGTTGTTGAAAGAAGACATTATAAGATACACCTTGTTCAGTTAGTAACGCCATCTACTGGATAGTTTGAAAGATATCGTGGATGGGCCAATGTACCCATATCGCCAACGTGCCTTGATCTACCCTGCATATAACTTTTTAAAAAATTTCAAACTTTTGTAACTTCATGACAAAGTCATAATTCCTTGTTTGCTAAAAGGTGTTATGGGGCTACTTCACTCACGCGAAAACACTTAACCGCTAATGTTATTCTTATGGGAGAATTTTTTGAAATATCTCGTTGTTATTTTTATTTATTTATTTATTTGAATTGGATAGCGGAGATCGATTGCTACAAAGACCCTTTTTTACTTTTTCGATTTAGTTTACAGGTTTTTTTTATGAGGGTACTTTCAATATGGAAATTTTTTTTCCGAATAAAAAAAATATCTTTATAAAGAAAACCTACAAACAAAATCAAAAAAGTAAAAAGTAAACATCGATCTATGCTACCCAATGAAAAAAAAAAAAACCTTTAATTGTGAGCAAGATATTTAAAAAAAAATTCTCCCATAGGAATAAGTTTAGCGAGCAGGTGATTAAAGTATTTTCTTAAATAAAAACCATAAAAGCAGTAAAAAAGTTTAATAAACTGTCTACATGTTTCGGCTTCATTGAAACTTTCATCAAGATAAATAAGAATATTCTACAGTTACAATACTTTCATACAAATGTAGAATATTATTGTTTGTTTTCATAAAGGCTTCAGTGAAACCTAAAGATGTTGAGAGTTTATTAAAAATGCTTTACTGTTTATATAATTTTTATTTACCATCTTTTAGTAATTAATGAAGTACAATTTATTTAATTGCTATTCTTAAATTCAACAGTTTATATACATGAATGTAATGCATTTTGACACAGATTTTGAAAAACATGGTTCTTTAAAGGAACTAATTGAGGTCATTTTTGAATAAGCATTCCAAAAATGTGTGGAATCTGTTTAAATTTGAGAAGAGTTTTTACAAAGGTAAATTTTGTAGACCTGCGTAATGCCTTGTTCAAATTATTTTTATTCTTATAATATCTATCACTCTTCTGCATTGCACAGGTTTTATACTGAACAGTACATATTTTATTTGGTTTACATTGATATAAGCTAAATAAAACGAATTATTAAATTTATAATATTTTGAAGTGTTTGGATAAGTTATACATACCCATTCTGCATTAATTATTCATATGTTATAAGGTGTGTAAACAACGTTTCACAAATTCGTTAATACAACACGTAGTGTCAAGAGTTTAGAAGTCATAGCTCTAACTGTCATTGAAACTCTCAAACAGATCAAAGATTAATTTACTTCATTTAAATTACGAGCATATGACAGCAAGTCTAATGGTCAATTTTAAATGAAATAACAGAATAAATGAAAGGGGGAGATAATCTGTTCTAAATCATAATAGCATTCTTTTAACATTAAACCTTCATTAAACTGTCTTCATTAAAATAATTAAATTTTGAAACGTTTGATTTATTGAATTATAAATAATTAATTTATTAAATTAGGTAAATCAATTTATTAACCTCAAAATAATTTTTTTTTTGTCACAAGAAATGAAATACTTGATCCTAATCAAATTTTTCAGATTGAAATCTAATATGAAAGTAGTAAATCTCCATCACCTTTAGTATTTTTGAGACTCATACATTAACCTTGAAAAAAATGTTTACACGCATACATGATATTAATCACCTTACCTTAAATATTCGAATCGTTGACTTTCTTCGACGTTCCTCGGTGTTTTGCCATGATTTTCTTCATTGGAATATCTTTCTTCAATGCTGAATATTAATCAGCATGTACTCTTGTACTACATTACCCTTATTCCTCTTTTACATCGACCCATTCTCTTTTCCTTATCTTTATATGGTCTAGCACTTCATACGTGATCCCACGGTACTTTATGACATACGAAAAAAAATTAACACTTTTACTGAATTTCATGCTGATTTTTCAACTTGACTTAACAGATCTTTAAATTTCCCATCTCATTTTAGGGCCTACAAAAGATCTTTGGTTTATTTGAGTATCACTTATATGGGTGACCTTTTCCTGCAAATAATGAAATGAAGCACTGTTTTTATTCATTACCTTGAGAATGTGTTTCAACAGTCCTAACTTTATGCCAAGAAGACGTAGAATAATATTGTCGCAGTTACATAGTGTAGGTTTAAAAAAAATTTCTTGTCAAGTGTACATGATTCACACCTTTTTCATTCTTTTTGGATATAAAGATATTTTCTCCAAGTGTAAATGATTCACGCCTATGTCGTTCCTTTTTGATATAAAGATTTTGTTTCCCATGCTTTTCGATTCGCACAAAAAGCAACAAAATTTAACATAGCCACGCTGCAAATTCATAACTACCCTGGTTTTTGTACGTAAAAATTAAATTTGGCAAAAAATGAAGAGTGTAGGGGAGGTAAGGGAGGTTTGATACATAGGGAGGGTTGATACTCGTACATTGACATTTTTTTTTCAACAAAAGGCATAAACAGCCACTGTAACAGATGTAAAGGCTTCTTTTATTAGCAGACGCCATCATTAGCTGAGCTTAGCAGTGAAGAACTGACAACTTTTTTTTTCTTTTAACTTTGAAGATTTTTTTGAATGTCAATGTAAAATTTTTTTTTATGTTGATTTTCTTTCATAACTCTTATTACAGTGAAGATAATATCTTGTAATTATTTTTTTATTTGTAAAACACATGTTTGGGTGACTTTCACTAGAAAGCAGATTGGCATTTTGCAACTGCATTTATACAAAGGGATTGAAAATCCAATAAGGCATGATAGGGAGAAATGATACAGTAATGCTGGGGAGAAATGATACAGTAATGCTGGGGAGAAATGATACAGTAGTGCTGGGGACGGGGAGAAATGATACACTTGTTTATTTAAAATTTAATAGTTTTTTTTAAACTTTTAAACTAATATAGGACTATAATATTCATTATTGTTTTACAGCAAGAGTTACTGAAATTTGTATGATAGAACAAAGAGACTATTCATAGACATTATGTAGGTTACATAGAAAAGCAGTGCGATGACAGATGGTTAGTTCGCTTTGCTCGTCATGTAGAAGGAAAAAAGTTTAAATGGCTTGAAAGGGGAAATGTTTCTATAACTGACGAAGGGCAAATTGAAAAAACAAATCTACCCGATTTTACTTATAAAAATGATATAATTATCAGTTTTATTAAAAAACTATTTCAGGGGTAGTGGTATGTTTATGAAACAATTTAGTTTTATTTCCCAAACTCCACATTGGCACCAGCATTTTGGTAAAATATTTTCCATTTACTATGAAAGCGAAATATATCCCTTTTCTTATTTCTAATTAAATTTGTTGGTAAATTCCGGTGCTATTCATTTATTCAACACTTTAGCATTGAAAATGCTTTGCCCCTGAAAGGGTTAAAGGAATCTTAAATGTGCTAAATTTATGTTAAATTGTTTGCAAATCAGCAATGTTCACTTCATTTTTCCTTGCGGCTAGATCTCTAGGGCTTTTTTTTTCATTATTTATTTTCTAAAAAGTGTGCTAATAGGATTGATTAAATAATAGCAATAGGGGAAAGTGGGGATGAAAGGGACATTTTGTCTTTAAAAGCTTAAAAAATAATGACATTAAAAGATATCATTATCACGATTACGCCTAATCGTAGTCTAAAACCTTTGTTTTAATACTAGTAAAACCACTTATTCTCAAATACAGGAATTTAAAATTTGTACGCATTTTTATAAATTGGGAGAAATGTCCCTTTTTACCCCATTGTGGGGTATGAAAGGAACACTGTGCGGGGTTGAAAGGGACACACATAAAAAAACAATTTTATGTACTTTTTTTTTTTTTTTTTTTTTTTGTGGTTGCATTATTCAAAAATAAAAGATAATAATACACAAATAAACATAAAATATATTGCAACATATGATAAAACAAAAACAAGAAAAATTACTTGTTTTTAAGTCTACTAAACAAAAAACAACTTTAAGTCAAAAATTTTAAGAAAGATTTAGCTCTACTTTGTCTCACCACCAGTTATTGATTTAGGTAACTTTATCACAATATCGTTGATAATCACGTCCTTCATGTCAATAGTCTCAGTAAATACAAAGTGGTTTTATTCCTTTTGTTCTGAAAAAATGTACTCCGAATTCATTCCGAGTGCTTTTCAGGAGTTTGTGGATAAATTGCGACAGGAATGTTACCATAATTATACCATTACCTTTCGAAAATTTTATTGCCTTAATATTTGTATTGTTTTCATGATTATAAAATAAGAGAAGAGTAGGATCAGTTTTGGAACAACTAGAATATTAAGCTAATGCACAATTGCTTTTAAAAAAATTCTGCTGTCATACACCAACTTTGATGAGCAAGTCCAAGGCTTTAGGATGGGGCAGCTTCGAGCGTCAACTCTTTGTAATTCTTTCTTGTGAAAACGAATACTGTTGAACAGTGTTACCTGATACAGAAACAAAAGTGTGACAAGTTTACCACGTTCAGCTGATGTTGCGCCAGAAAATTGCTTTCACCACGTTTTGCGAATATATTTGATGGCTTGTGCTCTGTCATTAAACCTGTTTCATCACAGTTATATATTATATTCCGTGTGAATTTTTAGTGATTCATAACTGACTAAAGGTGTTTAAAAAATATCAACACTAGCATTGTTGAAACTTGCACTTCTTGTTAAAGAAATGGCTATAGGTTTTCATAAGAGAGACTATTCAATTTTGTTGATTAAAATCTTGGAAGCAATCATTTCCAGCATGCTTGTTTGTGTCCCAAGACAGGGACATATTTCAAGAATTCAAAGAAATTGAATACTCATATGCACAATTGTTAAACCGTAGTTCATATTAGATGCTTAGAGCAAATTTGAACCCAACTCTTTTTTTTGATCTTCACTAAAAACTTTTTTATTACCAAATGAGTGTATTGAAATTCATCTGCTTGTGCATTCTTAAATTGTAGAACAATTCTTTCTAAACAGGACTTTTCAATGCCGTAGGCTTTAGCTGCTGATCTAACAGACACTCCTTTGTCCTCTTCCTCAGATAAAGCACACATCATTTCTTCTTCAATAAATCGATTTTTCTAAAATTTCCTTTTATAATTTCTAAGCATATTGACTTTCTGATGATTTTTGGAAAAGGAAAAAATACCAAAATTGTAGGTATATGTTATTGTAATATTTGCATATTTTTGTTCTACATAGTAATACATTCATTCTTTCTACATAAAAAGCTGAAACCATAAATTAAATTTTACAAAACATAAATAATATTTTGTTTAAATAATAATAAACACGAGGGGTTGAAAGGGACCCCATACCCACCTAGCTAAATAAAAAATGTATTCATGCATGACAGTGTTTTAGCTAACAAAATATGCCGGTATTCATATAAAGAGCATACTTTATAGTGATAAATAACATAAATGTTATAATGCTAAACACAATATTAATTTTTTAGAGAAAAAAAGAAAAGCAAGATCAAAATTTACTTTTTTATATCAAAAACAAGTTTTGCTTTCACCACCTACAACGCTACCAATTACTGACGTCAGTTTTAAGGATTATTAAGACGGAACAAGTATCGCTATCGATTGAGACAAAGTTGAAAATTTCTGCATTTTACACGTATTTTCGTCCTAAAAATTTGAGTGTCTCTTTCATCCCTTGTCCCTTTCATCCCCAGTCTCCCCTAGTTTAAATATTTTTGCAAAAAACATTTCTGAAACAAAAATATATCAATGTCATTTCGTTTTAAATTTTACTTAAATATTTCAAGATTTATCATAAAAAATTGTATGACGCATAAATTGAATTGTCTGCATTTTTTTTCAATTTACATAACAGTGTATCAAACCTCCCTTGCTACTGTATTAATCCTCCCCAGTAATGGGGAGATTTGATACAGAAGTAACCATTCAAAATAATTGGGATATATTTTTAGAATGACTATTTTTTAAATTCACAATATTTTTAATAAATGAATAAAAGGTCACTTTATAAGAAAACACGAAAAATTTGTTTAAAAATAGCTTTCTAAGGGTTATAAAAAATTAGTAAAAAAAAAAGAAAAAGTATATCATACCTCCCCTACTATTTTTTTAAAAACACGCTTTTATGAAATAATAGCTTAATGTTAATTAATTTACGAATATGCGTTAGGAAAAAAATATAGAAATCATAAACAGGTAAGTTAATAATTCTTCTTTTTTTCCCTGTTGCCCTGTCTTAACAAAGAAATAGAGCAAAATTTATATATTTTTAGCCCCCGATATGCAATTTCTTTCTTCAAGCAAACAAAGCGTCGTCTCCAAAAAATAACGTTCCTTTGTATAAGCCAGCCGTAAAACAAAGCAGATATATATTGTACTGTTAAATACTCTACTGCAATTTTTTAAACTTCTAAGCGTCGCAAATTTTCAATTTTTAGACCGTCGTAACTTTTAAATGCAATCTGTTTGAAAACAGCATCTAAATTTATTTGTAAGATATTAATTTTTTTGTAGTTTTTAGTGCCATTTGTTTAATTTTGGCAATCCAAGTCCATTTCTGCAGAAAGTAAAGAAAAAATAGTTCGAAAATAGTAATTATATCTTTTTGTTACCATTTTCCCATAACTACTGAAAAAATCCCTGCCGGCCCGGCCTACAGGCGTAGGTAGATTTCGAAGTTAAGTATATTAATTGCACCAACAAAAACTAAATCATGAGTAGATATAAATCCACTTTAACAGTTTTATCTGACCGCTTTTGACGAGTTTTCATTTCATTTTTATATAATAGCTCGTTTTATCAGAATCATGTTAAGGCGGTATTAAAAAAAAAATTCTTTTCCATGCTCAACTACTCGAAATTTTCTGGCACATTTTCAGATTAATTTTTAATGGAAAAAATACGAAACTTGCTAACGTTATTTTTGAAAAAACTTATAAGCGACATGTGTTTTTATTTTTCTTTCAATTAATTGAAACTTGATTAATAAACAATTATTTTCTCAGAAAGGCAATATTTTTCGTTTCTAACACAATCGCTTCAGGAAATTCTGTACAAAATGCCCACTTTGACATCATTTTTTTGAAACATAATCTGCCTCTATCAAAAAATCGATCATTACGGTATATTATATAGTTTCTGAAGAAGAGAATCTATCAATTGGACGCGTTTGAGAGCAAAAATTAATTTAAAAATGAGTAAGAAAATAAGCAGTTTGGATTTGAATACATTCTTAATAAGATGATTTTTTTCTTCAACCGCTATGTATTTTTTATTTCTTTTAACTGTAAGAATTGGTCCTATCAAAAACATGTCTATATAAATGTTGAAGACAATATTAAGAAGATAAATGATAAATTCATGGGGATTTTGTATATTGTGAATTGACGGAGTAATGGAAATTTTTCTTCTTCATCCCCCCCCCTTTTTTTTTTCGTTTTTAATTTTTTTGCGGTACGAATTGGTCCTATCAAAAACTTGTGAATATAAAAGTTGTAGATAATATTAAGGAGATGTATAATAAAATTAATTGGATTTGGTATTTTCAGAATTGACGAAGTTATGAATTTTTTTCTCCCAAAAACCCTATTTTTTGAGCCCCTTGAGCCCATTTTTAATTTTATCAAAAATCTGTGATACATAAATTTTTGTACCTATTTTTAGAAGTAATAAAAACTTTAAACTGATTTGATACGTACAAAAATTAAGAAGTTATGGGGTGTTTTTCGGTTTTCACAAAACCCCTCCCTATTTCCACCCCCTTGATCTGATTTTGCCCATTAACGAAATTGACCGAGATTTTATGCTCCTTGATTTTATGTATTAAATTGGAAGAGAGTTGTGTAGAATTGTGGAAGTTATCGTGTCCAGAAGAAATATATATATATATATATATATAGATAGATAGATAGATATAGATATATAGATAGATAGATAAAGTTTTTTACTCAGGGTGGTTTTGGGTTCTAGGGGTCATGATCTGCAAAAAATTTTCAGAAATTCCAACATAGGAACGACGCCAATAGTTAGTATTTTATAAGAAATCTACCTAAAAAAAATGTAATTAAAATACGTGCTATTTTGAAAAAATATAAATGAATGATTTCTGATAAAACATGGAACTATTATAAACTATAATTAATTTAATTATCTATATTACAAACAAATGAAGGCATATGAATCAGTAGATAGCCGATTTTTTTTCTCGAATTTCTTGAGTGACATCTTTTTTTTTTTTTTTGGGGGGGGGGGGTTGTTTATTATTCAGCGCTAGGTTAGCGAAAAAGACAGGCAATCGCGGTGCATTCCTCGTATCTTTTTTTACAGACCGTTGGAGTCACGTGATATTCCAATGCACCAATGCAAGTGTACGCAAAGAGTATCACGTCACTCTAGCGGTCTGTAAAAAAAGATACGTGGGATGCACCACTCAGGGGCTTCGCTAAGGGTGGGTACAGGGGGGAGCCTCTCCCCCCAAAACATTCGCGAATGCTGTTACACTTGGCAACTTTACAAACTTAATTGGCAAATTTGTTTAAAACTTTAATCAAAACTATAATATACTTTCTATTTTTGAAAAGTTACAAATCTAATTGGGAATATTAATAAACTTTTTACAAATAAGAACGATATTACATTTTCTAATTGTGGTAACTTGGCAAAATAATAAAACTAGTTGACAAATACTGAAATTTGACTTGACAATTTAAGGTTCTGTCTCCCCCTGCCCCCCCCCCCCCCCCGAAGAAAAAGTTTTAGCGATGGCCCTGGCACCGCTATAGCCTGTTTTTTTCGTTAGCCTCGATTCAGCGATAGTGACGTTAATAGTTTACTGTAGATTACCCAGTAGTGTACCCAGTTTAAAACTGGGTCGTAAATGAGGTATTCTTCAGAGGATGCAAATGACGTCATTTTATATAAAATAAAAGCGTGTGTTTTAAGTCTTAAAACTGAAATATGTTTTGTATTATCTATATTTACATACATATATAAATATATTTTTTTTTTCATCGAGGGCGATACTAAATTCTGAAATAGCAGAATTCCTGTTTTCTAGTTTTTATTTTAATAAATTGGCTTGTCAACGCTTTCTATCAAGTGTAAAAACAGCGATTTTGTCATAAGCGAGTTCGGTGCCTACGCGAAATTAATGTATTGTAACGGAATTTTGGTGTGAAAAACATGAAAGAAGAGTGGGTTTTAAAAATTTAGTTTTACAAATAAACACATAAGACGAAACGCAATTTTTCACCTTGATTCAAACATAAAATATATAATTTAAACTTTAAAAGTTCACTGTCTTACTTAAGGGGGTAGGATACCTTTGAACACGTCGAAAAAGTAAAAAATATCACTATGTTCCAAGCTTCAAAACTTGTGTAATAATTCAAAAATAAAAATCATACTTCATTTAAATATAAAGTTCATATTTAAATTTATATTTAAATATATATATATACTTGTAAATTCATAAATTAATACTGAAATGATAAGTTTAAAAATATATGATAATAAGAGAAAAAAATCTTGCGCGCATGATAAAATCTGAAAATATGCATATAAAGAGGAAATTTTGGTGAAAATAAATACATAATAGAGTTACTTTTATGCTAAAACCAGAATATTTGTAAAAATGTATTGACTAAATTAAAAAATTAACAAAAAATTAAAAAAAATCCTTTTTTGAAAAATATTTTCAAAGTACAAAAACAGAAAAAAATAAAATAAAATTTTACATAAGTTATAGATAATACTGAAATGAATATGTGGTAAAAATTTCTTTTGATTGCCATGCATAGTATTTTAGTAACACTGCGCGCAGTATCACAATTCAACGTTTTGAATAAACGCAACACAAAGTTTAATTATCCTAATGTAGTCTTAATATATAGTCATAATAAAACTACCATAATTAGTAAACTAATGGAAATTTTTCAATGCGTTTTTTTGCATATTGTTCAGAAATGATTACGAATCAAAATATGTATTAAATATTTTTCGAAAATTTTGATGGTTGAAAGGTATCCTACCCCTTTAAGGGGACCAGGTAAGTGAAATTCCGGGAAAAAATCGATTTTTACTTTTTTATATCATTAAATAGTTTAAACTTTTATTTTTTCAACAATGTATCACACATGTTTATGCATTAAAAAAAAAAGAGGTGTTGGAATTATTCTTTCTTTCTAAGAAAGAGTACTGCACTGCTTAATGGCCATTAAAATCTTTAATTGACTTTTTCTCGAAACTTGGATTTTTCATGTTTGTGTTCCTATTTTTCGATATCTATTAAACTTAAGAACTCATCTTTTTAAAATACTTTTATTATGTTATATAGTATACTTTAACACAGGGACTTAATGATTTGTTGAGAATTATTTACTTTAGGCAGTGAAATCTTACCAAAATGCTATTTTAAAAATACCTTTCAATAAATAATTAATAATTAATTTTCAGATTCACTAAGAAAGAAAATGGTCTGTTAAAATACGTAAAGCATGTTACTCAAATTACTCTAAAAATTCTAGACCTCTATCTTTCACCATTTCTGAGAAAAGGGTACATAAAGTTGGTGTATATTAACATGGCGGAGATAGAGCTTACCCGGTCCCCTTAAAAGGCGACTAAAATAATAATCGTTTAAATCGTTTAAAAATATTTAAATTTAAACGAGAAATTCGAAAAACAACCTGTCTACACTCTAAATCGAAATGTCTTAAATTCAGACACTTAAGTGTCTGAAACGGAGTGTTCAATTTTCAGACATTTTAAAATGTCTGAATTTTTTCAGACACTTTTTGCGTCTGAATTTTAGACACTTCAAACGTCTGAATCGCAGCCATTTTTTTAAAGCATTACACGTAGCCATGTTTGACCACGTTGATCCTGGAAAAGTATATGGCCATTATTCTGCCCTACTCTCCCCCCCCCCCCACACACACAGCCTAATTTTAGGGGCTCCAAAATATGGTATGCAATTTTCATAAAGCTGATAATTGAAATCTTTTTCGACTTTGTACTGATTATAATCAATATTTTGAATTTATAGAGTAGAATAAGATTAAAAATTAAAATATTTGTCACAATACAGTAAAACCTCTCAATAGTAGGCACCTTAGAGCCGTAGAATTTGTTCGCCATTCGGAAGTGTCTGTTTTTCTGAGGTAAAAAATATAAAATATGTGCATGTTGTTAATAAAAAATGTGCTTCTTAAATAGTTGTGTCCTCTATGTAGGAGTGTCCGTTATGGAGATTTTACAACAAAACTTTCATAGGACAATTTTCTTCAGCGAACACTGACCTTTTTCAAGATAAATACATTTTTTTTTACCTCATAAAAGCGAACACAATCGAATAGCAGGCAAATTCAACGTTCCAAAACGCGTTCAATTCGCGAGGTGGCCGCGATTGAGAGTTTTTACTGTATTTATTTTTTTATTTAATTTTTAATCTAATTCTACTTTTAAAGTTCAAAATGCTGATTATAATCAATAGAATGTTGAAACACATTTAAAATATAAGCTTTAAAAAAAAAATCCATATCGAATTTGGAGCACGTAAAATCGTAGGGGGGGGGGGGGGTCTGCCCATGCTTTAATCAGGCCCTCCTTCTGGAAAATGTCCAACCCTGTATTATGATTCGATAAATGTACGTGTCAGTTTTAAGTGCAAAATCTAGCTATATGCTAATAAATATTTTATAAAAATCTACCTCTTTACTTTGTATTCATTTTTAATTTCAAATTACTTTTTAACTAAAAGTAATCAAAAAATCAATATTATATAATTATTTCAAATGAAATATATCTGTATATTTTTACCGCATTCTTACAATTACGTTAACGGTACATGATTACATGAATTTAAGAATCTAAAAATAATCATTAAAATTTAACAAAGTGACTACAGATAACGCGAGATCCCTTTTCTAAATCTTTGTTGACATCAACAAATTTTTTTCTGATTCAACGTCTACATTAGTGACGTCAATTTCCGCTGAATTGAAGCTGTGGTTTTGACTTTTGAATCATAAAAAGATTATATGTTGACTATTTTCAGTATGGCAAATGGGATATTTCTAAAATACTCGGAAACACTAAAATTATAGCAAAGGGAAATCTTTTAATTAGAATGACCGGATTTAATGAGTTTTATCAGTCAAAACATTTTAAAATAAATAAATGAACACAAGTAATTCGCTGTATTAAAAATATGGGGGAATCAATGAATGGAAGGATGTTCGAACTATATTCTTTTTTAAAATTTATGATGTACACACTATGAGGCAGAAGAAAACTTCATTAGACAAGAAAAGCATAAATAATAAATAAAAGCAGCTATTAACAGGAATGTTTACTATAAATGCTTTTGAATTCCAGTACATAACACATAATAAATCTATCAGAAATGTAAAAATCGATGTAAACATTACAAATGCTGCCGCATTAAATGCTTATAAAAATATTGTATACTTAAATAAATAATTAAAAAGGGTACTTCAGAGTAATAATTACACCAAAAAATACTATTAAGGTAGTCTTGATGGTAATTAAGAAGTATGAGCCAATCAACAGGCGATGTCACTGCGATTTTTAAAGTAATGGCTACATAAGAAAAGTCTTAGGAAGGTGTAAAATTAATAAATTCAGTAACCGCTAATATACACCATGCAGAGACACCAAAATTTATTTTAAAGATAACATTGGATAGAAAATAATACAGAAATATGATTGCAGATGATTTGAAGAGTAGAAATTTAAATATTAGCAAAATAAAATTTTAACATGGAAATACCATAGGCAAAATGCTTTGAACATATTTTGGCATAACTCAGGAACTAATAAAGCTATAGACTCGTGTGAGGTCTTCATTTAAAGAGAAAACAATCACAGAGAGTTTTAAATACATAGTTAAGACCCCACTTACCTGGGAAAAGGTCTGATTATTCCAAAAGCACATTCGCCCAGAGGACGTCCGGATTGGAGGCTACGTTAGTATCCGTTAATTAGGCAGACTTGGATATTTAAAAAATAAAATCCCCTTGCACATCCGGCTAGCTCTGTTAAAAGGATGGAAAATTTCCATCCTGAAAACATAGCCCGCCAGACAACAGTTCTCTTTACAAATTTGACGAGATGAAGAACACTGTATTAGTTTTATAGATAAATATTAATACGGAGTACCACTATGTCGATAGAAATTAAATCCCGGAACTTCACATTCCGCAAAAAACAATCAAGTCAAAATAAATTATTAGTTAAAATGTACGCGTACATAAAAACAAGCATTCAGTTTGAATTACAAACGAACATCGAGTTCGAAAGGAAGACGCATGCGCAACTGAGAGTGCCCCCTGGTGAATGCGGAGCGGAGTTACAAAGTGTCTTAAAATTAGACACTTGCAGATTTTTTAGACACTTTTATCAGTTCGTGTACACTATGATCATAGTAAGACACTTAGGTGTTTTAAATTAAGACATCTATTGTGACTGAATTTTCAGATTCAGACACTTGAGTGTCTGAAATTCTTTTTCAGTCACATATGTATCTTAATTTAAGACGCCTTTATTTGCAGTGTATAGGTTTAACATTAGCGAACGGCGTTTTCAAGGGAGTCAAGAGTCCCCTTACGGCTCTTGTCTCACTCACATGCTAATGCTAATCCTATGGGGAGGGATTTTTCTAATATATCGTTTGCATTTCGACATTTTTAATATATATATATATTTTTTTTTTTGCATTGGATAACCGAGGTCCGTTTCTACATCGCACCTTTTTACCCGCCTGAAAAGAAGGGTTATGTGTTTCACGCGTATCTGTGTATATGGATTTCTTTATACCCTCGAAACATCCCAACGGTTGGATGGATTTTAATGAATGAGGTCTCTATCAATTCGTCTTAACGTCCCGATAGTTATAGGATAGGTTTTGTTTTTATCAATTCAAAATGGCGGTAGAGACGAAAAAAAATATTTACGCACCCTATTGAGTGGCATATCATCGGATAGGGCTTTCAAAATGAAGACGATGTTTCATTGACTATTTTACAGTCAGATGCTCCGTTAAAATATTATACGACCTGGAAGTTGCGTAGAGGATCTCTAGCTTTACTGCAACTCTAAACATCATAGACATCTATAGACCTAGTCAAAACAGTGTTTATAGATAGGAACTAACAATTAAACACAACTTAAAAGTCATCAATACAAGTAAATAAAAAAATAGTTAAGTAATATAAACAAGCAATGTAAAAAAAAAAAATATTTTAAGTCAAGTCCTACTTAGGTCAAGAAGAGATTTTTTTTTCTCCCATTCTTCTTTCCACTTGAGTGGCGCTTAAAATGCCTTGATCAGGAACAGGGCTCTCTCGGTCTTAAAATACCTTGATCAAGAAGAGGGCTCTCTCGATTATTGAAAATTAATTAAGTTAATTTAATTAATGAATTAATATTTGAAAAAAACTGGATTAACATCAGGTGTCATCCACTACAAGTTTAAAAAATTTATTTGAGCTTGATTGGGCGAATAATAGGTATTTTATTAACGATTGAAAATTTGAACAAGATATATATAGCGAGAGTGTGAGCTAATAGTAGGAATTGAAAAAAAAAATAGTTTCACATTGATGAGAAATAATTAATTAGTTCGCTTTTTTTTAAATTTAATTGTTTATTTACTTTTACGAATTTTGTCGCAGATATTTTTTATAAAGTTACTTTCACTTTCAAAACCGATTCTGAAAATGAAAGTGTCATTCTAAAAAATATCTGTAACCAAAATAGTAAAAGTAAAAAATGTGCGATGTAGAGACGGACCTCGGCTATCCAATGCAAAAAAAAAAAAAAAAAAAAAAAAAAAAAATATATATATATATATATATATATATATATATATTTAAAAATGTCGAAATGCAAACGAGATATTAGAACAATCCCTCCCCATAGGATTAGCATTAGCTCGTGAGTGTCTTCACAAGCAGGGAGCCTTAAGGGAGTTTGTATTTTATCTAGGTGAAATCCTACGTTTAATTTTGGAAAATAAATTCTACGTGCAGTCAACCATATCTGTGATGTTATGGTTATCTAGTGTGGTATCTCTGCGCATCTAACTGTACATAGAAAACTATCTAAATCAGGATGAGAGATTATTTAAAGTTTCCATTAATTTTAATACACATTTCATAACTGTCAATGTAAGTAAATTGCTAAAGTACATTAATTGCACTACCAAGTGATTACGTAAAATATCTCGTAAAATTATATTAATGAGAATATATTTATTTTGAAAAGCTTTAATTAATAAATTTATTTTGATACTAAGTTATTTTAGTAACAAGTCGTTAACTTTATCTGATACATAAGTATTTTATGCAAGTAATTTAAAATTGATGAGTCTATCTAAATATCTGAAAGTCATAAGCATTGGTTTAATATCTTTATTAATGATATTTAAAATTAATTTTTGAAGTCTTCCGTTTTAATTATAATTATATATGTATATGTTATGCAGCTAATATTTTGTTTTGTTCCGAATATATACAACTTTTTTTTTACAATTTTAGGACACATGCACCAGAAATAGTTTACTTTAGCATGGAAGAGATTAAAAATCTGAATTAGCATATAAAAATATGAAATGAACTGACCACTCTACCATATTTTGATTCTTTCTGTTCTGTTAAGCATTTTAGGATAATTTGATTGCTTTATTGATTGAAATGCGTCAGTCTAATAAAATGTGTTGTAGACAGAAAACTACTACTACTTATCATCTACAGTACTGTAGCTTCCGAATGATTATATATTAGAGTAATCACAAAGTTTAATTAAAATATTTCTGATATCTTAAACTTTTTAAAATTTATAGAAGTAATTTCTCAATAATTTAAATATATTAATATTTAAACTTTTTAGGTGCGTTCATAATTATATAAATACGTAGCACCTATAGCCATCGTTCAGTCCGTCCGTCCGCATATAACAGAGCAAAAACTACCCAACCGAATGGCCTGAAATTTTAAATATATAATTGTTGTAAAATTTTGTCCAGTCATTTCAAATTTTATGAAAATCGGATGTACAGCTTAATTATAGAGACAGTTTGCAGTCAAAAGTTTTCTTTTACATTACAGCCAATGGGAAAAAAATTATTTAAAGTGCATTTTAATGATGTTACAGCCTTTAGAACATAATGAAATTAATATGCACTTATGAAGTACACTAAAATGTACATTCTGTACAATATGCGGTGCAAAGAATACTTATAAAATTAGTTATTGTACGAATGTACCTCATTTGCCACGTTTGACGTGCAATTTTCAACTTGTTTTCAACTAAATATGTAAATCAAAATAATAACTCAACTCTACTGCATTAGTACAGAAGTAAATTTTAAAACGTGAAATATTTAATTAATATACATACTTCGTCCGCTTAAAAAAAATTGCAGTAAAGCCGAACAATATTGCATTGAAAATAAAAGAAACGGGTTTTAACCCTTAAGAGCCCACTTCAGTTACTGGAAAAAAGGAAAACGTTAATGCAAAGTCTATGGGCGCGTTATTTTCAAATTTCTTGCTTTGATTTTAATATTTTTTAAGGTTTTTTTTTGCATAGGATAGCTGAGTACGATCTACAACCGGGCTAGTTTTTACTTTTTCGATTTTGGTTACAGTATTTTTTTATATTAGGATAGTTTCAATTTCAGAACCGGTTCAAACTGGTTCCGAAAGTAAAAGTAATTAAAAAAAAATCTGAAAGCAAAATCAAAAAAGTAAAAGCTAGTCCGGATGTAGATCGTCGTCAGCTATCCTGCAAAAAAAAAAAAATCCTTCGAAAATATCAAAATTTAAGCGGGATATTTGAAAATAATTATATAAGCAAAAATATTACGTCTGAATTCCATCTTTAAAATATTTACATTAAAATCACAGACAATACATAAAACAATTAAAATTATTACATAAAAACACTAAAAACATATTAAAAATTGGGACGTTTCGGATCATCACGATCCCTCCTCAGCCAATTATAAACGTTAAGTCAATACTATCAACAGTTACAAGAAAAACACAACAGAAAGTCATCAATTTCAGGTTACAGTTAAAATAAAATAGAATACTCGGCCGGCACAGGTGCAGCTTCGTTAATCACTAAATCCTTGGTTTTAGTATGCTAGGCCTCTAAAAGCCCTCATTCCCCAAAATCCTCTTAAGAATCTGTTATGTAATTTTAAACATAGATATTCCATCCTGCAGTTTAAAGACATCGTCTACGGAATTCCGTGTGAGCAGTGTGAAGCAGTTTATATTGGTGAATCTAGCAGGACACTTGAAATACGGCTTAAAGAGCATAAACAGGCATTTAGATGTAGAAATTTGAATTCAAAGATCGTTCAGCATACTATTGCAACCGACCATTTTCCAGATTTTAATAAAGCTTTTGTGATCCGATCCGGCTGCAACAATTACGCAGGGAGAGTGTTTTTAGAGGCCTGGCATACTAAAACCAAGGATTTAGCGATTAACGAAGCTGCATCTGTGCCGGCCGAGTATTCTATTTTATTTTAACTGTAACCTGAAATTGATGACTTTCTGTTGTGTTTTACTTGTAACTGTTGATAGTATTGACTTAACGTTTATAATTGGCTGAGGAGGGATCGTGATGATCCGAAACGTCCCAATTTTTATATGTTTTTAGTGTTTTTATGTAATAATTTTAATTGTTTTATGTATTGTCTGTGATTTTAATGTAAATATTTTATTTGAAAATAACTTCCCCATAGGATTAACATTATCATCCGTGTCTTTTTGAGTGACTAGTGTAGATCCTTAACTGCTGTGACAAAAACTGTTGCATAGATAGTCATTGTGAACGGTTTTAGATCGCTTGATCGAAAGATGAATAAAGGGAACGATTAGGTACTAGGATACTGTTTCTGAACTAAACTGTATATTCAAGACTATTACAGGGTGTTGCCGAATTCGACCGACAAATTCAGATTGGTGATAGTGGCATCAAGAGGATTAAAAATTGCCATAGAACATGGGGTCGAAAACCACTTACTGAGTCACAAATACAGAGTGTTTCATTCTAACTGTACTTGGGTTGACGATAATAATTTTAAGAAAAATAAAAACATAGCAATGAAAATGCAACGTTACGTACCTTGTTTTCTGTGAAATGTTAAAATATCACGAATTGTTCTGGAAAAAGAAGGTGCTCAAGCAATCGATGATACCGTTAATCACAGTCCAAAATATGGAGCGTCAAGTACTGCTGGCGAGTATAATGTAAAATTCTACGACTTTCTGTTATATTATCACATTTACATCAAATGTGAGAATGTCTATTAAATGTTTTATTATAATATGCTTCGTTTTCTAAAAGTTATTAGCGTCAACCCAAACTGAGTTAGGATAGAAAACCTTGTATTTTTGATTAAATGCGTGGTTTGGGATTCCATGTTCTATGGTAATTTTGCATTCTCTTGATGCCAACTATCACCCATCTGAATGTGTTGGTCGAATTCGGCAGCACCCTGTATAATTAAAATTCACCTAACCTTAAAATTAAAAGTTAAGGGGTCAGACCCCCTTTGAACTAACAAAATACATGAACTAGAAAATAGGAATTCTGCTTTTTCAGAATTTAGTGTCACCCCCGATGAAAAAAAAATATATATGTATATATAAATTGTACAAAACATATTTCAATTTCAAGACTTAAAGCACACACTTTTATTTTATGTAAAATGACGTCATTCGCATCCGCTTAAGAATTCCAACATAATACATTTACGATCCACTCTTAAACATCTACAGTATAGGATGTCACTATCTCAAAATAATACACAAATGCAGCAAAAAGATGCCGTCATTAAAGAAACTGGACAAGAAAAGGCTATCTAGTGATTCATAGGCATTCATTTGTTTGTAACATTAATATTGACCATTTCAGTCATGACGTTTTCGTTGGACACTGACTCCAAACAAACGGTTGCTATGTTGTATTTTCTATTTTGTTTGTGTGATGCAGCTATATCTTATATCTATATCTCACATCTGTTTTAATCCTTGATATGTTCTGGTAACATTTTCCACGATTTATATTTAAAAAGAAATGACGCATAGCAACCATTTCTTTGGAGTCAGTTTCCAACCAAAACGTCATGACTGACGTCGCACTGAAAGGGTCTACAGATACTTAAAATTAAATATATTTTATAATAGCTCCTGGTTTTATTACTCGTAGAAATTGTTTGTTTATATTTTTTTCAAAATAGCATGTATTTTAATTACATTTTCTTTCGGTTGTTATGAGAAAAAGGCAACAAAAAGATATAATTGCTCTTTTTCAACTATTTTCCCTTTACTTTCTACATAAATGGAGTACTTGAGTTGCCAAAATTAAACAAATGGTGCTAAAAACTACAAAAAAATTAATATTTCAAAAATAAATGGCGATACAGTTTTCAAACAAATTGCATTTAAAAGTACTTTTTCTTCCCCCAATACGACGGTATAAACATTAAAAATGTGCGATGCTTAGAAATAAAAAAAAATTGCTATGGAGCATTTAATTGTACAATGATACATCTGCTTTGTTTATTCCTAGCTTCTGTAAGGTAACGTTATTTTCTGGAGACAAAATAAGCTGGTAGAAAGAAATAGCATACAGTTCCGGGGGCTAAAAAGTGAGCTCTATAAAAATTGCCGTCACTCTGTAACTAATTGACTTTTAATTATAAAACTGAAAACACATATTGTGAAAGTGTTATTTTATCAATTAAAGTTATTAAAAAAAGTATAAACATATATAAAGTTTTTAAATTTATTTTTATATATGATACAATTTTTACGAAAAAATTATTCTTGCATGCATTGCACGCATTATTTTTCACATTTAAAAGGCTAAAAAATAAACCAAGATTTTTTTTTATGAGTTCAGATATAATGTGTTTTCAAAATGACCTACAATGAAAAAACTAAAACTTGTAGATCCCGTGAAAAAAATATTTTTGTAAAGAAACTCGAGATATCCAGATTTTTTTAGTACTAAAGTAGTCGTGCATTCTAAACTTCTTACTTGAGAAAAACATAATAATAGGCCATTTTGTGCCTCTATATGTTTACTACATTCATCAAAAATTTCGTGAAATTCTAAGTAACCATTTTTCCGAAATCGTTCGTGCAATGATCAAAATCGGTGTTTTGAGAAAATCGACATTAAAGACTAAATCACCCCTTGATTATATAGGAAAAGCTCAAAGTGTTTTAGACATAAATTCTCTTCTAATGCGAATTTTTGTATGGGGTTTATTTCGAAATGTTCTTAAAGAATCGTATTTAATTAAAAGCTATTTTTTTTAAATCGATTTTTGGATGTTTTAAAAGGGTACCTGAGCCCTTAAACTGCAAAAAAATGAAAACAGCAAATGTCTATGATGCCATTGCTGTTCTTAACTGCTGTTAAATAGTTAAGGTTTAATCCCAAGGGAGAGTTTAGTTGAGGAAAAAAAAATGATCTTCACATAGTTTCGGTTTGGTATTTAAGAAGGCGCGAATGTCATAAAACTTAAGCCCGCTTAAGGGTTAAATTTCTTCGTTATTAAAACTAGAATATTCTTTCCAAAGAGCATAGTTAAAAAAAAAATAGACTTATAAACTTGGTTGATTAAAAATTTTATTTTAAATGAAAACAGAACAGTGGTTATAATTTTGTTTATTTGTGCATGAGTGTGGCAACAACATTGTGTAGAGGTAGTACGGGATAATGCGAGAAAGGCAAACCCTACTACGGAAATGGTCTTGCCATAGGTAGTCATGCAAAAGCACATGGTAGCTGGAGGTTGGTCATCTGTATTGTCCGTCGGCAAATCGGTTGTTATTCATCTGCGACAGTGGAATGTTTACAAATAAATACGATCAACTTAGTGTTTAATTCGTTTTTTAGTGGCAGAAGGAGTTGAAGCTCGTGGCGCGCATCGGCGAATGAAGGCAGTGCATGGAGAACATACACTGCCATTGAATCGAGTGCAGAATAGCACAAACGTTTCCCCGAGAAAAGAGAATCTGTGAATGGTGATATACGACCTATTCAGAGGCATTTCGTCATAACATCGTCACATCGTCATCTCGTCGTCACATCTCCTCTGAAACAGGCATTGAAGAATCTCCGTTTTTACTCGGACAGCAACGTCGAGGACAATTTTCGAAACTGGTTCCGATCTCAGCCAAAGGACTTCTGTGAACATGTTTTTCACCGCTTCGTGAAACAGTGGAGAAGGTGCTGTGTAATACTGCAGATTACGTTTGAAACAGATACATTCAAACCTCGTTAACATGAACACGCTTAGCGAGAATTACTTTTAACATGGATTGTTTTCACAGTCCCCTTTAAAAACGAATACAAAGATTTGATACTGATAACATGAATTGCTGTTAACATGAACAAAATTTTGATTCCCCTTGAGGTTCATGTTAACGAGGTTCGACTGTATAGCAATTCCAGAGATGCGCTGCGGGGGGGGGGGGGGTGCAAGTTGTGGAAGTGTCCGAGAGTCAGCGACAAGAACGTGACAGGGTTACTTGAACCTGCAACAAAAATTTTAATTTAGTCCTGGTTCTGTTGAGTTGGGGGTATTGGGGAAATTCAAAAATTCTCTATGAATCACATGATACTTCCAACACAATGTACACAAGGCAGATTTAAAACCCGTTGTTGTTGTTTTTGTGAATTTGAGTAACATAATTTAGAGTGCAATTTTTTTAAATAAGAAGCATATCTTGATTGTTTTCTTGTTTCATTTCACATTGATAACACAAATCTTTGCAATTACAAAACATAAACATGACAGTTTGGCAGCCACAAAACGTAAAGCTGATCAAAGATCTAATTTAGAAGTAGTATTTTATAATGCCAATGCAATTAAATATGACCATTGTCAAGCAAAATAAATGAAATAATAAAATTAGCAACCCAACAACTATTGGGAGAGGATAACAAAGAAAATGCAGTGTAAGAAACAGGATCACCCTATTTGACCTGAAAATTATCCAAATTAAACGGACTCAATCAACTTAGAATCAAGAAATAATTACAACAATGTGTACTGATGTCGCTTGTTATCTAAAAGGTCAAATAACTGGTGTAAATTCAAAGTTACACGAATTTTATACGAAAATTAATTTTCACCTGTCTATGTTTAAATTTATTCATAAACAATCTTTTCCATAGAAAAATGTAGAATTTCTTTTTTCTCATCAATAGACAATCAATATTTAAATGATGCTCTTTTATAAGCTTTTTGTTACAAATATTCTTAGCTATAACAATTACAATAAGGACTGATAAATTAAATCAATACAGAAACAAGAATTTTAAACAGACTGAGAACGGAAGTGCATTAAATTTATGGTTATAAAGGGTCGTTTGATATCTGCGAAAGCTTTTATGATATGTAAATCGACCATTCATACTGAATCGATCGCATGCCGCAGCAATTTCAATTAAGAAGAGTTAGGTATTTCAAAACAAGAATTTTATGTCATCTAATGGGGAATTATACATAATGTTCATTGCTGCAATGGCCTCTATGATAATTAAACGTAGATTATAACAATACTAATTTATGTGTTACAAAGAAAATGTCTGAAGTTGCATCCTTTAAATTTATTTCGGAAAATATTGATGAAATTTAATACTTTGCATAACTTAACTAAGAAGTGATCAGAAATCTAATGATCATGTTTCTAATGATTTATCAGATTTGATTTTGTTTGTAATTTTGAATAATGTTTCTCTTTTAAAATTTGTTTACTTAATTTTAGCATGAATTTAATTGTCTAATATGATAAATTGAAAGACGTAATAAAAGTTCACGAATGTTAAACCCCTTAACTGTCTCATTTTTATAAACTAACAACAGGAAGCCAACACCACTTTTAAGTACAAAAATATTTGACTTAAATAATCGAGAAAAGCTTGCCATTTAAGGAACCAAAGATTTCAGGTGAAAATTGGTGCTGTGGAAAAGCTTTTAGTAACGATGCAAGCTTTCTTGCCCGAGCCCTGTTCGAGCAAAACAATTACAAGGTTAAAAAACAAAACCTCCAACACATAGTGCATCTTACAGTGAGTGATCTAAATCACAAATTATCACTATTATTTCCCTTGACTGAACTCGTCAGAAGAGGAATACAGCAGATATTTATCTCCAGTAGCGAAACCGTCAAAGCACGTGTTAACCTTTTGGAGACAATCTCTCTATTCTAAAAAAAAAAGTAACTTACGCTGTCACCGCCGCCGGTATTGAATTTTTTGTGACTGGAGGTTTTTTTCCGTTAATATTAAGAAAAATATTGCATACAAAAATAGGAAAATCGGCCGTATAATAGAGAAATGTTTGATAAACACGCAGATGCAGACAATTTTCAAATCGAACAATTATTTTAAGAGATATTTAATACTAAAGTTGGACAAAATCGTTCCATTAAAGAAGTTTTATAGGAGCAAAAACTATACATGGGAATTAATTCATTTTTAGATTATTTTATACGTTAGGATTTCCCGGTGTCCAGACTGCATTTATAGTTTTAATTTGACTCATTTTTTTACCTTTTATTTCTATTTTAAATTAAAATTTTCAGCATTTCGAGCGATATTTTTTACTTATTTTAGAAAATGGTATTAATTTAAACTGTTGCCAACTGTATAAACAACGCAAACAATAATGTTTGCTTCAAATTAAAAATTTATTTACACGTGACTATTATAAACAGAAAAAAAACTTTCAAATTAGAATTAAATAATTACGTATAAAAAGCAGGAACTTATTGAAAATTGCTTCATAAAAACTATATTTACGCATGAATTTTAAAAGAGAAAGGGTATTGTAAAATAATAAATTAATTAACATGCGTTAGAAGTCTTAAATAGGGGAAATTATGTCACATTTACGTCACATTACACTTATTACGTAAAATGAACAAAAAATAATATTGCAAAACAGTTTAAATTTAAAAATTTCACGAAACATTTATTTGATATTTTGAGATGACCTTTTCAACTACTTTTGTTAGGACAGCGCAAATAACATTTCATTTCTAACAAAAGTATTTTCACGTGATAATTAAAAAGAGAAAGAAAAGTTTGGTGAAAAATTACGTCAGATTAAGAACGATATATTTAAAATGTCTTATTTAAAAGAAATTTGTTTTCGCTTTTCTTAAAGAATACCGGGAGACAAAGACTCTGTTTACTTAATTCATTTTATATTAGCTTATTTTGAAATGTTTAACTGATTTTATTTAATGAAAGACGAAAACAGCCGTTGTATCTTTTAACAGCAGCTGATTTTTCCTTAAAATTCCCCAAGCAAAGAGAAATGATAGAAACCCGTTTATAGGGAGATCGCCACTGTTTGTTAAATTATAATTAAATCTTTCAAAATCTTTTTAAAGCCGATCAAATAAGCGTGCTTTTAGGGACTGCGGTGTCTGAACGGGAGTTGGCGAGCGTAGCTCGTAGGAAGCCGAGCGCCTAATGTAGTACAAAAAAAAAAATAGTTTGGGCGCTCCTTTAAAATTAAGACACTTGAGAAGAACATTACATTGTGAAAAGTAAGAGGAATACATGAGCGTTGTGAACAGCTTACTCTTAACCCCTTGGGGACGAGCGGCACGTATACGTGCCGCATGAAGCGCACAGAATCCTTGTTTTTCCTTACCAGTCAAATTTTACTGTAAAATTTTCCTTATTTAATCAGCGCATTTTCACGACTCAAGAAAACACAAATTTCTGGTTTTAAAAAACGGTGACTAAAGATTAAAATTTTCGTAAAAGGCTCCCGTCCCGAAGGGGTTAAGACTCCGCTGCACTGACTGAAACTCCCCGATCGTGAAATCCCATGTTAGCCTATGGGGAAATTTTGAAGCACGATGACTCATTACCTAATATAATTATTAAAATACCGTTTTGACAGAAAGTAAACGTCAGATACCGATGATGTGCGCTTTTAAAAATTGTCTCGACGAAACGAATAACGAAATAATGAAAAATATTGATTTTATTAAATATTATGATTAAGATTAACTGGTTTTTACTCCATTTAGTAAAATGAAGCAGAAACTTAAGAAGAAAATCCAATTTGATGTAATATTGAAGTAATAATACTGTACTGAAGTAATAATACTGTAAAGTATTAACATGTGTAACAAATTTTTGAAATATTAACGTGTATGAGAAAGAAGAAAGTTTAGGGATTTGCACATCCGACTAATTCATAATGTGTAATTTTTTTTAATTACTTTTCGTACCATGCTATTCGATAGTCTGCATCGAATCGAACATGTTCAGCAAAACCTGTGAAGACTAAGCCTTCCTATAACGGAAGATAATTAGTCCCTTCGACAGCAAAACTTAAATATCTACCCGCCTAGACGGAAATCTGTATAAAACGGTATTTTTTATGTTCCCAGCAATTCTGTTTTCACAGGTACTATGCACTTTGTTCCATAAACCCTCTCAAAACGGAACCTGTTTCTAAAGGAATTTTATTTTAATTACATCGTAAAGATTTATTGTCTCCGTGATTTTAATACTATACGATTATATTTAAATTGATATTTTGTTTCTCAGCCATGAAGTCTGCAATAATTTTAAAGCTATGGAATTTAAAAAGAAATTCCCCGTGGGTTTTATATGTGTTCTACAGTGACCTAAATCAAAAATTCTTCTCACTTCCGCCTCTCCCCTGAATTACATAAACAGGATTTCTATACCACCTATGTGTCTTCGTTTACCATCAAGTTTTAGACTAATCTATTTTGATGTATTATCGTCTTATTTAGTTTTTATTTATTTTTACTGCCAAAAAGTTATTGACTATCAGAAAGTAATCGTCAGATGCCGATGATGGCGTCTTTTTAAAAAAATCCCTGCCGGCCCGGCCTACAGGCAGAGGTAGATTTCGAAGTTAAGTATATTAACTATATATAGTTAAGTATATTAAGAGCAAAAATGAATTTAAAAATGAGTAATAAAATAAGCAGTTTGGATTTGGATATACCCTTAATAAGATGATTTTTTTCTTCAACCGCTATGTATTTTTAATTTGTATTTGCTGTAAGAATTGGTCCTATCAAAAACTTATCTATATAAATGTTGAAGACAATACTAAGAAGATATATGATAAATTCATGGAGATTTTATATCTTGTGAATTGAGGGAGTTATGGAAATTTTTCTTCTTTACTCCCCTTTTTTTGTTTTCGTTTTTAATTTATTTTGCGGTACGAATTGGTCCTATCAAAAACTTGTGACTATAAAAGTTGTAGATAATATTTAGGAGATGTATAATAAAATTAATTGAATTTGATATCTTGAGAATTGACGAAGTTAGGAATTTTTTTCTCCCAAAAACCCTATTTTTTGCTCCCCTTGAGCCCATTTTTAATTTTATCAAAAATCTGTGATACATAAATTTTTGGTCCTATTTTTAGAAGTAATAAAAACTTTAAACTTATTTGATACGTACAAAAAATAAAAAGTTATGGGTTTTTTTTTTTTTTTTGGTTTTCACAAAATCCCTCCCTATTTCCATCCCCTTGGTCCGATTTTGCCCATTAACGAACTTGACCGAGATTTTATGCTCCTTGATTTTATGTATCAGTTTGGAAGAGATTTGTGCAGAATTGTGGAAGTTATCGTGTCCAGAAGAAAGTGATATTTATATATAGAGAGAGATAGATAGATATATAAAGTTTTTTACTGAGGGTGGTTTTAGGTTCTTGGGGTCATGATCGGTGTAGATCTGCGAAACATTTTCAGAAATTCCAACATAGGAACGACGCCAGTAGGTAGTATTTCATACGAAATCTACTTAATTGTCTCCGTAAATTTTAAAGTACATAAAAATCCCTATAAACTTTGAAATTTCCATTTGATTAAATTTTATCATCTTCTTAAAAATACTTAAAATTTACGTAAATTTTAAGTATTTTTACTACGTAAATGTCAAGTATTTTTAAGAAAATGATAAAATTTAATGAAATGGAAATTTCAAAGTTTATAGGGATTTTTTATGTACTTAAAATTTACGGAGACAATTTTTAAAAACGCACATCATCGGCATCTGGCGTTTACTTTCTGATGGTCAAAACGGTATTTTAATAATTATATTAGGTAATGATTCATCGCGCTTTAAAATTTTACCATAGGTTAACATGGCATTTCGCAATCGGGAGTTTCAGTGCATCGGCCCTTACGGTCAATAACTTTTTGGCAGTTAAAATAAATAAGAACTAAATAAGACGATCATATTTCAAAATAAATTAGGCTAAAACTTTTTGGTAAACGAAGACACATAGGTGGTATAGAAATCCTGTTTATTTGGTCCAGGGGAGAGGCGGAAGTAAGAAGAATTTTTGATTTAGTCGCTGTAGAACTAGAACACATAAATTCCACGGGGAATTTCTTTTAAAATGTGATAGCTTTAAAATTATTGCAAAAACGATATCAGTTTAAATATAATCGTATAGTATTAAAATCGCGAGACAACAAATCTTTAGGATAAAATTAAAATTAAATTAGTTTATAAACAGATTCGGTTTTGAGAGGGTTAATAGAACAAAGAGCATAGAACCTGTGAAAACAAAATTTCTGGTAACATCAAAAATACCATTTTATACAGGTTTCCGTCTAGGCAGGTAGGTATTTAAGTTTTGCTAACGAAGGGACTAAATATTTTCCGATATAGGCAAGCTTAGTCTTCACAGGTTTTACGATATAATGTTCGATTTGAAGCAGACTATCCAATAGCATGGTACAAAACGTAATTAAAAAAATAACATGAACAAGTCGGATATACAAATTCCAAAACTTTATTTTTTCGTATACATGTTAATAATTCAAAAAGTTGTTACACATATTAATACTTCGATGTTATTACTTCAACATTACATCAACTTTGATTTTCATCTTAAGTTTCTGCGTCATTTTACAAATCGAAGTACAAACGGGTTGGATGTGCCAGTCCCAAAACTTTCTTCTATCTCATACATCTGAATATTTCAAAAAGTAGTTACAGATGTTAATACTGCGATATTATTAGTTCAATACTATACCAAATGTGATTTTCATCTTAAATTTCTGCTTCGGTCAATGAAGAGTGGTAAAAATGAGTTAATCTCGATCATGATATATATTAAAATCAATAGTTTTTCGTTATTATGTTGCGAATAGCGCGCTTATCAGGATGCGAGTTTCCGTCGCTGCACGACCCCTCGATGGACAACAGAACTACTGAAAACCAAGAAAATTATACAAAAATCGCTATCACAGCGCCCCTTTCCTCCGGAATATATCGAAATTCAAGGAGGTCCTGCTGGCCATAGCCAAAAACATACACAAAAAATTTGATTCAATTCTATGCATAACTTCATACGCTTTTCGATTGTACAATAATTTAAATAGCACAAAAATTGCTATTACAGCACCCTTCCGGCAGAATATTTCTAATTTCAAGGTGGGCCTGCTTGCCACAGCCAAATACAGACACAAAAAATTTGTTTCAATTCTATGCATAACATCATATACTTTTCGATGGTACAATGGCGACACACGGACAGACGGACAGACATTTTGTATAAACATTATTTTGGGGATTTCGGACCACTAAAACGTGTGAATTCGTCGAAAACCGTAAGTCAAAAAAATTTCGATTACAATACTTTCTTCTATTAAAAACAGAAGAAAGTAACGATTTAATCTTAATCATAATCTATTCTAATAAAAGATCACATAGCTCTGTCTGTCTGTCTGTGTGTCTGAGATGGCTAGCAAAATCTACGGCACGTACGAGTCTCAAAAGTTTTGTGAGAATAGCCCAAAGTCTCTCCTGATGTACAGTCGAGGAAAAAAAAGTAAACACCCCCTACTAACTCCTTAACAAATTATTGTAGAAGAAAGTTACTGGTACCGAACGATTGATAATAAAGTCTACTTTTAAATGATGTATATAAAATTTGCTTAGGGAGGCATCTACATATCACAACGAACCATAACTTTGTTTTTTTCAATAGCAGTACACAATTCTGACAGCATACATGAACTCTACACCCTTCAATTACCCGAAAATTAAATTTTTATGCAATTCGTATCATAAGTTTCTGAGAAATTAATTATTTTAAAACGAGCGTATTTTAAGGGCTGTATCCAAATTGAAGTTCCGTACTCGATTATTAACCGAGAGAGCCGCCTTCTTGATCAAGGCACCTTAAGCACCACTCAAGCAGTCAATGAAGCCTGCTAGATTACACGACAGCAGAAGAAATTTCAAAAAAGTCTTTCCGGCCAGTGCCGGGAGGAAGATGTAGCTTTCATATTCTTTATTTTTAAAAAGCCAACTTATATTATTCAAACACACGAAGCTCAATTAAGTGGAAACCGAATGTAGGAGATTCAATACCAATTTTTATCAATACTAAATCATTATGAATGAGAATTTCGCGAAATTAGTCAGCTTTATCCAAGCTGCATTTATTTAAAGTCACTTATATTTGGCTGCCAAATTCGGCGATTTCTTAAAGTGCCTGCCATTTTAAGACAACATGGTGGATGAGGCTAACCAGTGAACTTGGTCGAGACCTTAGTAATTGCTGTGCACATGCTCACTCATATCGGAATCGGTTGATATATACGAGTGCTGTCGCAGGCAAAAAATCAGATTTTTCAAAATGTCACCCACTTTAGAAATTGAAACTGCTATACCGGAGCCATTTTTTAAGATAAAGACAAACAAAAAATGCTCCCGAATCCTTATATCAAGGTCAAATACTTAAGAAAGAAACCTTTTTCAATTTCTAATTTTTTTGCACCTCACTTTAAATATAATTTTTTTAAATTTAATGGCCGCCATTTTGAAACAAGATGGCTGATGAAGCTGGCCAGCGAACTTGGTCGAGATATTGATGTATACTATCCACATGCCTTCTTCCATCGAAATAGGCGAATACCTGTGGTATCGCGTGACAAATACAAGATCGTTTCAGAGTGTTAGCCATGATAGAAATTCAAAGTGCTATAATTCAACCACTTTTTAAGATATAAACAAAAGAACAAATTTTCAGAAACAAAAACTGCTCCAGAATCTTTGTATCAAGGCCAAACACATAAACAAATCTTTTTCATTTTCCAATTTTTTAATACCTCATTTTAAATTTTAAATTGCATTTTTTTTAAAAATTGGCAACCCTTTTGAAACAAGATGGCGAATGAAGCTGGCCAACGAACTCGGTCGAGACATTGGTATGTACTATGTACAGACCAAGTTACATTCAAATCGGTTCATAAATACGCCTGTTATCACGTGAGAAAAATCAGGTCGTTTTAAAATGTCAGCCACAATAGAAATTCAAAATGTTATAACTCAGCCATTTTTTTAGATGTAGACGAAACAAAACCTGTTCCGGAATCTTTGTATTAAGTTCAAACACATACAAAAAAAAATCTTTTTCATTTTCCAATTTTTTGGTATCTCATTTTAAATTTAATTTTTTTTAAATTTTAAATGGCCACCATTTTGAAACAAAATGGCGAATGAAGCTGGTCAACGAGCTCGGTTGAGTTATTTGTATGTACTATGTACACACCAAGGTACATCGAAATCGGTTCATAAATACGTCTGTTATCACGTGGCAAAAATCAGGACGTTTCAAAATGTCAGCCACGCTAGAAATTCAAAATGCTATAACTCAGCCATTTTTTAAGATATAGACGAAACAAAAACTGCTCCCGAATCTTTTTATCAAGGTCAAACACATAAGAAAAAAATATTTTTTCAATTTTCAATTTTTTGCTATCACATTTCAAATTTAAATTTTTCTTAAAATTTTAAATGGCCGCCATTTTTAAACAAGATGGCGGATGAAGCTGGCCAACGAACTCGTTCGAGACATTGGTCTGTACAATGTATAAACGAAGTTACATCCAAATCGGTTCATAAATACGCCTTTTATCGCGTGACAAAATTCAGGACGTTTCAAAATGTCAACTTCGCTAGAAATTCAAAATGCTATAACTCAGCCATTTTTTAAGATATAGACGAAACAAAAACTGCTACGGAGTTTTTGTATAAAGGTCAAATACATAAGAAAAAAATATTTTTCCATTTTTAATTTTTTGGTACCACATTTCAAATTTTAAATTTTTTAAATTTTTTTAAATGGCCGCCATGTTGAAACAAAATGGCGGATGAAGCTGGCCAACGAACTCGGTCGAGACATTGGTATGTACTATGTACACACCGAATTACATCCAAATCGGTTCATAAATACGAGAGTTACAGTGTGACATAGGTCATATATATATATCAATTTTGAATGGAGGGTGGTTTCGGGGTCTGGGGGTCATGATCGATGAAAATATACCAAAATTTTTTGAAATCGCTTTCCTCCGAACGGCTGCAATAGGTAGCTTTTTGTAAAGAAAGCTACCTAATATCTAGTCACTTCAATCACAGACGGCCCCTTAAAACATCATTTTGCCGTTTTTTAAGCATAATTTGAAAACTACTTGGAAGAAAAATGTGAAATTTTGGATTTCCGTGAAGCAGAACTTAATAAATCTAAATCCATCAAAAAAACTGGAGGTTGCAATTCATAATTTTTTCGAATATTAATTTCATAATTCATATCATAAAATTATACAAATTGCAAATTCAACGTATTTACGTTTGGGTATTTTAGTATTATTGCTACACAAAAAATTAGCACATTAGGAGCATAATTTCAGGAGCTATATATAAAAATATAAAAATGTAATTTAACATTGGAAGCACTAAATTTTGGATGCTTATAATTCAAAAACTTATCATTCAAATGACTTGAAATTCGGTTTCTAGGCATAGTTTTAACCGAAGATTTGAAATATCTCGTTAAAATTGGGTATTGCCATTGAAAAAAATGAAGTTTGGATTCGTTTTAATATGTAGATGCCCCCCTAAGCAAATTTTATATACATCATTTAAAAGTAGACTTTATTTCCAATCGTTCGGTACCAGTAACTTTCGTCTACGATAATTCGTTGTGGAGTTAGTAGGGGGTGTTTACTTTTTTTTTCCACGACTGTACCTGAGCTTCAGAATTTTAAAATTCTAATTATTAGCTGAGTAATTAATTAACAATCGGAGCACACTCTCATCAAGAAATAGCTATTTCGTCGCCAGTCATCAATGCGCATGCCCAGTACGCATCCCAATGAAACTGAATATAAATTTCAAACCTTTTAGATATATCTTCTTGGTGCACTGGTCAGGCTGCCAAACTGGGTGCCTGGAACGATACTCTCTAGGACCAAAGATGAAATTTTCTGTTTATGTATAAAAGAAATTTCATTTTTTTTTTCTGAAGTTTTAAGGGTTTTAAATTTATATCTATCTATTAGAAAATAAAAATAAATTTTCAATTTCTAAATATATGCAGACGAATTGTGTCATTTATTTTGATCAAATTAGTGAAAGAAATATTACATTACAAAATCTGTGTTTTAAAAAATACAAAAAAAAAAAAAAAAAAAAAAAAAAATTACAATATAAAAATAGTCGCATGTAGCAACCCTGCAATCTTCAACCAAAAATCAAAGAGTCCGAAAATGTAGATCTTAAATTCCTTTAAAACAACCAAACATCTCAGAAAAAAGTTATCAAATTAGTGAGAGAATTATAATACTTTATTGAATTGTCTGTTTAGAAATAAAAGAAATTTCCTTTTGTTTTTCTGAAATTTTAAGGATCACATTTATATATATCTATAAGAAAAAAAATAAATAAAAATAAATTCTAAATTTCTAAAAATATGGAAAAGTATTTTATTTTACCATTGTAGATGGCAGCACTGCAAAACAGTGAGAAATTTCTTCGAAACGGAGGTGACTTCGCACCACAAAAAGGGGTGATGAATTCAGGGGATGGCCCGGGGAGGATATTCCCTCCAGAGCTTTGAGACCCCCCCCACCCGGAACATTTGAGATTTTGTGTTCTCAATGGTCAAAAAGTTCAAAATTTCTAAAGATATGCAAAAGTGAAATGGAAATGTATTTCCTTTTAACACTGTAGATGGCAGCACTGCAAAACTGTGACTTTTCTTCGAAAAGCAATTCAGAGGATAGCTCGGGGGGGGGGGGGGGGGGGGGTTCTAACACGGAGCAATGAGATGTCCCTCGCAAGAAGATTTGAGATTTTGTGTTTTCAATGTTCAAAAAATGCAATCCCCCACCCACCCCGGAGCCACAAAAATTCTTCCCGGAGAAAAATAGCATATACTTTCAATTCAATGTTTTTTCCCGATTTTTGAATTTAAAAATATGAAATCAACAAAATGGAGTTTAAGATACAAAATCATACAAATTTGAAGTTCATTAAAGGGTCATTCATCACGGGACCGGGCAACGCCGCGCTTATCAGCTAGTATTTACTAAAATCGATATTTTTCGTTATTCTGTTGCACGTATGCTCCTGAGAATCGCCTGGTTAGCTGAATGCGAAAACAACAGGCTGTGCAATTAGGACGGCCGGGGAGTTTGTCTGTTGGATGGCCGCTATGCGGCGATCAAGCGGACAACCGCCCAGATGCCAGACATGTAAACTCGTTCGGCTAGGGGAATCTGACAGGTAGGGGTCTTGTCATCTGTTTGGAGATCTGCCGATGTCCGCCATTTCTACTAATGGTGCCTGGTGCATGTAAAATCCATCGTGTTTGCAAAGTTTTTCAAGTTACTTGTGAATTGTATCTCTGGAGGTGCCTTAACATGTCTAGGCACCTGACCAAGGTTCTAAAATTTGAGATCAACTAGAGTAGCAAAGCACAGGTACCAAATAACAAGATCAAAATTTAAGTAACAGGATTAACGAAGTTCACAACAAAGAAGGCACTTCCTATAGGATGAAGATGTAGACGCTCGTCAGATTTATTGACGCTACGCGGTGATTAGGGGATGACCGACCCGATACCAGATATCAAATTCGTTCAGCTGGGGCGACCCGGCAAGTAGGGGTCTAGTGATCGGTTAGAAAGAAAGAAAAGCAACCGATGTACAATAGAACTATGAAAAATCGAGAGAAATCGCTATTACAGCGTCCCCTTTCCGGTGAATTATTACCAAATTCACGTGGAACCTGAACCTCAAAGCCAAAAACATGCATTTGAAATTTGATTCAATTCTATGCATAACTTTATAAACTTTTCGATAGTACAATAATGAAAATGGCACGAAAATTGCTATTACAGCGCTCTATTTGGGCGGAATATTCCAAAATTCAAGGAGGACCTGCTGGCCACAGTCAAAAACATATAGAAGAAAATTGGTTCAATTTTATACATAACTTCACATACTTTTTCGATGGTACAAAGAGTGCACACAGACATACGGAAGGACAGACAGACATTTTGTATAAACACGTTTTTCGGCATCACTGACCCCTAAAACATGTAAATCCGTCGAAAACCGGAAGCTCTAAAAAATTTCGATTATAATGTTTTCGTTTTGTGTAACCCCTTAACAGTGACATTTGTTTTCTTACAAAAAAATTAAAAATGGGCTGGACACCACTTTTTCCACACTAAAATATTTACCTTACTTAATCGAAAAATATCTGACAATCAATAAAGATAAATTTACAGTTACAAATTAGTGGTATCAAAATGCTTTTAATAACGAAGCAAGCAAGGTGTTCTTGCCCGATTCCAGTTCGGACCACACTGTTAAGGGGTTAATGTTCGCCTTGTAATGTAATCACCTTGAGCAATTCATTAAAAAATTTATTAGAATGTAACCGTCGCGCAAATCGACTAATTGTGCAGTTTAATGTTTTTTTTTAGGGCCCCGACCTTTAATTTTTGCTCATATTTCGTATCCAAAAATACTTTGTTTATTCTGGATGAGAAAAAAATGTTTTCTACTTTACAGTGCACTTTAAATTAAATAGAAGCTTGTTTTTTTTTTAAAAATATCTTTATGTATTTACTAAAACATCTAATGTTTTCTACTTACTAATATTTTATACATGCTAATAATTCAAACTGATAAATACAGAATAAAGCAGAAATATGGTTAGACAATATCGGAAATGTAAAATTAAAAAATATATTGACATTGATAAATACACTAAATTTAGGAAAATGCAAATTGAGCTATTTTTAGCACATTTATTTTAACGCCTTCAACGATCAACTAATCGATATTTCAGCAATAGATCATACAGCAAAACTGTCGTTCTCATTGACTAATCTTTCCTCTTTTGTATAAGTGATGCGAAACTTGGTTTTGAATATATCCTTCACTGAGCTTCTGTTAAGTACTTTGTTTTCGTTGTTATTGGCTAATGCTTATAGGTTTTTTAAAAAATCACCTGTAAGGGATTGACTGAGGTTTTAATATATTTTGATAAATAATTAAAATTAATATTTTCTTTAAAAACGGAACTATAAAAGCAAAAATTTTTGGTATTATTTGGTTATCCCGTCGACCAAATATTTATCGCCAAACTATAATATTAAATGTAAACAATGCTTGATCGTAAATGTCACATTCACTTGACATTAAGCAAGCTAAACGTGTTTATTAAGTACTTTTTATTTAGACGTTATATTTGTATTTCTATTAATGCAATACAAATTTATTTGTTCTTTTGTTATTTAAAATAAAAATTATGTCAATTTGTATAATTTGGCGAAATTGGTCGACGGGATAACTAAGTCGTACCAAATTGTTTTTTTAACAATCTTTTATAAACATTCACTGATTATCTTAAAAATCACGCCTAAAACTTTCTATTACAATATGTTAATTTCGCGTGGGTTCCTATTATGAAAAGTATACGACTTTCATTTATGGAGGTAGAAAGCAGGAAACTAATGAATTTATTTAAAAACTTGTAATTTTTACTTTGTTTCCCTTTTAACACGTGACAACAGGAAATAACACAAACATTATTTAAACTATCTATTCAAGTATAATTTCAAATGCTAAAAGTCTTTCCGAGGTAGCTTATTTAAAAAAAACCAACTTATATTATTCAAACACACGAAGCTCAATTTAGTGGAAACCGAATATAGGAGATTCAATACTAATTTTTAGCAATATAATGAATGAGAATTTCACGAAATTTGTCAGCTTTATCCAAGCTGCTTTTCTTTAAAGTAACTTATATTTGGCTGCCAAATTCGGCGATTTCTTAAAGTGCCTGCCATTTTAAGACAACATGGTACATGAGGCTAACCAGTGAACTTAATCGAGACCTTAGTAATTACTGTACACATGCTCACTCACATCGAATAGGTTGATATATGCGAGTGCTGCCGCAGGCAAAACATCATTTTTTTCAAAATGTCACCCACATTAGAAATTGAAACTGCTATATCTGAGCCATTTTTTAAGATAAAGACAAACAAAAAATGCTCCTGAATCCTTATATCAGGGTCAAATACTTAAGAAAGAAACCTTTTTCAATTTCTAATTTTTTTGCACCTCACTTTAAATATATATATATTTTTTAATTTAATGGCCGCTATTTTGAAACAAGACGGCTGATGAATCTGGCCAGCGAACTTGGTCGAGATATTGATGTATACTATCCACATGCCTTCTTACATCGAAATAGGCGAATACGTGTGTTATCGCGTGACAAATACAAGATTGTTTCAAAATGTTAGCCATGCTAGAAATTCAAAGTGCTATAATTCAAACATTTTTTAAGATATAAACAAAAGAACAAATTTTCAGAAACAAAAACTGCTCCGGAATCTTTGTATCAAGGCCAAACACAAAAAAAAAAATCCTTTTCATTTTCCAATTTTTTAATACTTCATTTTAAATTTTAAATTTAATTTTTTTTAAATGGCCGCTATTTTGAAACAAGATGGCGGATGAAGCTGACCAACGAACTCGGTCGAGATATTTGTATGTACTATATACACACCAAGGTACATCCAAATCTGTTCATAAATAAGCTTGTTATCACGTGACAAAAATCAGGACGTTTCAAAATGTCAGCGACGCTAGAAATTCAAAATGCTATAACTCAGCCATTTTTTAAGATATAGACGAAACAAAAACTGCTCCTGAATCTTTTTATCAAAGTCAAACACATAAGAAAAAAATATTTTTTCAATTTTCAATTTGGTACCACATTTCAAATTTAAATTTTTCTTAAAAATTTAAATGGCCGCCATTTTTAAACAAGATGGCGGATGAAGCTATGAATATATATAGTGGCCAACGAACTCGGTTGAGACATTGGTATGTACTATGTATAAACGAAGTTACATCCAAATCGGTTCATAAATACGCCTTTTATCGCGTGACAAAATTTAGGACGTTTCAAAATGTTAGCCACGCTAGAAATTCAAAATGCTATAACTCAGCCATTTTGTAAGGTATAGACGAAACAAAAACTGCTCCGGAATCTTTGTATAAAGCTCAAATACATAAGAAAAAAATATTTTTCCATTTTCAATTTTTTGTTACCACATTTGAAATTTTAAAGTTTTTTAAAAATTTTAAACGGACGCCATTTTGAAACAAAACGGCGGATGAAGCTGGCCAACGAACTCGGTCGAGACATTGGTATGTACTATGTACATACCGAATTACATCGAAATCGGTTCAGAAATACGAGAGTTACAGTGTGACAAAGGTCAGATATATATATATATATATATATATGGATATATATATATATATATATATACATATATATATATATATATATATATATATATATATATATATATATATATATAATTTTGAACGGAGGATGGTTTTGGGGTCTGGGGGTCATGATCGATGAAAATATACCAAAATTTTTTGAAATCGCTTTCCTCCGAACGGCTGCAATAGGTAGCTTTTTGTAATGAAAGCTACCTAAAAGGTGTAAATTAAAACTTTAAAACCAGTAAAAATACGTTTATTTCGACTGTTGACATGTTTCGACTCGCCTCGAGTCATTTTCAAAAGCAAATAAATAAAGCTATTCTAAATTTGCACAGTCTATGACACGTCATCATTCAGCTTTCCACGTATTCTTTCATATTAAGCACGTTAAATTTTTATTTTATATGGATGTTTATTTTATTTTATTTTCATACTCATAAAGTAGCTCGAGCCATACTTTTGGTAAGTGAAATGATGCTGCATTGTTACATAATGAGTTTTTGCGCGTTACAATCTCTATGGTTTCTCTTATAAGGAATGGATAGTATAGACTGGATGGAAAAATTATTTTATTTTTATTGAAGTTTACTTGAATGGTTTCTTCTTGATAAAATCTTGCTAGGGCTGTGGTTTTCTATTATAGTTAAGATCAGCTATATGCTCCTTTTTTCTATACTTTATTTATGTGAAATGATGGTGAATTTCTTCACTTTCAATTGAAAGTTTTTTCATCAATTGCACTTGAAAGTTTTTTCATTTTTTTTATTTTTTAAAAGAAAGTTGCATTTTTGTTCGTAAAACTTGATGATGTGGTATCATTGCGTCAAAGTAATACCATTTTCTGTCTGTCAGTAATGAAACCAAGCCCGAGTGCTTGAAATATATTGATTCGATTGAGACACCTTTGTAAATCGTGGTTTGGCGACCGGTTTTTAATTCCACATTTCTTTTACCTTTAAAATAATCATTAAGTGTGGCATTATCCTGAACGTTGAACGATAGTGTTAAGTCCAAACTCTGCGTTTAACCTTTAGAACTATTTAACCGGTCGTTAACTGTAACTTTGGTTGTGAAGTATGTTTACCGTTTGTATATGTCTGTGTGCTTATTAAATGTGTCGTTCGATATTACGTTGTCTTCAATAGTGTTAAAATACACAAACACGCCAAAATGCTCGGTATATTAACTAGTAAAGTTAATTAAACACGCGTAACAACACATGGCGGCAGCGGTTAAAAAGTAAAGAAGTAACTTAGCATATTTTACGTTGTTCGAAGTTCAAAATCAACTTCTAGTTTTGCTCTGCGAACAGTTATGGCATATCATATAACACCACCGGATTTATTTCAATTTTCGACTCCAACGGAGTGGCCCAAATGGAAACAGGGGTTTCTTCGATTCCGAACTGCTTCTGGTTTAAATACGAAGACACAAGAGGAACAAGGTGATGCTCTGATATATTTCATGGGCCAAAAGGCCGAAGATATTTTTCTCGCTTTCATTTTAACAGATGCTGAGAAGAAAAACTTCCAGGCTGTATTAAGTAAATTCGATGATCATTTTATTGTAAAAGGAAACGTAATTTTCGAACGCGCACAGTTTAACAGAAGGCTACAGAGAGAAGGTGAGTGCGTTAACCCTTAAATGCCTGATTTTTCAAAAAGGATTGTAATAATGTTTTTCGGCTTTAATTTTTTAAATAAATCATGGGAAAAATACGTAAAAAAATCATATTTTGTTTTAAGTATAGTTTACGGCTAAAAAACAGTTTGTTACTAATCGACAATACTGGTGTTTAATTGAAAAAATAATTTGCCTTGATAAAATTCTATAATATTAAACACACAACAATTTTAGGAACTATAATAAGAAATAAATTTCACTTGCTCACTGCAGGTCAAAATAGGGTATTTCGCAATCTCCCAAGCAAAACAAAAAGAACAAGTAGCAACAATTGAAAAAATAAATCTATCTTTATTCTTAAACAGCACAAGTGTTGCCATCTGCATGTTAAAAATCAATTTAATAATATTTTCAGAATGTATTTTATTGGCAACATTAGGCATTATAGCTTCAATATTATTCTAATAGTATTTTAGAGCCTAAATTGGGTATGTTGCCGAAAAGCAACACCGGGCATTTAATGGTTAATGATTTCATTACTGATTTATATGCACTTGCAGATAAATGTAGTTATGGTGCATTACATGATGAATTATTGAGGGATCGAATAGTTGTTGGTATTACTGATCTGGCTTTAAGTGAAAAGTTACAACTAGATCCTAACCTTACTTTGCAAACAGCGATAGACAAAGTTCGTTTATCCGAATCGATCAAAAAGCAACAGTCTGTTTCAGTAAATAATTCATCAGTTAATGCAGTAATTCATAAAAATAAATCTGTACCATTTTTAAATAGAAAGAATTTTCATGATAATAAAGTTAATGTAAGCCTTTCAAAGTGTAAATGGTGTGGATATTCACCGCACGATAAAAAGAAGTATCCCACCAAGGACTCTTTTTGCAGAAAATGTAAGAAGAAAGGGCACTGGGAGAAAGTTTGTTTATCCTCCACTAAAAGAATTAACGAAGTTAAATTTGAAGCAGGTTTTATAGGCTTAGTGGGAAATGTCGAAAATGAAGATGATTGGATTATACCAATTAAGATATTAGGAAAATCTGTTAAATTTAAAATTGATAGTGGTGCTGACCACACTGTTATTCCTTCTCATGTTGCACAAACAGTGTTGAAAAATGTTCAAATTAAAAGAACAAATAAAGTAATATTGGGTCCTGATAGATCACCTTTAAAACTTAAGGGGTAGATTGTTGAAAATATAGAGTATAACGGAAAAAATTGTTTGGAAGAAATATATGTTATAGAAGGTCTCCAGACGTGTTTGTTGGGGAAACCAGCTATAAAAATGTTTGGGCTAGGTCCTAATATACTAGGGTATTGTGTGCATAGTATTAGTAGTTTCGATCCTGTTAATGAATTTCCTTCTCTATTTCATGGACTTGGTTTACTGAAAGGTGACTACCACATAGAACTTATCGATGACGTTAAGTCTTATGCTCTTACTTCTCCACGGCGAATACCTGTGCCATTATTAGAAAAAACAAAGTTAGAAATTAGAAGAATGCAGGAATTTAATGTAATTCAGCCAGTGGAAAAACCGACTGATTGGTGTTCTCCTGCCGTTGTTGTCAGAAAAAAAGATGGAAATGTCAGGATTTGCGTAGATTTGACAATACTGAATAGAAGCATTCGTAGGGAATGGCATCCATTGCCAACCACCGAATACAATTTATATCTCTTGGCAGGGGCAAAAATATTTTCGAAATTGGATGCCAATTCCGGGTTCTGGCAAATACCTCTTGACGAAGAATCATTCTACCTGACAACGTTCATAACATCCTTTGGCAGACTTCGTTTTTTGCGTCTACTATTCGTAATTTCGTCAGCTCCTGAGCATTTCCAGTGGAGAATGTCGCAGGCCTTAGGAGGACTTCACGGGATTATCTGCAACGTGGACGATATCCTTGTTTGGGGGGTCTAGTGAGGCAGAACACGAGGAACTGTTAAAAATTACCCTAAAACGGCTTCAACAAACGGGAATTACCTTAAATAAACAAAAATGCGTTTTTAATGTCAAGACCATAAAATTTCTGGGTCATGTCATCGACGAGTTATGAATACATCCCGACGAAGAAAAGATTGCAGTTATACGCAACTTCAAAATTCCAACAAATGAGACAGAGCTTAAACAACTTCTTGGTATGGCTAATTACCTCGCACGATTCATCCTTGTTTGGGGGGTCTAGTCAGGCAGAACACGAGGAACTGTTAAAAATGACCCTAAAACGGCTTCAACAAACAGGAATTACCCTAAATAAACAAAAATGCTTTTTTAATGTCAAGACCATAAAATTTCTGTGTCATGTCATCGACGAGTTATGAATACGTCCCGACGAAGAAAAGATTGCAGCTATACGCAACTTCAAAATTCCAACAAATAAGACAGAGCTTAAACAACTTCTTGGTATGGCTAATTACCTCGCATGATTCATCTTTGTTTGGGGAGCCTAGTCAGGCAGAACGCGAGGAACGGTTAAAAATTACCCTAAAACGGCTTCAACAAACAGGAATTACCCTAAATAAACAAAAATGCTTTTTTAATGTCAAGACCATAAAATTTCTGGGTCATGTCATCGAAGTTAGGAATACATCCCGACGAAGAAAAGATTGCAGCTATACGCAACTTCAAAATTCCAACAAATAAGACAAAGCTTAAACAACTTCTTTGTATGGCTAATTACCTCGCACGATTCATCCCAAGATCTTCCGAAACTTTAGCACCTCTGAATTCCTTATTATCCACGAAGAACGAATTCATTTGGGATTCACCGCAAGATGAAGCACTGAAAAAACTTAAAAAGATTTTGTCATCAGAACCAGTGCTGGCAATTTTTGATCCTGGCAAGGAATCTATTGTGACAACAGATGCCTCATCCTATGGTCTGGGAGCGACGTTGTGTCAAAGACAGAGTGACTCTACATTGAAGGTAATTGCATAAGCATCTCGCACACTGACGCCAACTGAGCGACATTACGCACAAATAGAAAAGGAAGCACTTGCGCTAACATGGACATGTGAAAAATTTTGTAATTACTTGATAGGCACCAGGTTTCTTCTAGAGACAGATCACAAACTTCTTGTCCCTATATTGACAAGAAAATCCTTAGATGATTTAACTCCTCGTCTTCAAAGATTGAAAAGGAGATTGATGAGATATTCTTTCGACGTTTTTCACACCCCAGGAAAAAATTTATGTGCAGCAGATGCATTATCTAGATCACCTCTCCAGGAAGAAGTTCCACATTTCGAATTAGAAGACGAAGTTGAAGCTTATGTCAATCTTTTAACAGAATCCATTCCTGTAGCTCCCCAAAGACTCCCGCAGGTAAAATTGGAACAAGAGCAAGATTCAACATGTAAAATGTTAACAGCCTATGCTTTACGAGGATGGTCAGAAAAAAAAAAAATTAGAGCCAGGATGTTTACCTTATTGGCCTTTGAGATACGAAATATCCTTGCAGAATGGATTACTTATGCCAGGAACTCGAATAATCCTTCCACGCAAGCTAAGACATGAAATTTTAGAGAAAATACTCGAAGGCCATATGGGGATAGGCAAATGTAGAGATTTGGCGAGATCTGTAGTATATCGGCCAGGTATCAGTAAAGACATAGAGAAGTTGGTGCGAGAGTGTACTTCATGTATACCAGAAGCTAAAAATCCTTCGAAACCGTTGAAACCCACAGGATTTCCTCAAAGACCTTGGGAAATAGTAGCTATGGATCTGTTCAAACATCACTCAGACTGGTATTTGTTAGTGACTGATTACTACTCACGTTATCCAGGATTTGCTAAATTAGACAGGCTTACATCTCGAGAAGTGATTCTACAATGCATGTCAATTTTCGCCAGACATGGAATACCTGATATTGTTAGGTCTGACATTGGGAAACAATTTGAAGTAACGAGAACAGCTGAATTCTATCAATTTGCAAAAAAATATGTGTTTAAACATATCACGTCTAGTCCAAGATATCCACAGAGCAATGGATTTGATGGATTTGTAGAAGCTGCTGTAAAAATTATCAAGCTCACTAGATTAATTTTAACACAATTATTCAAATTGGTAAACAAATCATATTAAATTTCGCCCAGTTGGAAATTTACATCTAATATGATTTGTTTACCAATTTGAATAATTGTGTTAAAATTAATCTAGTGTAATTTCGTATCCAGCGATTTCTGGAGTTCCATTACCTGAGATTTATTCTGTTGAGCTGAACCAGGTTTCAGACCAGATGCTGTAATCTTCAAGGTTAGCTGGGTGAAAAAGTTCGACCAGAATCGTCCGGAATAGCTCAGATGGCAGAGCACTGGCGGCTTCAGCCAGGAGATCCGGGTTCGAATCCTGGTCCGGACATTTTTCGCCCAGTTGGAAATTTACATCTAATATGATTTGTTTACCAATTTGAATAATTGTGTTAAAATTAATCTAGTGTAATTTCGTATCCAGCGATTTCTGGAGTTCCATTACCTGAGATTTATTCTGTTGAGCTGAACCAGGTTTCAGACCAGATGCTGTAATCTTCAAGGTTAGCTGGGTGAAAAAGTTCGACCAGAATCGTCCGGGATAGCTCAGATGGCAGAGCACTGGCGGCTTCAGCCAGGAGATCCCGGGTTCGAATCCTGGTCCGGACATTTTTCGCCCAGTTGGAAATTTACATCTAATATTATCAAGCTCAGATTGAAAAAATCCAAAGATTCTTATTTAACACAACTCAGTTACAGAGCTTCGCCTTTAAAGAATGGATACAGTCCAGCTGAGTTATTGATGGGTAGGACATTACAAACAACGTTACTCATACCACTAATAGCACTTCAACCAAAACTCATACAGAAAGAGAAATTAGAAGAAATAGAGGAAAATCGAATAAAAACACAAGAAAGGTACTATAATCAAAGACACAACTTCCATGATCTCAAGTCAATAAATCCAGGGGAGAAAGTGTGGATAACCGATAGAAAGGCTGTTGGTACAGTACAAAAACATGCAGATACACCAAGATCATATTTCGTAGAAGGACGTCATATCCTGAGACGAAACAGAAAACATATAATTCCGACTGCGAAACTGCAACCACGTCCGACGGATGATGACATCGAGGAAGTTTTTTCTGCAGAAATTTCTGAAAGTGAAGTACCTGAAAATGGAACACCAAACCCTTCAGACTCAACTAAGAGAAATGATCAGCTTAACCCTAGAATCAACCAACCTGTTGTAACTCGAAGTGGAAGAACTGTTAAACCTCCAAATCGACTAAATCTCTAAATGTGGCATTATCCTGAACTTTGAACGATAGTGTTAAGCTTGAACTCTGCGTTTAACCTTTAGAACTATTTAACCGATTGTTAACTGTAACTTTGGTTGTGAAGTATGTTTACCGTTTGTATATGTCTGTGTGCTTATTAAATGTGTCGTTCGATATTACATTGTCTTCAAAAGTGTTAAAATACACAAACACGCCAAAATGCTCGGTATATTAACTAGTAAAGTTAATTAAACACGCGTAACAACACATTAAGCTCTACAATAGTACGGAGGGCTAACTTCTTATTGTGATATATTGAATTCAGCTGTTCCGCCCATGAATAAAGTGTCAAATATTTACCGAGGCAAATTTTGGAAAAACATGGATTTCCTCCCATAGTATGGGGTAGATATTTTCAAACTGGATTTTCTTTTAAATGTATAACGAATTCACTACAATTTTCACTGATTTATACAATGTCAGACCTAAAAGTAAGGTGACCGACGTCATAATAATCACTGTATTATATATTTGCAGATAAATACCTCACTGTTGTTCAAAGTAGTTCCCGTCGTCTACACTACACTTTTGACAACGTTCATAGAAGTTCTGGAAACTTTTGAAAAAATCAACCTTTGAGACTGTTTTATGTTCCTTGGTAACAGCAGCTTGAATGTCGTTTGTGGATCATACGGTGAAACACCACGTTTCATATCCTGTGATGATGGACTGTAAAAATGCGTCATTTTTGTCTGCTGTATTGATGAAGTCGCCACAGGAAACCATTCGCTGCTATTTCTGTTCATCGCTTAAACAATGAGGCACAAACGTCGCACAAAGTTTCCGTTTACCCAAATCCTTCGTCAATATTGTTCGGACAATTTCACGAGGAAGATTCAATTTGTTCGCCATTATTCGGACGGACAAACGGCGATCTTACACCAATAACTTCCTAATTCTTTCAACATTTGCATTATTTCTTTAGACACAGCGCCCACAAACTTTCTATCACAGAGACAGACATTTTGCATAAACATGTTTTTGGGGATCTTTGACTCCTAAAACGTGTAAATGCGTCGAAAACCGCAATTTGAAAAAAAATTCGATTACAATACTTTCTTCTACTGAAGATAAAAGAAAGAAAAAAGGTACAGAAATAAGCAAAATTGATAAAAAGTTTTAAAAAAATGTTCTAATATTAAGAAAAATGCAGGATTTATTACTTGCGCGCATTGAAACTGTGATGATGTCGCGGCAGAAAACGGACCGATGAGTTAGCTTTCCGTACTATTATGAAATTCAGTGAAAATAATGAAACCTTCGTTGTCACTTTTAAAAATAGCTTTTTTAATGTTTTTATATATATGGGACATTCTCACAAACTTTTGACTTTTGGAAAAAAAAATCTGACAAAATTAAACTTGCTAAAATAACATTTTAATCTGATAGACTAATGTCTTAATGATTCAAAATAAAGAAAAAATGGTCAGCAGCGAAATTTTTTTTATTTAACTGAGGTTTAAGTTAAGCTTGCGAGTTTAATTTTTCTTACCAGTTTACCCCTATAACTTTTTATTTTCTTCTAAATTTTTACTTATAATGAATTTGCATAGTACCCACAGGACATTCAAATAAGAAATAATAACAATGTAGTACTTTAAATACAGAATTTTTTGTATAACATTGTCTTAAAGTGGTGTTAAAGAAGGGCCGGTAAGGTAAAAAAGGGGAATGATACTGGGAAAAAGGGGCGGTAAGGATGGAACGGTAAGGAAAATTACCACCTATTTTTAGGAAAATCATGTTAAGACTAAGTGATAGCCACAGTGTTCATTGATTTTTAGAAACAGTTGTTAACATTGGATTAAATTAAACTTTTTTTAAAATTTACCTCGAAAAGTGCAGGAATAAACCTTGGGGACGGTGAGACTTCCTATAAAGCCACGATGCTTGAAATTTATATTTAAATGCTGATTTAAATTCTACAGTAAATTTCCAGCCAAAGAATTTTAGACATTATTTCTCTAGCATACTTCTGCATGAGAAAAAACTTGAAAAAAATTCTGTGGCTGCATCTGAAATTACTTTTTGTATAATTTTAGAAGAGGGATGGTAAGGAATCTAAAACCCAGGGACAGAGTTTAAAAAATAATAACAACCCTAAAAATGTCTGCAGGTTAATTTTTAGATACATATTTATATAAAGCAATATTTCCAATTTCAGAAAAAAATTACATCGAATTATTTTTATTGAAACAATTTTATACAGACAGCTCCAAACTTAAAAATCAGCGTCAGGGACACGGGACGGTAAATGAGTTTTCCAGGTGTTTAGACCCCCAGCATCGTCCAAAACTTATTTATGACGTTAATATTGCTGTGCCATTATACAATGGGATGTTCCCCAGTATATGAAATAAAAAAAAACACAAAAACGTGTATTAAAATAAAAATTATTATTCAGGGACATGAAGTCAAAAGATTGTGAGAATGCACCATAAATATTTTGGCGAGCGTAATTAGACGCATAATGAACTCCATTGTGTTTGTGACTCGTATATAGTTCCAAACCTAAAGAATAATTTTCTTAAAAATTAATTTATTAAGTTTAAAAATAAAATAAAACGCTGTATTGTCGTTGGAAACAGACCTGCGTGCCTAATTTTTATAATTCTGGCCTATAAGGAAAGGAGTGAAAAAAATCGATTACAAAATTCCATCTTTACATACCAAAATCAAGTGAAGATACAGGGTGTAAAAAAACATGGTATTAAGTTTAAAAATAAAATAAAACGCTGTATTGTCGTTGGAAACAGACCTGCGTACCTAATTTTTATAATTCTGGCCTATAAGGAAAGGAGTGAAAAAAATCTATTACAAAATTCCATCTTTACATACCAAAATCAAGTGGAGATACAGGGTGTAAAAAAACATGATATTAAGTTTAAAAATAAAATAAAACGCTGTATTGTCGTTGGAAACAGATCTGCGTACCTAATTTTTATAATTCTGACCTATAAGGAAAGGAGTGAAAAAAATCGATTACAAAATTCCATCTTTACATACCAAAATCAAGTGGAGATACAGGGTGTAAAAAAACATGATATTAAGTTTTAAAATAAAATAAAACGTTGTATTGTCGTTGGAAACAGACCTGCGTACCTAATTTTTATAATTCTGGCCTATAAGGAAAGGAGTGAAAATAATCGATTACAAAATTCCATCTTTACATACCAAAATCAAGTGGAGATACAGGGTGTAAAAAAACATGGTATTAAGTTTAAAAATAAAATAAAACGTTGTATTGTCGTTGGAAACAGACCTGCGTACCTAATTTTTATAATTCTGGCCTATAAGGAAAGGAGTGAAAAAAATTGATTACAAAATTCCATCTTTACATACGAAAGTCGAGTGGAGATACAGGGTGTAAAAAACATGGTATTAAGTTTAAAAATAAAATAAAACACTGTATTGTCGTTGGAAACAGACCTGCGTACCTAATTTTTATAATTCTGGCCTATAAGGAAAGGAGTGAAAAAAATCGATTACAAAATTCCATCTTTACATGCCAAAATCAAGTGGAGATACAGGGTGTAAAAAAACATGGTATTAAGTTTAAAAATAAAATAAAACGTTGTATTGTCGTTGGAAACAGACCTGCGTACCTAATTTTTATAATTCTGGCCTATAAGGAAAGGAGTGAAAAAAAATCGATTACAAAATTCCATCTTTACATACGAAAGTCGAGTGGAGATACAGGGTGTAAAAAACATGGTATTAAGTTTAAAAATAAAATAAAACACTGTATTGTCGTTGGAAACAGACCTGCGTACCTAATTTTTATAATTCTGGCCTATAAGGAAAGGAGTGAAAAAAATCGATTACAAAATTCCATCTTTACATGCCAAAATCAAGTGGAGATACAGGGTGTAAAAAAACATGGTATTAAGTTTAAAAATAAAATAAAACGTTGTATTGTCGTTGGAAACAGACCTGCGTACCTAATTTTTATAATTCTGGCCTATAAGGAAAGGAGTGAAAAAAATCTATTACAAAATTCCATTTTTACATACCAAAATCAAGTGGAGATACAGGGTGTAAAAAAACATGGTACGGACTTCGTATTTTTAAAAGTATTTTTCATTATTCGTATTTTAAAAAATGTATTTTAGAAGTATAAGGCCAATCAGAAGAGCACTATGAACAATAAACAAAAGTCATTAATATGGCTGAATATTGTTTAAAAACTATTCCAATTACAATGCGATTATGTTAACTTGGCTTGGATTCCGATTACGAAAAATACTTGCTTTGATTTACGATTAGTAGAAAGCGGGAACAAATGAATTTATGGGCCAATTTATAATTTTTGCTTTCTCCAGTTTTTAAAACTTGGCAGCCGGAAAGAACATAAATATTGAACTATATATTCAAGTTTTTTAACTTGTTTTCTAAACGTAAAAATATCATTATTAATTGATTGAAGCGTATCTAAAAAAGTCATTTTTAATAATTATTTTATATTTTTTTCCTTTTTCCTGCGTAAAATATTTAAATTTAAAGTGTTTGGCAATATTATTGTTTGGTCATTTTTAATATGACGTAGTTTCCTCCATTTACAACTTTTAACACATATTAATGAATTTATCATTTTAAAATTTTCTTTCTCTTTTGAGATTCACGTGTAAATATAGATTTTACAACGTAATTTTCAATATTCTCCTGCTTTTAATACGTTATCCTTTAATTCTAATTTGAAAGTTTTTTTTCTGTTTATAATAGTCACGTATAAATAAATTTTAATTTGAATCAAATATTAATCTTTGCGCTATTTTTAAAATTGGCAACAACCCCCTTCTAAAAGATGTAAAAAATATCTCTCTAAATGCTGAAAATTTGAATTTAAAATGGAAGTAAATCCTGAAAAATGAGTCCAATTAAAAAAAAAATAAAAGCAGTCTGCACACCGGGAACTTCAAATGTATATCCTTGGAAAAAATAATTACATTCCTATGTATAGTTTTTGCTTCTATAAAACTTTTTTAATGGAACGATTTAGACCAACTTTAATATTAAATATCTGTTAAAATAATTATTCGATTTAAAAACTGTCTAAATCAGCGTGTTTATCAAACAATTCTCCATAATGCCACCGATTTTCATATTTTTGTATGCTGTAGTTTTCTTAATATTATCGACGAAAGACCCCCTCCCCCCGGTCACACAAACTTCATAAACAGCGGCGGTGACAGCGTTAATTACCCTTTTTAAGAACAGCGATGTACTTAAGTTTAGCTGAAGAGGTCATTTAAGTATAAAATTCGTAACAAACTTTAAAACTTTTAATATTAATACTGAATTTTCACATCATATTGGTATTCTTCTGTAAATTGTACATTTGGATAATATTAAGTTATTGTGTGACGTTGTTTGGGAATTACAAAAGCTATAAATTAGGAAAACCTAATGTCAAATTCATTTTTAATCATTGCAAAACAGTTTGCAATGCGGGTAGTTATTTAAACATAACTCAAAAAGTGACTTCACGAAATGAGCTGTAGTTTTGGATTCGCAAATTCAAAACTCTTGAAATCCACTTCTGTTTTAAACTAGTCGGATGTGTCAATCCTAAAAAGTTTCTTCTTTCTCATACATGTTAATACTTCAAAATTCGCCATCATCGTACAAAATCAATCTATGCCTATTGAGAAGATTCTAAAGGTATGGGTTCATTTAATTATGTGCATTTAACCCTTACCACTTCGTTGGCTCCGCTGCGGAGACATCATCTTTCTTTGCAAAATTTGTTTTCGGCACCAGTAATAAAGGAAAATAAAATTTACCTTATTTAATCAAAGCATTTTCTAGATAGTGTATTTGAAGGAAACTTCTTTTAAAAAAGTGGTACCGATCGAATAAAATTTGTGTAAGAGATGCCTCAGCTTTAAGGGTTAAAAAGGAGATATGAGGCATTCTCACCAAATTTTAACTTTGAGGAATAAAAATCTGGTGAAATTAAACTTAAAAAAAAAAAAAACATTTTAAACTTATAGACGAATGCCTTAATGACTCAAAATAAAGAAACGACGATTTTTTTTTGTTTAACTGTTGTTTAAGTTAATCTTGCGAGTTTCATTTTCCTTGCCATTTTACCTCTCTTTTTATTTTCTTCTAAATTTTTATTTATAATGAATTTGCATAGTTCCCACAGAACATTCAAATGACGAATAATAACATTGTAGTACTTTTAGTTAAAAATTTTGGTATAACATTGTCCTAAAGTAGGGATGCACAACCGGTGGCCCTCGGGCCAAAAGTGGCCCGCGATGCGTTAATTTGTGGCCCGCGAACTTCGTAAATTTATAACTGGAAAAAATCGCAAATTTTCCCCATAGGTCGCAGGGAAAAATGGTGAATTTCAACAATTTTTCGCCGGAAAAAATTGCAAATTTATCAATCAGTTAAAAATCGCGAATTTCGATGGTATCAGCCGGCCGATACCATAGATATCGACATAGCAAATTCCCATTTGGTCAGTCGGTCGTCGCAAAATAATTCGAATTTCATCGTACGGGCACTGGAAAATCACAAATTTCGTCGATCAGACAAGGAAAAATAGTGAATTTCATCGTTCGGGCACGGACAAATCGCGAGTTTTATTGATCGAGCACGGAATAAGCGCGAAGTTTGTCAATCAAGCGAGAGAAAATAGAAAATTTCATTAAAAAATCACGAATTTTATTAATGAAGCATGGAAAAATCACAAGTTTCGTCGATCGGGCAGGGAAAGATGGCGAGTTTCGTCGATCGGACACAGAAAAATCGTGAATTTCGTTGATCGGGCAAGGAAAAATCGTGAATTTCGTCGATCAGGCGAGGAAAAAATTTCAAATTGAGTCGAACAGGAACGAAAAATCGCGAATTTTGTCAATCAGTTGAAGAAAAATCTTGAATTTCGTTGATTGGACCACAAAAAAATCGCGAATTATGTCGATGATGCGCGGAAAAATTACAAATTTCGATGATCGGCTGCGGAAGAATCGTGAGTTTGGTCAGTTTATCGCGATAAAAAATTACGAATTTCATCAATTTGCAGCGAGAAAAAATTGCAAATTTGTCAGTCAGTTAAGAATTGCAAATTTCGTTGATCGGGCGCGTAAAAATCGCGAATTTCGTTGATCGGATGTGTAAAAATCGTGAATTTCGTCGATCAGGTACGGAAAAATCACAAAATTTTGTCGGTCAGGCTCGGAAAAATCGCAAATGTCATTGATCGGGCACGCAAATTTCGTCGATCAGGCGCGATAAAAATCGAAAATTTCGTAGAAAAAAAATCACATTTCGTCAATCAGGCATGGAAAAATCACAAATTTTGTCAATGAAACGGGGTAAAATCTCAAATTTCGTCTACTTGGCACGGAAAATCGCAAGTTTTGTCAATCAGGCACGGGAAAATCGCAAATTTCGTTGATCGGACACGGAAAAATCGCGAATTTTGTCGATGATGATTTTGTTGAAAAATTTGCAAATTTTGATGATAGGGTGCGGAAAAATCATGAGAATCGTCAGTTGAAAAATCTGGAATTTCGTCAATTTACCGCGGGAAAAGTTGTAAATTTTGTCAGCCAGTTAAGAATCGCGAATTTCGTGATCAGACGCGGAAAATTGTCAAATTTCGTTGATCGGGTGCGGAAAAATCGCGAATTTTGTCGATTAGGCGAGGACAAATCTTGTTGATCGGTTGCCGGAAAATTTTCAAATTTCGTCAGAGTCAGTTAATAGCGAATGTCGTTATAGGGCTTGGAAAAATCGCGAATTTTGTTGACCGGGTGCGAAAAATTGCGATCTTTGTTGATCAGACGTGGAAAATCGTAATTTTGTCTATCGGCACGGGAAAATCGCGTGTTATGTCAATTGGGCTCGGAAAGATCGCGTTAACGATCAAGAATTAACGACGGGAAAATTACAAATCTTGTTAGAATCAGTTAATAGCGAATATCATTGATAGGGTGTGGAGAAATCGCAAGTTTCGTTGATCAGGCGCGGAAAAATTGCAAATTTCATTGATCGGGGGCGGAAAATCGCGAATCCGTCGATCGGGTGCGGAAAAAATCTCAAATTTTGTCGATCAGGCGCGAAAAAATTGCAAATTTTGTTGATAGACTTCAGAAAATTTTCGAATTTTGTGCTATAAGGCAGGGAAAAATTGAAATTTTCGTTTATCGGCTCCTCCTCCTCCCTTCGTTCAAAAGTTCTCATTTTTTTTCGAAACTAGCCACTTTCATGCCTATGTTTGTGTTTTAGCACTTTTAATAAAGCAAAATTTGTAGCCCCCCCGAACAAAGTCAAGAAATATTATCACTACCTGAAAATAATCCTTGCTATATCTCTGTTACATATACAAATGTAAACTGTTGGTATATTCTTGCCAACTAAATGAGATATGTTGACTGGGTAGGGGACCAAGAGGGGTAAAACTCCCCGCCCTTTCTGAAACCATGTGTTTATCCGATTATAGGCCTCAGATCACCTCTCCGAAATAGATTTCTCTGTGTTACTGATGTGGCCCTCGGAAACCCAGACATTTTTGTAAGTGGCCCTTCTCTTAAAAAGGTTGTGCTTCCCTATCCTAAAGGATATTAAGGAAGGGACGGTAAGAATAGGGCGGTAAGGAAAATTACCACCTATTTTTAGCAAATCATGTTAAGACTAAGTGATAGCCACAATGTTCAATGATTTTTCGCAACAGTTATTTACATTGGATTAAATTACAAGAAAAAAAATTCCTCGAAAAGTGCAGGAATAAACCTTGGGGACGGTAAGACTACCAATAAAGCCACGATGCTTGAAATTGGTATTTAAATGCTGATTTAAATTCTGCAGTAAATATCCTGTCAAATAATTTTAGCTATTCTTTCTCTAGCATACTTTTAAATGAGAAAAAAGTTGAAAAACATTCTGTGGCTGCATCTGAAGTGATTTTCTGTACAATTTTTGCAAGAGGGACGGTAAGGAATCTAAAATCCAGGGACAGAGTTCAAAAAATAAAAATAAACGTAAAAAATGTGTGCAGGTTAATTTTTTTGGTATATATTTATATAAAACAATAGCCCCAGTTTCGGAAGATATTACATCGAATTACTTTTAATGAACAACTTTATACAAACAGCTCCAAACTTAAAAATCAGCATCAGGAACAAGGGGCTGTAAGGCATTTCGTGGTATTTCTGGACCCACAACATCGTCCAAAACTTATTTATCTCGTTCATATTGTTATACAGTCATGCAATGGGATGTTTTCCAATATGAGAAATTAAAATAAAAATTATTATTCAGGGACTTAAAAGTCAAAATTATGTGAGAATGCCTCATATAAGCATCGCACTTTTCGATCAAATCATTGAATTTCAGCATCCACCTTCTTTGGTGTTTGCAGTCAAAATTCCCAGCCCAAAGAGAATAAAAGCACATCTTTGGATAGTATACAAAAAACCCTAAAAATGATTTATATATGCGAAACTCTCACAGATGATGAAGTTTGATTAAATTCCGTGCATTAGTTTTTTAGATATGCCTATCGATAAAATCGTGTAAAGCCTGAGAAATGTAGCATAGCAGTGCCATCTGTTAGGCTATTTACACCAAAACCTAATTAGCAACAACTTAGGCTAACGTGTAAATCAATTTGAAGTTTGATGAAAATCCGTTCATTAATTCTTGAGATGGAGCTATTCCGGAAATCATGAAAAATGCAGCTTAGCAGCACCACGTACCACGCGATTTAATGCAAATCTTATCAGCACCAATTTATATATGAATTATAAGTTATAACTGAATCTGAAGTTTGATCAAAGTCGGTGCATTAGTTCTTGAGGTATAGCAATTGCAAAAAATTGTGAAAAATGTAGCATAGCAGCGTCACTTGTGGAGCGATTTACACCAAAACCTAATCAGCACCAATTTATATCAAGGTATAAGTGAATCTAAATTTTAATTAAATTCCGTGCATTAGTTCTTGAGATAGAGTGCCCACAACATTTGTGTTACATATATACAGACAGACTCACATACAGTTTTACAGATAGACTCACAGACATACCTTTTCTAAAAACAGTCAAATCGTGTTCAGGACCTTCTGAAACGTGTAAACCCGTCGAAAACCGAAATTCGAAATTTTTAACGAGTCCAATATTTCTTGTTGTAAACACAGAAGAAAGTAAAAATCATGTGTTAACTATCATAAATTTTTAGAAAAGACACACATTTCGATATTATTTTTAGAAAACAATATGAAATATAACCTATGAGTTTTTTTTAAAAATCGATTTCCAGAAGCTTGAAATATACGAATTCTAAATTACAGTTCATTATGCCCAGTATATCTTGAGTTATTCTTTAAAAATAACACACATTCCAATCAATTTTGAAACGACAACAAATAATTTATCGTTAGAAGTTCTAAACTCTAAGCCTTCATAAATCCTTAACTACTTGACCGAATAATTTCTCATTTGGTATCCTAAGACAAAATATACAGAAAATGTCTATTATAACATCAAACTTATGTTTTCGTATTAAAAAGATTCAAGTTTGGAACAATTTCTCGGTATACTCAATTTATTCCCAGCTCGTCAGCTTCTCTAAGATTTAAACACGTAATATATTAAATTAAGTACATATTTTAGAAATACTTTCTAACTAAAAAACGAAAGGGACATTTTTTGAAAATTATATACACAAAAACAAAGTTTAAAATATTAATTTTCTTAGAATATATTTTAAATATAAGAAATGGATTCCACAACCGTAGATTTAACATTAGGGTGAGGAATTTGAAATCTTACTGACCAATACCCTTAGAAAAGCGATACTAGTCCGGTTTATATATTTTTATAACTTTTGTAACCAAACAATCGACGTTTACTAGATCACTCTACAATCCCATCATTTTGATAACTTATTAATCATTCCCATTTTGTATCTGACACTAGAACATTTCGTCGTTGATTGAGAACTCTTATTATAAAGATAGAGAGAGCAGCTTATACAGGTTGCATTGCTCAATCGATATCATCAAGGATTATGGATAAAAACAATCTTATTATCGATTATCTTAACAGTATCTTTCAATGCTAAAAAAATGACGAAAATCGCACTGTTTGATTTAAACGCCAAATAGAAATACTATTTGTTTGAAATGTCCTTTGTCTTTTACATTTATATAAAAGGAGAAAGGAAGTTTTTTTTTAAGAAGTAATTTCTTTTGCATTTGTAAAATGTTAAAGGAAGATTTAAGATACTTTGTGTTAGTATTGCAAAAAAGTGAAATTCAAAGTATTCCTTCGAATTTTTTGTTCTACATTACAATATTCATTAGGACTATATGACGCTGATTTCGGTTTATTATTTTCATTGTTCATATTTCACTTACAATCATGCGAAAAAAATGAAAAAAGAAAAAGACACTTTTACAAGACGTAATCGATATTGCTTTGAACGTTTACTTTCTTCATCTATTTGGGATTTTATATCGTGAAAACATCTCTCTAATTTTCTATGCAATTTACTAATAGACTGCTTTTCTGCTACTTCTTGTTCTAATTTATTTTCTAAAGATGTTATCGCAATTTTCGACTTCGTTTTTTCTTGCTGGAATGCTTCTTTTAAATCGGTTACATCTAATTGTAACATTTTATATTTTCTTTCAATTTCTTTAACTTGGGCAGATAAATTTTCATTTTCTAGACGTAATTCTTTAATTTCTGAGCTAGAATAGGACAATTGATGAAAAGTCAGATATTTGATTTGGTTTGGAATTTGTGGGTTACTACTGTGCAAGGTGGATTAATAAGGGTTAAATTTAGAATTTACAGTTACTTCACTTGAATTAATAACATTGACTAAAGAATTATTTTGACATCACAATTCTGCGAAAACGATCACAGCACATTGTCATAACGCACACGTCATCATTCTACTGTTTTTTACCGACGAAAAACATAACTCTCTCTACTAGTCGTCGTCTCTCACTTCGTTTCATTTCCAATTAACACTCTCCAAAAGAACGTCTGTAGATCGGAAATCTGTCCCTCAAGCGCATGCGCGCTGTTACTCTCGTTTGTCAGTGCATCGGGAAAAGAAATAAAACTGGATGAGGGCGCTGTGGTTGGTAGTCGATAAAGGGCAGACACGTAGGTGGCGCCTTGAATCTCAGGGTGCTGTTGTAGAGCTCAATGCATACCCCATAATAATAATAATAATAATAATAAACATATGGGAAATAAACTTTTTCCGTTTTAATTTCGATTCCCCTAATGGAAAAAAGATAATAATTAAACTTTAAATGCCATTGTAATTGCAATTGCAAACGCAAAACTTTCCATTAAATCCATTGTTTGCAGTCATGTTCTGCAAATAAAAGAGTATAAAAACTGGAGTGTATGTTGTTATTCTGCAATATTTCAATAATGACAAAACAACCAGTCATGCGTTTCTGACAACCTCGCCATTTTGTTCTTCGGATCTTAATCCGCGTGATTTTTGGCTGTGGGGACACTTAAAAAATCTTGTTTATCGAGGACTTCTATTAAACTTGACATATCTGAAATAAAGTACAACTCTGCTTGTCAGTAGCATCTCATTCGAATAGTTAAGATCTGCAGTTGAATAAGCTGCTTACAAATTGCCAGATTTTATATCTTTATACAGGAAATCTTACTGAGTAGCATTCTATTCTTAGTTAAGGCCCTTGTCACGTAAACACTTGGCACGTTCAAATAAAATTTGTAGAGATGCATCGTTTCAGCGTACACTGTAAAAAAAAATCTGTAATTCTACAGATGTAACGCTACAGAAATCTGTAAACTTACTAAAATACTATCTGTATACATTGTACAGTCGTGAAAAAAAAGTAAACACCCCTACTAACTCCTCAACAAATTATCGTAGAAGAAAGTTACTGGTACCGAACGATTGGGAATAAAGTCTACTTTTAAATGATGTATGTAAAATTTGCTTAGGGGCCATCTACATATTAAAATGAATCTTAACTTTGTTTTTTTCAATAGCAATACACAATTCTGACAGCATAAATGAACTCTACACCCTTCAATTAACCTAAAAACAAATTTTTATGCAATTTGTACCATAAGTTTCCGAGAAATTAATTATTTTAAAACGAGCGTATTGTAAGGACTGTATCCAAATTGAAGTTCGGTACTCGATTGTTAACCCAGATATCCCCCATCTTGATCAAGGCACCGTAAGCACCATTCAAGCAGTCAATGAAGCTAGATTACAGGATAGCATAAGAAATTTCAAAATTCTATCATAGACGTACCCTTAAACCCTCATTTTGCCATTTTTTAATCATAATTTGAAAACTACTTGGAATGAAAAATGCGAAATTTTCGATTTCCATAAAGGAGGACTTAATAAAACTAAATCCATCAAAAAAATTGTTGCTTGCAATTCATAATTTTTTCGAATATCAATTTCATAATTCATAATTCATATCATAAAATTATAAAAATTACAAATTCAACGTATTTATGTTTGGGTATATTAGTATTTTTGCTACACAAACAATTAGCACATTAGGAGCATAATTTCAGGAGATATAAATAAAAATATGAAAATGTAATTGAACATTAAAAGCACTAAATTTTGAATGTTTATAATTCAAAAACTTATCATTCAAATGACTTGAAATTTGGTGTATATGCATAGTTTGAACCAAATATTCGAAATATCTCGTTAAAATTGGGTATTGCTATTGAAAAAAAAATGAAGTTTGGATTCGTTTTAATATGTAGATGGCCCCCTAAACAAATTTTATATACGTCGTTTAAAAGTAGACTTTATTTCCAGTCGTCCGGTACCAGTAACTTTCGTCTACGATAATTTGTTGAGGAGTTAGTAAGGGTGTTTACTTTTTTTTCCCACGACTGTACAGAAAAAGATGTAAATCTACAAAACTAGTTATTGTAAAGCTGCAGATTTCTGTATTTTTTCAAAAGAATCTACTAAAATTACAGTAATCCTACTAAAATTTTATCTGTAACCCGGGTTGAAGTAACATAAAAAAGTTATAGGCATCCCAGTTTCCTAAAAAATTCTTTTTAACCATACTGATTTTTTCCTTTACAGTGCAAAAGTGTATCTGTTATATGAATTTTTGTTGTGGCCGTTGTATAAAAAGTTCTAGGAATCCCAGTTTCCTAGAAAAGTTTTAGTAAATTTACAGATTATTTTTTCCAGTGCATGACCAGTTGTATAGCGCCATGTATCGGTTGTTTCTGAAACTATTTTCGCGTAATTCGTTTTCCCATGCCTTGAATAGCATGTGCACAAAATTTGAAGATTCCAGCTCCAAAAGTTGTTATCTGACAAGATAATCACTTTTAGTGCTGCTCGCACCTACCATTGAGACTTGTTGCACTTTGTTGCCCTATACATAAAAGTTAGAGAGCCGATGAAAGTTCCCTGTGAATATTTTATATATTTTTTTTTATACTTTTAATGTTTTATTGTTGGATTTTTATTTGTTTATTTCACGCCAAAAGTCAGTTAAGTCGGCGCTACAGGGTTTTCACCCTCTTCATCCCTGGAGTATATGTACAGTACGTATTAGAATTAAATCAGATTGTGATTTGTTTGATAATTGATAGCATAAGAAACAAGAGTTAGGTTTTTGTGTCTGTGCAGACGATAAATGTATAAGTAGTAACTATATTTCTATTAAAAGTTTTCAAGATCATTGAAAACTATTTTCTTTTAGTGAAATATAAAATAAGCAAACTAATTGCTTTTGAAGTCAGATGAAATAAAATTTCGAATTTTTAAAGTGAAATGTTGTTCTATTAAATGTTGTATCTTTTGGTAAAAGTAATCATAAAGTAAATTAATATTTTTATACAATTTAGAAATATTACTGTGCCTAATTAGGTCGGACATTACAATTTCTAGTGAAATTCAAACCACTGTTCTCACACGACAAGGAGCTATGACATTCGGCAACGGGTTGCCGAAAAGCACTACTTTTGAAAAAAAAACGCCAACTTTTCTCCCGCCAAAAATGCGAATATAGTGTTGTAATTTTTCAAAATCAAGTTCCTAGATTCTTGAAGAAATTTTAAAACTTTTTTCAATAATTTATACTTATTATTGGCTAATTTGTACTTTTAAATGCTTTTCTTTAAAAAAAAATTCTGTGCTAATAGTCCGATAAGTGGTTTCAAAAATTGCATTTTGAGAAAGTTACGCTGCAGTATTATCGAAAAATATAATTTTAACAGAAAAATTTTATCGATTCTCAAACTTCCTAATATAGGGCATTAACATGCCCCAGGTCTCAATGATAGGTGCGAGCAGCACCAAAAATGGTTCCCTTGTGAGTAGTTCAATAGATAGAGAGGTCGAAGTAGGGGTGTTTTAATTATGGCCACCTTCTATATACATATTTAAAAAAATGGAAAACTAAAAATTAAAAATTAAATTAAAAAATCAAATAACGCGGCGGCGTAAAAAGCGAAATAAAAAGAGGGAAACAAGATGGCGTAGGAAAATATATTAGAGTGTGTAATGGAAATCCTTTTTTTACATAAGTAATTGCAATCGGAGGCATCAGATTCATGTTTAGGTATGTACTGCGACTTCTTCTACTTACATGTTTGCCTCCGGCTGCAATTATTTAAGTAAAAAAAAGGAGTTTTATTACACACTCTACTATTTTCCTACGTCATCTTGTTTCGCTCTTTTTAGCTCGGTTTTTACGCTGTCGGTTTTTTTTTTTTTTTAAATTTAATTTTTTATTGGCAAATTTTTAGTTTATATTACTTACCTATTTTTTTTATTTACTTGTATTGATGACTTTTAAGTTGTGTTTATTTGTTAGTTCCTATCTATAAACACTGATTTGATGAGGCCCATAGATGTCTATGAAGGTTAGAGTTACAATTAATCTAGTGATCCTTCCTACACAACTTTCAAGTTGTGTAATATTTAACGAAGCTTCTGAATGTAAAAATCTAGGAAACATCGCCTTCATTTTGAAAGACCTATCCAAGGATATGCCACTCAATGTGGTGCGTAATTTTTTTTTCGATTCTACCGCCTTTTTGTATTTTACGGCCGCCATTTTGAATTTATAAAAACAAAACCTACCCTATAACCATCGGACGGTTAAGACGAATCGATAGAGACATCATTCATTAAAATCCGCCCAGGCGTTGGGATGTTTCGAGAGTATAAAAAAATCCACATACATACCCGGATATGCGTCAAACACATAACCCTATTTGCCAGTCGAGAAAAAAGCTGAATCATAGACCTGATGTCTCGGGATTTTTTTTAAAATCAAGTTTACATTTCAAATTATTTTGTAAAAATAGTATATTTTATCATTATTGATCTTTAGAATGTCGCCAATTGTGTTTACGAAACTACTAGATCTATTTTATTAAAAGTTTATAAAAAGTCTTTATGTGTACTGTAATCACTTTTAGAATATATACAATAGAATCCCGATTATCCAACATAATTGCGAACGACTATCTTTCGGAAAATCGAAATTTTCGGATAATCGAGAATGCTTCAATTTTAAGATGAAGGACAAATATGTGTGCTATTTATTATTATGGAAACAAGTGCTTAATAAAAATAAATCAATAGCAAAATAGGAACAAGAATAAATTACCTGAATTTTAATTTTCATATTAAATACTTTTTACATATTTCACAAGAGTTTGGCAAAAAAGTTTCTTTTGTCGCAGTATCAATTGCCTTTGCTTTTCAGCTCTATCACAGCTTTTTTTATACATACATATCTATCACTGTCTATATCAGTTTTTTTTTTAATACTATTAGTTCACCAGTATCGCAGTCTTCCTGCTACTCCAGCCATGCCAAACCTTTTGCAAAACATTCAAAAGCATCAGAATTGCCAATTTGTTCGTTTTCTTCGCCCACATCGTTGTCCTCTTCTTCGCTTTGATTAATGTGATAGAAAAAAAAGACTTTAAAAATTGGTTTTGCACACAAGATATGTGACAGTAAAGAAAAAAAAAAGGGGGGGGGGGGGAAGCAAGCTTTAAAAATTGATTTCAGTTAACCGGGAGTTTTGGTGAAAAGATTTTCGGATAAAAGAGGTTGTACTGTATTTTTATTTTAAGAAAATATTATTTATAGTTATTTCAAACCATCAGGAAAAAAAGAAAAAAACGATTATTCTGAACAGTTCTCTAACGTAAAGTTTTTACTAAGTTTTGCTGATAAAATTTTAAAATAAGAAATGTATTAACATTTAAGATTTCCTGCCTCATTTTCTTCCAAATATGTTGTCGAATTTCTTGCCTATCGGGGATTAAATCTTTTGAGCATTTTGTTGTTTTACTATGAAGTCGAAGCTCTAAAATGCCTTCAGAGAAATTATATAGATTTTCTTGCAAAAGTTTAATATATCCAAATCATACTTAAAAAGTTTTATTTTAAGAAAACTGCCAAAAGGCATTCTTGTTTTAATGTAGTTGAGTAACAAATTCATTATCATAACTGGAGCTTCTTTTCAGACGTGTTGTGGAAAAATACTATCGATGGTTTTGTAACTTGCATGCCTTCTACGAAAAAATAATAAAAAAAGAGTAATTTTTTCAAAGAATTTAATTATTTACTGGCCTACGCGTCAAGCCTTATGCCTGTAAAATGTGATGTGGAGTAGAACCTCGATTATCCGAAGTAATTGGGACCGACCATCTATCGGAAAATCGAGAATGCTTCAATTTTAAGATTAATGGCAAATATGTGCGGTATTTCTTATCATGGTAACAAGTGTTTATTAAAAATAAACAATAGCAAAATAGAAACAGGAATAAACTACCTGGATTTTAATTTTGAAATTAAGTTCCTTTTACATATTTCACAAGTGTTTGAAACAAAGTTTTGTTTGTTGAAATTTCGATTGCCTTTGCTTTGCAGCTCTATCATGAAGGTTTTTAAATACTATTGGTTCACCAGTATCACAGTCATTCTGCTGCTTTCTGCATAAAACTTTTCCATTTTTGCAGCATCTCTCTTCATAACACTAACCGCTGTAATACCAATGCCGTATTTTTGAGCTTATTTTGTCATACTCTCACCCCATTCTACATTATTTATGATTTGATATTTTTCTTCTATAACGCAAAGCAAGCAGAGATCGCGCGGTAAAAGAGATTACGCACAAAGAGATTCGATGGGAAGGATTAGTGTGTGCGCGCAGCGGTAGTTGTACAGCAGCATTAGTGCAGTGTCTACCTGAATGTGCACATTGATTGTTACAAGTGTCTTGGATAAAGCATTGCTATTTTGTTTTGTTTTTCCAAAGTAAGTGCTTGAATTTTCATATCTGTTCATCAAAATTTTTATAGAATGCCAGTAGTACAAAATATTTTGAACTTAAACGATTTCTTATAAAGTACTAACCTAGACTAAGGATGCAAACACCAACAATCCATTTTAGAAGTGGCCATGTTTAAATAAAATGCCGCGCAATCTCTCCTACCAAAATAGGAGAGTTTTTGCATCTGTTACTTAGGAGAGACGGCGTATTTCCCCATAAATTTCAGCGCTAGGAGAGATTACGCAGCTTATTTATAAATTTGCATGAATTGCAAATTACGTGTAAAACATATGAATGAATCAATTTTGAAATAATTTCGGAAAAACACATAATTATCAAAACTAAATTTGGCAACAAATTAATTTGCAAAAAAATATTTTAGCAGATAAAAATTTTATTAATAAATTAATAATATAGCTCTTATTAAATTAATTTTATGTAATTATTTTTGTTAATAAATTAATAATATATTTGTTAATCAATTAATTAAATATTTATATACATTTTTTAATTTATAAACAATTAATTTGCTAATAAATACATTTTGTTAACTGAAATAAATTTTCTAATAACACCTACAATGTTTCGGAAAAGCTTTCATCCATTCCAAGTAATTTAATGTCATTGAAATCAAAAGGAAACAGAGTGCACCTAATGTTACTGATACACAAAATATACATGAAAAAAGACTTAAGAAGGAGGCCGCTACAAAAAAAGGTTAAAGACAAGGTGCTTCCAGAAAAAGTGGGATAAAAAAACTGAAGGAAAAAAACGAGGGTCAATGAGGATGAGTGCATTGAATGTCTGGAACTGTACCAGAAGACAACTTCGACCACTGACTGGATTCAAGGTATTGCTTGTGGCAGGTGATTGTACGAAAGCTGCATTATTTACGTGAATAAGTGCATCGATTGTGGACGACGACAACTTCGGTTAGCAAACAACATACATTGAAACTGTGGAAAGGAAAATGATGTAATTTTCAAGTTAAACATGTTATCAAGCAGATTAATGTTATTTTGTGATCATAGTAGAGCTTGATTTTACTGATATTTCAATATTCTTCTTAAATTAAGATTATTTAACTGCTGTTAAAATTCTTTCTTTTTTTTATTATTTAAACATGAGGTTGAAATATTCACTCCTAATACAATAATATTTATTTACAAAAACCTTACAACAATGTCATTTAAGTGTAATTATTATTGTTAACAATTTAATTGTAGTTATTATTAAATAACAATTGCTTCTACCCATGTGCGCAATCTCTCCTACCCATGTGCGTAATCTCTCCTACCCATGTGCGTAATCTCTCCTACCCTGTAAGGAGAGTTGGTTGGTTGGTTGGTTGATTAGAGTTTTATGGCACAAAGTCCTCATAGGGACATGCTGCGCCAAGAAAAAGTTAAGGAGTAAAACATAGTTAAAAATTAAAAGTTACATTAAAAGATTGTCAGAGATATAAAAGTGAAAAAACAAAGCAAAATGAAGAAAGCAATGTGATGATACAAGTAATTAAAAATAATGCACAATGAAAGCGACAATACACAAGGTTTTAAAAGACAAAAAATAGTTAAAACACTAGAATATTTAAATTAAAAAATTCTAAATTCTAAAATCTCTAAAGTTATGAAAATTATAATTAGTCAAAAACAAAATTAAAGCATAAAATGTTATATAATACTGCTTTAAAAACAAAGTTAGAATTCAAAATTTAAAAATGATATAAAGTCACGTAGGATTAATAACTTCGAAAACAGTATTATTGTCGTCATTATCAGAGTCATAGCTACAAGAGTCCATAGCCTCTTCTGCATAGTTGAGGAGCTGTTTGTGATCTTTTATATTACTGATTTCTGGGCTAAGACATGATTTATTGCCTTTTCTCTTCACAGTTTTCCACTGTGAAGAGATTTGAGTTGGAGGTTTCTTTCTTTCTTTTTGCACGAAAGTTTTTTCATTTGCTTTCGGAGTTGGACAAACAATAGGTTTCACTAATTTGCTTTTATCTGTAGCTGGCGTATTTTTTGTCTTATGTTCGGTTGATATTTTTGATTTAACTGATGATGTTCGGGGAGAATTAGGTTTCTGTAATGATAGAACTGGAGATGAAGCAGCCTTAGTTTCAGTCTGATGATTAGATGACTTTTTGGATCCAACTGGAGATTTCTGTGACTGAGTAAGTTGATATTCTATTGTAACTGGTTTTGAGGATGGTAGCCAACGTTCCAATAATGGGGTACCATAGCATTTACTACCAAGAGAGACGTCCCGGGTTTTTTTAGGTGAAGTATTGGTTGAATGTGTCATAGATGTATTATTTGGTGGAAAAGAGCAGTTGGTCTGGGTACTGATGTGCCTTACGGATTTTGGTTGTTGTTTGAGTATACTGGAGTATGATGCCCCAACAGATGGGGTCCTAATTTCAACACGTTTACGAGCTTCAGGGTAGGAGAGATTTTGGGTTATTTTAACAGCAAGAATTTCCTTTTCACGGATCCAATTAGGACAAGAGCGAGAATATGATGTGTGATCGCCCTTGCAGTTTGCACAGCGTTCGGGTTTTTCACAAGTTTTACCATCATGCCCGACCTCAGCACAGCGTGCACAGGTAACATTGCTACGACAGGTTGTATTAGTATGGCCATAACGTTGGCATTTGAAACAGCGGAGAGGATTAGGTATATAAGGTCTGACTGGACAGTTTAGACAGCCAGCTTTGATTCTAGTAGGTAAAATATGGCTGTTGAAGGTGAGAATAATGTGTTGTGTAGGAAGAATTTGCCCATTTCGACGGATAGTGATACGACGAACATCTATTATGTTTTGATCGCTTAAATTAGATAGAAGTTCTTCTTTAGTGGAAAATAAAAGATCTGGTTCAGATATTACACCACGGCAAGTATTCAGAGTTTGATGTGCTTTAACAGAAACAGAAAAAGTACCCATATCATTGGAATTTGACAAAAGTTCAGACTGCCTGGCTGAAGAAACCTCAACCAGTAAATCCCCAGATAGTAATTTTTTTAGACAATGACCATCCCCCAAGAGAGACTGGAAAGTTTTTGCTATAAGAAATGGTGAAGTTTTTTTGAAAGAACTATCAGAGAGACTATCAGTGCGTTTAATAACAAAAAAACGAGTAAATAAAGACTGTACACTTTGTTGCTCTCCACATGGAAGAGAAGTAGAAGGAACATTAGTATTTCCATCCATATTTAAAAAAAATAGTTCAGACCCCGGCCGCACCACCCACTACCGAGCCCAACAAGGCGATGCACATTCGTGCACCAGTGCTAACCAGGGCCCATACGGTCACAAGACACTCCTATGCCAGTCTCCACCCTTAACGAGATGGCTAGTAAGTACTCGCTCACTTGATCCCCAGCCAGTGACAAGTCAGCTGACCAGCCGATTGATGCATACGGGACCAATATGCACCTCCCGTCTACCTGAAGCAGAGGCCACAACAGGGTGTTGGTGTCCCTCAACTGCCAGGATCCCCCTTTCCAGGGACACGGGTCGCCACGCACGGCAAACACGCGGGTGGTTTACAATTCCCCATGAGTCGATATACAGGATGATATCGGCTTATGCAGAATTGCCCTCACCTTCGAAAAGGAAACCACAACGAGAGTGAAACAAAGAGAAAAGAAAGACAAGAGAAAAAAGAGGAAAAGGAAAAGAGAAAGATCGCTCAGGTGCCCGGGGTTGCGAAGCCCGTGAATACCTAAAGAAGGTATCCCCCTGGGGGGCCTGTAAGGAGAGATTACGCAAAATAGTTTTCTTGGTTTTAATACTGGTGTTCTATTAAATTACAGCATATAAACAAAATAACAATGGAAATGCATAAAAAACAAATGTAGTCAAAATTATTCATGCAAAGTTTAGCAAAAAAATTATATTTAGATTTTTCATTATTATTCTTTTGAAATGTGCGCAGACTCTCCTCGCTTTACCTTACTTAAAGTAATGCAGGGTTTTTTTTTCTTCACACACGATAAAGATGAAATTTTTTACTCTAGTAAATATCTCGTACGGGAGTTACAGTTAAATTCAAAGAAATTCTAAGAAAGGGGATTCAAAATATTTATCTGTACTCGTGGTTCGGAAAGGACCGCTTGCACATGAGGAATGTGATTGTAAAAAAAAATCTTTAAAAATAGATTTCGGCTAAAAGAAGTTCTACCGTATTTCTTTTACATGCAAACTAAACAAACATAAAGAATGGACATATTTTGTTTGTTTGATGATAATTATCGGATAATTGCGGCACTTTGTCTTGCAAAAGCATAACACGTTCAAATTAAAATAAAGACTGTCCATTTTATCATATTAATAAATATTCATAACTGTAAACTGAAAAAAATTAGTCGGTTGGGGCAATCCCAAAAGTTTCTTCTATCTCATACATGTTAATACTTCCTGAAAAGGCATCATATTAGCACCACCGGTTAGATGATTTACACCAAAATCTAGTTATCAAAAACACTGACAACTTCTAACTGAATCTGAAGTTCGATGGAAAACCGTGTATTAGTTTTTTAGATAGGACTATTGCGGAAACTGTAAAAAAATCTGCATAGCAGCGCCACCTGTTGGGCGATTTATACCGAAAACTAATTTGGACCAAATTATACCTGAGAGTAACTGAATCTGAGCTTGAGGAAAATTCATGCATTAGTTCTTGAGATACAGCTATCGTGGAAATCGTGAAAAATGCAGAACTGCAGCGCCACCTGTTGGGCAATTTACACCAAAAATTAAAAAGCACTAATTTATATCAGGGACTAACTGAATCTGAAGTTTGATGAAAATTCGTCCATTTTTTCTTGAGTTAGAGCTATTGCTATAATCGTGAATAGTGCAACATAGCAGCGCCACCTGTCGGGCGATCATCAAAAAAAGTATTCAGCACCAAACTATACCCTAGACTAACTGAATTGGAAGTTTTATGAAAATCCTTGCAGTAGTTCTTGAGATACAGCTATTGCAGAAATCGTGAAAAATACCGGATAGCACCGCCACCTTTTCGGCGATTTTCACCAAATACCAATCAGAACCAGTTTATATCAAGGTCTAACTGAATCTAAAGTTTTGTGAAATTCCGTTCTTGAGATAGAGTGTCCACAAAATTTTTGTCACATACAAACTCACAGAGTGACAGACAGACTCACAGACAGACATTTTCTAAAAGCCATCAAATCGTGTTCAGGATATTCTGAAACGTATAAATCCATCGAAAACGGGAAAAAATTTTCACGGATCCAATACTTTCTTCTTGTAAAAATAGAAAAAATATAGTTAAAAATATGTTGCAAATGACGCAGTGCACAGACAATTTATAGTGTTTATAATATTACATCTACACTGTTTTTTTATAGAAAACGATTACGTGACTATACTATGGAGCATTCTCATTGGTCAGAATAGATATATTCTATACAAGCACTGAATGACTATGTAGCTAAATCTACAGATTTTTAACAGTGTATATTTCATTAATTGCGAAAATGTGTTAATAACAGTAAATAAAAGCGTAAAAAAGCTTTATACAAGAGCTGTCTATATGTTTCAGCTTCACGGAAGATACGTTCAAGACAAACGAGAATATTCTACAAATACACGATTTATAATGCAACTATTTGAAACGCCATCATTCACGTTGTGGTATACTCTCCGTGCATTAAAAAATCCGTGCATTAGTTCTGGACATTGAGATATTGTGGAAATCCTGAAAAATGCTGCATAGAAGCGCCAGCTGCTGAGCGATTTACACCAAAAACTAATCAGCACCAATTTCTATCAGGTACTAACTGAATATAAATTTTTATTAAATTCCGTGCATTAGCTTTTGAGATAGAGCGCCCACAAAATTTGCATCACATATATTCAGACAGACAGACAGATTCACAGACTCACAGACAGATATTTTGTAAAAACATGCTTTTTTCGGAATCTCTGACCCCTAAAACATGTAAATCCGTCGAAAACCGAAAGTCGAAAATTTTCACGAATCCAATACTTTCTTCTTGTAAAGATAGAAGAAAGTAATAATATATGTATAATAACCTGAGTAACCTTAGATAGAATGTAAACACCGTGAACGATGATGCTCCAAATTAGTGCTCCCGATGGGATACGTATTTCAGTTATACGTTTAAACGATATACGTATATTTAAGCATACGTACATTTAAAGTATACGTATATTTCAAGTACCGTATTCACTTTTAATAACAATGGACCTCATCAGTCTTACGTTACTAAATGGGGAAAAAGCTGGAAATCGGTGGCGTTACCGTAGCAATCTGCATATTATGTTTCATACACAAGATCTTGTTACTTTCCTCTATAAGTATTTTAATTAATTTATGTTTCTTTTAATTTTCATTAAATTAAGTGATAAAAAGTTATATAAATTTGCTGCAACAGTTTTGATTGTTTTATAAATAAATAATAATCGCTGAAAGTAGCCATTATAGCTGATTTATTTATGTTCTTATAATGGTTTAAAAAATAAGTGTGGTATTGGTTTTGTTCACGAACTGCTTTTCTGAGTAAACATGGTCATGTATGCCTATTAAAAAAGCCATGTTGTAGAAGAATAAAGCAGGGCTGCCACAGGCGACCATTTTTGTATTCAGTTCACACCTGTATTTTTCTAAAAAAAATTTTGAAGTATATGTCTCTTGAAAATTTTGTCTAAAAATGTGTTAAGGATTAGAGTTTTGAGAAAGTGGTGCCAGTTAGAATTAAAAAATAGTCGACTGTGGCAGCCCTGGATTAGGAGATGTAGTCGTTGGTTTTGCCAGTTCTGAACGAGGCTTTTCAGCTGCAGGTAACATAGTAACCTCAAAACGCGGTTGTTTGAATTCCGAAAATGTTAATATGTTAGTGTTTTTATTTCAAAACCGAAAGTTATTACCGTGAATTGCAAAAAGTACTTCCCAAATTTTTACTTTGCATTTATTTAGATTTTTCGTTCATCTCATGGTATTGGGATCAAATACCTCGTTTTTTTTATATTTTGTGTATATAATGTATACAAACTGTATTCATTGTAAGTAAGTAGCAAAAAAATTAAACACTTTTGGAGCAAAAAATGAGAGTATAAATGTTTCAGATTTATTGTGAATCCTTGTTAAGTATGTTTTTTTTTCTTTTTAATCCTTTCAAAATCCTTTATTTGTGTGTGTTACACTCAATATTGCATCGGGTCGCAAATGTTATTCTTTCCGTTGAGCTGATGTTTTCTACTCTGTTAATGTATAATTAAAATCCAGTTCTTTATTCATGATACTCTTGGTATTTTTTATACAAAATGTTAGGGCATTACGTTTAAGATTTGTTAAAATTGACATATATCATTTTTTGTATAAAATATCTATAAATTTCTATTACATATAGACTGGCAAATAATCGACTTGCAGGTTTTTGAACGCAATTGCACATGCTTAAAATGACTTTCCTTCTTTTTTCTTTTTTAGAGTAAAACATATTTTCAAAACATTTTTAATTTAGAAAACAATATTTTTAAATACAATATAAGTATGATTACAAAAGTTCCCAGGAGTCGGATTGATCATTGTCACTATAAAATATAAAGTATATTTAAGTCTGTTCTGTGGCCGCATGCAAAAATAATGTTTCGCGCAAAGTGCCCATGCCATAAACGAAAAGAAGCTAGGGGCTGTGCAAGAGATCTGCAAAAGGTAGCTTTGAAGCTAACTTTCGCTGCATAATAGTAAGACCGCCTAACAGTAAAACATTTCATAATTAATAGCTTAGTTTTTAGGAAAAACAACCAAAATCTAACTGAGGAAAAGTATTCAGATTTTTTTAAGTAGCTGCACAACAACCAGAAGGCAGGTAAACCACAGGCCCCATTGTGGTTCTTTGAAAAAGAATCGTGATGGCCCCGGTAAACCGCGAGATTGCAGGAGCCTACATGATGTTTCTCAATGTCTCTAATCCACAGATAAGCATTAAAACATCTATTTTCATACCTTCAACGAAAAACGTTTAGACGTTTATACGTTTAACCGCATGGTTAAGATCCGTATATACGATGTACCGTATATGCTGTTTTGCATAATACGTATAACCGCTGTAGCCATATTATGCGTATCTGAAATCCGCACCTCGTATAATACGTATTAAACATATACACGTATAAACGTTTAATAGGGAGCACTACTCCAAATCCTTGCATAATAGATTGTGCAGATGTAGAATATTCTCATTTGTTTGTAAAATATCTGCCGTGAAGCCGAAACATGTAGACACTTTGTATACAGGCACAGGGTGTCCCTCAACTCATGCACAAAACTGTAAGGGAAATCAAAATATACATAAAAAAGTAATTTTAGTATAGCAATGTGGGGTCGGAAATGAAAAGTGTTGGCGTAAAACAAGAAATGCGGAGAAAATGAAAACAAGCGTTTTATTGACATAACAATTACAGTAAGCGTTTTATTGACATAACAATCACAGTAAGAGTTCAAATGTGCCATCACCAACATCGATACATGGCTGACAGCATCTAGCAAGTGGTTGGCGTGCTCTTTCTAAGATTCAACCTGTCTCATGTACGAGACACCAATTGACTCTGATGAGGATCTCATTGCAAGACTTTCAGTCGCTTCTGCAACGGACGTGAAACATGTGGTCTCTTTGAAAGGGTACGCCAATCACTTGCCAGTACTGTATCGATGTTGGTTGTGGCACATTTAAGCACTTACTGTAATCGTTATGTCAATAAAACGCTTGTTTTCCCTTCGTCCGCATTTCTTGTTTTACGCCAACACTTCTCATTTCCGATCTCACATTGTTATACCAAAATTGCTTCTTAATGGGTACTTTATATTCCCTTACAGTTTGGCCTATGAGTTCGGGGGCACCCTGTATAAAACATTTTTACTGTTTTATTTAAGGGGTCTCAAGACTTTTAAAATTGGAAAAAATGAAAAAAAAAAAGACCATTTTCAACATTTAATATATTAAAATGTATTTGAATTTAAGACACAATATCTATTCGAATGATATATATAAGTATGTTCTTTCATTTGATATATTTCAAACATTTCAAGATGAAGAATTAGCATTTACAGGGGGCTCCAAACTGTCAGACATTTGACGAGCAGAAAATCGGCATAACAGATTACGCGCTGGATTACAAAATAAATTTTGCAACTAAAATGAAAATTTTGGTGCCTACTTATGCTTCACATTGTAATAATGACCCTGAACCTAAATAAATTTGTGTTTAAAGCAGTTTTATATTTTTAATATGAAGTTGTATTTAGCTAATGCAAAATTTAGAAATATTCAACAGCATAATCAGCTGTACTTTTTTTTTTTTTTAACGATAGAAAAGAAATTTTATATTCAGTTTATACAGACTAACATGAAACCTATGTTTTGAAAATTTCATGAGAAAATATTCTGAAGTTTTTGAGGTATCGTGCGCGTTATGCCCCAAAAACGTCATTTGGAGAAAAATGACTTCGGAGTTTCAGAAACGCCGCTTCAGCTATTGAGCGGGTATAATTCTAAAAGCCATAACTTCTGTTATAAAGAGAATTTCAAGAAAACAATTATATCAAAATGTTCAGAAAAGACAGAAGTTTAACATCTAAAAAAGATTAAAATTTCGAACATTTTGAAGCTTTTAGAGTCTTGAGACACCTTAACACCTTTTAGCAATTAATGAAGTATATAATTTGTGGTTGTTTGGATTTTTTATATGCTAAATCTGTCAAACGTGTGTAAAAATAAGTCACGAATCATAAAATTCGTTGACTTAAAAACTGAATGGAAGGTAAAATTTTACTGCTGAATTCACCTTGAGTAAATTAAAATTCAAAAATTTTAAAAAAAAGTACAAATAAATGTTCTAAAGTTACTTGCAGGTGCACACATAAAATATAAAATTATTTAAAGTACATTAGAAATAATAAAAGAGCTGGACATTTACACCAAGAAAAGTTACATATAAACGTGAAAATAAAAATCACAAGTTTACTAAACAGTGTATAAAATGTTGCAAAGTCTAAAAACTACACAAACATTAAAATAAAGTTAAGTTATTCAACGTTTCGATCATCATCTGTCACCTTCATCAGGAAAACATTTTGTCGTAATGCTTCTAAAAACAGAGCAAAATCGTCTTGAATCTAAAAGGTTCATTGACTGGAAATATAACGAACCTTTTAGAACGACAAGGTTTTCCTGATCAAGGTCACAGATGATAATCGAAACATTGAAAGCTTAACTTTATTTTAATGTTTGTATAGTTTTTAGACCTTGCAACATTTTATACACCGTTTAGTAAACTTGTGATTTTTATTTTCACGTTTATATGTAACATTTGAAATATCTTAAAAATACATTAAAAAATAGTAAAAATCCAAAATGTTTTCTGCCGTCACATCCCGTAAGGCATGGTGACGTCACGGCGACGTCGTTGTGAAGTCACACTGTGATTTTGTGACCGTCGATGTGACGTCACGTGACGTGGATGTGACGTCACAGTGACTAGAATGCGAGGTCGTTATGGCCGTTTTAGAGGTCGTTTGTGACGTCACATTGTGACCACTCTGTGAAGTCACGGTGTGACTAATTTGTGAAAAGTGTGTCATTTGTGACTATTTTGGCATTAACTTTGTGACGAACCTGTGACGAAAGTGACAATGTTTTGAAGTCACACTGTGACCAATTTGTGAAATATGTGTCATTTGTGACGAACTTGTCATAAACTCTGTGATGATTTCAAATGAAAATCAAATTTCAAATCAATTGCTTAAAAGGCGCAAAGGCGAACTAGTGAAAAAGATTCCATGCTGGAACTCGAACCCGGGCCATCAGTATAGCGCACTTACATTCTACCGACTAAACCACATGGAACGATACCCAGCCTGGAAAATTTCTCACTATTACATGTTGGCAAGGCTACAAACGCAGCACAAGATGCAATATTTATCGTCAGCCACCGACATGGCGCAAACACGAAACTTAATTAAATCCAGCATAGATTGAAACTATATTAATACTTGGAAATTTTTTTCAGAGAGAACCATTCGCCTTGCATACAATATTTCAAATGAAAATCAAATTTCAAATTAATAGTGTAAAAGGCAATTTTAATTTGAAATTTGATTTTCATTTGAAATACTGTATGCAAGGCAAATGTTTCTCTCTGGAAAATTTTCCAAGTATTAATATAGTTTCAATCGATGCTGGATTTAATTAAGTTTCGTGTTTGCCCCATGACGGTGGCTCACGATAAATATTCCATCTTTTCTACGTTTGTAGCCTTGCCAACATGTAATAGGGAGAAAATTTCCAGGCTGGGTATCGTTCCATGTGGTTTAGTCGGTAGAATGTGAGTGCGCTATACTGATGACCCGGGATCGAATCCCGGCGTGGATATTTTTCACTATGTTGGCCTTTGTGCCTTTTAAGCAATTTATTTGAAATTTGAATTTCATTTGAAATATTGTATGCAAGGCGAATGTTTCTCTCTGGAAAAATGTCCAAGTATTAATACTGTGATGATTCTTGTCATAAAAACTACGATAATTTTAAAGTAAAGTTTTGTTTGAAATATAAAATTTTATCTTTTTACCGTACTTTTTAGCAAGATATCACTATTTTGGAGTCGTATTCTTCTAAAATATTTTTAATTTTCCATTTAAAAAGCAATGCTTATTAACTGACATCTTTTTTTATTAAGTTCTAAGCTTGATCTTGAATTCAAGCTTAATATTAAGAATGTGTAAGCTTTTTTTAATGTGTTATGATTTGTCATTGCTTTATTAAATACGAACATGGAGTCTAACGGACATTAATACAACTGTTACTTATAGAAGAACTACATGATAAGCCCTATTTATTTAAATTTTTTATTCCCATATATATTGTATTTTGTGAATATGAGCTAATTAGATTTGGTATGTTTTATATGAAAAGACTGATCTGGGAAATAGAAACAACAAGTAAGAAATATCATGCGTTAGGCATAGATTATAAAACACTTTCCAACTCTTTCTAAATGTTTTAACAAGACATCTGGGGAAATAACGTAAATAAGATAACTAAGTAAACATGTAAACGCGTAAAACATTTGAAAAACTGATTTACGCAGTTACCATCCACTAAGGTGTAAAAAAATCATAATTAAAAAAAAAAAAAAAAAAATCGGATTTTTTTATTTAAATCAGATTTTTTTGATTTAAATCAGATTTTTATGATTTTTTTTCCCAGCGTTCAAATACTGAATAGCTATCATGAGTTTTAGGTTTCCAAAACAATTACACCACTAATTGCTAACATAATCTATGTTTTTACACTTTAATTAATAAAATTATAATTGTTAGTTAGTAATTACAGAAATAAAAACTGCAAATTAGTAGTTTCATTAGGTAATAGTATACAATAATGTTATATACATTAATATTGTAATAATTATGTAAAACTTTATAAATACTAGTGATACTTAACATTTATGAAAATTATTAACTGCATTTTATATTAAATAGCTAACATTACTTCAAATTAATTATTAAACAATCAACTCTCTAATTAGGAACATATTATACATTTTTAAGCCTTAATTATTAAAATGATAATAATTCATTTTAGAAAGAAAAAGGGACAGGATGCTAGTTCAAAAAACGGGCACTATTTCATGAGGAAATATATTAGTAATGTGTTTAGTAATGATGTAAGGAAAAAAAAAGAATATTTTTTAGCATTATAAGTAAAGTGTCATTAATTTTTAATAATTTTATGAATAACAAATTGAAAAATACAATTAAATAACATATTTTAATAATATCCTGTTTTTTCTAAAGAAATAAAGTTCCATATTTTTGCAAGATTTTTTCCACATGAATTTAGAATACTGCTGAATGGGGAAGTTTTTTACAAGAAATCTCTGGCTACAACTACAGGTAAATTTCAACTTTTTTTTTTCTTTTTTTAAGGCAGTGTGCATTTTGCCAATTTCAAAAGGGGCATGGTGTGGCACCATTACAAAAAATGGCCTAGAAGAAGCAGTATAAGTAATTACAGAATTAATAAAAACTGCAAATAAGTAATTTCATTAGTTAGTAGCACAAATAACAAAATTAACAAATATTATTTGCAGCTCATTTTGCATTTGTATTTAGGAAAATTTCTGTAAACCACCAAAATCTATACTTACACACATGTACGTGTATGCTAACCAAAAAAAAAAAAAAAAAAAAAAAAAAAAAGAAAGAAAAAAAAAAGAAAGAAAATGAGTTAAACCCATTCATATAGAATAAATATAAGTTAGCCACTAATATCTGAAATCCTCAAAATATTTAACTAACAGCATTATTACCTCTATTAGCTTTCAATGGTTCAATTTTTTAATATATATGAGTTACAATAATAATAATAATAATAATAATAAACATTTATTTAACCTATACCAAAGAAGCTCTTGCTGTGCTTAGCATTTTTATACCAATTATTTCTTTTTCTCTTATGCATTCATTTACAATTTAGCTGCTGAGCAGATGTCATTCTTTCATTCTTCTTTAACTTGAGATTGCTATTAATTACTATTTATTCTTTTACTTGTAGAAATGTAATTATACTTGCTATGTGTATTTTATATAAAATAATGCATAAATTGATTACCTAAAGGGAATTATGACATTGCAAATTATGTTAGATTTAAATATCATTTTTAAATGAAACTGTTTTAATTTGGATAAAAACTTAAAAACAATGCTTTTTACAAACTAAACTGTTTTTAATTTTTTTACAATACTAATGAATTAAGCTTAGAAATAATTATTTAAAGCTCTTTTTTTGTTTATTCATAAGTCAAAATACCTGTAGAAACTTTCAAATTATGTTCATGTTAGATTTTAATGCTTTTTTGGCATTTTAAACATTTAGAAAATTTTTGATTTTAATCAATGATTTTTTTAAAAAAATCGGTTGATTAAAATCATGATTTAATCGCTGATTTAAATCAACCGATTAAAATCGTTGACACCCTACCATCCACAGCCAAATATGTTTTCTAATTCTTTTAAACAGTCCTGTATTTGATCTGTAGATTGATATATATATACTATATAATGGAAAAATTTAGTTTATCAAGGAAACGTATAGCAGGTTGAAATTCTCTTTCAGCAATTTATACTAATATATGGAAACATACTTAAATAATTTTGTACAACCCTGTAGTTTACCTAGAACCTTTATTACACGCCACTATTTAGTTAAAATTTAGTTCAAGCTAAAACACTCTTAAAACTGCTGAAATCACATTTCCAGAAATTATAATTCATAGACGGCAACGTATCCAATTCTTTGCGTGACCCTGTATATCATTTTATCTATCTACTACAAACATTTCTTAGTAAATTAAATACAGTGCAGCGTTAAAATGCATAACTTATTTAAAAACCACCTTTAAGCAATACCCAGTAACCCTTATGAATACTTTTGTATAGTCCTGTATATGAATTATAGCATATATACATACACCATATACTATGCATAAATGTAGTGAATCATAAAAGTGCATATCATAATTAAAATGTATTTCCAGCAATCATCGCTAATGACCAGTACTTCGGATACAATATAGTATCTGAAATATTTTGTGTGTCCCTATAAATGCTATATACACTTCGTATTACACATGAAATAATTCATAGTATGTAAACCTCAACGACGTATATCAATTTCATTACATATCAAATAGATTAACATAAATAAAGTACGCCGCAAACAATTCCCTCCACCCCTATATCATTATGTATTGGAATTCCTTTTTTAGCCCTGTAAATGAACAATAACTATTCTTTGCATCGCATATTCTATGGAATGCACATTTTAGTGCGCTTCATAAATGCATATCAATTTTATTGTGTTTGAAAGCGTGTAAAATCATTAAAAATCATTTGAAACGATTTTTTTCCCACATGCCGTAATGTAATGGAATACGATTGACTGTCCCTGTAAATGAACTAAACATGCTACAAACTTCATTACAAATAAGGGTCTTGCTATGGTAAACGTCAATAACATCCAAAAATTTTAGGTCAATCCGAGTATATTTACGCGAGTTAGAGCGCGGACAGACGGCCAGATAAACCGAAGTCATAAACACTTTTCAACTTTATCGGGCATGAAAAACACTTTATTTCAATTCTTAAATATTATATTTTATTTTTTAATGCCAATAAAATAAATGTATCGAAAATGTAGAAAATGAGTTTATAATCAAAGAAAATTTAATAACTGACTCTGAATGTCTACAATTAAATGTTTGATTAAAATCACAAACAGTAAAAAAAAAACGCTTAAATACAATTTAAAAAAATATAGCAATTTGAAAAACACTAAATAATTAGTATTTATAATTGTACTATTAAACAACAACAAACTATAATAGATGAATTAAATACATTTAACAATTTCTCAAAAATCTTTCCATCGCCATATTGCTTTTGAAAGGAATACCAGATCAGTCTCATTGCATATGACATACGACTATTTAACTCATGTAATAATCTGTCAAAAGGAACAAAAAATTTAAATTAAATAAGACATACCTTTTAAGTTCTATAAATATTTTAATAATATCCGTATTTTATCCTAAATTGTCAGGCATATTTCTGTTAACTTAAAAAAACTAACTCTCCGTGTCAGAAGTTCTCTGATCCTTATTTTATTCTGCGGTTTTCATCGAGCGCAGACGATATTTGACCAAGCAGGTGCTCCTACTGTATTATTATAAGTTTTTTTTTTTTTTTGTACACAACAGAGTTTAAATGCGCAGTAATTTTACCTTTATGAGAGTATCTGTAATGAAAATTTTCTATTTGAATGAAACACCTGCCTTTTTTCTTTCTTTTTTTTAAAGTACAGTTTGTTTTACACCTATAAATAAATACGTATCTTCTTAATAAATGAAAAGAGAGTATACAGGATAAAAAAAATTTCTTTGTCAATCTGTCATTTTTTTCATATTCATTTTCTGTAGAATAAAACAATTTTAAAATAACTTTTTTTAAAGTCATATCTCTAAAACACGAATTTGAAATACGAATAATTATATCATGGGTTTTGTATAAAATTTGTATACATATTTTTTCGGAAAATACTAATTTTATTTAAAAAGTCTGAAAGAAGTAGAATTAAAAAAAAAAATAGTTATTTAAAATAGTTAAACACTAACAGGAAAAAATATGACTTGAATGCAAATTCTAAAGTAAGAAATGCATATATGACTAAACTCTGAGTATTCTTTCTACGTGCTCATTAAAAGCTACAGACTTAACTGTAATAGAAAATTTTAGTTTGAAACCACAGAAGGGTTTAGAATACCACTGGTCGACAAAAAATAAAATAAAATAAAATAAAATAAAATAAAAAAATAAATAAAACAACTTCCTCCCTGAAAACTAAATATGTAAAGTGTACAAATGTAATATTCCTAATTCTAAATATGTTATCCAAATTGCTCCAATACGTACCATTTTCCCGAGAAACATTTTTATAATAATAACAATCAGTGAAGGATTAAATTGCAATGGTAGATAAAATTGAAATCATAAAAAAGTATACTTTCACTGTCTTAAATAAGAAATTGATAAAATATAGCATGAAAATCTAGTTTGTTGATACTTCTACCGTGCATTTTTTTTCTGCCCCCCCCCCCCTTCTCTTTTCGTGTCCGAATTTACTATTTCCTATCCACTAATATATTTTCATTCCTTATGTCGCTATAACTCGGGCATGTAATATTTCTGTTCATTTTCAAAGATTTTTGATGTTCATATTTTTGTCACACTGTGACTTACAATATGGTGATTTTTTTCGTCACAAATGTGACGTGATGTACGTTACATGCAGTGTCATAACAGTGACGTCACAATTTTTTTTAATTGCCAGAAAATATAATTTTACATAAATAACATGTTTTGAATATTTTTTGTAATTTTTCAAAGTTTTCTAAGAAGTTCACATCTCAGTCACAATGTGACATCACTGAGTGGTGGCATTTTGGTCACAGATGTGACGTGACCACGGTGACTCATGGTGACGTCACAACGACGTTACCGTGACCATGCATGCTATGAGGGATGGCCCTCTTCAGCGGTTATTTAAATGTTGTTCTTTTTCTTTGCGCTTATTCTAGAACCGTCTAGAAGAGACCGTTGTAATTTAAGGTGGTACGGCAGATAAGATGCCAGATAAAGGTTTTCAAATTTCTAAAAATACAAGCTTTCATCTATTATGCAGCAATCCTTTCCAAACTCCATGTATATCATATGATAATGCATCGTTGCAAGCTTTATCTTTATTAGCCATTATTTCAATAGATTATTTTAGATTGACTAATGTATTTGTGCTTTATTATATGAATTTTAATTAAAATCTCAGGTAGGATTTTTCAAAAAATATTTCTGTTTTCTACAAAAATCAAAATTTATCAAATATTTTATTCTCAAAAAGGATTTAAAGCATTCTTCTTAATAGTGAAAATATACTTTTAAACTGTTATTTAAAAGCAAAATTTTATATCAACATTTCAAATAATATATTTTCTATGAATGGAAATTCTAAGAAATTTCAATTACTGCTCTGAACAAGACAGATTTAGAAAGTACGTTCAAACTGTAAAACTATTTTCCAATACTTATTTGAAAGAGACGTTATAAATGACGAAAGAGCACATTATTTAATAATCAAATTCATGTATAGAATAAGACTAATTTAGTGTAAATACTTATGAAGTTCCTTCAAATTCTTACATATTTGTTTGTAATATACATAAATGGACTTTGGAAAGGATTTTCATTGTCCCATATGCTTATTTAAAAGTTTTCATATGTAAAATAAATCACGCATTTCGGAATTTCTTTAGCAACAATACTTTTCGGAGAAATGTTTCTGTAAAATTATCGTATTTTCAAAATTTTCTTCCAACATTGCAGCATTTAAAGTATTCTATATGCTGTATTCCAATTATGTTTCTGTAAAAGAATTATGAATAAGATAAATATGTAAGTACTAGAATTGATTGAATATTTTAATAACTATTTTAATTATTACAAACAGTATTTCAAATAACGCAGATGAAATACAGTTTAGTTTTACGGATTACAGTTTTAACTACAGTTAATTAAGTTAGTTAAGGTTTTTCCAATTACTATTAATTACAATTCCAGTTTTATAATAATAATGATAAAAAAGCTTGTGTAATCAGAATTCAGAAGGATATGATGAAAATACCTACATGAGGTATTTTAAGTGGTGCTTACTAGATATTTTTTCTTTAATTAAAAAAATAATTAGAAACATTATTTATTAATTAGTTATCTCCTAAGTTTATGTTTACAATAAGACTAGTGTAAATTCTTATGAAGTTTATTTAGGCCGCCTTAAAATTCTTACGCATATGTTTGAAATATATAGACAATGTTCTTTGGAAAGGATTTTCAGTGTTCGCTTATTTAGACACGCTTATTTCACTCTTATTTAAAAGTTGCCATGTGTAAAATAAAGCACACATTTTGAATTTCTTAAGTAACATTATTTTTAGAAGAAATGTTTCTGTAAAAATAATTATATTTTCAAACTTTTCTTCCAGCATTGCAGTATTTGAAATATTCCTATATGTCATTTACAAATTAGATTTCAGTAAAATAATTATAAACAGGCATTAATATGTAGGAACTGGAATGAACATTTTAGTGAATATTTTAAGTATTTCCAATAGTATTTTAAATAATGGAGATAAAATGCAGTTTAGTTTTACGATTTAAGTTTTAATTACATTTAATTACAGTTTTTAGTTTTTTGTCAGTTTTATTTATATTCTAAAAGACAAACGTGTCCGTGCGTAATGCTGACGTCATCTTGACGGTTTGCGACAGCAGGCGATTAAATTGAACTTTTATTGCAATTTTTTTTTAACTTCTAAATATGAGCATTTTCCTTTTTTACACCGTCAAATAGGGGGGAAAAAATAATTTCAAATGATATTTGTTTAAAAACTGTATCGCAATTTGTTTGAAAACTGTTGCAATTGTTTTAAAATTAATTTTTAAGCAAGATTTTTTTTAAAATCTATCTCTACCGCTTACAGACGATAAGAAAATATAAACACATTTTCACTTAAATTTATGTAAATAGTTCAGCATTTGTTTCCAGCTTACATTCCAAAACGAAATTTAAACATTCATGAATCAAAATCCGTTAAGAAATGATGAGATTGGGAGTGGTACCGTTCGGGATAGTATGGTTCGGAATGGTAGGTGCAGATATCCCTCAACTTTAGAGATTATCTGAGCAGGATTCTGGGCAGAGGATTGTTAGAACACTGTCGGGCCTTTGTTGGCAAGCGGTTCGTTGGCTATGGTATGGCAAGCCGAACAGTTCTTACTGTACCCTCCCCCCTCCCCAACGTGATATGAGAATTAGCCAACGTCTAGTGCTACATGGGTAATTATAGTTATTTCTTATTATTTGTCCAGTTTTTTATAGATAAGTTATATCATGTTTTAAGGCAATTAATAATCTTCTATTTAGATTTATTCATTTGCCTCCATTATCCGCCACATTTAATAATACCTATTTTATTTATTGTTTTTTCTAAATACTTAGAAAAAAGCGTGTGTACATATATATACAATAAATCATGTTAAACTGAATTACTAGGAACAAAAATAATCCTTTTTAGACAATTTTAGTCATAACAGATAAAAAATGTCTGGTATTTCCTGTATCAAGAAAATAAAAAATTTCTATTTAAGATAAAATTTCATTACAGACTCATTGCGTTTTTTCGGGTTTAAGTTCATGTAAATATACGGATAGTTAAATAAATCGTAATTAACCATAAGGCTTTGGAGGATAGAAAGTTTGGCAATTTGGGTATTTGTGTGCCAGAAAAAAATCACAAATTGCAAATTCTTGAATATAATTTTATATCTACTACTACGTTGCATAACTTAATCATCATCATTTACTTTATTTAAATTTAATCTGAAATCCACAACAATTTGCATCTAAATCTGTTCTTGCACTCAAGTATGTATTTTGAAATCCTTCCTTTTTTCAGTTTTGTCAGCAGTGCCGCGAAATTAATTATCTTTTAATGAACAAGAGCCGCAAACATTTGAATTTCGTGTGAAGTGCTTGAAACTGAAAAGGACGCAAATCGATTGATCCAATGAGAATAAACTTGTGTTTAGCCTTTGTCACTCTGAATATTTACGAGCATATTGAATAAGATGTTGTAGTGCTAAAGAATAAGAAGATAGAAGATAATATTTGATTATTAGATTTAATACATTTACATTCAAAGAAATTTAGTTTTCAAGACAATTACATTAATATTTGAAAGAGGAATCCCATACATAAAAATTAGTTATAGTAACTAGAAAACAGGAATTCTGATTTTTCAAAATTTAGTGTCGCCCCCGATGAAAAAAAAAACTATGTGTATATATAAATAGTACAAAACATATTTCAATTTTAAGACTTAAATCAAACGCTTTTATTTTATGTAAAATGACGTCATTCGCATCCGCTAAAAAATTCCTCATTTGCGATCCATTCTTAAACACCTACAGTAAAGTATGCATTAAACGTCACTATCGCGAATAAATACATAAATTAATCAAAAACATGCCGTCATTCAAGAAACTCGACAAAAAAAGACTATCCAATGATTCATATGCCTTGCTTTGTTTGTAACATTAATATACATACTTAAAATAAATATAGTTTATAATAGCTCCATATTTTCTCAGAAACCATTCATACATATTTTTTTCAAAATATCACGTATTTTAATTACATTTTTCTTCGGTTGTTATGAGAAAATGTCAACAAAAAGATATAATTACTATTTTTTCTTTACTTTCTACAGAAATGGAGTACTTCCGTTGCCAGTTTGCCAAAATTAAACAAATGGCGCTAGAAACTACTGAAAAATTAATATCTCAAAAATAAATGGAGATGCAGTTTTAAAACAAATTGCAGTTAAAAGTGCTTTTCTTCCCAGTACGATGGTCTAAAAATTGAAAATGTGCGATGTTTAGAAGTTAAAAAAATTGCTGTAGAGTATTTAAGCGTTTTTCGGCTGGCTTATACAACGTAACGTTATTTTTTGGATACAACACAAAATAAGCTGGGAGAAAGAAATAGCATACCAGGGACTAAAAACAGCGTGTTATTTTAAATTAAATGTCTTATGTACTTTGGGTTTTCTTTGTTATTACCATACACCATTTTATAAAAAAGAATGCGAGAAATTTGGCATACATTTCAGTTTTTATTTTAGATTTTCAATTATATATTGTGTATAATTAAACTCGTTTCTGAATCACACCTTCGTCAATTTTTGCACTATCATATTAAAAATATTACTCGAAAGCTGTCTTTGCACACCATTGAAAAAGTGAAATATCTGAAGTAAGCAGGTCAAAGAGAAACTAAACAGAGAGACAATAGTGTTGGCGATAATTTAAGCGAGAGCATCGAAACAGTTATTCCACAAACCAGTGCATTGCAATTGAGCTGAGATCTTGATGAAAATTTTAGAGTATAACTGTGGAACTTGGAGTGAAAGTATGCGATATTTGCCGAGATTTATGTAGTAACATTTTTCATTAGCATTATACTGTTTGAGTAATGAAATACAGTGTAGCAGTTTATTATCGAACGGAAATTTAAACAAGTTGGAAATTGCTCGTCAAACGTGGCAAATGAGGTGCGTTCGAACTATAACTAGTTTTATAAATATTTTTTTCACCGCATATTGTACTGAATGTATATTTTAGTGCACTTCAATAAATGCATATCCATTTCATTCTGTTCGAAAGGCTCTAACATCATTAAAATGCACTTGAAATAATTTTTTCCCATTGGCTGTAATGTAACGGAAAAATTTTGACTGTCCCTGTCATTAAACTATACATCCGATTTTCATAAAATTTGAAATTACTCGACAAAATTTTGCAACAATTATATATTTAAAATTTCAGACCATTCTGAAGGCTGTAACATCATTAAAGTGCACTTGCAATAATTTATTCCCATTGGCTGTAATGTAACGGAATGTAACGGTATATAACGGTAATGTAACGGAAAAATTTTGACTGTCCCTGTAATTAAACTATACATCCGATTTTCATTAAATTTGAAGTGACTCGACAAAATTTTGCAACAATTATTTATTTAAAATTTCAGACCATTCGGTTGGGTAGTTTTTGTTTTGTTATATGCGGACAGATGGACTGAACGACGACAAAAGGTGCTACGTCTTTATATAATTACGAACGCACCTAAAAACACTATTTACAAACTGCAACGAAAAAATTAGATTCTCCTCTCGGATGATAAGTCAATTTGCTGAATCATATTTAGAATTGCGTCAGTTAATACAAAATTATCCAAACAACAATGTTTTTTGGACTATTTTGATTCGAAGGTACAGGAACATCCTGAACTGAACATGCGTCGGTACAATCCAACTGCTTCCGTAACAAAAGTTTTTGATATATTTGTCGCAAATGAGCGTTTTCTGTAAATCGAGACACATTGATGTATCCAAAATTTTTGTAAAAGCTTTGAACGCTTGTGCTACTATGTATAAAATGCTAAAAAATGGTTTACATCTCATCTCTTAAGGGGTCTCAGGACTCTTAAAGCTACTGTTGTACTGTTAATTTATACCGTTGAAATTTTTAAAAATTTGTATTATCTAAATACAACTTTGTATTAAAAATGTAAAAATACTTTAAATACAAATTTATTTATGTTCAGGGTGATTATTACAAACTGAAATATAATTAGGCATAAAAAATTTCACTCTAGTTGTAAAGTTTATTTTGTAATCCTGCGCGTAAACTGTTATATCCATTTTTTGCTCGATAAATGTCTGACAGTTTAGAGACCCCTATAAATACTAATTTTGCATCTTGCAATTTTTTAAATACATGAAATGAAAGAGCATACTTATATCTTTTGATCCCAGTAAAAATTGTGTTTTTAAATCATATATATTTTAATATATTAAACGATGAAAATTGCCCTTTTTTTCTTTTTTTCCCGAGACTTCTTAAAATAAGCAGTGTCGAATACTACACATTGTTTTGTCAGGCATACGAGATGCGGCAATTAAATAACCGGACTGATTCGCCATTTACATGAGAAACTTTATCGCTTTCAATATACGCCCCTTGGCGATCCATGCACCACTCCATCCGAATTTTCTACTGTGAAAAGCAGTGATGGGAGTCCTTTTCTGTTAGCTTGTTGAGAGTATCCGCCTTTTTTGTTTTGACCGATTTCACGTCCGCAAATCTTATCCCCTTGAGATCGATTCAACCTTTGCAAATAAATAAAAGGAATGTCAGGCAATTACGATGGATGATCCAACACGGAGATGCTATGCTTTGTCAATAACGCCTCTACAGACAAAGTGCAATGGACTGGCACATTGTCCTAGTGAAGGATCCCGGAACGATTCTTCCGCAAATCCTAGCTTCGTTTTCTTATACGCTCACGATGTGGCAGTTAAATCCTCAATGTAATAATAATGTTCATTGATTGGCGGATCAACTGACCAATGTTTTTGAATGTTTGTGTCCGTTTCTGACGTGCGAGTTCCTCCAGGGCTCGCATCATCTTCGGTCGTGTCTCGTCCCTCTTTGAACCTTTTAATCCACTCAAAAACACGAGTGCTTGATAATTTATGTCCGTAGACTTCTTTTAACATATTGTAAGCTTCTGTGACAGTTTTCTAGCGTTTCGCAAGAAACATGAGGCTAAACCGGTATTCCATTATAATACACATCTTTTTCCTGGCGAGTAACTGACACACGGTTCACACCAATACAGCGCCTAGAATAAATAGTGTGTAAATCTGCTATCCAAACAGTGATAAAAATTTGTATATCTTAAATGTGCAACGATGCTCAAATCCAAAGACCTGATCGTAGCGATATCTACAGTGTATTTTCAAATTTCAATGTAAAAATCGTATTATTACAGCGTCTAAACCTAAACCAAGTCGTCTAGCAGTTTTAGGAAATATCCTGAAGATGTCACTGTGATCGACTCTTTGGATTTCAGCATCGTTTGACATTTAAGGGATCCAATATTTTAGCACTTTTTTAAGTATTGCTGGAATAGCCGATTTCCACACTATATATTCTAGACATCTAGACGCTATAACTCCAAATAATACTACAGTCAAACTAAGCGACGTGTGACTTTGACGATCGAGCAGGGGAAGGTGGAAATAATTCGTAACAGCGTCAAGGAGAGTTCTACTACACTACGCATGCGGTTTCCTGGTGGTGGCACCAGTCCTGTTATTTAATAGCCACTTCTAGTGCATTATGGATTATGTCGTATGATACATGCTGTTCATAAACCACGCTGATAATGGCTTGAGAGGGTACGAGGCTTGCGGTTTCGACTCCCGCTGTCTCCGTTGCACACTCTTTGCGGAGCTCCCGGATGTAAAAATTCTCTGTGTTGTAAATTTCATTGTGCTATCTCGTCCCTATAGATCGACGATGACTTATAAGCGGACCTTGGGGTCAAGCACACAAGTCTGATGTATGTGTTCTATATATATATATATATATATATATATAAACATGCTGTTCCTAAAAAAATGCTTTTTAAAACTTTTCTGGAAACAGCAGTAGCAATTTATTGTACATTTTACTTCACATTAAATAAAGTAACTTTGGGAAAATGATATTTTAAACAAGTTGAAATTTCTAATTGAACTAGAAGTAAGAAGAGTAAACTTTCTATGACGTTTCTAAAATTATATAAATTGCCTTTTTTAAAGATGTATTGCATATTTTCTATAAATTAGATAGTTCAGAGGGATTTAATATTAATATTACATTATTATACGTACAAATACTGCCATTTAAATTATCGAATTCTTGTTAGGCCAATTAGAAGTCATTCTAACCTTTAAAAATTTATGCAGAAATGCTACTGTAAATTTTCAAACTAGTATTCTAAATTAAAGATAGTATATCAAATCTATATAATTTAATGAAATTTCAATTTATTGTTTTGTATTAACACTTAGACATAAGATTAAACAAGAGAGAAAAATCACGCGCCAAGCATAAATTATCCAACACGTTCCAACATTTCTAGAATGTCTTAATGATACTTCGTCCTTTTATAATGTACGAGTTAGAACCCGTCGAAATTCGACGAAGTAAAATGTTAGAAAGGAACTGTCAGATCGAATTTATAATAAACCTACAAAAATAATTACAATAAAAAATTCATCTAATATTGGTTGTCTCACTCTTAAAACAAATAATATTTTTAGCCTAAAATTACCAAAATATTATTTCCACAAACTTCAACTGCTTAAATTATTGAAAAATTAAACTCTATTGGAATACGTAATCAAGATGAGTAATTATGATGAATTTGTCGATTGAGACTTTGTTTGTTTTTATGGGATGAATAATCAGTTAAAAAGATTTCGCTTTGTCACATCATAAAATTTTTCCCCGTGAAATCTAAATTGTACGTTATTTGCACATTCCCATAATTTACATACGCACCACTCAAATTCACAATTTGAAAGTATTTCAACGCGCAGTAGATTATTAATGAATGTATTTCTAAACTTAAAGTCACGTTTGTTCGATACAACTTTTCATGTGAACATTCGCACAAACTTTAAGTTCTAATCTCAATACCCGCGAAAAAAAAAAAAAAAAAAAAAAAAAAAATCAGAAATTTGCCTTTAGTTGTCACTGTATTGACCATTTAGTATTGGTCAAATATTTAGTTTTATCAAAATAAAAGGTGGTTTTGTTTTAAATATGACATAATTTTTACTCACTGAATCATTTTGCCTATCGTCTCAAACTCAGTATCAGCGTAATGTAAAAATATTGAAATGTAACTGATTTATATAGAAGAATGCGTGTTTTTTTTAATGTCTGACATCATTTTCTGTTCAAAAATTATAAAAAAGTTACTTTTATTTGTATTGTGAAAATGGCATCAATAAGGATATAATCAATAAAAATAATAAACCATGACTATTTTCCCTTTACTTTCAATATAAATGGGGTACTTCAGTTGCCACAATTACAAAATTTGTATTAAAAACTACAAAAAAATTAATATCTCAAAAATAAATTGAGATACAGCTTTCAAACAAATTGCATTTAAAAGAGCATTTTTGTTCTTATACGACGGTGTTAAAATTTAAAATGTGCGATGTTTAGAAGTTTCAAAATTTGCCGTAGATATAATTGCAAAACCGAAATTTTAATTCAAATTTCAAAGCGTTGCCATTCGCAAAATGACGTATGCGTTACGCACAGATATGTTTGTCCTTTATAATATAGATAGAAGATATATAAGTAAACATTTTAGGAAACGTACAACACATTTGAAAACTATATTTCAACTCTTACTGCTCATAGCCAAAAAGGAATCCGATTCTTTTGTGTAGCGCTGTACATAATCAGATTTGATAAAACTTGGTTTAGTAAAAAATGCATAACACAAATGCAAATTCACCTTCAGCAATTTCTACCAATAGATGGAAACGTACTTGAATTCGTTTATACAACCCTGTACTGTACATGCAGATTTTTATACACTCTACATATTAAGCTGAAACTTAATTCATCCAATAATTTAAGCAAAACATGCTTAAAACTACTGAAATCACACTTCCAGGAATTACTATCTGGCTATAATCGGCCATGTATCCAGTTATCTGCATAGTCTTGTATATGATTTTATTAATATGCTACAAACACTACTACTAAGAGCTACATTTAGAGTACTACAATCACTACACTAAATGTATTTGAGCTTGAAAATGCATAACTCAAATTACAAAACACCTTATCACACGCAAATCGCTCCCATTCTTAGTAATGATTACAAATTACTTTGTGGGGCCCTGTGTATAGTCTATAAAATTTATTCACACCACGTAGAATTCAAAAATGTAGATAAACTTAAAAACGCACACTTTAACTGAAAACTCACTTTCAGCAAACATCCAGATCCACAACAGATCAGTACAGTATTGCATCCTAAATCTTTATGTTTCCCTGTAAATGAACGATAAATGCAATGCACATCATATTATACAGCAAGCATCTTGTAGTAACCTCAGTAATGTATACCAATTTCATCATGTTTGAAATAGCGCAACATAATTCGCATACGCTGCGAGCAGTTTTTTCCAGTAGGCTATTATCTAACCGAATACTTTTGTGTGACCCTATGTATGAATGATTAATGCTTTGAATCCCATATTCTACAGAAAGAATGTATTAGTGCTCCTCAGAAATTCATATCAATTTCATTATGTTTGTAACATTGTAACATCATTAAAATAGGCCGCAAGCGATTTTTCTTCGTATAACGTAACATAACGGAATACTTTTGAGTTCATCTGTATGCATATTGTAAGTGTTACACATAACATATTCTATAGCAACTTTTTTCTAGTAATCCTCAGCATTGTATATAAAATTCATTATGTTTAAAATATTGTAACACTATTAAAATTCGCCGTAAATTATTTTCCCCTGTAGAACATAATGTAACGGAATACTTTTGAGTGCCCTGTGAATGAACAATACATGGTACGGTACACACTTCCTAATACCGAACATGCAATGGTGAACCTCTATAGCGTATATTAATTACACGGCAATCCGAATATATATACGCGAATTAGAGCACGGACAGACCGACAGACGGCCAGAAAAACCCAATTCATAAACATTTTTCAACTATGTTGGAAAGTGTAAAAAATTCCTTTAATTAAAGTTAGTTACATTATTTTGTTACAAGCTTACCTGTTTTAGTATTCATATGCAAACAATCACAATTGCTGTTCTTTCAAGGTAATTATGTCTATGAATACTAAAGAATTTTCTTTTAAATATTATACTTAATAACCCTTAAGATATTTTAAAGGGTTTTTTTATTCATTGAGGAAGAGCATTTTAAAAACACTAATTTATTTTTATAAATATGAATCAAATTGACATACCGAAATTAGCTCTCTATATCTAATAATTTTTTAATGTCAAGTTATTAAGTCAGCTTGTCACTTTTTCGTTTATTCGTGATTTAGCTCATGATTAATAATTAACTGAAATTCGTTTCTTAGATTCAAAGAGGTAGATCTTTTCGCTAAAATTGACATTCTTGACAGCATTTCTAAATAATTTATGCGGCTAATATTCCATGTTGTGGATAGCATGACAGTGCTTGTCAGCTTGTCTAAAATCTAATCTCTATTATTAATATTAACTGGGTGGCAATGTCATATGTTGCATTTGGTTCGATGAAATCTCTCTTTCTATTTTTATTGTTTTAAGTGCGGGAGGGGCGTAGGAAATCTAACTTTATTCTTCATTTTTTCAATTTCTACTATTAGTTCACACTCTCCCTATATTTAAGTATTGCGCGGCAGCGCAATACTTATTTATTTCCAGTGTCACTTCTCAATGTTAATTTAACATAGAAAAGCCTATGGAGATCGTAACTTTTTCATTTTTTTCTTCCCATCTTTTTGTCCCTGATGCCACTCATTTTTTTCTTTACTAATTCTAATAATATTATAAATTTAAAGTGTGAAAATGTTTGCCTGATGTGAGGGTCAAAAAGGATGATAAAATGCCTTTGCATATGGATGAATTATAACCCAGAGACCATAATAACATGGGCTAATTGTTATTTACATTTTTCAAATATTTTTCTTAATAATTCCAAATTTCGTTTTTTTCATTGAGAATCAACGGACATTTTTCCAATAAAATTTAACTTTCTTTTTCATTGATCCAATAATTCAAAAGCCGTAGTAATAATTTGTCTATTTTTAGTTGAATGATTTTCACGTGAAAAATTACTGAAATAGATTTTTTAAGAATTAAAAAGAAGTTGAATATGGCGTCATTGTAGAATTAAAAATGACATTTTCAAACAGATTTTTTACGTTCAGATTGGAAGTTTTTGCCCAAAGTACAGCAACTTGCATTACTGCACTGGTGAAAGATTTTGAATTATACATAAGTAAATTGCATCACAAATTGCGATTCGATACCGCATGAATCAAAATCAAAACCTGATAATGATACCCTCCATTAATTTTGAAATGTGTTCATCTCAATACAGTAGTTATTAAAAAACTTGCCATATTAAACAAAAACCTAATTTGAAGAACAAATTAAAAAAACAAAATTTATTTCCTACATTGTTTAAGCCCGAGAAGGGACAGCTATTAAGATATTTCATTCAATTCGTTCTATATTTAAGGTTAAATTTTTATAACAAGTTAAACCAATTAAACGTTAAAAAATAAAAATAAAATTCATACAACATGATACTTTAAACACCCTAAAAACTTAGATTCCATTCAAATGAAATCGAAATAAATCTTAGACTTTTTCAAAGTTTTACATTTTGCACGTATCTTATCATTTTATGTACAATCATCATAAAAATAATACAAAAATCTGCAATACAGATATTTACAACTGAAAAATGGAAAACGTCTAAGATTTATTTCGATTTCATTTGAACGGAATCTAAGTTTTTAGGGTGTTTAAAGTATCATGTTGTATGAATTTTATTTTTATTTTTTAACGTTTAATTGGTTTAACGTATTTGTTACAAAAATTTAACATTAAATATAGAACGAATTGAATGAAATATCTTAATAGCTGTCCCTTCGCGGGTTTAAACAATGTAGGAAATAAATTTTGTTTTTTTAATTTGTTCTTCAAATTAGGGTTTTGTTTAATTTATTTATATATCTTGTTCAAATTTTCAATCGTTAATAAAATACTTATTATTCATCCTATCAAGTTGAAATAATTTTTTTAAAACTTGTACTGGATGACAATTGATGTTAATACAGTTTCTTCAAATATTCATTAATTAAATTTTAATTAATTAATTTTAGTTTTATATGGGAGAGAAAATGGCGGCCATTGGTTATTGAACAGCATTTAATGCATCTTCGTATCTATAAGGGATTACCATAGGGGGACCCTGTTCTGTCGCCAAATACCGCCAAGTTTGTCGCCAACTTGGCGATATATCGCCAAATTTGGCGGGCAAAATGAGTCGCCAAAAGTGACGCCAACTTGGCGATATCTCTAATATTTCGCCAAATTCCCATAGACTTCTAATGTAAACCTGCTTGCTTATAGAAAATCAACAAATTGAGATATTTTAATGCAACAAAAACTAATATTAGCTTAAGGGATTATATTAAATTTTTCTTTGATGACCTAAGTAGGAAATGACTTTAAAAACAAAATTTTTATATTACTTGTTAAATATGTATATTATGAATTTTTTTTATATTTCTTATAATAAATTCGATTTCTCATATAAAATAGATGTTAAATAAAAATTACGGATTTTGATGCAGTCGTCGTACAACAATACAGGTTTCTAATTTTTTAAAAAATTATAATAAATAACTTTTTTACAAAAGTGACGCTATTTTTCAAAAGCGTTTTGTCCTTTATGTTTCGTCTCTAAATTTGGAGTGAGTTGATTTAAAATAATCTTACTTTAATGCACTTGTGGTGAAATATTTTTATTTTCTGAATTTAATTGTGTATCTCGTACATTCTTTTAAAAACGCTATCATTTGATTTTTCTAGAGCATTGGTTTCGAATGAAGCAATAGAACACTGTAAAAAAAAAAAAAAATAATGCCAGTTTTCCGGTAGGAATCGGAAAAATAGTTGCACTTATCGTACTGGAATAATTTCTAACCCAGCTCGGAATAAAATCCGTAAAATACCGTTTTACTGACTATTTCCTTATTTTTACGAATTTTATTCCGAGCTGGGTCGGAATTTATTCCAGCACGATAAGGGCAACTATTTTTCCGATTCCTACCGGAAAACTGGCAGTACTTTTTTTACAGTGAAGAAACAAGATGAAAATTGGATAAATATTTCACTTTAATTAAAATACGAATTATTTTGTATACATATTTGCAAACATTGGTTTTTAATTTTGTAACAAAAAGTTATATTTAAACTTGAACGCTTACTTCAGCTTTTAAATATAATAGAGAAAACTAACCTGCTTTTATAACTGTCTAGTTGACGAAAAATTTCAATATGTTCGATCTCTTCAATTAACTAAATTTACTTTATTTTAATATAACCACTTTTCTAAAAAAAATTACTTAATTACAAAGTGTTGTTTATCGTAATCTAAGAACTATTTTCTATATATATATTTTAATCCTCATAAAACTTGTACCATTCTTATTTGTTTCCCCCACACACGCATCACCAACATTTTAGTTCTGGTTCTTCCCACCAAGGGACACTGAAATTTCGTGTATTGGCTTTTATATATTATTTTCAGCCCCATTTTCGGCATGTTTTCGGTGGATGAATCTTCCCTTGAGCGTTTTGGGTACCATCGGCAGTTCCTGGAACAAAATCAAGATTTCCAATGTTTCAGAAGGTTGCGAGAAGCAGTTATGGGAAAGTCAATTTATTGATCGCTAAGTTTTGCAATTACTGTTTTTAGGTTATCGGTGTAATAATCGATTGTAGAACGTCTCGATAGTAGAATTTAGGAATCGACTATTATCTTTATCAATAATTATTGTGTACGAGGAAGATTTTTATTGATCGTTGAATTTTTGAAAATTAACCATCACTAGGAAAAGATATATTTTTAGAGTCAAAAATTGTGAAAATTCATAAAATTCAAAGTTTCATTATTTGGTAAGTTTTTTCTTAAAAGAAAGCGGTTTTATTCTTGTTTATTTTTAATGTAAGGAGTATGCTTTTCTTATAACTTATAGAATTTACGGTTCGTATAAAAATTTATTATTATGACTTTAGAAAAATAAGTAATTTGATTAAAATTGGATTTGATGGAGAAAAATGTTCGAAATATCTTTACAATTAGAAGTATATGGGGCATTCTCACAATCTTTTGGCTTTCGGGAATAAAAATCTGGTGAAATTAAACTTGCTAAAATAACATTTTAATCTGATAGACGAATGCCTTAATGATTCAAAATAAAGAAAAAATGGTCAGAAGCGAAAATTTTTTTACTTAACTGAGGTTTAAGTGAAACTTGCGAGTTTAATTTCCCTTACCATTTTACCACTATAACTTTTTATTTTCTTTTAAATTTTTACTTATAATGAATTTGCATAGTACCCACAGGACATTCAAATAAGAAATAATAAAAATGTATTACTTCTAATACAGAATTTTTGTATAACATTGTCTTAAAGGGGTGTTAAAGAAGAGACGGTAAGGTAAAAAAAATGGGACGGTATAGGAAAAAAAGGGACGGAATGGGAAAAAACGGATGAAATGGGAAAAACGGTAAGGAACATTGCCATCTATTTTTAGGAAAATCATGTTAAGACTAAGTGATAGCTACAATGTTCATTGATTTTTAGAAACAGTTGTTAACATTTGATTAAATTATTTTTTTTTTAGATTTACCTCGAAAAGTGCAGGAATAAACCTTGGGGACGGTAAGACTACCAATAAAGCCACGATGCTTGAAATTGATATTTAAATGCTGATTTAAATTCTGCAGTAAATTTCCTGTCAAAGAATTTTAGCCATTCTTTCTCTAGCATACTTCTGCATGAGAAAAAACTTTTACAAAATTCTGTAGCTGCATCTGAAGTGATTTTCTGTATAAGTTTAGCAAGAGCGACGGTAAGGATGAAAAACCCAGGTACAGAGTTAAAAAAAAATATATCAACCGTAAAAATGTGTGCAGGTTAATTTTTTGCTACATATTTATAATAAATCATATTTAAAAAATGCCATCGAATCACTTTTATTGAAACAATTGTATACAGACAGCTCCAAACTTTAAAATCAGCATTAGGGACACGGGGCGGTATAGGAGTTTTCCTGGTATTTGGACACCCAACATCGTCCAAAACTTATTTATCTCGTTAATATTGTTATGCAATCATGCAATGGGATGTTCCCTAGTATCCTTATCCTTATAATATTATAAATGTCAATGTGTGTCCGAAAGTTTGAATGAATTCAGCGTCTAAACGGATGAATTGATGCTTTTGTGTTTTTGGATATAGATGGATTACAACCCGAAATGAACATAGGCTATGTTTAATTTATTTTATTCAAATAGTTTTCTTAATAATTTAAAATTTCATTATTTTACATTCAGAATCAATTGGCAATTTTTCTATAATATTTAACCATCTTTCTTTATCGCTGCCAAGAAAATTAAAACATGAAATAATACTTTCTCCTTGACAATTAATTTTGAATTGAACAATTTCCGCGTGATAATGAAAATACAAAGAATTCAAAAGAAAATACGTAACGTCATAGTTGAAAAAAAAGGGGAATATTATTATTATACATAAAGCATGAATATATGTTACGTTAATCAGAGGTTTTTTGTGAAAAATGGCTTAATAATTATAAGGAATAATAACGAAAATGAATTCTATTATTAAGAAAATATTTCGCTTGGAAAAATATGACATCATATTTGGAATAAAACAGACATTTTCAAGTATTCGTTAAAAGCTCCTCGGGTTACAGAGTACAGGTGAGAAGCATTCTCTTTTTTTTTTTTTTTTTTTTTTTTTTTTTTTTTTTTTTTTTTTTTTTTTTTTGTAAACTCTAATTATTTTTTTACATGTAATATATATTTTAGATTGCCCATTAACATAAAAATAATTTTTATATGAAAAATATAAATTATGCAATCAAATAAAGTCTTAAAATTTATTAAAAGCGACACTTTCACATCTCACCGCATGACAGGAGTTATTATCCCAAGATTTTGCGATTTATGGCAGTCTTTCCGATCATTTCAGTGCTTTAAGCGCGTGGTTCAATCACATATCTCTTAAATTTGTTTCTTATTTACATCACTTTATTTTTCTATAGAGGAAGTTTTAATTTTGTTACAGAACATTAGACGGAAACAAATGCTTAACTTTTTACATTGTTTTAAGGGCAAGCGGATTAATCTTTCGTAATTGAGCTACACGTGATAGATATAAATTAAAAATAATTCATGCTTGAAAATCTATATATATATTACGCTATCGTACGTGGCACAGAAATCGCGATTATTTGTTAATTGTTTAATGGCAACTCCTGAGTGAAACGCATCTCATTGGTTATTGTGTAATATTTTTAAAAAGGGAATAACAATAAATAAAAAAAGTTTAATTTATGATTATAGAACAAAACAATTTAAATAATTTAAAAAAATAAAATAAAAGTAAATAAACAATTTATTAATAAATAAGCAACAACATCCTTGTTACCATATCAAGCAAAATAACTACACTTTGGCGTATGTTAAGTACCCCGGTGCGTATATGACATTGGCGTCAGAAAAAAATCATGCCAACGTGGTGAGTATATGACATCTGTGCCGTCTTTTATTCATCTCATCTAAAATACAATAAATAAATAAAGGTACTTTTCCAATATAGGCACTTGGCGAAATAGAGAAAATGTCCATGGCGAGAAAAGAGATTTGGCAACGTATTTTTTGACAACCTATTTAATCAAAATATTTTTTTCAAATAAAACTACTACATAAAAGTTGCTATGATCGCAAAGACTTCGTACTTTTATGTTAGCTGGGTGCAATTCTCGCCAATAGCATTTTTTTTAAAACTCGCCAGCAGCATTTTTTATTTTTCGAGGGGTAAATGCTTTGATGTTGAAATTAAATGGTTTATGGTATTCTTTATTCCTTTTTTTTTTTTTTTTTTTTTTTTTTTTGTAAGTGTAAGTCATGAATTTTAAATGTTTCGGTTTTAATGTAAAGTTATCCATTTTAAATAAAATATATAAAAGGATTATATTTTAATCTAAATTAATAAAAAAAAAAAAAAAATGCGAAGGTTATAATGTTTGGCGATTTATCACCTGTGCCCGACTTTCATAAAAATACCTAGTTATTGATTTCTCTATCAGAATCTTCCAATTTGGCGAAGTATTGAGCAAGTACATTAAATTATGAATAAAAGTAACATGATACAATGCCTAGCATACATTTAAGGGACACCAAACTGGTCGCCACCGGTGGCTAGTTATTTTAGAAACTATAATAACTCAGTCAATTAAGATACAATTTTCAAAAAATTTCATTTGTAAGTAGATTTCTTTCTCTATTTGACGGTGTAAAAATTGAAAATGTGCGATATTTTGAAATTTAAAAACTCGCTGACATAGCACGCATTTTAATATAAATTTTTTTTTCAGTTTTTCTGAGAAAATGGCAACAAAAAGGTACAGTAATATATTATTTTTTTCCTCCGTTATTATTTTCCCTTTACTTTCAACCTTCCATGATTTTCAACAGAAAAGGATTTCTTCAGTTGCCAGATTTACAAAAAATGTATTAAAAACTACAAAAAAAATTCATATCTCAAAATTAAATTCAGATAGAGCTTTCAAACCAATTGCATTTAAAAGTACATTTTTTCCCCTATACGACGGTATAAAAATTGAAGATTTGTGATATTTAGAAGTTTAAAAAATTGCAAAACCGAATTTTCATTTCAAATTTCAAAGTGTTGCCTTTCGCAAAATGACGTATGCGTTACGCACATATATGTTTGTCCTTTACAATATAGATAGATAGATAGATAGACAAGGGCATTAATATCAGTAGTAGCTAATGAAAATAGATAAATAATGACGTCATACTTAAAGTGAACAACATAAATACTTTCTTCTAATACTGTTAAAAAAGTGTGAATATAAGTTACATACAAATGAGAGTTTTCATTCAAAATTCACTTTATGATTATAAGGAGAAGACATTTTCTTGTGGAAAAAAGGGGGAAATAAAACGGATTAATATATTTTTTGCGCCATGTTCTCTTTAAAATTGAAAAAGAAAGTAAATTTCCTAAAAACTAAAAACATATAAAAGCTTCAAGAATTAATTTATTCCACAGAAGCGAAAATCGTCTGTCGGCCCATTGACATTTACAACCAAGGATATAAATATTACTTCCGTGCGTTTAAGCGGATAGTTATTGCCCCCTGTTCGTACGAATTGAATTTTAAAATTGCATATACTTTTTTAATTGATTGTATTTAAATGTTGGCAGATTAAACGTTTCTCAAAAGCGTTTTTAGTAAAAAGTTTTATCGGGTAAAAATGGTGTATATTTTTTCATGTAAAGCGTTCATTTTGATTAGAACGTATTAATATACATTTATTTTAATTTTGTCAAAGTGATGTCATTTTCAATTCAGATAACACTATATTTTTCAGAAATAACGTTTTGTCGCATAATTTGAAAATGCAATTTTAGCTTACATTTTAAATACAATTTCTTACTTGAAATTTAGTATTTAATAAAAATAATGTTTCAATGTTTATCTAAATGTACAATATTATTAGATTTCATTAAGCGATTTCATGTTTTAAATAAATTAAAATACATATTTTTACATGATTCATGAAGCGAAAAAATATTAATATAAAATTTAAAACATAATTTCTGTCATTTATGTTGTATAAGTGAATGAACGGTAAATATATCATTTGACGTTCCATCTATATTATTCCATGAATACCCAGTCCTCCATATTTTCATACTTTTCGGTGCAGGAAACCCACAATCGTAAACCTATCAGTCAACCAATAAAATCGGGTTTTCGGGTGTTTTCCACCAAGATATGACTTCACAGACCGATTGCGTTTTAATATGCGAACCGAGTTTTAACTAATTTTGGAATTTCAGTCATGAACTCGATGAGGTGATTGTCTGTGCTGCCGCCTACCGGTCTATTTTTATATGTGCCTGCAGTTGATATTCCTTTTTAAACACTTTCCAACAAAGTTGAAAAGTGTTTATGACTCCGGTTTGTCTGTCCGTCTGTCCGCGCTCTAACTCCCGTAAATATACTCGGATCGTTCTGAAATTTTTGGATGTTAGTCACCTCTACCAAGCACGATCTCTATTTCAAATAAAATTTCTAGCATGTTTAGTTCATTTAGAGGGACAATCAAAAATTTTCCGTTACATTACGGCCTATGGGAAAAAAAATCGTTTAAAATGGTTTTTAATGATGTTACATGTTTTCAAACATAATAAAATTCATATGCATTTATCAAATGCACTAAAATATGCATTCTATAGAATATACGATGCAAAGAATAGTTATTTATCATTTACAGGGCCACACAAAATAATTCCGTTACAGAACGATATAGGGGTGGAGGGAATTGTTTGCGGCGTATTTTAATTATGTTAAATTATTTCATGTATAATGAAATTGATATGCGTCACTGAGGTTTACTATAACTTATTTTATGTATAATACGAAGTGCATAGCATTTACAGGGACACACAAAAGATTTCAGATACTATATTGTGTCCGAAGTACTGTACAGTATCTATGGTTGCTGGAAATGCATTTTTAATTAAGTTATGTGCTTTTATGTTTCACTATATTTATGCATAGTATATGGTGTGTATAAATGTTGTAATTCATATACAGGGCTACACAAAATAATTTGCAATGGTTACTGGGTAGGATTGCAAATTGCTTAAAGGTGGTATTTAAATGAGTTATGCTTTTGTACGCGGAACTGCATTTGGTTTACTAAGAAATGTTTGTAGCAGGTAGATAAAAGTATATACAGGGTCATGCAAAGAATTGGATACATGGCCGTCTGTAAATGATAATTTCTGGAAATGCGACTTCAGTAGTTTTAAGAGTGTTTTATTTTGAACTAAACTTTAGCTAAATAGTGGCGTGTAATAAAGGTACTAGGTTAACTACACGGCTGTACAAATGTATACAAGTATGTTTTGATCTTGCTGAAAGAGAAATTTCAACCTGTTATGAGTTTTCCTGCTAAACTGAATTTTCCCATTGTATAGTATATATATCAAACTACAGATCAAATACAGGGCTGTTCAAAAGAATTGGAATACATATTTGACTATATACAGTAACTGCAGAAATCAGTTTTTTAAATGTTTCATGCGTTTTCTAAAATGTTTACTTAGTTCTCTTCTATACCTTATTTCTCTAAATAACGAAGTTTGGTTAAAGCATTTAGGAAGTGTTGGAAAGTGTTTCATAATCTATGCCGTACGCATGATTTTTCTTACTTGTTATATTTTAATTTTAATTTTAAAAGTATTTTAGGAAATATCTTCACAGTGCTGCACTGTTAAAAATATTTTTGTAAAACAACAGAAAATTTCTGGCAGCAAAAAGTTGCCAGAAAAAATCTGTTTTAAGAAAATATCTGTTAACGAAAGAATGCGTTATCACACGACAGAAATACGTAGTCATACAGGCACTTCGTGTTGACAATTGACGCTTTACCCAACAGTCAAAATCTGTAGGTCGATTCCTGTTGGCGAGGGGGGGGGGGGAGGTTCTATTTAACAGAAGAATCGCGTATTATAGGTTATGTACACGGGAAATTTCTATTTACTGATCGAATTGTTTATATTAATAATAATAAATATTTATAGGAATTTCTCCTCCAAACTTTTACAAAATTAATTTAAATAGCTTATTCGCAATAAAATATTTAAACAGTTGAATTTATATAGATTTGTGAATTAAGTGCATTAAAGACTGGGATAAGTGAAAGAAGATATCTTAAACTCCCAACCCCCAGAATAATAAAATAATATATATACGATATATGGTAACCCCCCCCCCCTCCCCATAAAATTATTTATTAATAAAATAAATATATGTATTGAATGTGATTTGTAATTAAAAGAACTTTAATATTTATTCATGCAATATTTCTGAAAACTGATTAGGTTAAATCAGTGATGTTAGTTAATTATGTAAATGTACTCCTGCCAATTTTTATAGTTTTTTCGAATAGAAAGCTTTGTATATATAAATGTGTAAAAGTTGACAGCTATGAGCAAAGATGAGAAAGGAAAAAGAAGAGCTATTAAAATCTATATAAACATCACCATAAAAAAAAATGGAAAAAAAATATTTCATTTCAGCTTAAGTGATAAAATGAGTTTTCATCCTTCTTAACAATTTACAATGTTTTTCCGAATATAGTAAATGATAATCAACTAAATAAGAAAAAAATATTACAATATAATTTAAATTAAAATGTTAAACAAAATTGAACTTGCTGATTCTATAAAATGAATGGTTAATGCTTAAATAGTAATTATTTTCAAAATAATTCTCACAGTTGTAGCTCAAAATTTATTTCATTAAATGGAGTGAATACAATTTACAAATTTTAACTTAATCACCACATTTATTCTAAAATTGTACTAAAAAAAAAAAAAAAAAAAAAATTCTTCAGAATTAACATATAGAACGATTAAACAAAATATCAATTACTCCATTTTAAGCAACATAGTAAATAGTAGGAAATGTGATAAATTGAAACAATAAAAATATACGAACAGCGTCAGATCTAATAAATATTATTCTGGTTAATGTTAAACGAAAATATCAGTTATCTATAACTATAATAATTAGTGCACAGCTACTCCGTGCTTATTATTAAAACTATCACTCCAAAACTAATCACGTATGTCAATTGATGACAAAATTAATTTAAAATCTCAATCAAAATCTCTAGAACTAATACATATGAAGTAAAATTAAACTCTTAGTCATAAAAAAGTTAAATATAATAAGTAATCATTCTACAGCTACGTAAAAATTCAAGATTTATAAACTAATCATAAACTTAAGATTATTAATTTAAATTAAAATAAACAACTGATAAAAAAAAAATTTCCAGTTATTAACAGAATTAGATCAACTAAGTTACTAATGTACTTAAATAATGAAGTATAAAATAATACTAATAATTTAAGTAAATCATACATTATATAAAAAAAATAATAATAATAAACAGTAATGCTTAATTAAGACTTTTAGCAAATAGGAAATATTTTTCATATATATTGTTATGTATCGGAAAAACATTGTTACATATTTAAAAGAAAGATGAAAACATACCTTGCTATGTTTGTTTTCTAGTATTCGATCAGTAAATCCTAATTATTGAAGAAAACTACTCCATTTTTAGCAGTTCTGATGTGAAAGGTGTGTGTCGTGGGTTCCAATGGTGAAATTGATTCTTAATTTTCTGTTAAAAATTGTTTATATATTATTCTTTTTCAATTAGATGAACGTATTTTATTGAACGTCCTGCGATTTTAAACGCAGTACACAAGAGACACAACAAAGATTCAAATTCAAGTTAGGAGAGAAGCAGTTAGTTAGCGTGGGGTGTAGGATAACGAATGCTTATTGGTCATTCTAAATGACCTTCTAGGCGTCATAGGGGGTGACCTCCATTTCAAAGCGTTTCTCCTGTCATTTAACAGCTTATACTGTCGCAGTGAAAACTGATGGCAAAGAAAACAGAATTTGTTGTTGTTTGACATGAAAATAAGCGATATGAGGATGTAATAACATAAGAAGTCTGCTACGTAATTTTTACTGTCGGAATTCGAAGATTTTTTTCTGTTGTTTTAAGATTTTTTTTTACAGTGTGGACACTAGGTTATTTCCATAGTTACAGAGAAAAGGGAAACAATCGGAATTACTATATCTTTAGCGCTGACATTTTCTCATTTCAATTAAAAATAACTGCTTTTTGTTTTTGTTTTTCTTTTTTAATGGAAATTGGCGTCACGTTTAAAAGAACACCCCCCCCCCCATTTTTACTCATAAAGCTATTACATATTTCAATATATTATACATTACACTGATAATGATATTGAGACGTTCATCTCAAAAGGGCTCCAGTAAGTTAAAATGACCTCATAGTAAAAAGGAAATTAGTATTTTCTTTGATAAAACTAAATATTTTACAACGAATGTGTCGAAACGAATAAATTTCTGGTATTCTCTGGGACTAAGATTAGAACATCAAGTCAAGAGTGCGAATGTCCATGCAAAATTGTAACTGGCAAGAGTGAGATCATGTTTGGAAATATATTAATTTATAATCTATTGCACGTTAAAACGTTTTTAAAATTGTGAATATTTATATGGAAATATCGCATGTAAATTTTGCGACGGTGAAAGTGATGACATTTTTAAATTTAGTTGTAAAAAAAAAAAAAAAAAAAAAAAAAAAAAAGAGCATGATTGTGTTATAGGGGCGCAACTTTCGTCGATTTTTCTTACCCATCATACGTAGTATAGGGTAAGTCGTTTTAAAAATCGAAAAAAAAAAATTGACGGATTTACACGTTTCAGACACTGGATATTCCGAAAAGCATATTTTTAGAAAAAAAAAATTGCCGTCCGTCTGGGGGTGTGTGTGTCTGTAAACGCTCTATCTCCCGAAGAAATTGAGATACAGACTTGAAATTCGGTGTGTACTTAGGGAGTAACAATGGGGAGAAGCCTATTGAATATCAGTAACCTCGATTATCCGGAACTATTTTTTTTGGACTCTCGAAATATTCCTTCTGATAAAAGGTATACAAAAATTTTTGAAATTGTTTATTTGAAGGAGTGAATATAAAAAGACAATAAAAAACATAAATTTTGCATCATGAATGAACTCGATCGGATAATTAATTGCCGAGATATTTGTCATCCTATTTTTCACACTCTTCGATTTTTCATGACCCTGTATTTCATTCAAATTTCGATTCAAAGATATATTTAATTGGAAATGAGACGCTTAATCCGACGCAGTAAACTGTTAGTTAATATTATTATAATTTTTCGAGTTTGTTTCTTTTACGCAATTTGGTTCTACACGATTATCCCGCCAACCAAAAAACTATCGACAAACTATAACATTAGATGCCAATAATGGGTTATCGTAAATGTTAAGCATTTAATGCAACTCCATACCTATAAGGGGGGTTACCATAAGGGGGATCCTTTTCTGTCGCCAAATGCCGCCAAGTTTGTCGCCAACTTGGCGATATAGCGCCAAATTTGGCGACCAAAATGAGTCGCCAAAAGTGAAGCCAAATTGGCGGTATCTCTAATATTTCGCCAAATTCCCATAGACTTCCATTGTAAACGTATAGTGTTTACTTGCTTACAGAAAATGAACAAATTGAGACATTTTAATGCAACAAAAAGTAATATTAGCTTAAGGGATTATATTAATTATATTTAAGGGAGTCCAAGTAAATTAAATTATGAATAAAGTAACATGATACAATGCTTAGCATGTATCACATGTATTATTTTCATATTTTATATTATGTATATCCAGGATGGGTAAGTATTACGGTGGCCCCCAACGACTAGTGTGCATTTCGTAATACCAAAGATCAAAGCCTCAACTGATAACTTCATAATTTAATATCTCAATATCAGGTAACTGATTACTTATAGTAATAAAGTTTAATTTTTCAAAAATTTGAAATTTTAAAGTTAAACTTTAGTTATAAATAATATTTGTTTTATAAGTTAAACCAGTCTAACTCATAATATTTATTATTTATTGTAATTATTTTTTAGGTTTTTTGTAACTTCAGTCTAACAGTTCTTTCAACCATCTCTTCATTAGTCGAATTCAACGGGTTCCGACACGTAAAATATAATAAATATAAATGATAAAATAGAATAACAGCGATGTATATTTATTCATCATTTAATCTTAGAAAAGGCGTATGAAATTTCAAGCTCATGAAAGAAATTTAAATCATCTCATAATATATATATATATATATATATATATATATATATATAGGAAAATTAGGAGTTTCAGAAGTTTTTCTACTGTAAAATGCGATAAATGTTTAACTGTATTTGCTTTTAATTATCGAAATTTGTTGCTTAATTGATGCATTTATTCTTCTTTAAGTGTTACGTGAACGAAGTCACGGGTAACAGCTAGTATATGAAAAAAAAATACACAAGAACATGTACTAAAACAAAAATTATTATTCAGGGACATAAAAGTCAAAAGATTGTGAGAATGCCCCACATCTCTAAAATTAATAAATTGCAAATTAAAAAATAGACAGCGGTAAAACAGAACACCCTGTCTTCGAAAAACTATTTTGTGAGGATACAATAAAAATGCTTTGTAATTTTATGTAATATCTGAGCACTCAAAACGCACTCTGAATCAAAATTGCCTTGATTAGAGGATAACCTACTAGTATTAACACCTTTTCTGTGATGCCCTAACTCAATTCGGGCAACGCAAGTGCGTCGATTTTGGAATCGATTTTGGTCGGGCAAGAGAAAAATCGCTGTTTCAATTCCATGAAGCCCGAACTCAGTTCGTTCAATGCATAATATGCGATTTCCCATTTTCCCAAAAGATGGCGATACTTTCCCGCGAAAGGTTCGACAGTTTCGCGCAATTTGTCGGATTTTTGTAATTTTTGAAGTTCAGAACAAAATTAAAGTGAATTCCCCCCCCCCCCCCCCCCCATTTTTCGAACGTTTTTCTCAAATACAGGGCTCGAAATGTACCGGAGCAAACCGGAACGATGTTCCGGTTCGTGAAATTGTGACAAATATTGTTCCGGTTCGTGGAATTATTAAAAAACATTATTACAAGCTTATTATGCTCTCTGTAACTTTTTTTCTAATTATTTAGAATCTAATTATTTTGAAATTCTAATTATCTAATTATTTTTAATGCATTTTTTTAAATTGTTTTTTCTACGGTTAAATATAAAATTGCTATACAGTAAAGTCCCGATCATCCGAGTTAATATGGACCAAGCTCACCTCGGATAAGCAAAAAACTCGTGTAAACCGGATTGACACAAACCGCCACTCACTAAGGAGATGAAATATAAATTTTCACCTAATTCATTCATTTTTATGGTACTAGTAACATTTTTTTATGTACATTTTCTACATTTCCGTTACTTTTAATAAATACGGGGAATGAAATTGTTTATTTGAAAAAGCTCTTAAAAGTTTTTTGTCTTTTAAATGTCAATTTTGCTGCAGTTTTTTTGGACTGCAGTATTACGCTACTGCATAGCTATCAATTTCTAAGATTTTTTTTTCTTACCTCTAAAACTTACCAATGAATTTTTCCTTTCTATCTATCTAACTATTGTCAACGATTTAATAGGGCAAAAATTTGTATTCAATTTTAGATGTAACAAAACCGTACAAATTTGCAGCTATATAATTCTATTATTGTCATGAAAATTGCAGGTGTAGCCTCTTCTGTCTGCTCAAAATATTAAATAGTTTTTTCAATCGAATTTATACCTTTGGAATGGACCACTTTCTTCCGATGGACTGATGGTTTCCATTATTATGAAACAGCCATTATAAATGAAGTGTTAGGTGTAGATGAAAGAGCAGCCATAAAAAGTTAGAACTCTGATGGCCATAATTTTTTGAAAAAAAAAATTCCCCCCATTTCCCCCCCCCCCCCCCCCCTCCATTCTGACCAGAAAATCAGAGTTCTAACTTTTTACGGCTGCTCTTTCATCTACACCTAACACTTCCTTTATAATGGCTGTTTCATAATAATGGAAACCATTAGTCCATCGGAAGAAAATAATTCGGTTAAAACGGAAACTCTGTTAAACGGGACTCGGATTATCGGGACTTTACTGTACTTACAAAAAAAAAAAAAAAAAAAAAAAAAAAAATAGTCGACAATAATTATGAAATAGTGTGGATAATTTCGTGGATTTTACCATTTCGAGCCCTTCTCAAATATATTCCACAGGCAAGGGGTTAATAATCATTTTCTTTACCAAAAGACGATTATATTATACGTGTTTGCGAAATTCAATGGTTCAAAATAAAACCTACACTGAAAATGCACTTTATTTAATGTTTGTAAAAGATATTGGCTTTTCGAGGAATCTGTGTTATTCTAGACATTTTCTATATATAGAAAGAAGACTTTTCACACGTTTAGAAAATCGAAGGAATATGTTTTGCACAATAAGCAGAGATTTGATATTTTCTGTTACGGGTAAAAAAAAAAAAAATGCTTTGCTATAAAATGTGTGTTGAATATAAGGTTAAATCGAAAAGGCATTGTTCAAATATGTCTTTAATGATTTCCACGGTGGCAACAGCAGACGATTAAATTTAACTTTTATTAACTTTCATTGCAATTTTTTTAATTTCTAAATACCGTACATTTTAAATTTTTACGCCGTCAAACACGGGAAAAAATTAATTTCAAATGCAATTCGTTTGGAAATATATCGCAATTTGTTTGAAAACTGTTTCGCAATTTACGCAATTTTTATTGCTTTAAAACTAATTTTCGAGTATGACTTTTGTTTTCAAATCCACCTCTATCGCGTGCAAACGATTACGAAAGATAAATCCGTTTGCCCTTAAATTAGCATAAATAGCTCTTCGTGTGTTTCCAGCTTATACTGCCATTACGAAATTAAAACCTTAATGAAACAATAAAATATAATAAGCGCAAATTTAAGACATAGAGACAAATTTTGTGCTTACCCTACTAAAATGAACAGAATCTAAAAGGCTGTTTGTAAATAACGACACTTGGCGATTTCTTTGGCTGTTAACTCATGTGTTGGAAAGTGTTCATAATCTATGCTTGACGCCTTATTTTACGTTCTTCTTCTTACTACTGCGAGATAGTCAAATTTGTCTATATTTATGCATTCTAAAAATGCTTATAAGAAAAATATTTTCATGTGTTTACTGAAACAGAAACCTAAAAGCATTAAAAATAAAATAGGAAAAGTTTTGCCAAGGCTTTAAAAATGCATATTTCGCTTTCATATTTTTAAAAATTTAAACTAAACAATTTCGAAAATTATTATTATTATTATTGTTATTATTATTATTATTATTATTATTATTTTTTTTTTTTTTTTTGAGAAGGAAAAACGAATAAATAAATAGTTTTTAAAAAGTTATCAAGAGCGTATTCGAGTGCATGTTACACATACTTTTAATTAACAATTTTTAGTTGAATTGATTCTGTTCTAGATTATACTGTACTGAAACACGATATATCTGTACATATTTTGTAAAAAAAATTGTACATATTGAATGCTCAAGAAAAATACATAGATATATCTCGGTTTGAATGAGAAACAAATTGCACACTGTTTCAACCTAAATACAGTAATAATAAAAATATTACTTACGAAATAAATATTAAATAAATTTTCTTATCACTTCGAGAAGGATAAAATAATGCACTTCAGCAGTTTCATATAATCCTTGTTATATTTTTCACTGAAATATCTTTTTCATATCTATATTTTTGTTATTTATAGCAGTCTTAATGTCTCAAATGAAATCACTTTTTTCAATAAAAGACCTTAGAAATTACTTTCGCGGTTTTGGAAAAAAATAGTGGTATTTTAGCTTCAGTTACTAAGAAAATTCTTACTTGAGATGTAATAAAAATAACTGTAAAATGTCGTTTTTGATATCTTTTATAGCTTATTATCCCTATGAACATTTTTACGATGAATGAATCCGTATTCAGTCATCTTTATTGAAGTTTTTAAAGGGGTTGTTTCAAATCTTACTAATTTTGAAATAATAATGTCGATTTTATTGCTGAAATAAAAATATTAGATATGCAATTTTTTCTGGTCGTATAAATGTAGAAAATCAATAAAAAGCATCAAGATGGGCTATTAATTTCAAGTTAATCCGTGGGTGTTACTTTACTACAAAAGCAAACGATAGATAATTATTAGAACAACAAACATCAGATATGCAAGGATATCACTAGATAAAAGCTTAATTAATTAATAACAGTTTAATATTAGTCATAAGATAAAACTAACCATAAATAAACATAAATACCACAATACACCTAAGCTACATAGTTAAAATTGGAACGTAAAAATAAACAAAATATACCCAGATTACAGTATTTCATTGGCTTATTGACACACATATACACTATATGGCCAAAGGTGACCGACCACTTGCGATTTTAGACGTTTTGTTAAATATCTAGAGACATACATGATGAATTAATCTGAAACTGCAGGTGTGTAAACAGTATAGTATAGGTCATATTTCCGCGAAGATTTTTCCTGAAACCCCATAGGGGACCGTCAACAAATTGAAAAAGAACAAATATCTTTTGGATAACCCTGTAAAAACTAATGTAGCAAAAGTGTTCAAACACGAGATTATTAATAAGTGGCTTATTGTAATGTACTCTGTTCATTTTTATGAGGATAGCATGCATACTCATAGAGAAATTAAGGTTTTTATAAAAACAGCCCTAAATTTCGCCAAGTTTTTCGCTTATAATTTGCAGAGTTCTTAATATAAAAAAAAGTTCATTTCTAAAAATATGACAAACAATATTGTACACAATACTTTGCAATCAGAATTAAAAAATAATAAAAATTGGATGAAAAATGAGCAGGTTTACTAAAAAATGTTTCACTGCACATGCGCGAATGCAATCAGAATATAATGCGCATAATGTATGTAGAGCAACTTTTGTAAAAGTCTCAAAATCATAGCTTGAAAATTCTGAAAATAATCGTCGATAGAATAAGCTCGAAATCCGTTGTTTCCCAAAACAAGCAAAAAGATCAGGCGTTGTATCCAAATATAGTAGTACGTGCAATATTGTGTACGCTATCTTGGCACTAATCAACAGATATTTGATACAACCCCTGATCTTTTTGCTTGTTTTGGGTAAACAACGGATTTCGAGCCTATTCTATCGACGATTATTTTCAGAATTTTCAAGCTATGATTTTGAGACTTTTACAAAAGTTTCTCTATATACTTAGCACAATACATTATGCACATTATATTTTGATTGCATTCGCGTATGCGCAGTGAAACATTTTTTAGTAAACCTGCTCATTTTTCATCCAATTTTTATTATTTTTTAATTTTTATTACAAAATATTGTGTACAATATTGTTTGTCATATTTTCTGAAAAGAACCTTTTTTTTTTTTTTTATATTAAGAACTCTGCAAATTATAAGCAAAAAACTTGGCGAAATTTAGGGCTGTTTTTATAAAAACCTTAATTTCTCTACGAGTATGCATGCTATCCTCATAAAAATGAACACAGTATATCGTTGCTACCATGTCAAACTATCCAATGGGAAAAAAAGCATTTTTCATATTTTGTGCCATTTTGTTGTGTTGTGCATGATACGTACTAATCAAAATCGTCACGTCTCTAGCTTGCTTAGAAACTTAGATAATGACTGTTTCAAAGTATCCAGTATGCATTTTCCCCCCAAAATTTACAATATCAAACTGTCTAATATGGCGTATTCAATCATTTACAACATATACAGTAAAACCTCTTTTATCCGAAACTCTCGGTTAACCGAAATCGATTTTTAAAGCTTTTTTTTTAACTATCGCATTCCTTGTGTGAAAAATCCATTTTGAAAGCTTTTTTAGGTGCGTTCGTAACTATATAAATACGTAGCACCTATAGTCGTCGTTCTGTCTGTCTGTCTGTCCGCATATAACAGAGCAAAAACTATCCAACCGAATGGTCTGAAATTTTAAATATATGATGGTTGCAAAATGTTGTCGAGCCATTTAAAATTTTATGAAAATCGGATATATAGTTTAATTACAGGGACAGTCAAAACTATTTCTTTACATTACGGCCAATGGGAAAAATTATTGCAAGTGCATTTTAATGATGTTACAGCCTTCCGAATGGTCTGAAATTTTAAATACATAATTGTTGCAATATTTTGTCGAGCCATTTCAAATTTTATGAAAATCGGATGTATAGTTTAATTACAGGGACAGTCAAAAGTTTTCTGTTGCATTACGGCCAATGGGAAAAAATTAATGCAAGTGCATTTTAATGATGTTAAAGCCTTCCGAATAGTCTGAAATTTTAAATATATAATTGTTGCAAAATTTTGTCGAGACATTTCAAATTTTATGAACATCGGATGTATAGTTTAATTACAGGGACAGTCAAAAGTGTTCCGTTACATTATGGGGAATGGAAAAAAATTATTGGAAGTGCATTTTAATGATATTACAGACTATGCACTTATGAAGTGGAAACAATATATACATTCAGTAAAATATGAGGTGCAAAAAATAATTATAAAAATAGTTATAGTACGAACGCACCTCATTTGCCACGTTTGACGAGCAATTTCCAACTTGTTTTAACTAGTATCATATTCCTTGTTTGCAAGCGATCCTTTCTGAACTACGAGTACATATAAGTATTTTCGATCCCCTTTGAATTTAACTTGAGCTCCCGTAAGCTGCGGAGTGGAACGAAGGAAACAAACAAATTGGCCATTCTAAACCTTTTGAATGATTTGCCTTTTGAATGACCTTTTGAGGTTTGGCATTGCTGGAGCAGTAGAAAGTCTGTGATACTAGTGAACTAATTATATTAAAAAACTGCGTGATAGAGCTTCAAAGTAAATCCAATCGAAACTGTGACAAACAAAACATTTTTTCAAACCCTTGTCATATATATGTAACAAGCAGTACTTAATTTCAAATTTAAAATTCAGGTAATTTATTCTTGTTTCTATTTTGCTATTTTTATTTTTATTAAGCATTTGTTACCATAATAAGAAATATTGTATATATTTCTCTTTTATTAAGTACGTATTACCATAATAAGAAATATCGCATGTATTTCTCTTTAATCCTCAAATTGAAGCATTCTCGATTATCCGTAAATTTCGATTTTCCGAAAGGGGGTCGGTCCCAATTACTTCGGATAATCGAGGTTCTACTGTATTTGGATATTTTTCTTTTTCTAAGCATCCATACCATGCCAAACTATCCAATATGAAAATATTCTTTTTATCAGGCGGACAAAAACTGTTTTATTTATGGATTGAAATTTAAGGCAATTGACATATGTTTTTGACGTTTACTATAGCATGTGTTTTCTATTGTTAATGGAACGTCAGAATTTTTAGTTCATTTACAGGGACACGCAAAAGAATCCCGTTACATTTCATTCACTAGGGGAAAAGAGCGGTGTCTTTAATAGCGTTACGATATTTAAAACATAATGAAATTAATATGGATTTATCAAGTGTATAAAAAACATGTTTTATACAGAATGTGGTGTGCAAGTCATTTATTATTATTTACAGGTTCATTCAAAAGAATTTTGCTGTATATATGCATTACAGTAAAAAAAATGTTTGAAGCATATTTTAATAATGTTAAAATATTCCAAAAAAAGTGAAATTGTCATCCGTAATTGATTTATATTACAAGTTGCTTACTGTAGAATATGACATGTATGATAGTTATCGTTAATTTACAGAGATACACAAAAAAATTCGGTTACACTGCTGTCTATTAGCGATAGTTGTTTGAAGTGAGTTTTCAATTATAGTATGAGTTTTTTATTGTTTGAATATTACGTGATGAGCATAAATTCGGTGGATCATATTGGTCTATACAAAAGAATATGTAAGCATTACTTTGTATAGGCGTGAATTTCTGAAAGGAGTTTTTTAATTGAGTTATGCAATTTTGGTCTTTTATTTCTTTTTACTATACTAAAATATGATATTGGAAATTCCTAATACGCAGGACTACGCAAAGAACTGTATACATTGCCGGCTACGGTTGGTAATTTCTGGAAGTGTGTTTATAACAAATATTTGCCTGAATTAAATTTTACCATATTACGTAATATGTATGAAACTCTGTAGATAATATACAGGGCTACACAAGAAGTTCGAGTATATTTCCTTTTATTGGCGGAAATTTCCAAAGGTTGAAAATTGCGTTGCGCGTCTTCTAATTGAAGTAAATTGTCGCATTCTATCTAGATTATCTACAAATGTATAGATCATTTACAGGGCTTCACAAACTGATTTGAGTACTATTTCTGTATTTGAACGGTAATTGTTTTTTACTGAATTCTTTTGTGAAGCCCTGTATACGAGGTATAGAAATTTTATACAACAGGCAAAAAAATAGTTAAATTTAAAAGCGCATACCGAAATTCAAAAATTCACTTCCAGCAATTATTGCTCAAAAACAGTACTGTAACCCTTTTTTTTTGTGTGACCCTGTAAATGGACGACAATGCCTATTCTGTCGTAATCTTCTTGTAATGAAATTCAGTGATTTATATCAGTTTTAATACACTTGAAATAGCAAAATGTCATTAAAATACTTTCCAAACGATTTTCCCCATGTACCATAATGTAATGGAAATCTTTTGAGTGCCCCTGAAATTGAACTATTAATGTTACACACTTCATTTGCAATATCGAACATGCCATGGTAAGCACCATTAACATTTTTCAATTGCATAAAAATTCGAGTATATTTACGTGAGTTAGAGCGTGGACAAACAAACCGAATTCATAAACACCTTTCAACCTTGTTGGAAAATGTTAAAAAATATAATAGGTTTGTAACAAAATGACTGCCTTCCCATATTTTTATAGCATATAGATGGCGCTGTTGCCAATGTCGGCAAAATATCCTGAGATATTTTGCCAAACATGAAGTGAAGTAAATGTATGTAATTATGATTGTTCGGGTTTAAGTAGAGTTTTGGTGTGTTATCGAAATGTATCTGACCTAGAGATGTTTACATGGAAATATGTATGTTTCAAACGTATTATGCGCTTTTCGCGAATCTGTATATATTTTGTGTGTCATCCTTATTAAAAATGTGATTGTTTAAGTTGTCGAAAGTGTTTACATGACCAACATTGACACAAAATGGCGCCCAACGTAAAAGAAAATCTTCTTTAAACGAAATCGTCATCCTGATGATAAAGTAAATGGAGCAAAAAAATTGCCCCGATTCTTAAGTTTGAAAAGTTTCTGTGAAAAATAATTTCAAGAAAAGTGCTTTTGTTTTAAAGTGTATTGTCGCCCTGGCAAGTGAATAAAAATAATCACCTAGATTCTTAATTGTGAGAAATCGTCATTTCAAGAATAGTGTGCGACCTTCGGTAACGTGGTAGCGAGCCGGTCAAGGCTTGTTTTCGAAGGGGAGTGAAATCAAATTACAACTCAAATTATGAAGAAATAAATAAATGACATTTTATTAATTAAAATGACAAAGTGGATTTTTTTTTCAGAATGAGAGTTATTTCAGATCGCTCCTGCGTCACAACATATTTGTTAACGTACGTGGCGAGGAAAAAAAGTCTTATTGAAAGGTGGCAGCCTTAAGATATAACTCCGGATAGTCCAGTAAGAGATTGATCAAATACCGCTTAGTACGTACGGTCTATGACGATCTACGTTAATAACAGTTTTGACTGGGATATCCAATCTCCCGTCGCTCACTAACGTAAGTACGATGATTGCAGACCCGGTTTGCTTTGCTGCTCACAAGGTGAGAGCGTAAGATAAGAACTGGAGAATCTAATTCTGCGTAACGAAACCTCGGCGCAAGTACCGCAAGTCCAACTTGCCACTTCGCGTCTCCGTCATTCTACTCCTCCAGGACTCTCTTCTCAGTTCTCAAAATTGTCTTTTCTTTGGCGTTAGGGTTCAGCCAATCCTTGTTCTTCCTGTTTCTGATTTGCTCATGAGCTTTTAGCTAGGATACACCTTAATTTCCCACGCTCTGGGGACCATCTGCCTCAAAGTGAAAGTCGGGAATGATCACAGGGATACCTTATGGTAGGGATGCACAACCTGTGGCCCGCGGGCCAAAAGTGGCCCGCCATGGCTTAACTTTTGGCCCGCGATCACAATTTATACAATTTTTTCGTGTTTTTTTTTTTTACACAATTTCGTCAGTTCATAACTGGAAAAAATTGCAATTTTTTGTCCATATGTCGCAGGAAAAATTCAAGAATTTTGTCAATTTGCCTCGGAAAGAAATTGCAAATTTCATCAGAGCCAATTAAGAATTGCAAATTTCGTTGATCGAGTGCGGCAAAATTGCGAATGTTATCGATGAGTCATAGAAAACTCTCAAATTTCGTTGATCGGTTGGGGAAAAATCGCGAGTTTTGTCAGTTTATCGCGAGAAAAAATCGCGAATTGCGACAATTTGCCGCTGAAAAAATTGCAAATTTTGTCAGAGTCAGTTAAAAACCGTAAATTTCGTTGATCAGACGCGGTAAAAATCGCGAATTTTTTCAATTATCTGATCCTTGATCGGTTGCTGAAATATCTCGAGTATTGTCAGTTTATCGCAAGAAAAAATCGGAATTTTGTGAATTTGCCGCGAGAAAAATTACAAATTTCGTCAGAGTCAGTTAAGAATCGTAAATTTCGTTTATCGTTCGCGAAAAAATTTTGAATTTTGTTGATCGCGAGAGGAAAAATCGCGAATTTTGTCGATTCGGCGAGGAAAAATCGCAAATTTCGTTAATTGGGAACAGAAAATCGCGAATTTTGTCGATGAGGTACGGAAAAATTGCAAATTTTGTTGGTCGGCTGCGGAAAAATCGTGAGTTTCGTCAGTTTATCGCGAGAAAAAAATTCGAATTTCATCAATTTGTTGCGTAAAAATTACAAATTTCTTGAGTCAGTTAAGAATCGCGAATTTCATTGATCGGACGCGGAAAAATCGCGAATTTTGTCGATGAGCTGCGGAAAAACTGCAAACTTTCTTGATCGGCTGCGGTAAAATCGTGAATTTCGCCAGCTTATTGCCAGAAAAAATTGCAAATTTCGTCTATTCGCAGCGGGAAAATTACAAATTTCGTCAGAGTCAGTTAACAATCACGAATTTCTTAATCGGGCACAGAAAAAGCGCGAATTTTGTCGATGAGGTACGAAAAATTGTAAATTTCGTTGATCGGTTGGGAAAAAATCTCGATTTTGTCAATTTATCGCGAGAAGAAATCATGAATTTTGTCAATCTGTCGCGGAAGAAATCACATACTTGGACAATTGATAGGGAAATAAATTACAAATTTTGTCAATTGGTCGCAAAAATATTGCGAAATTTGTCAATCGCTCGTGAAAAAACTCGTAAATTTCCCCAAAAATTCACGAATTTCGTGACTAGCTCATGGAAAAAATTACAAATTTTGTGTGTCGGTCCCAAAAATATCATGAAATAGAAATCCATTGGTCTCAGAAAAAATTGCAAATTTCATCGATTGTGCGCGTAAAAGAAAGCCAATTTATTGTGCGGAAAAAATCGCAAATTACATCAATGTATATCAGGGAAAAAATCACGTTTCGTCGATTGGTCGTTGGAAAAAAATTGCAAATGTTGTCAATCCGTCACGTAAAATATCGCAAAATTCGCCAATCACTCATGGAAAAAAAATCGCGAATTTTGTCAATCGTTCAAGGAAAAAACTTGTAAATTTCGAAGATCGATCGCAAAACAGAAACGTCGCGAAATAATTCGATCGGGGGCGGAAAAAATCGCAATTTTTGTTGATCCGTTGAAAAAAAATCGCGAATTTTGAAAATTTATCGCTGAAAAAATTCGCGAATTTCGTCAATTTATTGCAGGTATCGCAAATTGGTTGTTTGAAAAGAATGCAAATTTTGCCAATTGGCAATGGAAAATTACTGCGAAATCTGTCAATCGGTCGTTGATAAAAATCGCGAATTTCTTCAATCAGTCGCACTTGATAGACAAAAGAAAAAAAAACGAGTTTATTTAATGGTCTGCAGAAAAAATAGCACAATTAGTCCATCATGCCTTGTTATTTAAAAAATAAGTTCCCTTTTATTTTAAATGAAGTTATTCTTCAATAAATTTTTTTTTTATAATTTTCAATAACGTTTAATTATTTAGAAATTTTGTGTAATTTTTTTTCTTCAAGTTACCATTTATCAAGAAGGAAACGTTAGTCTTCATAAAGTGTTGAATGATTATTCATACAGATGCAAGAAGCCCTGCATTCCTGCATACAATTATTTATTTCCCTTTTGTTTATTTTTGTTATAGACAAAAAATAATTATTCATCACGAATAAACACTTATTACCCCCCCCCCTTCTACCTCTCCGATATAGAGTATTCTCTGTGTTACTGATGTGGCCCTCGACAACCCAAACATTTTTGTAAGTGGCCCTTCTCTTAAAAAGGTTGTGCACCCCTACCTTATGGGCTTTGCGAATTCAGTGCCTTTGCAGGCTGTCTCGTCCCTGAAATTAATCTCTGACCAGCAATCGCTCATCTGGTCATCTTGACTAAGTGCTACTGTCACAGCTGTCTAGAAGATAGATTATAATCCATCTAAGCTTCAGATGTTTTTCCGACGATTTATGGATATAGGGTGAGTGTTCAGAAGTTTGCACAATAGTTTAAAGTAAAAAAAGAACCGCTTCGATTCTAAAGTGTGCATCGTTTCTTTGATAATAAATAAAGTGAAAAAAAGGTAACCGCCAACCGCCCTACCCGGTTCAAAATATTGTCTCCTGATAATAAAGCAATTTCTTGCGTATTAGTGCCATTCTCCTGGAATACTTCTGTGTGAGGTATGCTTCAAGAGTTCGCAATGTAATACTGTGCTGTTAAAAGTGATAAAAAAAATCTTTGAGTTTGTTACATAATTGTTGTTTGTGATCATCGAAAAGACTTTACGCAGTTCTAAAATGTTTTCCGAATAACTTTCAGTGTCTGCCGTTATTCTGTGTGTTTTAAAAGAAATCTGAAACTATCACGTGATTCATAGAAAAGTGATTAGCTAAAGATAAATCTTATTTTATTTGTTTTCTTACCGGTAAAAAATTTAAATTTTTTTTGTTTTCTGTTTGTTGCTGCCCTGCTAAAAGTTTTGATTATTATTTATTTATTTTTAAATGCTGTTTTATGTATGTGGTTTTTTTTTGTTTTGTTCTTCTTTAAGAGTATTATGAAAGATCAATTTTCTGTAAAGGAAAGAGTTATATAATTTCTTTTGGTATTTTTTTTTTCAATGCAATATTATTTGAGTAAGTGAATTTTATGATTATTTGTTTTAACTGCACACAGCGTAGTATATTAGAAAAGAAAAGTGATTTCAGTAATCGTCAATAATTATTTAGCATGTTGTTTATTTTAAAGAAGTAAGTAGGTACTTTATTTTGATATTTTGTTGCTTTCATATTTATTTGTGAATGAAATTTTTTTTTCACATCAAATTATCCATGGTATTTGATATACTTAAAATTTTATGATTTAAACATTTCTGACAGTTTTATACGGTAAGTTATATTGGTAAAAAAAAGTTGCATATTAACTGATTATAATATTTTTGCATTAATATTTACATGAGCTCATGTTTAATTAGAGATAAATTTTAGTATGCTATTAAATTATTTCTTGTATGTATTATCAATTGTTTATAAAGTTTATGCATGTTTATCTGTTTATATTTAACTGTAAGGGGAAAGTAGTTGTTTTGGTATTTAATTATTTAATGGGTCAAGTATTGCATATAATTTTGTAATTTAAGCATAAATTTAACTGATTTGAGAAAAATGGCGTTTCTTTCTAAAGGGAAAAAATCTATTTGTATAATTTGGCCACCGAATTAGAGCTTGAGGTAGATGCAGCTGATAAAATAGTAGTCTTGCGTGAAAAAATTATGAAGTGCTTACTTTTTAAAGAAGACGTGCAATTTGTAACAGAGGCATTTATTGCTATCGTGGAAGATAGAAAAAAAACAAGAAGGGTAGAAGAACAAAGGGTTGAGGATAAACGTATCGCAGATGAAAGAGCGTATGAGCTAGAAAAACGTAAGCTACAAGCTTTGTTGAAAAATTCAAATGGTCAGGAATTCTGGAAAAACCAAATTACCAAAAATGAAACTAGCGAACATTTTGGAAATTTCAACAATACTTCTCCTATCTCAAAATATACGAATTCACGCTTTGTAAACGATGGTAAGCGACCAGTTATAAGCTGCTATGGCTGTGGGAAACAAGGTTTTGTCAAAGCAAAATGTCCTAATTGTTCCCCATCTACGTAAGTAAAATCAGCAAATTTTAGTTCCCTCCATCTCCAATATTGTTATATTAATACACAGGCAACACCTATGTTGTATATAAAGTTAAGTGGTATTACAGGGGTAGCTTGCGCAGATACCAGAGCTACTCATTCCACTGCTGGGGAAATGTTGTTCAAGCTTCTCCGTAACAAAGGAACTTTGTTCAAAGAGACCAGTGTAAGCATAACGCTCGCTGATGGCATACGAAAAGAAACTAACGTTCTTCAAGCAACAATCACTGTTGAAATAGACAGTCGTAGAACTAATACAACGATTTTTGCCTTACCCGAAGCCGCAGGAAACAGAACATTGTTAGATATAGATTTTTTGAATAAAATGGGAATTGTGTTGGATATGCGAAGCCAAAGTTGGCATTTCCAGAACAACCCAAGATATAAAATTCCTTTTGATGATCATCCTTTCAAAACGACACCTGAAATCTCAACACCAAATGTCAAAGCTAACTCAGTTACGTTAAGAGAAAATGAAAGTCAGCACCTGTCTGCAATACAAAGAAAGAGACTTAATGACTTGCTTGAAAAATTTTCTAATACCTTTCAACCAGGGGGAGAAGCAACACCCGTCGTCGAACATCACATAAACACTAAAGAACATCGTCCTATATCATTACCACCTTACAGATTATCACCGGCAAAGAAAGAGTTGTTGAAAACAGAAATTGATGATTTTCTTGCCAAAGGAATTATTGATCAATTCGAATCTCCATATTCTGCACCAATCGTGCTCATTCCTAAGCCAAATGGTAGTGTTCGTCTATGTGTAGACTACAGGAAGCTCAATGAGGTGACTATACCGGATACCTATCCACTCTCTCGTATGGACGATCTTCTACATCAGGCAAAGACTGCCCAGTTCATGACCACTCTGGATCTGAATGCTGGCTACCATCAGGTGAGTGTCTATGGACCTGATCGTGATAAAACTGCTTTTGTATATCCCCTCGGAACATACTGCTTTCGAAGAATGCCTTTTGGACTCCGTAACGCTCCTGCAACGTTTCAGAGGACGATGGATAACTTTCGCAATGGACTCCCAGATGTAAATATTCTCTCTTACCTTGATGACCTCATTATTTTATCATCAAGTTTTTAACAACATCTATCTGATCTTGAAGCTGTTTTTCAAAGATTAGGCAAATGGAAACTTTCTGAAAATCGAGAAAAATGCAACTTTCCATGTACCAGAGTAAAGTACTTAAGACACTGGATCACTCCAAATGGCCTAGAAGTTGATCCTGGGAAAATTGATGCTATTGTGAGGATCCCGCCTCCCAAGAATATAAAACAACGCAATCGTTTCTGCAGACATGTTCATGGTATCGTCGTTTTATACAAGATTTTGCAGAAATATCCAGACCGCTTAGTAACCTCACTAAGAAGAATGTGCAATGGCATTGGGGGGGGGGGGCGATGAAGAAAATGCATTTCAAACCTTGAAGCAATACCTGGTATCAACACCAATATTGAAACAGGATGATGACCCTTCATCATTCGAACCGATGCAATCAATTATGCTCTTGCAGCAGTACTTCTCCAGGGTAAAGGTACGGAAGAGCATCCGATTGAGTACGCCAGTAGATTACTGACTCCTGCAGAATGCAACTATCACACCACGGAACGGGAAGCTCTTGCTGTTGTCTGGGCTCTTAATAAATTCAGAGTATACATCGATGGAACAGAAGTTACTGTGGCATCCGACCACCAGCTTCTCCGATGGCTCATGAGCTTAAAGTCACCTTCTGGAAGACTTGCCAAATGGGCTTTACAGTTGCAAGAATTTAATGTGAAAATAGAATACATTCCAGGTAAAGCGAACGTCATAGCTGACATGCTTTCTCATCCTGCGTGTGATCATATCAGTAAAGAAGATTGTGATATTTGCACCATAATGATTGATATCCCTGCTAAAAGGTCTAGTGATCTACGTGCCGAACAAATGAAAGATGAAGAATTAAAGAAAATTATTAAAAGTTTCGAAGATAAAGAAAAAACACTACACTACACTAACTGGACTGAGCGTGGTTATATTATGAACCAAGGAGTTTTATACAGGTATTCCCCAACTTCGGAATCAGAAGAAGCACAACTAGTAGTCCCCTCACATGAAAGGGAGAAAATTTTAAAAGAACACCACGACTCACCTACGGCTGGTCACTACGGTGCTGAAGGTACATTAAATAGAATATCCAAAAGATATTATTGGACTGGAATGCGTTCATACATTGCAGATTACGTCAAACATTGTGCTGATTGTAATAGGTATAAACCTTCTAATCAAAAAATCCCTGCCGGCTCGGGCCTACAGGCGGAGGTATATTTCGAAGTTAAGTACTAAATTCACCAACAAAACTTAAATCAAGATTAGAGATAAATCCAGTTCCTTCACTAAGAATGAGCTCTAGAGAGCTAAACATTTTGTGAAAATTCTAATATACACGAATACACACACGCAAGTATATGGGATAGGTTTAAAAAATAGCTAAGCAAATTCAGAGAACTTCAAAGTGTTAAAATAAGTTAATATTTCCATAGTCGGGTTTTTATCATGTTTTAATACGTTTCTTCAAACTCACATGACGTTACATATTCACCTGCTGAGGTCCATTTTATTTCCAATAGGACGTAATATACATATCTTTTTTATTCGTCAAACTATTTATTTCATTTTGACTTTTCATGCGGAAATCTTACTCTGTAAAACTTATGACGTAATATTCAATTTGTTTTCAACTCGTCAAACTATTTATTTTATTTAATTTTTCACGTGAACTTGCAATAGAAAAGCAATTGTTGTTGAATTTTATTACTTTTTTTTTTAATTGTTGGCAACTGCTATAACGAAAAATATTTATTTTTTCCTGTTATTGTTGTGTAAGAGCTGGTTTTATCAGAATCATGTTAAGACGGTAGTCAAAATTTTGAACCCTCCCCATTGCCATTCCCTTTGCCCTATTTTGCCCATTTTCAATCCCCGCCGAGATATTAGCCATCTCAAAGTTGTTGGCGAGTTTGAAGACGATCCGTGTATAATTGCGACTTTTATCGTGCGGACAAAATTTAGTACATACATACATACATATATATATATATAAACTTTTTACGTGGGGGTGGTTTTGGATTCCTGGGGTCTTATAATGATAAGTTATGAAGGAATTTTTAAAAAGTCGCACCATGGTAACGACTGCAATAGGTAGTATTTCTTACGAAATCTACCTAAAACCATCCGGTTTGTTACAAACACCAGTGTATTCACAACGATTTGAAGTTCTATCAATTGATCTTTTTGGCCCTTTACCAAAAAGTAAGAATGGTAAAAGATGGATATTCATAGTAGAAAACTGTGCAACAAGATGGGTTGAACTATTTGCCCTTACAGAAGCTACTGCAGCACAGTGTGCAACTACGTTGCTCGAGGAAGTTATCCTCAGATATGGTCTACCCAGACGTATAATATGTGATAACGGACCCCAATTTGTTAGTAGTGTGATACAACAACTTTGTTTTCTTTTAGGTATCAAACAAAACCCAACTCCCATATATAATCCTCAGGCAAACCCTGTGGAGAGAAAAAATAGAGATCTCAAGCCGAGATTGGCTATATTAGTAGAGAATAACCACTGTTCATAGGAAGAGAAACTTCCAACAATACGTTTTGCAATGAATACTGCTAAGTGTGACACCACTGGAGAAACAGCAGCATTTTTACAATTTGGGAGAGAATTAAGAACAACAGACGATGTTCAACACGCATTCGCGCTGTAATTCACAATGACATCTTTGTACCTGAAATTACACCATACCTCAAGAAATTTGCCAATTTCACCAAAGAAATTAAGGACAAAGTTGAAGCTAAGCAAGATCAAAGAAAGAAATACGCTGACCGTAAAATAAAATCAGGACATTGTTTTGCTCCAGAGACAACGTTTGGGTTGACTTACATCCAGTAAGTAAAGCCTCTAGCAATAAAACTGTAAAGTTCATGCCTAAACGTGATGGACCATACATTATTTTAACTCAAAAATCACCCACCACATTTGTTATAGCAAGCATGGACAATCCAAATGAACCGCTTGCTACATGTCATACTTTAGCTTTAAAACTGTGTAATGACTCTGACATTGTGCCTGTTACACCAATTAGGAAACGCGGCAGACCACCTAAAAAAGTTACTGGTTCCTCACCGGGACGTCCGCGGAACCAGAGGGGGAGGTTGTAACAAAATGACTGCCTTCCCATATTTTTATATCATACACATGGCGCTGTTGCCACTGTCAGCAAAATATCCTGAGATATTTTGCCAAACAAGAAGTGAAGTGAATGTATGTAATTATGATTGTTCGGGTTTAAGTAGAGTTTTGGTGTGTTATCTAAATGTATCTCACCTAGAGATGTTTACATGGAAATATGTATGTTTCAAACGTATTATGCGCTTTTCGCGAATCTGTATATATTTTGTGTGTCATCCTTATTAAAAAGTCCTTCCGGCTAGTGCCGGGAGGAAGAGGTAGCTTTCATATTCCTTATTTAAAAAAATCCAACTTATATTATTCAAACACACGAAGCTCAATTAAGTGAAAACCTAATGTAGGAGATTCAATACTAATTTTTATATACTAAATCATTATGAATGAGAATTTCGCGAAATTAGTCAGCTTTATCCAAGCTGCTTTTAATTAAAGTAACTTATATTTGGCTGCCAAATTCGGCGATTTCTTAAAGTGCCTGCCATTTTAAGACAACATGGTGGATGAGGCTAACCAGTGAACTTGGTCGAGACCTTAGTAGTTGCTGTGCACATGCTCACTCACATCGGAATCGGTTGATATATACGAGTGCTGTCGCAGGCAAAAAATCAGATTTTTCAAAATGTCAACCACGTTAGGAATTGAAACTACTATATATGAGCCATTTTTTAAGATAAAGGCAAACAAAAAATGCTCCTGATTCCGTATATCAAGGTCAAATACTTAAGAAAGAAACCCTTTTCAATTTCTAATTTTTTTTGCACCTCACTTTAAATATAATTTTTTTTTAATTTAATGGCCTCCATTTTGAAACAAGATGGCTGATGAAGCTGGCCAGCGAACTTGGTCGAGATATTGATGTATACTATCCACATGCCTTCTTCCATTGAAATAGGCGAATACGTGTGGTATCGCGTGACAAATACAAGATCGTTTCAAAGTGTTAGCCATGATAGAAATTCAAAGTGCTATAATTCAACCACTTTTTAAGATATAAACAAAAGAACAAATTTTCAGAAACAAAAACTGCTCCGAATCTTTGTATCAAGGCCAAACACATAAAAAAAATATTTTTCATTTTCCAATTTTTTAATACCTCATTTTAAATTTTAAAATACATTTAAAAAAAATCGCAACCCATTTGAAACAAGATGGCGAATGAAACTGGCCAACGAACTCGGTCGAGACATTGGTATGCACTATGTACAGACCAAGTAATATGCAAATCGGTTCATAAATACGCCTGTTATCGAAAGACAAAAATCAGGTCGTTTTAAAATGTCAGCCACAATAGAAATTCAAAATGTTATAACTCAGCCATTTTTTTAGATATAGACGAAACAAAACCTGTTCCGGAATCTTTGTATTAAGGTCAAACACATACGAAAAAATCTTTTTCATTTTCCAAATTTTTGGCATCTCATTTTAAATTTAAATTTGTTTAAATTTTTTTAAATGGCCGCCATTTTGAAACAAGATGGCGGATGAAGCTGGCCAACGAACTCGGTTGAGTTATTTGTATGTACTATGTACACACCAAGGTACATCCAAATCGGTTCATAAATACTTCTGGTATCACGTGGCAAAAATCAGGGCGTTTCAAAATGTCAGCCACGCTAGAAATTCAAAATGCTATAACTCAGCCATTTTTTAAGATATAAACGAAACAAAAACTGCTCCCGAATCTTTTTATCAAGGTCAAACACATAAGAAAAAAATATTTTTTCAATTTTCAATTTTTTGGTACCACATTTCCAATTTAAATTTTTCTTAAAATTTTAAATGGCCGCCATTTTTAAACAAAATGGCGGATGAAGCTGGCCAACGAACTCGGTCGAGACATTGGTCTGTACTATGTATAAACGAAGTTACATCGAAATCGGTTCATAAATACGCCTTTTATCGCGTGACAGATTTCAGGACGTTTCAAAATGTCATCTTCGCTAGAAATTCAAAATGCTATAACTCAGCCATTTTTTAAGATATAGACGAAACAAAAACTGCTACGGAGTCTTTGTATAAAGGTCAAATACATAAGAAAAAAATATTTTTCCATTTTTAATTTTTTGGTGCCACATTTCAAATTTTAAATTTTTTAAAAATTTTTAAATGGCCGCCATTTTGAAACAGAATGGCGGATGAAGCTGTCCAACGAACTCGGTCGAGACATTGGTATGTACTATGTACACACCGAATTACATCCAAATCGGTTCATAAATACGAGAGTTACAGTATGACATATGTCAGATATATATATATATATATATATATATATATATATATATTGATATATATATATATATATATATATATCAATTTTGAACGGAGGGTGGTTTCGGGGTCTGGGGGTCATGATCGATGAAAATATACCAAAATTTTTTGAAATCGCTTTCCTCCGAACGGCTGCAATAGGTAGCTTTTTGTAAAGAAAGCTACCTAAAATGTGATTGTTTAAGCTGTCGAAAGTGTTTACATGACCAACATCGACACAGGTTGAAAATTCACATTCAGTAATTTCTACTAATAGACGAGCATAACTGAATTCTTTTGTACAAACTTGTATATTATCTACAGATTTTTATGCATGCCACATAAGAAGGTAAAAATTTGATGCAAGATAAAAGGCGCTTAAAAATACTGAAATGATACTTCCAGAAATTATCATCCATAATTGTCCATGTTTCTAGTTTTTTTGCGTGGTTCTACATATGATTTTACTTATATTCCATAAACATCTCATATACTAACTATACTTCATCTTTGAAATGCATAACACATTCAAAAACTACGTTTAAGCAGTTCAGAATCTTAGTAATACTAACGAATTATGTTGGGTAGTCCTGTTTACAATCTATAGAATTTATACATACCACGTAATATGCACACAATTTTAAAACGCATGCCATAATATAAAACGCATTTCCAGAAATTATTGCATATAGACTGCACTTTAACTGAAATCTTTTGTGTGTAAATAAACGACAACTGTTGTACACGTCATATTCTAACGTAGGCATGTTGCTGTGCACCTCAATAATGCATATAAATTCCATTATGTTTGATATAGTGTAACATAATTAAACTAAACCACAAATGTTTCTTTCCCCATTAAGCGTAATATAACGGGATTCTTTTGGATGTACCTGTAAAGGACCTATAAATGCTACACGATACGTTTTTAGTGCCGGACACGCCGTAGTAAACGTCAAGAACATAAAAAAGTTATGTGGCAATCCGAGTATATTTACGAGAGTTAGAGCACAGTGAGACGACAGAAAAGTAAACCAAAAGTCATAAAAACTTTTTAATGATCAAGAAAGTCTTGAAAAAAGGAATTACCCCTTTCTCACTCCCCACGTTCGGGTGAACATTTGCAATTATTGTATTAAAGAGCCTATAAATTTCTTCCACATTTTCTTCAAAGTCATCTATTCCAACTTTTTGAATGGGGGATTAAATAAATCAAAGGTTTCTATTCAAAAATAGCGGTAGAAAGCGGCCCAGGAGTTTCTTAGAAGAAGTAGCACGAAGATTACTATTTTTAATTATGGATATGAAGTGCCTGTTGTTGCTCACATCATTATTTGAGATATTTTTGTTTTCTTATATTTTATAAAATTAACAGAATGTTAAAAAAAAGCTTTTTTCTTTATTAATTTACATTATATGCGTTATTAAAATTATTAAAGAAAATTCTTAAGAGTTTTATATTGAATAAGTCAATACCAAAATTTTTATTGAATTGAAAACTATTGAATACAACACATATGCTTCTATGAAACGGCGAATCTGGAAAAGCACAAAATTTTTACCAGTCAAACTATCTAATATGGCATATTAGCTACTATGGAATGCCGAACCTGAGAAAAGCACAAAATTTTTACAAGTCAAACTATCCAGTGTGGCATATTGGATAGTTTGAAGCTGAAACAGTTCAACGAAGCTGGAAACGTCCAAATAAGCATACCATATCAAAATATCCAGTATGGCATATTGAATAGTTTGAAGCTGAAACAGTTCAACGAAGCTGGAAACGTACAAATAAGCATACCATATCAAACTATCCAATGTGACTTTTTGGCGAGTAAAATTATTCAAATGATTTATCTCAATAGCAAGCTTAAATAGGATATAAAACAGCACCCGAAAAATATAATAATTGTTTACTGCTGCTTGACGCTGATTTTGAATCCACAATTAAAACAGTTTTTTTTTGCCCTCCTGAAAAGTGGCTATTTTCACATTGGATAGTTTGACATGGTACCGACGATATTACAAAAAGCCACTTATTAATAATATCGTGTTTCAACATTTTTGCTAGATTAGTTTTTACAGGGTTATCCAAAAGATATTCGTTCTTTTCAATTTGTTGACGGTCCCCTATGGGGTTTCAGGGAAAAAATCTTCGCGGAAATGTATGGCCTATACTATACTGTCTACACACCTGCAGTTTCAGGTTAATTCCTCATGTATTTTTCTAGATATTTAAAAAAACACTAGATTAATTTTAACACAATTATTCTAATTGGTAAATAAATCATATTAGATGTAAACTTCCAACTGGGCGAAAAATGTCCGGACCAGGATTCGAACCAGGGATCTCCTGGCTGAAGCCGTCAGTGCTCTGCCATCTAAGCTATCCCCGACGAATCTGGTGGAACTTTTTCACTCAGCTAACCTAAATGATTATACCATCTGGTCTGAAGCCTGGTTCAGCTCAACAGAATAAATCTCAGGTAATGGAACTCCAGAAATCGCTGGATATGAAATTACACTAGATTAATTTTAACACAATTATTCTCTGAAGCCTGGTTCAGCTCAACAGAATAAATCTCTGGAAATGGAACTCCAGAAATCGCTGGATACGAAATTACACTAGATTAATTTTAACACAATTATTCTAATTGGTAAATAAATCATATTAGATGTAAATTAGAATAATTGTGTTAAAATTAATCTAGTGTAATTTCGTATCTAGCGATTTCTGGGGTTCCATTACCTGAGATTTATTCTGTTGAGCTGAACCAGGCTTCAGACCAGATGCTATAATCATTAAGGTTAGCTGGGTGAAAAAGCTCCACCAGATTCGTCCGGGATAGCTCAGATGGCAGAGCACTGGCGACGTCAGCCAGGAGATCCCTGGTTCGAATCCTGGTCCGGACACTTTTCGCCCAGTTGGAAATTTACATCTAATATGATTTAACAAAACGTCTAAATTCGCAAGTGATCGGTCATCTTTGGCCATATAGTGTATGTATATATACATATATAACGTTTTAATTATTTAATTCAATTAAAGAATATTCTAAATTTTCTCCATTTAATTTCACTATTTTCCCCTTCAAATGTCATTATTTTCTTTCGCCTCAAATTTTTCCTGTTTTCATACTTACAGATTGTTTAATATAATGAAAATTAAATAACATTATAATTAGTAACACTTGAAATACAAAATAGTTTACTAACTGATATTTCAAAAAATCTTCTGATTTATTTTCTTTTGTGATATCAGTCATAACTTTTTCTTTATACTCAAGCAAGTGTTTTCTCTCATTTTTTTCAGGAATATGATGCCTATGCATATACTTCATTTTAGATATAGACTTCTAAAAACGTCCAGGCTTGGACATTTTCCCCTCTGTTGGTTTTACGCTTAGTTAGCAATGTAATAATTCACGTATTTAATATTCAATAATTGCGGACGTAATTTCATTGCTGAAAATTAAGTGAAAAATTAAATAATCCTGGTTCGATCCCCCTCTTGGACATTTTTAGACCTGTTGGTTTTACTTAGTAAGCAATGTGATAATTCACATATTTGATATTCAGTGATTTCAGACATAATTTCACTGCTCAAAATTAAGTAAAAAATTAATTAATTGGGGTTCGGTCCCTGTCTTGGACATTTTTCACTCTGTCGGTTCTCGCTTAGTTAGCAATGTGATAATTCACATATTTGATATTCAATAATTTCAGGCGTAATTTCACTACTGAAAATCAAGTGAAAAATTAATTAATCGGATCTCCGTCCCCGGCTTCGACATTTTTCACTCTGTCTGTTCTCGCTTAGTTAGCAATGTGATAATTCACATAATTGTGTATTCAATGATTTCAGACATAATTTCACTGCTGAAAATTAAGTGAAAAATTAATTAATCGGGGTTCGGTCCCCGGTTTGGACATTTTCACTCTGTCGGTTCTCGCTTAGCAATCTGATAATTCACATATTTGATATTCAATGATTTCAGACGTAATTTCACTGCTGAAAATTAAGTGAAAAATTAATTAATCGGGTTTCGGTCCCTGGCTTGGACATTTTTCACTCTGTCTGTTCTCGCTTAGTTAGCAATGTGATAATTTACATATTTGATATTCAATGATTTCAGACATAATTTTACTGCTGGAAATTAAGTGAAAAATTAATTAATCGGGGTTAGGTCCCCGGCTTGGACACTTTTCACTCTGTCTGTTCTCGCTTAGTTAGCAAAGTGATAATTCACATATTTGATATTCAATGATTTCAGACATAATTTCACGGCTGAAAATTAAGTGAAAAATTAATTAATCGGGGTTCGGTCCCCGGCTTGGACATTTTTCACTCTGTCTGTTCTCGCTTAGTTAGCGCCCCACCAGTGGCTGAGAGGTTCTGCTCTCGAAGCTGGTAGACGGGAAGTGCTGGGTTCGATCCCAATCGCGCCCGTCGGCATAATCGTTCGGCGTTTTCGTGGTTTTCTTCGAGCCATGGCTTTCCATGCGTAAATACGGGTTAGTCTCCCTTAGAAAGACCCCCACGAAGGGCACTCCCCCCTCGGGCCTATATCCCTAGTGTAGATAATCGCCCGTCAAAATCAACCAACCTCGCTTAGTTAGCAGTGTGATAATTGACATATTTGATATTCAATGATGTCAGGCATAATTTCATTGCTGAAAATTAAGTGAAAAATTAATTAATCGGGGTTCGGTCCCCGGTTTGGACATTTTTCACGCTGTCGGTTTTCGCTTAGTTAGCAATGTGATAATTCACATATTTAATATTCAATAATTTCAGACGTAATTTCACTTTTGTTATTACCAGAAATTTTTGCTGTATTCAGTCGATTCACACCAGTTTATTTACGTGTTTGTGAGGGTTTAAATGTAAATTTGAGACATTTTACTAATTTCCCGATTCTCCCATAATAGTCATAAAATAAATACGTTTGGCGCTTAAAAGCCTGTTTTTCTTCGACTATCGGCTTATGCAAACACGAAATCGTAACAAAATATACAACATTTTAATAAAATAAATGCAAAAATAGCTTATATTAAAAATATCTTACATCAGAAATATCTTATGATGACGCCTAATGAATAGCATATAAAACAAATATCATAAATTCACAAAAATTCAGGAAAATCACAATTTTCATTACTTTGTGTATGAGTGACAAAAAACAAGTTTCAGTCCCTTTTCACTGCTTTAAAATGTAAGCCTTCAACATAAACATACAAGAAAGAAAAATCATGCATCAAATTTAGATTATGAAATGTTTTCCAACACTTCCGAAATACTTTAACAAAACTTCGCTGCTTAATAATGTAAATAAAGTACCCAAGAAAACATTTTACAAAATACATATCACATTTGAAAACCTGATTTATGTAATAACCATCGATAGTCTTAAAGTACTTTTATTCTCCTGTGCAGCTCTGTGTATAATATATAGATTTGTAATATTCTACGTGTTATGCTAAAATGTATTATAGTAAGGAAACGCATAACACAATTAAAAATTGACCTTCAGCAACATCGAGCAATAGACGAAAACGTACTTCATATCTTTTATACGGTCCTGTATATTACCTAACGGTTTTTATACATGTCAAACATTACATTAAAATTTAACTCAGGCAAAAATACACTAAAAACTACTGAAACCATACTTCCAAAAACTAGCATCTGTAGGCGACCATGTATCCAGTATCCATGTATCCATTGCCCTGTATATGATTTTATATTCTACAAACTTCTCTTAGAATACTAAATGCAATTGAGCTTGAAAATGCATATCTCAAATTAATAAACATCTTTAAACAATCACACACATTCTCAGTATTAATTAAGAATTCTTTTGTGTAGCCTTGTAAAGGTCAATAAAATTTATACACAACACATAGCATGCAAAAATTTAGTTAAACTTAAAAATGTACACCATAACTGAAAAAGTACTTTCAACAATCGTCTGTAATAAGGAATAGTTCAGATACAGAACTGTATTCAAACCTTTTCATGTGTCCCTGTAAGTCAACGGTAAATGCGATGTGCATCAGATTATACTGCAAGCATCTTGTAGCAAACCTCATCAATGTACATATATCAATTTGACCATGTTTGAAATAGTGCAACAAAATCAAATGCTAATATCCCCCCCCCATGACTAGTACATAAACGAAGTCTTTTATGTGACCCTGTACATGGATGATAAACGCTTTGCACCTCATATTTTACAGAAAGCATGTTTTAGTGCACCTCAGAAATTCATATCTATTTCATTATGGTTGTAACAAAGTCACATCATTAAAATATGTCACAAACAATTTTTCTGCATATGCCAAAATATAACGGGAGGCATTTCAGTTGACCTACATACTATTGCAAATGCTACAAATAACATATTCTATAGTAACCATGGTCCGTTTCACCTCAATAATGTACATAATTTCATTTCATTAAAATGGTGTAACATCAGTAAAATACACGGCAAAGGATTTCCCCCCATAGACCATAATGTAACGGAATACTTTTGAGTGCACCTGTAAATGAAGTATTAATACTACACACTTCATTTTCAAATCCGGACATGCCAGGGTAAACTTCAATAACGTATATCAATTACATGACAATCCGAGTATATTTACATGCGTTAGAGCTCGGACAGACGTTATGTTGGAAAGTGTTAAAAGGTAACGCAAAACAAAGTTTATATATATAGAATGATGTTTTACACGTGTGAAATATTATTATTTATTAAGATTAATTATTTATTTACAATGAATTTTCTCAAATTGTCACCAATTTGTTACAAAATTAGACAACTTTTAGTTTGTGTCTTCTTTTCAGATTGTTACTCAAAGGCTTATTTTTCTCTTCTAACTGACGTGAAAATCAGTTTGTAGTCTTTGTGTAATTTATTCACGCTCATTTTTCCTTTTTAAGGAAGTACAAAATTTGAGAATGAACATCTTCGCAATCCTTTAAACTTTGACATTTTCTTTTCTTGTATGTCAATTTTATTCTAAGTATCTTATCAGAGTTTAGAAAAATACGAAAAGCTTTCAAATAAATGCAGAACTGCTTTCTTTCACTTGTTTAAGAAAACGACATCGTCCTTCTGCTTGTCATGTATTATACAATGACACAAAATTCCAAAAATGGAACTATGTGATTTATTGAAGTATACATCAATTTAAGATGTATTTTCTAAGGAAATTTAAATATTTTTCATCTAATATAGTTAGTTGAAAATTTAGAAATCAAAACTAACAGAAACGAGAAAAAAACGCACGTCATCAACCAGTAAGTCTAATTTATATTATGTTTTCAATTGAGGCTTTAGATACATTAGATGTAGTTCCTTAAATTCAGAATAATAGCACTGAAATAATTTTTTAACATTGAATCTGCACCTATCGGCATAATATTGATTTCTTAGATTGATTTTACTTTTTAAATTGTATTACATTGTAAAATGCTTAAAAATTGTTTTAAAATTAAATTAAAATAAAACAAGAAAGTAAAATCATACGTTAAGCATAGATTATGAAACACTTTCCAACACATTCAGAATTCTACAATAAAACTTCACAGTTTAATAAGGTAAAAAAATATGTTTAATTAAACAATTTGTAAAACACATAACACATTTGAAAACACAGTTTCATCAATTCCCATCAAAAGCCAAAAGGAAAACAAAATCTGAATTTTTTTACACAGCCCTGTATATGAACTATAGCTTTATCATATAATACATACTATGCTAAAATTTAGTTGAATTAGAAAACGCATTTCACAGTTGAAAATTCTGTATCAGCAATTTCCATCAATTAACGGAAATGTACTTCAGGTGTATTGTGCAACTCTGTATGTAATTTGTAGAATTTATACACACTAAGAAATATAAAAAACTAGAAAACAGGATTTCTACTGTTTCAGAATTTAATGTCTACCCCGATGAAAAAAAGATATATGTATATAAATTTAGATAATACGTAACATATTTCAATTTTAAGACTGCTACTGCTTTTATTTTATATAAAATGACGTCATTCGCATCCTACGAAGAATTCCTCATTTACGATCCAGTCTTAAACAACATCTACTGTAAAGTATTCATATGACGTCACAATCACTGAATAATACACAGATCCAAAAAACAGATGTCACTCAAGCAACTCGACAAAAAAAAAAAAAAAAAAAAAAAAAAAAAAAGAAAACGGCTATCTAATGATTCATATGCCTTCATTTGTTTGTAATATAGATAAAAAAATTGAAATTTAAAAGGGGTGAAAATGCGCGAAAAGCGTTCTAAAAAACGTTCTAATTTGAGATTTCTACGCAAACTCAGGAACTTTCAAACCGATTTCAAAAGTAATGGTTGGAAATTCATAATGATAGCCATTGCTCTAACATACACTCTATTATACGTCGGTGCCACTACCCCAAACGAGGTGCAGGAGCAAAACACGTACTAAAAATACATTTTTTGTGTTACTGAAGGACCCAGATACATTAAATTTGGAATGGTATTTATTAGATATAAATTAAAAGCGTTTAAAAATAATTAAGCGTTCTAAAATCGTTCTAAATGGCGATTTCTACGTAAACTCAGGAAGTATCAAACCGATTTCAAAAGTGATGGTTAGAAATTGATGATGACAGCGGTTGCTCTAACATACGCTCTATTATACGTCGGTGCCACTACCCCAAACGGGGTGCAGGAACAAAACATGTTCTATAAATACGATTTTTGTGTTACTGAAGGACCTAGATACATTTAATCTGGAATGGTAGTTACTTATTAGGTATAAATTATATCTGAGAACATTTCCTAAAAAATTCGAAATTTAAAAAGATGTGTAAATTCGCGAAAAGCGTTCTAAAAAGCGTTCTAAATGGCGATTTTTTCTCAGTCTCAGGAAGTATCAAACAGATTTCAAAAGTAATGATAGGAAATTGATGGTAACAGCCATTGCTCTACCTTACGCTCTATTATACGTCGGTGTCGCTACCACCTGGAGGTTGCAGGATAAAAAAAAAAAAAAAAAAAAAAAAAAAAAAAAAAAAGTTCTAAATTGCGAAATCTGTGATATTGCCAGTGGCTAACAACATGAAATTAGGCATGGTACGTACTTATAAGATGAAAATGCTCTTTAAGAACACTTTCTAAAAAACGTTGTAAAAACCTTCTAAATTCGATTTCTACGCAATCTCCAGAAATATCAAACCAATTTTAAAAGAAATAGTTGCAAATTGATGGTGAAAGTATCTGCTACAACATTGTCTATATTTTATGTTGTTGTCACTACCACCTGGGATTTACAGGGGCAAAATTGCGTTTTTGTGATACTAAGGGATCTAACATTTTGAAATTTGGCATGGTAATTTCTTAAAAGATGCAAATGCTTTCTAAGAACAGTCGGAAGAAAATTCTAAATTTAAAAATATGATGTGAACAAAAAGCGTTCGAAAAACGTTCTAAATTACGATTTTTATGCAATCTTATGAAATACCAAACAGATTAAAAAAATAATGAAAGCAAATTGTTGGTGATAGAATTTGCTCCAGCATAAGCTATATTTTATGTCGGGGCCTATACCATCAGAGTTTTGCAGGAGCAAAAAACGTTCTAAATTGCGATTTCTGTGATACTGAAGAGGCTAGAAATTTTAAGTATGCCATGGTGGTTACTTATAAAATACATATGCTTTCTAGGAACAGTCGCAAATATATTCGAAATGTAAAAGGGTTGAAGCGAAGGAAAGGAGCGAAAAACGTTCTAAAAAAGTCCAAAATTACGATTTCTATGCAGCCTCAGCGAAATAATAAATCGATTACAAAATATTGGTTGCGAAACAACGGTGAAAGTCTTTGATCCTACACGGGCTATATTTTATGCCAGTGCCACTACCACCTGGGGTTAGCAAAAACAACAAACGTTCTAAAAAAGCCCTTAAAAACTTTCTAAATTACGTTTTTTATGAAATATTAGAGAATACCAAACCGATTCCAAAATTAATTTTAGCAATTTAATGATGACAACTGTTTCAACATAGGCATTTTATATTAGTGCAACTACAACCCGATATGTGGTACGCCGTTAGACATGAAGCTTGTAATTTAACATGGTGGTTAATTTTAAGATGTATATGCGTACTAAGAATGGTTTCTAAAAAATTCAAAACTTCTAATGAATGCTGAAATGAGCGAATGAAATGGCCATAAAAGCTTCAAAATACTTTCAAAATTATCATTTATTTAGAATTAGTTCTAGTTCAGTTCTTCTTAAGTCTCATTTCTGTAATATTGAAGTTTAGTCAAACTGTGCCTTAATTAGTAATTTTGTCATAATTTGTAATTAGTAATTATTCCTAAAATTATAAAATCTTCGAATAAAAATTAGACGTACAAATCCAACTCATATTCAAAATATTAGAATAATTGGGAAAAAGTAATAAGAAAAAATTATTTTTCATTTATTTATTTTTGATACGAAGTAGATGCAATTAAATTTCTTATAAATTAAATCTCTTTTTCATGAATTTTTTCATTATTTGTTTTTTAATTAGCACCAAAAAATACATAAAGTTCAGCCATCAATACCCTTGTATTTTTTTCCTCGCAGGCCTGTGTTACTAGCTAAAATACATGTCCTTTTTCATTTTGTTGGTAAAACTATTGCTAAAACCTAACATTTTTTTTTTGTGTTTGAAATATAAATTAAGATAAGATTATATTAGATATATATGTAAGATTTTGTTATATATATGCGATATCTAAATGAACAATTTGGAAAACGCATAATGCATTTGAAAGCCCAATTTCTACTATTACCAAGAATAGTCCTTAAAATATGATTTTTTGCAGTCCTGTATATTATCTATAGATATGTATGCATACATAGTATGCAAAAGCTAGTTCGGTTAAACGCATAGCACAGTTGAAAATTCCCACTCACCAATTTCTGTCTATAAACGCATGTTGTTGAGAACTTTTGTGTGACCCTATATATGATCTATTGAATTTATACACACCAAGTAATATTTACAGAATAGTTACATTTAACAACACATATCATAACTGAAAACACACTTACAGCAATTATTGTTCAATAGTAACTATTGTTCATTTTCTTCTGTAGCTAAATTCTTTTGCGTGTCTCTGTAAATAAACGATAATTTCTACGCACACCCTATTCTATAGTAAGAACCCGTAGTACACCTCAGTGATATATATATTAATTTCTATATGTTTTCATTACTGTAATATCATTAAAATACCCGGTAAACGATTTTCCCCATAGACCGTAATGTAACGGAATTCTTTTGAGTTGGCCTGTAAATGAACCGAAATTGCTACACCTTTCATTTTCAAAACCGAACATGCCATAATATATCCCAAAAACATGCATTCATTTTATGGTAATCGGACTATATTTACGCGATTTAGAGCACGAAGAAACAGACAGACGGACGGACAGATAGACAGACGAATTCATGAACACTTTTCAACTAAGTTGGATAGTTTAAGAAACACATTTAGCAATTTCTACCAGTAGGCGAAAACGTACTTGAATACTTTTGTACAATCCTGTATATTACATACAGTGTTTTATACACGCCACATATTAATCTGCAATTTAATTCAGGCAAAAACACGCTAAAAACGACTGAAATCACACTTCCAAGAATTACTATTCATATGCGGTCATGCATCCAGTTCTTTGCATATCCCTGCATATGATTTTATTTACATGCTACAAACATCTCTTAATATACTAAATATAGTTGAACTTGAATTCGAGTAACTCAAATTAAATAAAAAATTCCTTTAATCAATACACTCTCTTTCTCAGTAATGGTTAAGAATTCTTTTGTGAAATCCTGTGTATGGTCGATAGAATTTATGCACGCCACGTTGTATTATATACAAAAATTTAGTTAAAGTTAAAATGGCATACCATATTTTAAAATGCACTCTCAGCAATCCTCCCTAATAGACAACACTTCGGATACAGTATTGTATCTAAAATATTTTATGTGTCCCTATAAATGAATGATATATACAATGCGCATCATATTCCACTGCAAGCATCTTGTAGTAAACGTCAATAGTGTGTATAAATTGCATCATTGTTTGAAACAGTGCAACATAAATGAAATACACAGCGAACAATTTTTCCCCGTAGAACATTATTTAACCGAACTCTTGTGTAGCCCTGTAAATTAATGCTAAATATTTTTCTCCCCATATTCTATAGAAAGCATGTATTAGCGCACCTTATTCATTTATAATCCGGGTGCTAGGTATGAAAAAACTGAAAATTGTGATAAGAATATACCAATTGGTCAGTATCTACTTTATATTAATGCAATGTCTTTCAGAGGGGATGCATCCTGTAAAGTAGCAGGGATTCAAGATGGCGGCTGTAATTCAAAATGGCATCATTTTCTAGAATTCTTGCAAATTTTTTTACTACTCATCGTATAGAAGTGTCTGATGTAAATTTTTATGCTTTTTAGGTTAAAAATGTCATTTGTAACACTTTACAACATTGTTAAAACGTATTTATGAATTCAGCTTTTGTGGCCGTCTGTCTGTCCGTGCTCTAACTCGCCTAAAAAAAGTAGGATTGCCCTGAAACTTATATATATTATTAATAAATATATATTATTGATATGGCATGTATATTAGTGAAAATGATGTGTGAAACATTTATAGTTCCTTTACAGAGACATAAAACAGAATTCCATTCAACAAAATTCCATTCCATTACGAATTATGGGGGAAAATCGTATGCGATGGTTTCTAATGTTTCACAATATCAAACCCATTGAAATTTATATATATCGTCAAAGCTCACTACAAGATGCTTACTATAGAAAATGGTATGAATAGAATTCATCGTTTATTTACAGTGACACGCAAAAGAATTTCGTTATACTACGGTCAAAATAGGGTAATCTACGGTGAAAAATCGTTTGCGGTGTATTTGAACCATGTTATTATTTCGAACATATTAAAAGGAATATATATCTGTGAGGTGTTCTCCAAGATACTGGTTGTGCAATATTATGTGCGTAGCATTCGTCATTCATATACAGGGATATAAAAATAATTCAGTTGCATTACTCTCTATGAACAATAAATGTTGGAAATGTGTTTTACGTTGTGGTACGCGTTTAAGTTAGTTTTTTTGCATATGGCTTAGTGTAAATAAATTCTATAGATCTTTTACAAGACTGCATAAAACATCTGAACTATATTTCCATTTATTGATGGACATTGTGGAAGCGGAAATTCCAACCGTGCGATGTGTTTCCGAATTGAACTAAATTGTAGCATACTATGATTGCGCAAGCAGAAAAATACCATGCAAAATGTCTAGAACTAGCAAGATTATACAACAAGTCTCAAAGTAATGATATGTCAGAAGAAAGCAATAGTGTTGAAATATGTCATGGGGTATTTCCGCAGAATTGGAAAATGTATGAAAGATTTAAATTACATTGAACCAGTTTTTAAAATGTGTTTCCCGTTAAAAATGTATAAGGAGCTAATAACTCAGCTTATAGGAACAGATGAGCAATTATGTATGCCTGACGTACACACATCATGTTTACAACAGAGGATTTTTGCAAACTTGCTATATACTACACGACAGCTTATATGGCTGGTAGAGAATATATTTTAACATATGACAAAACTCTTGCTGACGCTATGTTACAAGCATGTATGAAGATGATGTATGAAGATGAAGCTGCACGTGTTTTATTGCGTGTAGCGAAAATAGTAAAAAAAAAAAGATGTGTTTCAACATACGAACTTATTCAACAGTGATTTTGATAATATATCACAGTGTAAATCTGTTCCACGTTCCCTGCTAGCTATCTTAAATATGCTATTATATGGAGTAAATATTGAAGCCAATGAACTTATTACTCAACCATCTCTCACAATATTGCAGCCAATTTGTTTTAATGCACAATCATGTAAACCAATCGGAAATAAATTGAGGCATTGAAACTTTCTTGGCAGTTTACACAGGTGTTTCAATATTTGGTAGAACCCGAAAAAGGGAAATCGTCGAGAAGCTCCATTCACTTGGACTTTCAATCCCATATTATCGTGTGCTGGAAATCTCGGCAGCCATATGTAACGTTGTAAATGTTAAGTTCCAAAAAATAAAGTTGTGTTTCCGTTAATACTACTACAAGAGGTTTTCCTGATTGCAGCATATAGTAACTTAGACCCCAATCTAAGCAGTACAATCTCAAAAAATTCCTTTGATAGAAGAAGTATATCATTATTTCAAAATCTAATATCTTATTGTTTAGCAAACTTAAGGATTACTGCACAAGCTCTTACTTATGACACAATCGCCTACAAAAAGCTAAGTGTACCCATTCTTCCAGAAGAATTTGCTGTAGTGCCATCAGCACTCCTACATACTAAAGAACCTACTATTTCAAATTACTCCGAAGCTAAGTCGAAATTCACGTTGTCTGGAAGAACTACAGTCATGAAGAAACAAGAAACTGATGTTGAACCATGTCTTGAGTCAATGTAATAATAACATTTTGCTTTATTTTCGTGGGCAGCTTTCCACACAAGTAATCCACTTCAACTGATTTCATTTCAGGAATAGAGACACTTTTACCACTATTTTATGAATACTCTGCGTCAGTCGCTATGATTAAACACGAAATGGTATTAATCAAACAGGTTACACAGATTCTGAATGGAAATCAAAATCCCGTTATGGTTGTTGACCAACCGTTATTCGCATTAGCGAAATTGATACAGTGGAACTATCCAGAAATATATAGAGAAACGAAATTTTTGATGATGTTTGGCGCATTTCATATTGATTCATAATAAGCAAGCTTTTCTCCAAGGGCTAGGAAACTGGATGTCAGGAATCGGGTGGAATGATGCAATTTCTTATACCAATATTAACGTCTTTTAGTGTGTCTGAAAGTTTTCTTAATGTGACCTATTTAATGCTGGTACAAAAGCAAATTGTTTTTTATGCTTTCAATATATTAAAGTAGAACGTAAACTCATGTGTAAAGCATAGGTTATGAGAAACTTTCCATTTCATTCAGAATACTATAATAAAACTTCACAGTTTAATAAGGTGAAATAGCATGTCTAAATAAACAATTTATAAAATGCATAACACATTTCAAAACCCCATTATAGTAATTCCCATCACAAGTCGAAAAAAATCTGAGTTTTTGTGCAGCCTTTATATGAAGTATAGATTTGTCATTTAATACACAGTATATGCTAAAATTTAGTTCAATTCGGAAGCGCATTGCACAGTTGAAAATTCCCTTTCAGCAATGTTCATCAATAAATGGAAATATACTTCAGATGTACGCAGCCTTGTATAGTACTATCGAATTTATATACACTAACAAAGGAATCCCTTTTGGTGCTGCTCGCACCTAGCATCGAGACCTGGTGCATTTTGTAGCCCTATACATAAAAGTTAGAGAACCGATAAAATTTCTGTGTTAAAATCATATTTTACATATTTTTTATACTTTTATTTTTTATTATTGGATTTTTATTTGTTTATTTCGCTCCAAAAGTGAGTGACGTCGCTAAATTATGCGCTAAACATTTTTCGCCTCCTTTATCCCTCTAGTCGCTAGTATATGTGCTAATATATATTACCTTGTATATGTATGTATTGGAAATGAAATCACGTTGCAATTTGTTTCATAATAGCATAAGAAACAAGAATTTAGTTTTTTTTCTATGCAGATGATAAATGTATAAATAATAAATATATATCTGTTAAAAGATTTCAAGATCATTAAAAATTATTTTTTATATAGATACCAAATAAGCAAACAATTTTCTTTTGAAGTTAGATAGAACGAAGTTTCGAATGTTTAAAATGAAACGTTGTTGTATTAAATGTTGTGTCTTTTGTTAAAAGTATTCATAAAGTAAATTAATATTTTTAGAAAATTTACTGTGCCTAATTAGGTCGGACATTACAATTTCTAGCGAAGTTCAAACAGCTGCTCACTCACACACGACAAGCACCTATGACATTTGGATAGGGTTGCCGGAAAGCTCTACTTTTCAAATAAAAAAATTTAAAAATGCAATTTAACAAATTACAATGACCATTTGGAAAATCATTTTTTCAAAGACTGAAATTTAAGACATAAAAAATCAAACGGAGTTGATCATACATTACGTACGCCATGGATTAAACATTAATAGTGTTATTACACGTAAAAATTGCAAGCGACAAAAATCGCCTGCGACGCGTCAGATTTCCTGAAACTTACGTATTTTCCAACCATTTCATTGGCTTTTCGGGAAAAGGCTTTTCCATCGTAGAAATCTGACGACCCATTTTAAATGAAATTTCATTCTTAAACTTCTAGACATCCCACAATATTACTTTTTACATCGTCGTATAGAGAAAAAAATGCACTTTTAAATGCAATTTGTTTGAAAGCTGTATCTCAATTTGTTTCTGAGTTAATTTTTTTATAGTTTTTATTACTTTTTTGTCATAGTGGCAACAGAAGTATCCATCTCTGTTGAAAGTAAAGGGAAAGTACAGTTTACTGTATAGACCAATCAGAAAACGAGTAAAATGCGGATTAAACCAATAAAAAGTTTCAGATATCCTTTTGATTTCCTACCCTGACGAGGACAATAACCATTTTTCCAAATGGTTAAAAAACGCCAACTTTTCTCTCGCCAAAAATGTGAATATAATGTTGTAATTTTTCAAAATCAATTTCGTAGGTTCTTGGAGGAATTTTTAAACTTTTTTCAATATTTTATACATATTATTGACTAATTTGTATTTTTTAATGCTTTTCAGAATAAATCTCTAATCTCAGAATAAATCATTTTTCGCCCAGTTGGAAATTTACATCTAATATGATTTGTTTACCAATTAGAATAATTGTGTTAATATTAATCTAGTGTAATTTCGTATCCAGCGATATCTGGAGTTCCATTACCTGAGATTTATTCTGTTGAGCTGAATCACGTTTCAGACCAGATGCTGTAATCATCAAGGTTAGCTGGGTTAAAAAGTTCGACCAGAATCGTCCGGGATAGCTCAGATGGCAGTGCACTGGCGGCTTCAGCCAGGAGGTCCCGGGTTCGAATCCTGGTCCGGACATTTTTCGCCCAGTTGGAAATTTACATCTACAAATATTATTTGTTTACCAATTAGAATAATTGTGTTAATATTAATCTAGCATCTTATTTTGTCCGTAATGTAACGAAATTCCTCTGAGTGTCCCTGTAAATAAATGATTAATGTTATTCATACCATATTCCATAGTAAGCATCTTGTATTGTGCTTTAGCGAGGTATATAAATTTGAATGTGTTTGATATTGTGAAACATTAGAAACCATCGCATACAATTTTCTCCCATAGGTCGTAATGTAACGGAATTCTGTTGAAGATTTCTGTAAAGGAACTATAGCTGTTTCACGCTTCCTTTCCAATAATATACGTTCCATAATGTACATCAATAACATATATAAACTTCATGGCAATACGACTATATTTATGTGAGTTAGAGCACGGACAGATAGACGGACACACAAACTAAATTCCTAAATGCCAATAATGTCTATACTTTTCAACAATATTGGAAAGTGTTACAAATGAAATTTTTTACCTAAAAAGCATAAAAATGTACATCAAACACACTTTTATACGATGAATAGTACGAAAATTGTAAGAATTCAAGAAAATGACGCCATTTTGAATTGCATTCGCCATCTTGAATTCCTGAAGCTTTACAGGATGCCTCCCTCTCTGAAATGCATTGTATTAATATAAAGTAGATACTGACCAATCAGTATATTCTTATCACAATTTGCAGTTTTCACCCAATTTTGGTCGTGTAGCACTCGGAATATTATAATAATTTCATCCTATTTGTAATAGAGTAACATCATCAAAATACGCCGCAAACGATTTTTCTTCATAGACCATAATATAAAAGAATACTTTTGAGTTCTGCTCTTACAAGTACTGTAAGTGCTACACATAACATATTTTATAGAAACACTTTTCTAGTACACCTCAATAATGTCTATAAATTTCATTATGTATAAAATATTTTAATACTGTTAAAATATATCACCAAAAAATTTTCCCCATAGACCATAGTGTAACTGAATGCTTTTGAGGGCCCCTGTAAAGGAACAATGAATGCTACACACTTAATTTTGAATACCGAACATGCCATGCTGAAACACAATAACCTACATCAATTACATGATAATCCGATTATATTTACGCAAGTTAGAGCAAGGACAGACAAACATAATAAACACTTTTCAACCATATTAGAAAGTGTTAAAAATAAATATTTTGCTTTACTATTCTTAGACCAATAACATCCATTTTCTTTAAATATATATTAAAACGCAAATTTCTACAATTGATATGTTATCTATTCTGTTTTCACCAATGTGTTATTTGTTTAAATGAATAACGTTCAACTGTTTCCGTACAAAATTTACATAGGACAAAATGGAACTTTGTATATCTAAAATATGCTGATTATACAGAAAATGTCAGTCTGTTAAGTTTTCATATCAATGCATGAAATGATATTTGATATAAATAATGAATACGTTCAAACAACAGTTATGAATAATAGTTTATTTGATGTGGAAAATTGTACTTGAGTTCTAAATTAAATGATTTCATCTGTCCATGACATTTAGAGATATTCTGATACATCTTTCTATATTAAAACTTTAATATAATTAAATATTTAATATGAAGCTTAGCTTTTACGTTAAAGAATAACAAGTACATCAAAAGTATTCGCAATATCATTTCATTAAAATAAAAAGAAAATCAGTTTCAAATTAAATTCAATTTAACTGTTATACAACTGTTAACAGCTGTAGTTGCTATGTGAAAGATTGGTAGGGATTGATTATGTTGACAATTAAAGACTCTATCGTGAAACAGAGATGGAATTAATAGACATTTTGATTCTTTATATTTTTCACATCGAAATGAATATGAAAGCATGCAGCATAATAGTCACAGTAAAATGCTTGATAGTTACAGATAGTTAAATGGTAGTTATTCGCTATTATTTTGTTATTTATCTTACGAGCATCGACTTGCACTGATCTTTAGCTATGTTTTTTTTTTTTTTTTTTTTTAAGAAATTCATTGATCTTCCTCCGTTTTTAGGTCCGTTCGTAATTAGAACAGTACGATAATATAGACGACTCAGCCAGTAGTTGATCAAATAAGGTTCTTGCTACGGGTTTTTTATTCTATTTCCTTCCTGATAAGTTTTAGAAATAAACTAACATGATTGCTACAAACCTTAATGAATGTCCTATCATGGATAAAAAGGAAATCTGCTGAAATTAAATAGCAACAAAGTTATAAATATATAGTTTCTTTAATTGTCATTTTTTCAGTAGTTTATCAATCGAAGAAATCAGTCGAAAATTCAAAAATAACCTTTAAAATATCATGCCTGAGCTGTGATTAACAATAATCCATATTAAACTATTATTTGAAATAAGCAAGATGGAGGTGGATTGTTTGAACTTACTGTAAGTGTCTCCAACTAATCAAAAACTAAATGTTTACATTTTCTAATTTAAAAAATCATAAAATGGCTTCTCTTAATACCGTCAACCGGGGTTTGGTCCTTGCGGGGTTACTTTGGTCCATCCCATAAAAAAAGGTTTTATTCTTTGTATTGAAGAAACAATACAAGATAATTCGGCGTTTTTGCCTTTAAAAAATATTTTAGACTCTGCTATAGGGTATTTGAATAGTTTGGGAGTAATTAAAATTTATTTAGTGGCAACATTGGATGTGTTTGTAAACAACTGTTTTCGTGTGTAGATTTTAACTCCCCGAACTTTCTATAGTGAGATAATCTGGATAAGAGATATAAATACCCATGTCTGATCATAGTTTTTTCCTTTAATTTTTAATTTTGACAGAAAATGTTTACATTTTTATAAAGCTAACATGAAAACTAGTTTTTCGGGGCTACTTTGTGCCAGGCCTTTTTTGGTCCTGAAGTAGCTCCAGTTACTCAGAAATGCCTTTTATACAATCAAATCTCTTAATAAATGCATTAAGTAACATTTTTTTTTTTTCAAATGTTACTTTAGCAAAGTGTTACAGTAATTATTTTCGTTCCAGTTGCTGAGGGTAACATGATGAAAACTGTTTCTCGTGTCTTTAATATTAACATTTGATTTATTGTGTTTAAATGTTAAAAAAAAAAAAAAAAAAAAAAAAAAAAAAAAACATTTGTTTATTAAGTTTACAGTGTTAATTCATTAGCAGATCCTATTGCAATCAATTGCTAATTGGTTTCAATATTTCAACATATGAATTGTACTCATTTTTTATGAAAATAAGTGAATGGATCAAAGAAGCCCCCAGCAGGGACTATTTTGTTCCAAAACTTTCAAAATAGTTAAAAAATAAAAAATAAAAAATGCCTCTTTAAAACCATACAATTTGCTTCATTGTTTCTTGTTAATTGTTTACAATTCAATTTCAACGTTGAAAAATCATATATAATATTTTTTTATAATGCAAATGTTAGTGAAACCAGGAAAAAGTGGTCCAAAGTAGTCCCGGTTGACGGTAGGCAGCTAAAAACAATGTGACAACAGACGCTCCATCATTCAAACAAAGATATTATGTCTAACGCCACGTATAAAACTCATTTCCGACTGAAATGGAGCGAAAGTTAAAAAATTTGATCAACTACTGCAGGGGTAGTTGACTGCTGCAGCTACTGGCGTGATCATCCTATATAAATACGTATTTATCTTACGAACATCGACTTACACAGATCTAGTTCTGTTTTTTTTTTTCAAAGGAAATTAATTGATCTTCCTCCGTTTTTAGGTGCGTTCGTAATTATATAAATACGTATATCACCTATAGTCGTCGTCTGGTCCATCCGTCTGTCTGCCCGCCTGCCGCACATAACAGTGCAAAAACTACCCAACTGAATAGTTTGCAATTTAATACATAGAATCATTGTAGAATTTTTTTCGAGTCATTTTTAATTTTATGAAAATCGAATCAAACCTTAAAAAAGATATTAAAAAAGTTTTCTCCATTCTAGTAAATCCTATCATGCGTAACTAATTCAATATTATTCCATGATAGGTCATGGTTCTAGGTTGCCATCTTGATGATGTCCTATTTTAGGATGCAGTCCTATTATTTCCGTATTACTGAATTTAATGTAAAGAATCGTAGTAAATGTTGTATTCATCCATTTTTGCATACACACTGAGGAAAAATAAACACCCCTTTCATCTAGAATGAATGGGTAGTCATTTTCTGAATCCTTAAACAAGAAATATAGATTTCCGAGCTATGCGAATAGGGTAAATAACTAAGCTGAATAGACGAAATAATCTAGAATTTCTAGTCTCTTGTTTTCTAGGTGACGAAACGATAATGAATCATTTCAGTAGCGAGAAATTGTCGCTTGATTTCTGGAATGGTTTCATAAACTAGAATTATAGTTTCTAAAACTGACTTCTTGTGTTCGCATCTATTTGTAGAGATTTTTAAATAAGTTTGACCACGAGAATATAAGAAAACTATCATGAATTCTAGTAGGAGACTCTAGAACTCTCTAGCAAAGAGAACTAAAATTTACTATTGAATCAACTGTTGAATGTGGGGAATTTGTTAGGGCTGTGTCCAGATCCTCGTCAGAAACCATTGATGAGCATCCAGAACGGGAATGATTTTTACAGCTCCTGCGTCCGTCACGGTATTTCCCAAAACAACGGCAACAGGTGCTACCGTCCATGGCACCCTCAGCATACACTTGACAAATGCTGTGGAAAGCTGCGGCTGCTGTAAGCGCTTTACATTTTTACACAGTAAACAATGTCTTTCTTGCTTGCCATGTTGTTTCTCATTCGGCATGAGTTCTTCTGACAAATATTATGCCTATGCATACTCTACTGTTCTACGCGTTATTGGCTACTTTTCTGGCCTCGAAATATCAGCTGTAACGTCCGTACTCCACTTGAGATTTACATATCTTCAAAACGGGTAGAACTTTTGCACTCACCCAATATCATGTTACTTTTATTCATAATTTAATTTACTTGCCCAATCCTTCAGCGAATCGGAAGATTCTCATAGCGAAATCAAGGACTCAATATTTTTATGTTATCAGGGCGCAGCTGATAAATCGCCAAACATTGTTCTCATTGTATTTTTTCGTATTTCATTAATTTCATTTAAAAATAATCCCTTCACTCTTTTTATTTAAAATACAAAACTATAACTTAAAACTGAAACACTAAAAATTCATGACTTTCACTTCTTTCTTTTTTTTTTCCTTTTTTCTTTTTAAGTAAAAGAAAAAGAAATAAATAATACCATAAACCATGACATTTAATTTCAACATCCAAGCATTACTTTAATTTAACACGCGAAAAATAAAAAATGCTACTTGGCGAGTTAAAAATACTTTTGGCAAGATTTGCGCTCGGTTAACGTAAAACTATCAAGAATTCTTTGTGATCACGACAACTTTTTACTTTCTTCTATCTTCAATAGAAGAAAGTACTGTAATCGATATTTTTTTCGACTTCCGGTTCTTGACGGATTTACATGTTTTAGGGGTCAGAGATCCCCAAAAACATGTTTATAGAAAATGTCTGTCTGTCGCCATTGTACCATCAAAAAGTGTATGAAGTTATGTATAGAATTGAAACAAATTTTTATTTTAAGTTTTTGGCTATGGCAAGCAGATCCTCCCTGAATTTGGGAAAAATTCGCCTGTAGGGGGCGCTGTAATAGTTATTTTTGTGCGATTTTGAATATTTTACCATCCAAAAGTATATGAAGTTATGCATAGAATTGAACCAAATTTTTATTTTAAGTTTTTGGATATGGCAGGTAGGTCCTCACTGAATTTGGAAAAAAATCGCCGGTAGGGGGCGCTGTAATAGCGATTTTTGTGCGATTTTGAATATTGTATCATCCGAAAGTATATGAAGTTATGCATAGAATTGAACCAAAATTTTATTTTAAGTTTTTGGATATGGCAGGCAGGACCTCCCTGAATTTGTGAAAAATTCTCCGCTAGGGAGCGCTGTAATAGCGATTTTGCATATTGTACCATCGAAAAGTGTATGAAGTTATGCATAGAATTGAACTAAATTTTTATTTTAAGTTCTTGGCTATGGCAAGCAGGTCCTACCTTAATTTGAAAAAAATTCCCCGGTAGGGGGCGCTTTAATAGGGATTTTTGTGCCATTTTGAATATTGTACGATCGAAAAGTGTATGAAGTTATGCATAGAATTGAGCCAAATTTTTTGTGTTTGTTTTTGGTCATGGCATGAAGGTCCTCCCTGAATTTGGAAAAATTCCGCTGAAAGGGGGCGTTATAATTACGATATCTGTACCATTTTCTTTATTGTACAATCGAAAAGTGTATAAAATTATGCATACAATTGAACCAAATTTTTTGTGCATGTTTTTGGCTTTTGCCAACAGGTCCTCCTTGAATTTGGAAATATCGCGCTGTAAAGGGGCTCTGTGATTGCGATTTTTGTATACTTTTCTTGATTTTTCGTAGTTCTATTGTCCATCGGCGGCTCGTGCAAAGGCGGGAACTTACTTCCTGCTAAGCCAGCTATTCGCAAACATCTGATAACAACAGAATAAGGAAAAACTATTAATTTTAACAAATATCATGATATAGATTAACTCGTTTTTAGTTCATTTAATTGTTTGAAGCAGGAATTTAAGATGAAAATCAAAGTTGGTATAGTAATGAACCAATAATATTGAAGTATTAACATGTGTTACTAGTTTTTGAAATATTAAGATGTATAAGATAGAAGAAAGTTTTGGGATTGGCACATCCAACTAGTTTACAGTTTCATTCAAAAAAATAATTTTGATTAGAAATAGTCGCCTTGCATATTAAAAGTGAAGGGGTGCAATATAGTCCCGTAATTGTTCATGACAGTCACATGACTTTGACTATTATAACATAGAATAATATTTCGTGATTTATCATCTGTGCGCAGATAGCATTAGAGTGCCAAAACGGCCGCCTGGCATATAAAAGCGAAGCGGTCAGCCCGGAACTGTTGATGATGATAGTCACATGACTTAAGCTATTATTATAGCGATTCGTTGTTCAGAAACAAAATGACATCGTGGATGGCAGAAAAAAGAACTTTTCTCAAATTGATACTTTAGGGGACTTGTAATTTAGGTTCATAAATATGCATCTGAAATTACTAATCTCCTTAAAATATCAGTTCAATTATCACTAACCCAAATTTTTACAATCGCAAATTTAAGGCAACAAATGAATGAACTACAAATCCGCAAAACCTTTTATTGTGAAGGATTTAAGTTAAATACCGTATATACTCGTGTATAAGTCGAATCTCCCCCCCCCCCCCAATTCTTAAGCAAAATTTTGAAAAAAAAATGAAATTAAACCGTGTAGAAATTAAACCGCATTTTTGGTAGTATGTTGAAAAATGATTTGTAACCGAGGATAAAAAAAATAATAATAATAAATTTTCATTAAATTAGTAAACTTACGTTTCTAATCAGACTTATATTTTTAATGCAACGTTTTAAAACTGTATAATTAAGTAAAATAAAAGAAGCTTATTTTGAAACCTATTCACATCAATTTAATGATACATAAAACGAAAAAAATCCTTTCAAAAATCTATTCAAGCCTTATTTACAAGGGTAAAAAATTTTTTAAGACGGCTAAAATATAGTATTTCTTTGTATTGCAGGACTTTTAGGAGAGATATCTAGAAGCATTCTCAGTTGAATTCTTTTTAAAAAGGGGATTAAAATGTTGAAAAGAATGCCCTTAAACTGAAGGGAATATGGAATACTAACCTGTGGAATACCTAACAGAAAATGGATGCAGAACGACAGGGACATTATTGTTGAGCTTTTTTTGTCAGTCACAAGAAAATTATTATTCCCCGTTTTTATATCTCCCTATATTTTATATAACCCAGACCCATAACTGATTACTTAAAAGACTTGCCCATTCGCCGATTATCTGTGAATTATTATTATTATTATTACTATTATTATTATTATTATTATTATTATTATTTTACTAACTCGTTTATAAGTCGAACTCGCATTTTCAACTCCCGAATTTTGTCTAAAATTCTTCGATTTATACACGAGTATATACGGTGATTACGGAAATAACTCAATTTTTTGGCAACACTGTCTTGAAGGAATTTTCCAAACTCAGATGAAAATGACATTTATTTTTTGCCGAAATAAGCATCTGTGCTGCAATTTATAGGTTTGCTTTTAAAGCAAAAAAACATTTAGCTATTAAGAAATGGAGTCAAAATGTAAAAAAATCAAATTAGTTTTCACGAGGAAAAGAAAAGAGGCCCAGATATGTGCACCCAGGTAGCGAAGAGGATAAAAATGGCTGTATGGTTGGTCAGTTTGGTATAGATTTTTTTAACAGTGTAAGAATAAACTGTGTTTTTATTAATAACCTGGGTTTTCGGATAAACAAACCAGGTCTATTGGGGTTAAGGGGGCTGGTCTCCCAGCTTCCGATTTCCCCTCACTAATGTAAAATCTATGGGCATTGGATGCATTCATATATTTAAAATATCTCCTCGGAAAATTAATATTTTTAACTTCTATTTTTGTGTACACTTTCTAAAAGATGTATTTTTTTTCCCTTAGTTCTCAAAATATTTTTAAAGTATAGACTTAATTTTATAGGAAGTGTTAAAATCTTACTCACAGTTCGCCCGCTTTTAACTCAAAAAATATTAAATTCAGCATAGATTTTAGAAATATTTTGAAATTTAAGAAAAAAAAGAGACATCCTTTAAGTAGAGCACACAGAAAAAATACGTTAAAAGTATAAATTTCTCGAGAAGATATTTTAAATGTACGAATGCATCAAAAGTCCATAGATGTAACACAACGGAGGGGAATTCAGAAGCTGAGTGACCAGCCCTCTTAAACCGAGGAATAAAGCTTTTCAGGCAAATATTGTGATGTTCTCTTACGTTTATATTCATGGAATATTTTACATCAAAAATAGCACTGATGTTTAAAATTGAATGTAAGATTTCTTTTGTTTTATAAAATCATTAGTAATTGAGATTGATAAAGATTCCTGTGTAATGTTGTGTTCATTGGTCAAAACTGATAGGAGTTTTATTGATTAGTTCATATATAACGATTATCTCTGAAAATAATCATTCCTCGGAACTAAATAGCTGCATGTAAGTAGTGCATACGCATGATTTCGCCCTTTTCGAGTTAATAAAATACACTTATTCCTTGTGAAAATGAAATTCCCTTGTCAATAAATATTTAAGTGATTAATAATATTTTTAAATAATTAGAATGTTGGTTTGCTTAAAAAATAGATTGTGTGGCTTTTTAAATTTTACTACGAAATTTTCTTGGGTAGGTGAGATATTGGGTGAAAGAAAAGATGAAATTATCTAATATTTCTTTTAAATGTACAATGCTAAGAATATTTAGCATTCAGAATATAGAACTAAACAGAAAAATACTTATTCCGACTTTATTAAAATGAAATTGTAAAAAAAATAAATAATAATAAAATAAAATAAAATAAAAATATCAGTGTATAAGTAGTGAAAGTGTGATATAGTATAAAAAACGCTCTTTACTTATTTAAGGATGCTTTCTAGAAATGATTTTACTACAACATTAGTACACTTTAATAACTTGGGCATTACAATTAAACAAATAGAAAAACGAGAATAAGCTAAGTAACTGATGAGTTATCTAAGGACAAAATAAATTTTTAACATCTTTATTTATAAATTTAATTTACATCAGGTCATTATTATCTTTAATCCTGACGTCTGTACATGTTTTCTTTTTTTAATTCTTAAAACTAAATCATTTGATTTTTGTTTAAAATTTAACTTACTTATATACAGCTAAAAATGTTGTTTTAAAATCACAAATGGCAACATCGATCTGATTTCCTTATGAAATAAATGTTTTCATCAGTCAAAAATGTCGCAAACGTAAGCAATATTCATGTTTAACTTAGCCACTTCAAATTAATGAAATTCGATCTTATTCGAAAATATTGTAGATTAAACTTTAAGGGGTCTGGTATCCTTGAAATTATCAAAAAATATATATTTTTAAGAGTTTATATTAAAATTTGATTCTTTAGGAAGATTTTAACAGAATCCCTATGTGCATATCAGAACCTTGGAACAGAAAAGGCGAATCTCGAAATTGGGGTGTTGGGAAATCAAGCTCAAAGTTTTCCAAGTAACTCCAGAAAGCAATGGTGAATATTTATTTTAAGCAGGTCCTACCTTAATTTGGAAAAAAATCGCCGGTAGGCGGCGCTGTAATAGTTATTTTTGTGCGATTTTGAATATTGTACCATCCAAAAGTATATGAAGTTATGCATAGAATTGAACCAAATTTTTATTTTAAGTTTTTGGCTATGGCAAGCAGATCCTCCCTGAATTTGGAAAAAAAATCACCGGTAGGGGGCCCTATAATAGCGATTTTTGTAGATTTTGAATATTGTACCATCCAAACGCGTATGAAGTTATGCATACAATTGAACCAAATTTTTATTCTAAGTTTTTGGATATGGCAAGTAGGTCCTCCCTGAATTTGGAAAAAATTCGCCGGTAGGAGGCGCTGTAACAGCAATTTTTGTGCGATTTTGAATATTTTACCATCGAAAAGTGTATGAAGTTATACATAGAATAGAACCAAAAAATTTTTTTAAGTATTTGGCTATAGCAAGTAGGTCCTCCATGAATTTGGAAAAAATTCGCCGGTAGGGGGCGCTGCAATAGCGATTTTTGTGCCATTTTTGTGTCATTTTAATATTGTACCATCGAAAAGTGTATAAAGTTGTGCATAGAACTGAACCAAATTTTTTGTGTTTGTTTCTGGTCATGGCAGAAAGGTCCTCCTTGAATTTGGAAAACTTCCGCCGGAAGGGGGCGCTTTAATTGCGATGTCTGTACGATTTTCATTATTGTACCATCGAAAAGTGAATGAAGTTATGCATAGAATTGAACCAAATTTTTTGTACATGTTTCTGGCTGTGGCAAGCAAGTTCACCCTGAATTTGAAAAAAATCTGCCGGAAGGGGGCGCTGTAATAGTAATGTCTGTGCCATTTTCATTATTCTATCATCGAAAACTGTATAAAATTTTGCATAGAATTGAACCAAATTTTTTTTGTATGTGTAAGGCTATGGTCGGTATGTCCTCCCTGAACTTGAAAAAATTTCGCCAGAAGGGGGCGATATAATTGCGATGTCTGCGCCATTTTTATTATTGTACCATCAATAAGTGTATGAAGTTATGCATAGAATTGAACCAAATATTTTGTGTATGTTTCTTGCTATGGCAAGCAAGTCCTCCCTGAATTTGAAAAAAAATCTGCCGGAAGGGGGGCGCTATAATAGCGATGTTTGTGCCATTTTCTTTATTGTGCCATTGAAAAGTGTATAAAATTATGCATACAATTGAACCAAATTTTTTGTGCATAATTTTGGATATGGCCAACAGGTCCTCCTTGAATTTGGAAATATTGCGCGATAAAGGGGCTCTGTGATAGCGATTTTTGTATACTTTTCTTGATTTTTCGCAGTTCTATTGTCCATCGGTAGCTCGCGCAGCGGCGGGAACTCTCTTCCTGCTATGCCGGCTATTCGCAAACAGCTGATAACAACAGAATAAAGAAAAACTATTAATTTTAACAAATATCATGATATAGATTAACTCGTTTTTAGTCCGTTTAATTGACTGAAGCAGAAATTTAAGAAGAAAATGAAAGTTAGTATAGCATTGAACTAATAATATTGAAGTATTAACAAGTGTAACTACTTTTTAAAATATTAATATGTATAAGATAGAAGAAAGTTTTGGGATTGCTCATCCAACTAGTTGAGAAATGGCTAGATAAATTTCATGAAATTTTTACTTAAGGTATAAACCTTATAGATGCTGAAAATGACCTATTACTATGTTCATCCAGTAAGAAATTTAGAAATTATGACTATTTTTATTAAAAAAAAAATAAAAAAAAATTTAGATTTGTTTTCTCAAGAACTAATTATAATGTTCTTTGACATTTCAATTAATAAATCTTAAATTTTCATACTAGGTATATTTTTATACCGAGGGCTAAGATAAAAAATTTTAATGGTTAATTCATTACTGTAACTCCAAATTAGCATAAAAATATATCGTTTATTTTAAAGACAAAAAAAAAAAAAGTTTTATTTTCTAGCCCAGTGTTATTATACTTTTCCTGTAAAGGTCATTTTAAACACTTATAATATCTCAGGGGAATTCAGTCACTAAAAACTATCAAAGTTCAAATTAAATTAAAAACATTATATTCATCTAGATATTTTTTCATAACATTAATACCTCTTTTAATATGTGATTAAAATTTCATCTTTTAAAAATAAATCAGAAATGGTGTTATTGCAATTCATATTAAAGTTACCTTCACATGTAATTTATCAATTTCAAAGGTACCGGACCCTTTAACCTTAATTTTAAACCATTCAATTTTCTTTTTGTGTGAATCTAACTTATCAAAAATTAAAGTGATAATAAAAGATTAGTAATTTTAAATCCACGTATATTAAACTAATACTAAGGCAGACCAAAATATCAATTTCGGAAAAGAATCACTGTTAATATAGCAGAAAATTTCAGTTTTATGGTCTCACTGAAAAGTTAAATGCATAAAAAAATATTTCATTGTCCTACTAGCAGGCCATAAAATGAAAAGAAAGAAATGAAGAAACAAAAATTTAGAATTTTTAAAGAAATAAAAAGAAATTCGCATTTTCTTTTTTCAAGAAACCATTAAATCATTTTCAATCAAGAAACAGCATTATTTCCTTTAGTTTTTTTTTAATATATGTATTATAAAATATTTTGCATTTATTATGATTTTTGACAATTATTTAAACTTTACTTGAAGTAATGGTTAAACCTCAGCACTATCAAATACGCATACGAAAATTCTGGGACCATGAAATTTTGCTATAAAAATTCCCAACATAATTTATTCATCATAAATGTTTTATATCGTAAAGACTTATAGGAATTTTATTTCCTCATGGTGTTTGTATTTTACATTTTCTTTGCAGATGTACATATATTTATACATAAATTCATATTTGTTTGCTGAAAGAATAACGGTAAAATAATTCTAAATGCTTCGAAAAATGCAAAAGCAAATATTGTAAGAAAAAAATTTCACCTTAAATATAAAACATAAAAGAAATGTTTTTCTGCAATGTAAATTTGTGAATGAACGAAATGGATTTTTGACAGTTTCTTTTCATAACTTAATTAAATTTCTAACAGATTATTAAATTATTTTACAGAACATGATAATTTTTGATTGATAAAAAATTCTATCTGATTTTTTTTTCTTTTTTTTATGTAACATTATTCTGTGTGTGGGTTACATATTTTTCAGATAAGTTTTTCGTTTATATCGATATTATAAAAAGGAAATATGTCCATGAGTAATGGTGACGTCGTTTTGAGGTTGGCAACACCAAACGATTAAATTTCTCTTTTGAAATTTACGCTGCATGTTTTTAATCTTCTAAACATCGCACATTTTCAATTTTTGTACTGTAACATAAGGAGGAAAATGTACATTTAAATGCAGTTCGTTTGAAAAGGTTATCGCAATTTACTCATTTATTGTGCTTTTAAAGATATTTGCAAGCATGAATTTTTTAAATCTATCTCCATCGCTTTCGGGCTCTAATACAGAAGATTAATAATACATTGGCATTTAAAATAATATAAATAACTAGGCATTTGTCTCCGGCTAATTTTCCATAACGAAATTATAACTTCATAAATAAATAAATAAACAAAAATAAAATAAAATAAAAGTAAATTAAATTAAATTAAACACAAACTTAACATTATGTATCGATCTTATTTCAGTAAAGGAAACTTAAAATTCTAGTGCTAAATTGACCTTGAGTAAATAATTGAAATTAATATAAAGCACAAATATAATGTTTGTTAGTGAATACATATAATATAAAATTATTTAAAATAACAACCTTTAAATAACCACTGAAGATAACCGTGTGAATTTGGCTGAAAACGTTTTGAGATTTTAATGTATTTTTAAGGTATTTTAAGTAATTTTATATTATATGTATGCCCCTACAAGCAAGTTAAGTACATTCTATTTGTGCTTTATATGAATTTATGTAATCGAACAATTTCGACTTTTACACCGCCGAATAGAAAACAAAATATACGTTCATGTATAATTTGATTTGAAATTATACCTCCGTTTATGGATTGTTTATAGTTTTAAAAATACTTTTCAGTCATGAAGTGTGTATAAATCTATCTCTATCATGTGCATCCTGATTATGAAATATTAATCCATATGCACTTAAAACGATATCAATAGTTTCGCATTTGTTTCCGTCAAGTATTCCAGAACAAAATTAAAACTTCATCAATAAATAAAAAAATAATATAAATAAAACACAAAATTTATCAGTTATGGAATTGAATTAAGCGTTTAAACAGCCAAAATTGTTAGAATAAAAAAGGCTGCAGTAAATAGCGAAATCTTTGGCGATTTCTTAAGCTATTAAACACTGGCATGCGGCTGATACGAAAGTATTATTTTCAATCAATTTTTTAATTTTATTTCAGCCCATTATCGATATTTTTCATATAAAGTTGTGTTTTAATGTGGTTAGTGTGCATTCTAAAAACGGGGAGGGCAGTACGCAGTGAGACGAAAATTATTATCACTTAACAAATGGCAGCGATTATCGATCATACAGACTGAGAAAACTTATTGAAATTAGAATGTCTGACTTCATTCAAAATAGTGTTGCAGCTAACTTAATACACATTTTAAAATTTAGCTATTAATTTTCCAATGATCATCTGTAAAATATTCACAATGTTTCTGAGAGCTGAATTCTTAATATAATAGAATTTGCGGCTAAATTACTTTTAACCTTCATTTCTTAGAGACCAAATTAATACATGGATATTGAAATATACGTTTTCCCATTCACAAACCTTTTAAGAGGCGTGTTCTATTGGGGCATATGTTATAGGGGCGTGGTCTACTGCTCTGAATCAGAGGAAATTAAAAAAAAAAAAAAAAAAAAAACAGATAACTCAAATAATGTGATTGTCATATACTAAATAAGGCTAAATAAACCCAATTTTGCTAAAATGCGGCGGTAGAATTGAAATATTCTTTTTAATGCTCAATTTGCCTCACAAAAATGTTTAACATGCTTACAACAAAATGCAACAGTAAACTCAGTATGTCTGCCTTTATTCTGAACAACATGTTGTAATCACAAAAACGTGTTTCCGCTCGCTAAATGCAACAGGTCTGAATAAGTACTAGAAAAAAGGGGGGATGAGGAATACTTTTTTAACACTTTTCAACACAGTTGAAAAATGTTTATGACTGCAGTTCGTCTGTGTGCCCTCTAACTCGCGTAAATATAGTCCGATTGCCATGGAAATTTGGGTATTACTATGGCATTTTCGGTAATGAAAATTAAGTGTGTAGCATTCACGGTTCATTTACAGGGGCACTCAAAGAATTCCGTTACATTATAGCCTATGAGGAAAATCAGTTGTGGTGCATTTTAAAAGTTTTATACATTTTTAAACAGTATTAAATTTATATACATTATTAGGATGTACTAGAAGATGGTTACTATAGAATACGTTATCTGCAACACGTGCAGTACGCGAAAAAGAAAAGTTAAAAGCATTCCGTTATATTATGGTCTATGGAGGAGAAAAATCGTTTGCGGCGTATTTTAATGATGTTATTCTTTTTACAAACACAATGAAATTTATATGAATTTCTCAGTTGCACAAAAGCATGTTTTCTGTTTAATATGAGGTGCAAAGCATTTATCATTGATTTACAGGGTCACACAAAAGGGTCGGTCATATTATAAATTAAGCGGAACAGCTCTCCGCATCGTATTTAAATTACGTCGCACTCTTTCAAACATAATGAAATTGATGTACATTACTGAGGTTTACTGCAGTAGAATATGAAGTGCATCACATTTATCGTTGATTTACAAGAACACATAAATGTTTTCGGATACAATATTGCATCAGAATTATTGTCTTTTAGGGATGATTGCTGAAAGTGTGATTTCTTTTATGGTATGCGTTTAATGTTTAACTAAATTTTTGCACACTTCGTAATGTATATAAATTCTATAGGCCATATACAGGGCTACACAAAAGAATTTATAATAATATTAGCATTACAGAGCATAACTGATAAGCATTAACTAATTAGTATTATTAAGAGTGACCATGAATTGCTTAAGGTGCTTTTTTATTTATTTAACCCTTTGAGGGGCAAGCAATTGTGTTGCAGTAATGTTGAATTCCCACCTGAAAAATGGGAAAATTTTATTGCAAAATAAGAAATTCAATTTTTTCAGCTTTTTTAAAACCAAAGTTATAAAAGTAAAACTTAATTGAAAGTTTCTGGTGGAAATCTGAATTAAAATTACGTGGTATATAATATATCCCACCACCTTTCAAGGGGTTAAGTTATGCATTTTCAAACTCAACAACATTTAGTAAACTCAACAACATTTAGTAAACTCAGAGATATTTGTAGCATATGAATAAATTCATATACAGGGCTATGCAAAAAACTGCATGAATGACTGCTTATTGTTAGTAATTCCTGGAAGTATGATTTTAGTAATTTTAAACGTGCTTTAGACTCAATTAAATTTCAGCTTAATATGTGGCTTATGAAAAAGGCTTTAGATAATATACAGGGCTGTACAAAAGAGTTCAAGTCTATTTCAATCTATTGGTGAAAATTGCTAAAGGTAAATTTTCAGTGTTAATGATTTTTCCACTAAACAAAATTTTAGCATACTTTGTATAATATATACAAATCTATAGGTAATATACAGAGCTGCATAAAAGATTTATAGTCCCTTTCCGGTTATGTGCAGTAATTGTTAAAATTTGTAATCTAAATCTTCGAAGTAAAAATAGTAATGAAAAAGTAAAAATTTATACATTTAATATACACATTATTATAATTTTTGTGCCTTCACGAATCAGAAATATACATTTATTTTTCTGCTTATGCATGAATACCTTCAAAAAAAGTAAATTTAAGTACATTTCTATATTTTAACACATTTAAAAAAAAAAAAAAAAAAAACCCTTATTAGTATAAATATATTTTGTAAATGCGAAAGCAAGATAAGAAATTATGTTAATAATTGAACGAGAGTTCGTATTTTCCTTATTTATTTTACAGCTCAGTTTTAGAAAAAAAATCATATACACGATTGTTCTAAGATTATACCGAAGAAAGCATTAATAAATTAAATTCTTTGAAAGTATCTACGTAAAAATGAAAAAAAGAAAGAAATCCTCAGACAGCTTTAAAAAGATGAATTTAAAATTAGATGAACAATAATTCTACAGCTCTTTGTCATTATACATTTCTGCTGTGCCATTATTAAAAAATCATGTTAAATTACATTTTCGAAATAATGTTTTTAATATTTACATATAGATTGAAATTTATTTTGTTACAACGAAAAGGGAAAAAATCGTTCTGATGCTTTCATATGTAAAAGAAAAGATCCTCAACAAAACATTAATTAATCCAAAAAGATGATGTTAATGCAATGAGGATGAAATCCATGCGTATTTTTAAATCATAAGGAAATTACTATTTTAAACTTTTTTTTTTTTTGTATATTTTTAAAGGACTTATTTTTCATTTTCTGTTAGAGCATTTCGTTACATACACATAATTTTATGTGAGGTGTTAAATTCTTACTCAAAGCTTCTCAGCTTTGTTACACTGTAAAAAAACCACTATAGATTTGCCAGAACAAACTCGATCACAGTGAATGTGCTGTATCTTTCTTTGGTTTCCTGACTATATTAACATGGAAAATTCAGTAGTTGAGTAAAATTAACAGCACAATGTGCTGGCAATTTGGACGCATTTTTTTACAGCACAAATTGCTGGCGTCCAAATTGCCAGCACATTGTGCTGTTAATTTTACTCAACTACTGAATTTTCCATGTTAATATAGTCATCAAACCAAAGAAAGATACAGCACATTCACTGTGATCGAGTTTGTGCGCCAGATGAACAGTATTTTGTACTGTAAAAATGTCTTTTTTTTATTTACAGTGTAAGTACTTAACAAATAAAATATTATATTTAGCATGTATTTCAGAAATGAAATATTTTGACAACTAACAAGGAAGGTCTCCTTACTGGGCATACTCAGAATATTTTGAAAAAAAAAAATACCAATTAAACTACTTATGTATGTAATAAAGAATCAGTCAAATTTAGCGGCGGAATTACAGTAGAAAGTCTAGAAAAAAATAAAATACTTTCCAGTATTTGGCGCGAAAAGACGAAAGCGTCAAGCGATTTGGCGAGCAGTACTTTTCCTTGCCAAAAGCAAACGGTTTTAATGCACCTGAAAATTGTTTCTTAATTGATTTTTAGAAAGCCTGTAAAAAGTATTTAATGAATTTAAACATAAACAATGAGAGAGTTTAATAAATACATTTTTCGTATTACATATTTATGTTGCTTGTTACTTAATTTTATTACTTTAAAAACAATTTCATATATAAAAAATACTTTCATATATTTAAGAAGCGTATTCTAAAATAAAGGCAAGATTCATTTACCAGTTATTCATTTCAATATCAAAGAATTCGTCGTTTCCATAGCAACAAAATGGAATCAACAGTGCTCAATTGGGCTTAATTTTGAGATATTGAAACAATATTTATCTATTTTAATTTTGTTTTAACTCATTAAATTTGATATTTAACTTTCATTATAAATATCTATATATATATAACAAAACTATAATTAAATCAAACTAAAACTGACAAAACTAAAGATATTTACATTAAATTTATTTAAACAATTTCAATATGAAACTTTTTTTATCTTAAAGAGTATTCGACATAAAAAAGTATTTTTCGAAATTTCATTTCATCGCCAACCGATGATAAATCGCCATATAAACGAAATATTCTTTATTTTTTTTACGAACGTTCTATCGAGGTTCCGCCAAAAAAAATTTTATAAACATATATATCCACATGAGAAGAACACTCTGTAATTTTTTCAGATTTTTCTGAATATGCCCGTATGGAGACCTTCTTTGTAAGGAAAAAAATGAGACATCCTTTAAGATGATATATAAAGGAGGAAGATAAAAATACATATAAAGGAAGTTAAAAATATTAATTTTCTAGTGAGATATGAATATATTCCACGTTACAGGAATATACCGGGTGTCCCAAAAATGACTGATGGATTTTAAAATTCAATAACTTGCAAACGATGACATATATTAAAAAAATCTTGCAGGAGTGTTATGTAAGATGTCAAGAGTTTTTATGCTGCGATTCTCAGTTTCAGTTACAAATAGCATCGATAGATGGCGCTGCCAGCAGTTACCGCTAAATCCAGGCTCGATCTTTCGGCCTCTGTCTTCTTCCATGCGAGAAAAAGAAGATTAAAATGTATTGAATGGATGCCGAAATACCAAAAATCGGGTCTGTACTGAGCGCCTATTGCTCTCAGCGCCATCTATTGTTTGAAATTCAAACTAAAATCAAGAATCACAGTACAAAAACTCCTGATATCATACATAACCCTCCTGTAAGAATTTGTTTAATACCTGTCACCGTTTGGAAGTTATTGAATTTTAAAATCCGTCATTCATTTTCGGGACACCCGGTATATCTAACGTTAGCAAGAAGAATTTGAAACCCGACTCACCAACATTCTTAACAGGGCTGCCACTGGCGACTATTTTTATAATCTGTTAACACCAGTATTTGTCTAAAATAAATTTTGAAGAATATTTCTCTTGCAAATATTGTCAAAGTGTGTCTTAATGTTTTCTATTTTCAGATAGTGGTGCCAGTTAGAATTAAAAAATAGTTGCCTATGGCAGCCCTGACTTAAGTGCTGATGAAATGAAAATGTTTGACCTCTTTGTCGTGGGCAAGGCCGCCACTAAGAAATTCAGACATAAAAAGGTTTAGGTTAAAAAACAGTGTTCATTTAAATCTAATTTTAAATTTTATCGGGAAGGGCTGTGATGGAGCCGCTATAATTTGGTCAATTCTATGCTGCACTTAAAAGTAATTTACTCCTTAGGTCAAAAACGCAAGATGACTAAATTCAAAACTCACTTCCGTATCGAATATTGACTACTTCAACGACAGTCTCAACCAGTCAAGTAAGATTAACGCTGAAAGTAAATAGTAACTCACAGAAATACAAATGTCACCAAAATTAGCAACCCGAGGTCGCTGAAAATACAATTTAGTGAAATACAAGCTAATTGTATTCTTACCAAATTGGAAACTCCAGTCTGATTAATTCTATACGTTTGGCACTCTCACGGCACGTGGCGGAAATTACTCCAACTCCAGTCGAATGATCTAGGATTCTTTCACGTTAAGATTCGACCCAAGATGCCCATTCTCTGAAATATTTATACGCAGGAAAAATAATGAAAAAAATCGGAAATACATTTTTTGTATAATACGTCAACCTTCTCTTATGTTGCACATCTGCAATAGAAGTAAAAACTAAAATATTACAAATTAGTAAATATTTTAATAAGTATGAATCTAAATACCTTATTTTATATAATATTTTACTTTGTGAAGCTTAACCCTTAAATGCTTAAATTATTTTTTTTAAATTATGCCTTTTACTCTTACATTAAAGGTTATACACCAGAAATTTTAAGATAGATTTTTAATATTATATTTTTGTAATTTTTACAGCATTACTATTTCTATATAAATATATTTGTTGCTAAGAATTAAATAATAAGTGATGTAGATCTGTATTACTATGCATTTAAGGGTTAAGTAGAATAAACTATAATACATACACATCATAATGACTAGAAAATAGTTACCTTTGATGTTGAAACATGTGTCCTAACAGTAAACAGGATTGTGAATATTTCGAGCAAATGACATCAAATGATGGGTGTGGAACTATTCTTCAAACTCAGCCAGCACTTTTTTATTTTTTATAAATAGGCTCCCTTAAGAGCGTTTTTTGAGTGGTTCAAGTACATGGTAATTGCACGGTGTGGTGTCAGGGATGTACGTGGGATTTTTTAAATTTTTCCATTGAAATCACTGCAATATAAGGTTGACATATGAAGGCGGGCATTATAATTCAGGAATACAACCTTTTTGTGTAGCGTGTTACGTCTACGATTCTTGCTGTTTTCAGATTCTGAAAAGTGGTGCAGGTGGTGCTATGGTCATTCCATGGTGAGAAGTCAGGAATGTACGGGGCATCTTCTAGGCTCACCTATTGAAATCACTGCAAAACACTTTCCAGAAGGTTGGTACACAAGGGCATTATCATGCAGGGAAACAACTCTTTTAGACGCGTGCCACTTCCGCGGTTCTTAATTGCTGTTCTCATTTTTTCTGCACTGAGTTGGCGCTGTGGTAATTGCACGATGAGAAATTTGTGACGTACAGGGGTTGTTTCAGGACTTCCCATTTAAATCACCACAACACTCTTTTCACAAAGTTGACACATGAAAGCGGGCGTTATCAAGCATGAAAATAATCCTTTTGGACAGCATGCCACGTCGACGATTCTTGATTCTTCTTTTCATTTTCTATAAGGCGGTGCAGATGATGCTGAGAATGTTGGGGAGAATCAACGATCTGAATCGTTCCAGTCACCTTGCTTCCACGATGTTATCGAGCATGGAAGTGGAATAAGGAAAGTGTATGGTCACAAACAAACACTTCCTCCTACCAATATACCAACTATATTTCTGCTTTAGCGGTCATTAATAATCATGGCGACGTTGGCCAATTGTACCACAGAGCTGTTACTATTAGACCAATCAGATCACCTAAACTCTTGTGTACATTAACAGTCGTAAAGATGGACAGGGGGTTACGGAGAGGGATCCACAGTAATGTTTCCCACAGTCACTCCAGCTGCCCTTTTCTTATTACCACGTTCCGCTGATTCCGCCTTCCTTCATCACACTCGTAATTCTGTATTACCGCGTTCTGCCTCAATGCGGATGCACTATTGACAGCCTGGTTTTAATTCGATGACTCTTGCGAAAAAACTCTTTGCGAAAAATTCAGTAAATGAAGCATTCTCACAATCTTTTGACTTTTGGGAGAAAAAAAAACTGGCGAAATTAAACTTGCTAAAATAACACTTTAATCTGATAGACGAATGCCTTAATGATCCAAAATAAAGAAAAAATGGTCAGCAGCGAAAATTTTTTTATTTAACTGAGGTTTATGTTAAACTTATGTTGTGGAAAATTAAACTTTGCTAATTTTCCTTACCATTTTACAACTAAAACGTTTTATTTTCTTCGAAATTTTTACTTACAATGAATTTGCATAGTACTCACAGGACATTCAAATAAGAAATAATCACAATGTAGTATTTTTAGTACAAAAGTTTGGTATAACATTGTCTTAAAGGGGTATTAAAGAATCGACGGTAAGGTAAAAAAAGGGGGCGGTATAGGAAAAAAGGGACGAAATGAGAAAAAAAGGGACGGTAAGGATGGAACGGTAAGGAAAATTAGCATCGATTTTAGGCAAATCATGTTAAGTCTAAGTGATAGCCACAATGTTCATTGATTTTTAGAAACAGTTGTTAACATTGGATTATTATTATTTCTTTTTAATTTACCTCGAAAAGTGGAGGAATAAACCTTGGGTACGGTAAGACTACCAATGAAGCCACGATCTTGAAATTGATATTTAAATACTGATTTAAATTCTGCAGTAAATTTCCTGCCAAAAAATTTTAGACATTCTTTCTCTAGCATACTTCTGCATGAGAAAAAACTTGAAAAAAATTCTGTGGCTGCATGTGAAGTGAATTTCTGTATAAGTTTAGCAAGAGGGACGCTAAGGATGAAAAACCCAGGAACAGAGTTCAAAAAATAATATCAACCGTAAAAATGTGTGCAGGTTAATTTTTTGCTACATATTTATATAAAACAATTGTCCCAGTTTCGGAAAAAAATTACATCGAATTACTTTTATTAAAACAATTTTATACAGACAGCTCCAAACTTAAAAATCAGCATCAGGGACACGGGACGGTATATGAGTTTTCCTGGTATTTGGGCACGCAACATTGTTCAAAACTTATTTATCTCGTTAATTTTTATATGCAATCATGCAATGGGATGCTCCCTAGTATATGAAATAAAAAAAACACAAAAAAGTGTATTAAAATAAAAATTATTATTCAGGGACATGAAAGTCAAAAGATTGTGAGAATGCCCCAAATACAATCATGAAACAAAATATTACTTCTTAAGCATTCTGAGAGTAAATTAATATTATTCATATAAATAATTTATTTTATGTAGTTCTTTCATATAACTGTTTTACATATACACAATAAATATAAAATGAATACTTATTTGATTAAATAATATTTTTAGACAATGGTCGATTTTGCTTCTGTACCGAGAAGCATCTAACGAATTGTTATAACTCAACTCCCATATATTACTTGTGACTTATTCTTTATTCAAAAACAGTAAATTTTAAATTATACACTTTACATAATATATAACGACAAAAAAAATTAATATTGCGGCAAAAGTATAGAAAATCTATATAGTTACAGAAAAATAATCATAAATTACAATCGAATTGCAAATCTATTGCTTGTAGTTAGTGCAAAAATGCGACTTTCCATTAAAGAAGCTAAATCTTGCATCACTTGGGGGAGGGGGATCTATTTCATATCAAGCACGTTCAACAGCAGCTTGAAGTTCATAACAGAGTAGTATTGCTGAAAATTTGCGTAAACATTACAAAAATTAATGCTACAAAGGTTTTCGATTGGTTCATATCAGGGCTACACGCGGACAAATCGAGAACCGCAATATTTTAAGAGTTAAAACAAGTTTTTGTTTTATGTGCAACATGAATAGGCGCATTATCTTGCTGAAATACATATTTTGGACCATCTAAAATTTCACCAAATGGCTGTAAATTGTTCTCGAACGTATGCATGTTGTCTTGCGCTATTCGGCGACCATTGAGGAATTCCAGAGATGCTTTTGACCATTAAAGCAAAATGAGCCTCAAAGCATTAAATAGTCACCACCTTGTTGTCGACTAAAGAAAGCCCGAGGCTCTTTACGAAAGTAGTGACAATAGTATGCCCACCCATCTATGCCATCGAAATTCCACTTTTTTTCGTCGCTGAATATCACAGTATACCATTGGGGTCCATATGACATACTTTTGCGAGGACATTGCATTCTCATCAATATTTGGTGATATTTCAAAGCTGTTTTTTTTTATTTTATATAAAATAATTTACCTCTTTCTTTAACCCTCTCCCTGCGTAGTTGTTTTATCAAAATAGTTTCAAAAATTGCGTACTTAATTCCTTCGCAACGAGCGTCTTTTAAGAATTTTTATTCTTTTGCCACTACCCTCATAGCATGCATGGTCACAGTGACGTCATTGTGACGTCACTGTAAGTCACTGTGGTCACGTCACATCTGTGACCAAAATGCCACCACTCAGTGATGTCACATTGTGACTGAGATGTGAACTTCTTAGAAAACTTTAAAAAATTACAAAAATTATTAAAAACATGTTATTTACTGTAAAAAATATTTTTCTGCCGGATTAAAAATTTTTTTAAACCGTGGTCCAAGTTGCATCTGTGCCTCTAACAAAAACTTTTTATTTTCATATAACATAAAATGTAATTAATTCATCAGCAACACAAAACGATTTCCTAATTATGAGAATTTCATATTATTAAAAAAATGTTTTAGGTAAGCAGACCTCGACTTATCTTTTATAAAGATTTTTGTAAATGATCATCTGTTATACTAGAAGTTTCTCAAAGAGTAGTCGAAACATTTCTGTCGTTTCAAACTAAAAACTTTCTATTACAGTTAAGGCTGCAGCTTTTAATGAGCACGCAGAAAGCGTCTTCAAAGTTCAGTCATATATGCATTTCTTGCTTTATAATTTGCATTCAAGTCATTTTTTTTCCTCATAGTGTTTCACTATTTTTAATTTTTTTTTTTTTTTTATTATTTTTTTATTCTACTTCTTTCAAACGTTTAAAATAGAATTGACATTTTCCGAATATAAAATTAATGTACAAAATTTAGGCAAAGCCCACGACATAATTAATTATTCATGTTTTATTTTTTTGTTTTCAAAATATATCTTTAAAAATTATTTTACAAATTTTATTCTACAGAAAATTAATATTAAGAGAATGACAGATTGACAAAGAAAAACTCATCTCTTCTCGATAATCTTGTTGTATTTTTTAAGAAGATATTTTGTATATATTACCTGTGATACAAATTTTACTTTAAAAAAAAAAGGAGGGAGTCATCATTATTACCATTAAATTAATTTGTATACATTTTGAAAAATTAAGCAATGTTTTATCTAGTAAACTCTAATTATGAATAATATTATTATTATAATTTACGTAAATGAAACTTTACAATTCAATAAAACTGATAAAAATAAAATATGAAATACAATAAAACATTTTCAAACAGGAAATTGAATTAGAGACAATTTGACAAAATTATTACGCATTTAATTTCCTTACGAAACTGTGGTATAAAAAAAAAATAAAACCAAAAAACATCTGCTTCGAACTTCGAAACTTAAAAATCGTCTGCATCTGCACTATTTCAGTTGTTACCCCTCGACCGCAGAATAACGGATAAAAGTAACAGTGAAACTTTTTAGAATAAACGCGGGACACTGGACAGTTCTGTGGACACTGTGGACACTGAAGTTCTGTGGACACTGGACAGCATAGATGTGTTGACACGGATTTAAAAACTGAAACAAGAACGTTCTCAGGATCCAAGTTAGTTCAGCTAACAAAATATAAACCCGAGAAAATTACGGTAGCTTTGACTTGTTGAAGATGATTCAAGTCATTGCTATCGTACTTATAATCGGATTTAATTGGTTCCCCAAAATCAAAGTATCACGTACAACGTCAATGAAATTAGGTATGTAAAAATATTATTTTCCCTGTTTGCTTTTTTTTTTTTTGTTTTAATTACAACAATTTTAGTTAGCTTCTCATTAACATGCTGTAGAACATAAATATTTCATTACATTTATTTTTTATTTTGCTGAAATATCTAAAATATTATTTTCCTTGTTTGCTTTTTTTTTTTATTACAATGATTTCAGTTATCTTCTAATAAACATGTTATAGAACACAAATATTTCATTACATTTATTTTTTATTTTGTTAAAATATCTAACTTCCTTTTCAACAGCTTTGATCAGATTATTAAAATTAGTGATTTAAATTGCATTTTAATCTGGTTTATTTTCTTATTTAAATATTGGGTTAAAACCACATGGTGGCATAAATATAAAAGTATATGGACAAGTATTATCATCAATCATTAACATAATTAATAGACATTTAAAGATAATTAAATTATTTAAAATTTTTGGATGTTATTAACGTTTACCATAGCAAGACCCCTATTTGTAATGAAGTTTGTAGCATGTTATTTCATTTACAGGGACAGTCAATTGTATTCCATTACATTACGGCCTGTGGGAAAAAAATCGTTTCAAATGATTTTTAATGATTTTACACGCTTTCAAACAGAATAAAATTGATATGCATTTATGAAGCGCACTAAAATGTGCATTCCATAGAATATGCGATGCAAAGAACAGTTATTGTTCATTTACAGGGCTAAAAAAGGAATTCCAATACATAATGATATAGGGGTGGATGGAATTGTTTGCGGCGTACTTTATTTATGTTAATCTATTTGATATGTAATGAAATTGATATACGTCGTTGAGGTTTACATACTATGAATTATTTCATGTATAATACGAAGTGTATATAGCATTTACAGGGACACACAAAATATTTCAGATACTATATTGTATCCGAAGTACTGTTCATTACCGATGATTGCTGGAAATACATTTTTAATTATGATATACACTTTTATGATTCACTACATTTATGCATAGTATATGGTGTATATATATATGCTATAATTCATATACAGGAATATACAAAAGTATTCGAAAGGGTTACTGGGTATTGCTTAAAGGAGGTTTTTAAATAAGTTATGCATTTTAACGTTGCACTGTATTTAATTTACTAAGAAATGTTTGTAGTATATAGATAAAATGATATACAGGGTCACGCAAAGAATTGGATACGTTGCCATCTATGAATTATAATTTCTGGAAATGTAATTTCAGCAGTTTTAAGAGTGTTTTAGCTTGGATAAAATTTTAACTAAATAGTGGCGTGTAATAAAGGTTCTAGGTAAACTACAGGGTTGTACAAAATTATTTAAGTATGTTTCCATATATTAGTATAAATTGCTGAAAGAGAATTTCAACCTGTTATGCGTTTCCTTGATAAACTAAATTTTTCCATTATATAGTATATATATATATCAATCTACAGATCAAATACAGGACTGTTTAAAAGAATTAGGAAACATATTTGGCTGTGGATGGTAGGGTGTCAACGATTTTAATCGGTTGATTTAAATCAGCGATTAAATCATGATTTTAATCAACCAATTAAAAAAAAATCATTGATTAAAATCAAAAATTTTCTAAATGTTTAAAATGTCAAAAAAAAGTATTAAAATCTAACATGAACATAATTTGAAAGTTTCTACAGGTATTTTGACTTATTAATAAACAAAAAAAGAGCTTTAAATAATTGTTTCTAAGCTTAATTCATTAGTATTGTAAAAAAATTAAAAACAGTTGAGTTTGTAAAAAGCATTGTTTTTAAGTTTTTATCCAAATTAAAACAGTTTCATTTAAAAATGATATTTAAATCTAACATAATTTGCAATGTCATAATTTCATTTAGGTAATCAATTTATGCATTATTTTATATAAAATACACATAGCAAGTATAATTACATTTCTACAAGTAAAAGAATAAATAGTAATTAATAGCAATCTCAAGTTAAAGAAGAATGAAAGAATGACATCTGCTCAGCAGCTAAATGGTAAATGAATGCATAAGAGAAAAAGAAATAATTGGTATAAAAATGCTAAGCACAGCAAGAGCTTCTTTGGTATAGGTTGAATAAATGTTTATTATTATTATTATTTTTTTTATTTTATTTTATTTTATTTTTTTTTTTTGTAACTCATATATATTAAAAAATTGAACCATTGAAAGCTAATAGAGGTAATAATGCTGTTACTTAAATATTTTGAGGATTTCAGATATTAGTGGCTAACTTATATTTATTCTATATGAATGGGTTTAACTCATTTTCATTTTTTTCTTTTCTTTCTTTTTTTTTTTTTTTGGTTAGCATACACGTACATGTGTGTAAGTATAGATTTTGGTGGTTTACAGAAATTTTCCTAAATACAAATGCAAAATGAACTGCAAATAATATTTGTTAGTTTTGTTATTTGTGCTACTAACTAATGAATTTTACTTATTTGCAGTTTTTATTAATTCTGTAATTGCTTGTACTGCTTCTTCTAGGCCATTTTGTTTAATGGTGCCACACCATGCCCCTTTTGAAATTGGCAAAATGCACCCTGCCTTAAAAAAAGAAAAAAAAAGTTGAAATTTACCTGTAGTTGTAGCCAGAGATTTCTTGTAAAAAACTTCCCCATTCAACAGTATTCTAAATTCATGTGGAAAACATCTTGCAAAAATAAAACTTTATTTCTTTAGAAAAAACAGGATATTATTAAAATATGTTATTTAATTGTATTTTTCAATTTGTTATTCATAAAATTATTTTAAAAAAAGGATACTTTACTTATAATGCTAAAAAATATTCTTTTTTTTTTTACATCATTACTAAACACATTACTAATATATTTCCTCATGGAATAGTGCCCGTTTTTTGAACTAGCATCCTGTCCCTTTTTCTTTCTAAAATGAATTATTATCATTTTAATAATTAAGGCTTAAAAATGTATAATATGTTCCTAATTAGAGAGTTGATTGTTTAATAATTAATTTGAAGTAATGTTAGCTATTTAATATAAAATGCAGTTAATAATTTTCATAAATGTTAAGTATCTCTAGCATTTATAAAGTTTTACATAATTATTACAATATTAATGTATATAACATTATTGTATAATACTACCTAATGAAACTACTAATTTGCAGTTTTTATTTCTATAATTACAAACTAACAATTATAATTTTATTAATTAAAGTGTAAAAACATAGATTATGTTAGCAATTAGTGGTGTAATTGTTTTGGAAACCTAAAACTCATGATAGCTATTCAGTATTTGAACGCTGGGAAAAAAATCATACAAATCTGATTTAAATAAAAAAAAAAACAGATTTTTTTTTATTTTTTTTTTAAATTATGATTTTTTTACACCTTAGTGGATGGTAACTGCGTAAATCAGTTTTCAAATGTTTTACGCGTTTTCATGTTTACTTAGTTATCTTATTTACGTTATTTCCCCCGATGTCGTGATAAAACATTTAGGAAGAGTTGGAAAGTGTTTTATAATCTATGCCTAACGCATGATATATCTTACTTGTTGTTTCTATTTCCCAGATCAGTCTTTTCATATAAAACATACCAAATCTAATTAGCTAATATTCACAAAGTACAATATATACGGGAATAAAAAATTTAAATAAATAGGGCTTATCATGTAGTTCTATAAGTAACAGTTGTATTAATGTCCGTTAGACTCCATGTTCGTATTTAAAAAAGCAATGACAAATCATAACACATTAAAAAGCTTATACATTCTTAATATTAAGCTTTAATTCAAGATCAAGCTAACTTAATAAAAAAAGATGTCATTTAATAAGCATTGTTTTTTAAATGGAAAATTAAAAATATTTTAGAAGAATAGGACTCCAAAATAGCGATATCTTGCTAAAAAGTACGGTAAAAAGATAAAATTTTATATTTCAAACAAAACTTTACTTTAAAATTATCGTAGTTTTTATGACAAGAATCATCACAGTATTAATACTTGGACATTTTCCCAAAGAGAAACATTCGCCTTGCATACAATATTTCAAATGAAAATCAAATTTCAAATAAATTGCTTAAAAGTGCGCAAAGGCCAACATAGTGAAAAATATCCACGCCGGGTCTCGATCCCGGGTTATCAGTATAGCGCACTGACATTCTACCGACTAAACCACATGGAACGATACCCAGCCTGGAAATTTTCTCCTTATTACATGTTGGCAAGGCTACAGACGCCGCACAAGATGGAATATTTATCGTGAGCCACCGTCATGGAGCAAACACGAAACTTAATTAAACCAGCATCGATTAAATCTATATTAATACTTGGAAATTTTTCCAGAGAGAAACATTCGCCTTGCATACAGTATTTCAAATGAAAATCAAATTTCAAATTAAAATTGCCTTTTAAGCTATTAATTTGAAATTTGATTTTCATTTGAAATATTGTATGCAAGGCGAATGGTTCTCTCTGAAAAAATTTCCAAGTATTAATATAGTTTCAATCGATGCTGGATTTAATTAAGTTTCGTGCTTGCGCCATGTCGGTGGCTGACGATAAATATTGCATCTTGTGCTGCGTTTGTAGCCTTGCCAACATGTAATAGTGAGAAATTTTACAGGCTGGGTATCGTTCCATGTGGTTTAGTCGGTAGAACGCAAGTGCGCTATACTGATGGCCCGGGTTCGAGTTCCAGCATGGAATCTTTTTCACTAGTTCGCCTTTGCGCTTTTTAAGCAATTAATTTTAAATTTGATTTTCATTTGAAATCATCACAGAGTTTATGACAAGTTCGTCACAAATGACACATATTTCCCAAATTGGTCACAGTGTGACTTCAAAACATTGTCACTTTCGTCACAGGTTCGTCACAAAGTTAATGCCAAAATAGTCACAAATGACACACTTTTCACAAATTAGTCACACCGTGACTTCACAGAGTGGTCACAATGTGACGTCACAAACGACCTCTAAAACGGCCATAACGACCTCACATTCTAGTCACTGTGGCGTCACATCCACGTCACGTGACGTCACATCGACGGTCACAAAATCACAGTGTGACTTCACAACGACGTCGCCGTGACGTCACCATGCCTTACGGGTAGTTTGTCAAAAAAAAAATTCCGTCTGATTTAGTTGGGAAATGCTCCGATTAGATAAGGCAAAATTTACAATAAAAAGTAACTAGTGAGAATGATCAAGGCGGGTTAATTAGGCGGAGAAAATGCATCCTCGGTGAAATCTCGGGTTGCGCAAATTTTGCTACTTTTACGTTGTCCAAGAAACTCTCGGGTTGCGCAAATTTTGCTACTTTTACGTTGTCCAAGAAACTCTCGGGTTGCGCAGCGAGAGGGTTAATTCGCCTATGAATCGTATCCGTTGACTCAGAAAGTCCTGACTCACATTTAATCTGATTATCACTCATAATTTTTGTAGATGGCAGTTTATGGATTTTTAGAGAGAGTGGCGCCGATGGGATATGAACCACGGATCTCATGATCAGGAGGCGAAAACGTTACCGTCGAGCAAAAGGCCAAGCCAGTTACTCTAAGCTAGTAACTCGCTTTATACTGATCAAGTGAGGTGAGATCGCTACAGATCCTTCTGTCATCTAATTTCCTGTCACACGAGGCCTTTTAAATTTGTGTTTTGCTTCATAGGAGTCACCCTTAGACAATACACGATAGACAGACTTCATCAAACGATTCAAAATAGCTGGAATTTTGTCAACACTTATCCCTGTCGATTTCAGCTTCCATATTTCAATTACTTTAATTACCGAATCTTTATAGCTCACGGCATCTTCACTAATCGATGCTATTGAGAGTTGCACTTAAATACTCGATGCATGTGACGTCATAAGTTTCAAATTTACAATTTTCCGTGAAGAGTTGCCATAAAAAAAAATGTGTCTAAACTTTTGCAATATGCAAAGGACGTGGGATGATAAGGGCTATTTTTCGCCCGTCATACATGCGAAAAAAAATTCGGTTTCCGAAATTGTTTCAATCTCTTTGTATATTTAAAGATATGTATCTTTTTTATAATATAAGATTTACGTGATTAATAAGATACTAAGTGAGATGTCATAGCGCGAATATAGAGTGTTTCAGCTTTTTCCTACATTTTTGTCGTTTTATTTTTAATCTTTGAATTATTTTTTTTTAAGAAGCGTTCCATGAACCAAATTAGTTTTGACTTGCAATGATACTACTCTTTATAAGCTTTTATATGAGCATTATTTTACTTTGGTTCAGTGTGCTCTTCTACCTATTACAGATAAATATATTTCGTGTAAATATCATAAACTTCTCAAGGCGCGTATCAGTTACACTGCTCTCAGAGCGTGTTCAAATTTGTTTTGCTGCACTTAAAAATATTTACGTAGATCAGATGTCAATGTTGTTCTAAAACTGTTGTTGTAAATATTTATTGAAGAATTTATATAATAAATAATGCCTAGAATTCAGTATGGATTCCTGTAAAACCTGGCGAAAAACAAATAGTGATTTTCGTATCTTTTCTAACACAAAAGTTATTTGATACTTAAAGTTCTAAAAACTGTGATCTACAGAGTGGTTCTAAGTTGTACTCTAAATGCAGATCATATGCATTTCGTGTGCTTAGGGCTCTAAATACTGTTATTAACCATTTGGAAAAATGGTTATTGTCCTCGTCAGGGTAGGAAATCAAAAGCATATCTGAAACTTTTTATTGGTTTAATCCGCATCTTATTCGTTTTCTGATTGGTCTATACAGTAATCTGTATTTCCCTTTTCTTTCAACACAGATGGATTACTTCTGTTGCCACTATGACAAAAAAGTAATAAAAACTACAAAAAAAATTAATAACTCAGAAACAAATTGAGATACAGCTTTCAAACAAATTGCAGATAAAAGTACATTTTTTCTGTATACGACGGTGTAAAAAGTAATATTGTGGGATGTTTAGAAGTTTAAGAATGAAATTTCATTTAAAATGGGCCGTCAGATTTCTACGATGGAAAAGCCTTTTCCTGAACAGGCAATGAAATACTTGGATAATACGTAAGTTTCAGGTGGATAATACGTAAGTTTCAGGAAATCTGACGAGCCGCAGGCGATTTTTGTCGCTTGCAATTTTTACGTGTAATAACGCTATTAATGTTTAATTCGTGGCGTACGTAATGTATGATCAACTCCGTGCGATTTTTTATGTCTAAAATTTTAGTCTTTGAAAAAATCATTTTCCAAATGGTCATTGTAATTTGTTAAATTGCTTTTTTTTTTCTTATTTCTTCTTCTGTGGTAACAATAAGAGATCGTGCGTCAACGAGTACTGCCAATGAGGCCGCAAATATGAAACCTAATATATATTTATCAATACCTCGTTGTCGCAACTCTAACACATGTTGTATAATATGTAAGCATAAGACCTGTCTGGTGACTGTATAAAAGCAGCTCAAACCCAAGCCTTTCTAGAAACAGGAATATATATTTCGTCGGGAAAACTATGCTAGTATTACGTAATTGGTATTCAGTGAGTTGGCTCTACAAGCTTTACTCCCTGTAAGTGAGAATGCATCAATCTGTGAAAAGATATTGAAAGTCTTTTAAACACTATCAGAAAGGTAGCAAAGAAGAGAGGTCTCGATTTTGTCACACCAGGATAGCTTTCTGAGCCCGATTATTATACTCTCATGGGTATATCCATGTCTGATTTTAACTTATATTTGAACTAGTAAAATTCAAAATGCGTTCCTCTAAAGAGAGGTCATCTCGACTTGCTTGGCAGTGTTACTTGTAAATATTAGAGCTGATCTCTCTAATGATGTTCTGTCCATATGATTCAGTATAAGAAAAAGATTAATAACATCTTCATTGCAATGTGCACGCAAAAGGTCATCTGAACTAAACTAACTGATACAGATCTTCAAGATTTTTCTCGCCTAACTTGGGATGAGCTGCGACAATTAACTCTTGGAATACACCAACTTAAACAGTGTCAATTTTACACTCACGAGCATTTAAATTAACCCTCTCGCTGCGTAATTGTTTTATCAAAATAGCTTCAAAAATTGCGTACTTAATTCCTTCGCGACGAGCGTCTTTCAAGAATTTTTATTCTTTTTCCACCGGTTTTTCAAAATAAAAATTTTCGTTTGATTTAATCGGGAAAATGCTCCGATTAGATAAGGCAAAATTTACAGTAAAAATTAACGGGTGGGAGTGATCAAGGCGGGTTAATTAGACAGAGAAAATGAATCTCCGATGAAATCTCGGGTTACGCAAATTTTGCTACTTTTACGTTGCCCGAGAAACTCTCGGGTTGCGCAGCAAGAGGGTTAAGAAGGTATTTACTCTTTTTGCATGCATCGAGAAAATGATCCTGTTCTGCGGGTTCTGTTACGATCACGACACACAACTGCTTAAAGCTACAATATTTGGATAAAAACAAAGCGCAGCAGCATCGCACAATGGTACTATCAATGTAAAGTACGCGGAAAAGTCATATAGTGCTGTTCGGGTGTTGCTTCCGTATTATAGTTTCTAGCTTACTGCAGCGACAACTCAATTGAAGTTAAAAAAAAAAAAAACCAAGACTTGAATATTGTGATACACTACAAGACGCCGCCGCTGGATGGTCCAGTAGTGATTTGGTTGAAGAAAGCAAGGAGGGAGACTTATATAAAACACATTGCTAAAAGTGTCTGAAACTGTATGATTATTTTCGGTTATTGATTATTTCCGATATTTCATATATTGAAGTAATAGTCGTAATACTCTCCATTCATCTTAATTTTGCATTTTGTTTTGTATTTGCTATTGATTATATGGATTAAAACTAATGACAATAGTGTTTATGTCCATCAATGTACATAATTCTTACTTAATTATATATTTTATTTTTCCCATCAATTACAGAACTTTTATTTAAAACACTAGGGGGCTCTGCCCCCTACGAGCTACGCTCGTCAACCCCCGTTCAGACACCACAGACTCTAAAAGTACGCTAATTTGATCGGCTTTAAAAAGATTTCGGAAGATTGAATTATAATTTAAAAAACAGTGGCGATCTCCCTATAAACGGATTTCTATTCATTTCTCTTAGAATGGGGAATTTTAAGGCCAAATCCGCTGCGGTACTACTTGATGAACCCGCCGACCAATTTCTCCAAATTATATAAATCGCCAAAGCACTCGCCAATTATACAAACTGACATAATTTTTATTTTAAATAACGAAAGAACAAATAAATTAGTGCAACATTAATAAAAATACAAATAAAACGTCGAAATAAAAATAACTTGATGACGTAGACACGTATAACTTGCTTAAAGTCAAGTTAATGTGACATTTACGATCAACCATTATTGGCATTTAATCTTATAGTTTGCCGAATGATAGATTTTTGGTCGACGGGATAACTAAGTAGTACCAAAAATACATATGTCAATTGCTGTTTTCGTCTTTGACGTAGACACGTGTAACAACATTTCAAAATAAGCTAATGTAAAAGGAATTAAGTAAACAGAGTCTTTGTCTCCCGGTATTTTTAACAAAGCGAAAAGAAAGTTCTTTTAAATAAGACTTTTTAAAATAATCGTTTTTAATCTGACGTAATTTTGACCAAACTATTCTTTCTCTTTTTAATATTCACGTGAAAATACTTGTATTAGAAATGAAATATTATTTGCGCTTTCCTAACAAATATAGTTGAAAAGTATCCGCTCAAAATATCAAATTAATGTCTAGCGTAATTTCTGAATTTAAACCTTTTTGCAATATTATTTTGTATTCATTTTATGTAATAACTGTAATGTGACGTAAATATGACGTAATTTATCCTATTTAAGATTTCTAACGCATGTTAATAAATTTATTATTTTACAATATCCTTTCTCTTTTAAAATTCACGTGTATACTTTTTATGACGTAATTTTTAATAAGTTCCTGATTTTTGTACATAATTATTTAATTCTAATTCCAAATGTTTTTTTCTGTTTATAATAATCACGTGTAAATAAATTTTTAATTTATTTACAAGTATAATTTTTTTTTGAAGGAAACATTATTGTTTCCACTGTTTATACAGTTGGCAACAGTTTAAATTAATATCACTTTCTAAAATCTGTAAAAAATATCTCTAGAAATGCTGAAAATTTGAATTTAAAATAGAAATAAAACCTCAAAAAATGAGTCAAATTAAAAAAAGAAAAACAGTCTGCACACCGGGAACTTCAAACGTATAAAATGATCTAAAAATGGTTAAATTCCTATGAATAGTTTTTGCTCCTATAAAACTTTCTTAGTGGAACGATTTTGTCCAACTTTAGCATTAAATATCTCTTAAAATAATTCTTCGATTTGAAAACTGTCTGCATCAGCGTGTTTATCAAATATTTCTGTATAATACTGCCGATTTTCATATTTTTGTATGCATTATTTTTCTTAATATTAACGAAGAAAGACCTCCTGTCACAAAAAATTCAAAATCGGCGGCGGCGGCGGCGGCGGTAGTTACTTTTTTTTAGAATAGAGAGATATTTTTTAGGTAGATTTCGTAAGAAATACTACCTATTGCAGTCGTTACCATGGTGCGACTTTTGAAAATCTCCTTCATAACTTTTCATTACATGACCCCAGGAACCCAAAACTCTTAGCCTGTATCAATACAGGTCTGATATACACTTATACTGCTATCAGCAGAGGAACTGTAAAGGTGCTGTGGAAGATACCTGTTACAAAACTGTATGTTGAATTCATAGAAAAGTCAGATATTGCTGACGACAGTTCTTTATTTGAATTCTATTTCATTCAATTACTTTATAAAAATACAGATTTAAGTTGAAAAATATTCAGAGCCAACTTTGTTTAAAATAGCTAAGTGAATCATTAAAAATAACTTTGGTTAAAACCGGATTAACTTCAATGCACCTAGAGCTTTTCAAAACAGCTTAAATTTAAATCATAGCTAAAACCGTTTTTTTTTAAAAACATCGTAAAACTCAAACTAAATATCTTACTGTAACTTAAACTCAAACATATTAAAATCATAATGATAACTTTAAAGAAATGAACAGAAAAGAGAGAGCGCGGCAATTGATTAGGGAAACGCAATTTATACCTTTGAACTGGACGATTCCATTTTACAAAAAGGGTAGATCCGAGAATAGTCAACTACGGAACGGCTAACGCCATCTAGGAAACACTTTAAATTTAATGTCAGTTCTTTTAAATTAATTTACGTTATAGGAAACAATTAACATTATATTCCAGGTGATGAAGGTATTGCTTTTAAAATAAAGAAGTTCTATAAGCATTAAAATGTAAAAAGGAAAGCTATTAAATCAATATAATTTTACGTAAAGTTTTAAACCCATATTAGCCATAAGTGACAAGTAAAAACGGTTGAATAGATAACAAAGCCCCCCACTTGTCACTCATGGGAAAGAAAAATTTAAACAGTTAACAAATCCCTAGAATTTCCAAAATTCGCTCTGAATTTACAAAGGTCAAACAAAAATTCAATCTGAACTTTTACCATTACATCTTCAATCTTCTCATAAAATCCAACATTTTCATCCAAATATAACTTGTCGCCTTTTAAACAGTAACATACAATTACTAAACATTATAAACATTGACAAGATTTATAACACTATATAACAAGAAACAAATTACCCTCATGCATCTAAAATGCAATATTTCCAACCACAGTATCTAAAATTTAACTCTGGTTTAAACTTCAACAGTCCATCAGCTTCAATTAATATTCCTAATACATTACTAGATAAATTCAAATCTTTCTGAAAAGCAAATCGTTTTAATACAACATCTAACGTGACCTCATTTTAAAACAGTTTCAATATAGTTTCAATACATTTTCAATCAATATATTTCAATATAAATTTCTGAAAAATTATACATATTCAAAACTTTAATAATCGCATTCATCCATCATCTTTCATCCTTCATCATACATGGGCCCATGATTCCATTCTCTTTCATAACACATAATATACTCTATAAATGTTTAACTCATAATTTCATATTTCCACTGTATATAATAAATGCAGATTTTTACATGTCAATAATTCAAATTACGCATTCAGATTTCTATTTCAATAACTGAAACAAGATTAAACTTTCATTTCAAATTTAGCTCAAAAAATCTTAAACTAATAAAGTTCATGGTTAATCTCAATAAACTTACAACAATGTTAACGTAATGAAGTCTACTTCATGTATAATTAAACTCTTATATTTAAGTTTCACCAAGTGAACCGGGATACTAAAGTGGCATTTCCAATATTAAAATGAAGGACTTACTGAATTAAACTTTAACATGCCCGCAAATGGGGCCTTCCTGCAACAGTTACACCTTCGTCCGACACTATCCCCTGTAGACTCTCTGGCCGGATTACATTTTCACCTTTCACGAGACGTTACGAAAGGCCGCTCGAGTCCCGGAGAATGGAAGGGCAAAGGGCACTTATTGCATTCCGGCGGGATTTTAAATTGGTTCACAAGGCTAAACTAAATTCAATTTTTACATATAAAATTTATCTTATACATAACCTTATATAGTCAAAACTTTAAAATATATCTTTTATACAGAAGCTGGACTATCTAGTACAATAAATATTATATAAATACACTTTAATGCAATGAGGGGTATTTAACAAAATTTAACAACAAATTTAACAGTTCAAGAAAACATTTAATTTAAACCCTGATAATTCAAATTTACTAAGGGGGTTGGTGAAGATGTCCGCATAATTTTCTTTACTTTTAACATACTTTACTTCAAAAATATTTTTATATACCAAATCTCTAATAAAAAATAACTTTACATCTATGTGCTTCGTTCTGTGGTTTTCAATGAGGGATTTGACAAAACTAATGGTGGCCTGATTATCAACCAATAATAAAGATTTTTCCTTTCTATCACAAATTATCCTTCGACCAATGCATTCGTCCATTATTCTATCGAACCATAAGAGCTCTCTTGCAGCTTCTGTCATCGCAATAAATTCCGATTCCATGGTCGATAAACTTATACATTTTTCCTTAAAGGACCTCCACATTATTGGTGATTTATCTAAAAGTAATAACTGACCTCCCATTGAAGTTCTGTCATCCCTGTTTGGGGCAAAATCGGCGTCTGAATATGCAATTACATGTACATTTTTACAATTCAAATTCAATTTTAAAGATTTAGTAAAACAAACATATCCCAAAAGCTTTAATAATCCATGCCAATGTACTAATCCAGGGTTATTTTGAAATTGGCTAAATATATTTACTGCATAAGCAATATCGGGCCTGGTTCTATTAGATAAGAACGACAAACATCCTAAAACACTTCTGTATGGAATTTTAGACATTTCAAATATTTCGTTATCGGATTGAGGGGATTGGGTTTTTGAATAAACTACACCTTTGCTTATTGGGAGTGGAGTGATAGGGAACTTAAACTTTTTAAATTTTTGACAAATCTCATCAATATATGGAATTTGATGTATTGCTAGATAGTCATTACCCTCCTCGAATTCTACACCAAATAGCTTTCTGGTTTTACCTAGTATCTTAAGATCAAAATAACCAGTCAAAAGTTTAACAACCTTTTCCACCACTCTTTCATTTTTACCGAAAATTACTATGTCGTCTACATAAAGAAGCAGGATAATGTTATCATCAAAACTATACACGCAATTGCACCATTCAAACTTAACAAACCCTATATCATGCAAAATTTTATTTATTTCAAAATACCACATTCTACCAGACTGATGTAAACCATATAAAGCTTTTTCTAATTTACATACTAAATTTTCGTTTTCCACAAATCCTGGAGGTTGGGACATATATATTGTTTCGGCCAAAGGTGCATATAAATAAGCACATTTTACGTCGCATTGTAGGTGTGTCCATTTTTTACAGGAGACTAAAAGGGAAAAGAAAAATCTAATAATGGCAAAGTTAACAACCGGTGAAAAAGTTTCATCATAGGTTTCCCCCTTTATTTGTTTGAAACCTTGTGCCACTAGGCGGGCCTTATACCTTACAATTTTGCCCTTGTCATCTTTTTTTAATGTGAAAACCCACCTACAACCTAAGGGTTTAGCATCGCTTGGTAACTTAACTAGTTTCCAAACTCCCCTTTCTCTCATAGTTTTCAATTCTTCTCTCATGGCCTGTTCCCAAAACTTCCTTTGTGGGGATTTTAAAACTTGTTTATAGGTAGTTGGTATTTTGATGTCATCTAGTCATATATCCTTATTAATATCAGAAGTCTCCGTATTTGAACAAGAACTATCCTCTTGACCTGAAACCACTCCTTTAAATTTATTTGATAATTTAAAACAGAAAATATGAGGTTCAAATTTAAGATGATGCTTTTTACAATACTTTTCTACATCGTTTAAGGATCTCAACCTTTCAGTTTTTCCCTGTTCGTAATAGTAAATGTAGTTACGATTACCATAAGCACTCGGGCAACTTTTCTTAACCAAACAGTATCAGAGAGTGGAACCCCCCTCAAAACATCTTTACTTGATTTTATTTCCTCTGTGGAATTCTCCTCCTCTGAAGAGGATAAATCTGGAGGTTTATACGAAGGGAAATAATTTATATTTGCGGTATCATTATTTTCAACCTCACCTTCAAACTCTTCATCAGATTCCTTATCAAAAATAGGAGATCCTACCTCTTTTGAACCCATCACGACTCCACTGCGCCGGACACTATCTGGGAGTTCCTCCTTGAAAGAAACATTAATGGTTTCAATAATTTTGTTTTCTTCAGGTAGCCAAACCCGGTAACCTTTAGTACTAAAGGCGTAACCAACCATTACCCCCTTTTTTGCTTTTGCATCAAGTTTCGACCTAAGTTGCTTGGGAACACCTATATATACTATAGCTCCAAAGGGTTTTAAGTGTCTAACGGATGGTTTAGAGCCACTATAAAGTTCGAAAGGAGTCTTTGACTGAGATTTGTGACAAATGCGATTCCAAGTATACGTAAAATACAACGCTGCCTCCAGCCAGAAACTTCGTTTTAAACCACTTTCACTTAAAATTGATCTGATGCCGTTAGTAATCGTTTGATTGTATCTCTCAATAGTCCCATTCTGTTCAGGGGTGTACACGTCCGTAAATTCATGTTTAATGCCTCTCCCTTCACAGAAAATCTTAAAATTATCATTTTTAAACTCCCCGCCATTATCTGATCGAACGTACTTTACTTTACGTTCGAGAAATCTCTCCGCCCGGATTACATGATTGCGAACAATTCCAAACACTTCGGATTTTTCCTTTATGGGAAAAACTGTAGCCTTACGCGAAAAATCGTCAATAATTGAGAGAAAATATCTCTCTCCGTTTCTTCCTTTCTCTCTTACAGGCCCCCAGACATCCATAAACAACAACTCGAGGGGACGTTTAGATCTAATCCTATTAATTGATTTAAATGACGTACGTCTATGTTTACTAAGTTTACATACTTCGCAAAAAAATTTTCCTGATTTAACCCGGGGAAGACCTCTAACACTTTCATTTTTGGCCGTATTTTCTATCAAATCTGGACTTACATGCGCGAATGTGCGATGCCAAATTCTGAAATCATCTTTAGATAGATGGGACGTTTCAAATTTAACCTTTTTAGGAACTAAACTTGGAATTTTAGGATACAAATGATAAGTACCATCCCTAAGAAAAGCAGTAAATAAATATTGACCATCCTTGGACACCTCCACCTTACCACCTTCACCAGTAAATTTTACACCTTTTACATCCAATTTTGGACCTGAAATAAGATTTTTCCTTAGTTTAGGGGAATACATTACATCAGAAAAGAAAAACAGCCTTTGGCCAAACTTTAACTTTACATTTCCCTTTCCTTCTATCGGAAAAGTAACACCATTTACAGCAACAAACATTTTTCCATCTTTTAAAGGCTTAAATTTATAAAACAAACTCTTATCACGGCAAAAATGGTGTGAAGCTGCGGTATCAAATAACCAGCTATTTTCGCTTTCACTACCACTCAAATTTGCCTGAATATAAAACAAGAAAGGATTGTTTTTACCTTTTTGTTTAACGCTGTTAGAGTTTGATGATGATTCCTTCGCTTTGCCTCTGCGATTCCTGTTTCTCTTAACTGGAGACTGGGCACGTTCGGAACTGGATTCGGAGGCATCAGACACACTAGAAACAGATGGAACACGACGATTGTAACTTCTAGAGTCTCTTCGGCGTTGTCGACAATCCCTCTGTAGATGGTTTGGGCTCCCACATCGAAAGCATCGAAGTCTACTTTTCTGTATATGTTGAGTCTCAACGAAAAGTTCTTTATGTTTGTCTAAATCTCGCAGGGCTAATCTTGATTCTTCGGCGATTAATTCCATTAGAATATCATTGAAAATAAACTTTTCCTCCTTCCAACGTAATATAACTTGCACTATGCTGTCGAAATGGCTTGGAAGATGACGCAGGAGTTGAAATGATTTATACACCTCTTCAACAGGATGACCAAGGTCGTTCAGTTGATCGGCAATTCTATTTAACCTGGCAGCAAATAAATCTATCTTTTCATCTGGCTTTACTTTACAGGACATGAACTCGGAAAACAGGAACATATGTCGTGATCTATTATCAGGCTCGAAATGTTTCTTTAATACATCCCATACATCTTTGGGATTATCTTTGTTCCCTATGATTTTTCTAAAGTCCTTTCCCATATTTAAATAGATTGTGGATAAAGCAATCCTTTTCCTAGTATGAAAATCTTTCACATCCTTTGCTGTAATTCCCTTATCGGCATCAATTTCAGGTTCCTTCTCAATTCCAGCGACAATATCCCATGCGTTCTTCTCCAACAGAAGGTATTTTATATCCATTTGCCAAGTTGAGTAGTTTAAAGCTCCAAGCTTATCGATCTGTACTTGCATACTCGCCATCTTCAAAAAAAAATATCAGCCCCCCTTCTTAACAAACACAAATGTCTTTGAAATGGGGCTAAAATTTATGACTCTTCTTATTTAAATTTAACACGCTTCTATTATCCAGGTATGGCATTGGTTGCCCATAACCTCTTCTCTTAGCCTGTATCAGTACAGGTCTGATATACACTTATACTGCTATCAGCAGAGGAACTGTAAATGTGCTGTGGAAGATACCTGTTACAAAACTGTATGTTGAATTCATAGAAAAGTCAGATATTGCTGACGACAGTTCTTTATTTGAATTCTATTTCATTCAATTACTTTATAAAAATACAGATTTAAGTTGAAAAATATTCAGAGCCAACTTTGTTTAAAATAGCTAAGTGAATCATTAAAAATAACTTTGGTTAAAACCGGATTAACTTCAATACACCTAGAGCTTTTCAAAACAGCTTAAATTTAAATCATAGCTAAAACCGTTTTTTTTAAAAACATCGTAAAACTCAAACTAAATATCTTACTGTAACTTAAACTCAAACATATTAAAATCATAATGATAACTTTAAAGAAATGAACAGAAAAGAGAGAGCGCGGCAATTGATTAGGGAAACGCAATTTATACCTTTGAACTGGACGATTCCATTTTACAAAAAGGGTAGATCCGAGAATAGTCAACTACGGAACGGCTAACGCCATCTATGAAACACTTTAAATTTAATGTCAGTTCTTTTAAATTAATTTACGTTATTGGAAACAATTAACATTATATTCCAGGTGATGAAGGTATTGCTTTTAAAATAAAGAAGTTCTATAAGCATTAAAATGTAAAAAAGGAAAGCTATTAAATCAATATAAGTTTACGTAAAGTTTTAAACCCATATTAGCCATAAGTGACAAGTAAAAACGGTTGAATAGATAACAAAAACCACCCCCACCTAAAAAGTTTATATATATATATATGTATGTATGTATGTATATATGTACTAAATTTTGTCCGCACGATAAAGTCGCAATTATGCACGGAACGTCTTCAAACTCGCCAACAACTTTAAGATAGCTAATTTCTCGGCGGGGATTGAAAATGAGCAAAATCGGTCCAAGGGAATGGGAATGGGGAAGGTTTAAAATTTTGAATACCGTCTTAACATGATTCTGATAAAACCAGCTTTTACACAACAATGGCAGGAGAAAATAAATATTTTTCGTTATAGCTGTTGCCAACAATTAAAAAAAAAAGCAATAAAATTCTCACCACAAGAATTGCTTTTCTAATGCAGTGTTTTCACGTGAAAAATTAAATTAGATAAACAGTTTGACGAATTGAAAACAAATTGAATATTACGTCATAAGTTTTCTAGAGCAAGATTTCTGCTTGAAAATTCAAAATGAAATAAATAGTTTGACGAATTGAAAACAAATTGAATATTACGTCATAAGTTTTCTAGAGCAAGATTTCTGCATGAAAATTCAAAATGAAAAAAATAGTTTGACGAATTAAAAAAAAAAAAAAATAAATATTGCGTCATATTGAAAATATAATGGACCACAGCAGGTGAATATGTAACGTCATTGAGTTTGAAGAAACGTATTAAAACATGATAAAAACCCGAGTATTGAAATATTAACATATTTTAACACTTTGAGGTTCTCTGAATTTGATTTAGCCATTTTTAAACCTATTCCATATACATGCGTGTGTATTAGAATTTTCACAAAATGTTTAGCTCCCTAGAACTCATTCTTAGCGAAGTAACTGGGTTTATCTTTAATCTTGATTTAAGTTTTGTTGGTGAATTTAGTACTTAACTTCGAAATCTACCTCCGCCTGTAGGCCCGAGCCGGCAGGGATTTTTTTATTTGTTATGAAGTACACTAATAAAAAAAATGCATGTCACATCAAGGGATGATGGGCGAAAAATGGCCCTTATCAACTTACCGCCTTTCACTTTTTCGGTTAAATAAAAATATTATCCTACATTAAAACCATTATTTCCATACTAAAAAATTTAAAATACTTTTAAAAGTAAGTATAGCGATTTTATAACTCAAGAGTTCGTACTCTTTATTTAAAGGTTAAATATCATCCCTGTCTAAACTTTTGCTGAGGACTGTAGTAGAACGTTGCACAAACATCTACATATTAATTAAGAAATTTTAAACTTGTGCTAAAAACATGTCAGAAAATAAAAAGCAAAAATACGAATATAAACACAGAACATTTTTGCATTCTTAAATGGAAATGCTTAGAATTGAGCAAAAATATTTTCACTACAGAGTAAATTAAGCTGTGTGAGTAGGAAAGACAGAAACTTTTTAATTATGAATTTTAAAAGCTCTTTACATCGCAAGTGCTTAAAAAAAAGAGAGAATTTTGTTTTACGTTATTACACTGCTTTTTCCCCTTAAAAAATTAACATTTTCTATTATATGCGTAGGCATTCAATTAGGTAGGGGAGACCGGGGCAAGTTTTCCAACTTTTAATAATTTTTTTTTTTTTTGTATTTTTTTTTAATCTATTTTGATATCTACAGGATATCATTGTATTCCCTAGACCTTCCTGTACAAACTGGCACAACTTTTATTCAAAAGACTAAATATATTTTTTCACAAAAAATGGTTAAGTCTAATGATGTTACGTTGGAAAATGTGCCCCGTATGCGGGGCAAGTTTTCCATCCTACTAAAATTGGTCAGGGGCAAGTTTTCCAACTATACATTAAATGGTAAAACACAGATAATAAATCTTGCTTGTTAATTAATAGGTATTTTTTATTATGTACTAAATGCGCAATAACATAACATTAACATAAAAAACAGTTTTAATCCATAATAAGTACAGAACTTGTGTGAAAATATAAATTATTTAAAACAACGTTTAAACACACAATAAAACAACATATTTGACCATACGTATACGTTTCGTGAGTACTAGGACTCACATCCTCAGTGTAAAAACTTTAAAAGCTCTAAAAACAATATCCCCCCAACTGCATGTACGGTGAAAAAAACCCAAATGTCAAAACATAATACCGAAAGACCATCAAGTTCTAACAGCCAATGAAATTAATGCGGAAGTGAAGAGTCGTGACACAACAAATCCATCCAGAAAGTTGAGATGTATGGTGTACTAGATAAATCATTAACCAAGGAGTCTTTAAATTTATGGATATGAATAGCCTCATAAAAGTCTAAATCCAGAGGAGTAATACATTTCTTGATAATGGTAGCTGAGTCGAAATTAAAATTATGTCCCTCCCCCCAGCAATGAGAGGCGATAGAGGATTTCTGTAATTCTTTTCTCTTTACATAGTTTCTGTGTTCATTGATTCTGTAACGGAGTTTTCGCTTAGTTTGTCCAATGTAGGACAAACCACATTGGCATTGAATGTTGTAAATGCCCCAATAATTATGTGGAGGAATTTGGTCCTTAAGTTGCGAAAAAGATAATTTATTAACCGGTTTAAAAACCACATTAAAATCATAATGTCTTAAGATATTAGCCATCTTAAAGCTAATACCTTTGACACTTGCGTCTACCGTAAACCTTTTGCTGTCACACTCCCCCCCCCATTTCAATTCATGTCACCCCCCTTCCCAAAAAGCTTCGGCTTTTCATTTTTTTGATTAATAGAGCTCGCTTAATTTGTTCAGATAATAATTCACTTATTACAGAATTAAATTACATTAGATCTGTGGCTATTGATCGAGGTTTTAGTTTGTCTTATATCAATAATTTAATTTCTCATAGTCTTAATAAATATGTTAATAATCTTGATTCTCCTGTTACTACGGTTTCCATTTCCAATCTTATCATTTTACCATTTTATAATAGCATTAGCTTTAAGATGGCTAATATCTTAAGACATTATGATTTTAATGTGGTTTTTAAACCGGTTAATAAATTATCTTTTTCGCAACTTAAGGACCAAATTCCTCCACATAATTATTGGGGCATTTACAACATTCAATGCCAATGTGGTTTGTCCTACATTGGACAAACTAAGCAAAAACTCCGTTACAGAATCAATGAACACAGAAACTATGTAAAGAGAAAAGAATTACAGAAATCCTCTATCGCCTCTCATTGCTGGGGGGAGGGACATAATTTTAATTTCGACTCATCTACCATTATCAAGAAATGTATTACTCCTCTGGATTTAGACTTTTATGAGGCTATTCATATCCATAAATTTAAAGACTCCTTGGTTAATGATTTATCTAGTACACCATACATCTCAACTTTCTGGATGGATTTGTTGTGTCACGACTCTTCACTTCCGCATTAATTTCATTGGCTGTTAGAACTTGATGGTCTTTCGGTATTATGTTTTGACATTTGAGTTTTTTTCACCGTACATGCAGTTGGGGGGATATTGTTTTTAGAGCTTTTAAAGTTTTTACACTGAGGATGTGAGTCCTAGTACTCACGAAACGTATACGTATGGTCAAATATGTTGTTTTATTGTGTGTTTAAACGTTGTTTTAAATAATTTAGTTTTAATCCATTTCACACTTCAAGACGAAGGTCCAAAGAGCACCCTGGCCGGGATTGGATTTTGTTTTTTCTCGCCCCTTTTATCTGCTTCCATTTGCAATTTCCCTTTTTTTAGATGAATCTTTTTTTTTTCCATTTTCAGTTGATTTATAACAGGAGAACTACTCGGCACAATACTTCCTATTTTCCTTTCCACGCCGTGTTTGCCTCCTTATTGCAGCCTTCGCAAAAGTCCTAACTTCTTCTGGTGTAGGCGAAGTTTGTTTGGATGTAGAAGGAATATGCCTTTTTCATAAGCAATAGGGAAAGTTTGAGTAGAACTTAAGGAACAGCTTCTTTGGAAGTGCTAGCCTGCGTTGGTGTAGAAGGATTTGATGCTTTCGGAGTTTGGTTTTTTTGGAGGGGGTGGGGGGGGAGGACAATTGATTATTGGGGAAAGTTTGAAATCTTTTCAGGATTGTTGGTGCTTTCAAGATTTGGTGCGGCAGGAGCTGGCCTGTCAGAAAAGTAGGATGGCATAAAAGCAGTCTGTAAATATTTCAGGATTCAATGGGAAAATTATTGAACGTTTAAAACCCGCCATAATATTGATTGTGGATTAACGTCAGTGGCGCAGCTCTAAGCACGGATAATTTGATTTTTGTGGGATCCATACACATACACACTGCGATCTCAGTGTTATAGCTTATGACTATAGAGGCATAATTAACATAAAATGGATTCATTAAATGAACCCATTTTAGAAAAAATTGACATTTTATTATATTTTTTAATTTACCTTGTTTTTTTATATTAACAGTTTTACTGAAATGACTAAATGATCAAACGGGTTCGTAGTATGTATGGTTATTTGGCCGATTTTACTTCACAATAAATACATATTTGATACAATAAGACTAGCGGATTTAGGAGGGGGACGTTTTCCAAAGCACTACCCCCTACATACTAAATGCCTCTCGCATTCACTGTTTTCCCCATATAAGAACTGGAAGTCAGTTTAGCCCCAAAATGCTCTGCCATCTATCGGTGACAATTGACATGATTTTTAAAAACCTGTAGATAAATAACGTAAACAAAAGTTGTTTTGAGAATATTTAAATAGAAAATTTTAAAATAAATTAGCTTAAAAAGCAAAATTTGTTAAAAAATTTTTGTTATTTGTTCCTAGAATTTCACTTTTTTTTTTTCTCTTTTCGTATTTATTTTAATTGTTGTATTAAATGATATTTTTTCTATAAAATATTTGAAAAGAGAAATTATTTCATAATTTCTCTTCAATTTCAAATGATGAATGATAAAATAACGCACATACTTTATTTTATTATATGCATTTTAAATTATATGTTCTTTTTTAAAATTAATTATAATATATAAATTAATAGCACTTACATTTACTTGTAAATAGATTTCCATCAAAAATAAAATAAACAAGGTTTATGAAGTGAAAATATTTATTAACATTATAAAATGGTACATGAATTTTAATCAATGGATCAAAAACTATGAGCAAGTTTAAAAAGGTTATTGCAAAACATAAAAGTATTTGATTAAATTAAATTTTACTAAATAATAAGACATGTATTTCTTTCAGGCAAAATATTAATAATAAACAAGGTTAATGTGAGGTGAATGTGTCAGTGAAGGACAATCTTAAGGAATTGCTTTAAAAATAATTTTTAATTAATAATTATAATTATTATATTCCTGTTTTTTTACATTATATTAATCTATCAACAATGTTTAACTAACTTCATAGTTGTACTTCCCATTGTGAATTAAAATTTAATTCTAATAATAACATAATTACTTGACACTCCAGTACTAGTACCATACAGTTACCTCAATAAATAGATTGCAATATTTTTCTGAACTTCCCTATTTAATATTTTCTATCTAAAATAATTAAATCATTGATATTGTGATAATAATACTATAAATATTAATTACCTTTATCATGATAATGAAACTAGCAAGTCTTTTTTTTAAGTGTTTAAAAAACATTTAACTCACAGTTTCATTTCTTTTATATTTGAATTATTAATTATTATAAGTAATCATCAAGTACTTTCAGGAAATTTAAATAGTTGGAAGTATGATTCTGTTCAATGATGCTCCAAGGCACTTTTTTTTTCATTTTTTGACTACCCCCCCTGCCCCCCCCCACACACACCAGGGCCGAAACTAGCCTTTTTTGCCCCCGGGGCAAACATGGATTTTGGCACCACCCCCCTCCCTCTTCCAAAATTTTATAATAGATGACTTATTTCAAAATTTAAAATATGTAATACTGAACTACGTAATCTACAGTGGCGGATCCAAGGGGGAGGTCCCTCTGAACACCAGCAAAAATATTCTAAAGATCATTTTTAAAATGAAATATACGGTAGAGTCCCGATTATCAGAGTCCTGCCTAACCGAGTTTCCGCTTTCACCGAGTTATTTTATTCTGATGGACTGATGGCTTCCATTATTATAAAACAGCCATTATAAATGAAGTGTTAGGTGAAGATGAAAGAGCAGTCGTAAAAAGTTAGAACTCTGATTTTCTGGTCAGAATGGGAAAAATATGGGCAAAATTTTTTTTGAAAAAAAAATATTATGGCCATTTTTTTTTTCGAGAACTCTGATTTTCTGGTCAGAATGGGAAAAAAATGGGCAGAATTTTTTTTGCCATCAAGTACAGATCAAGTACTTTCAAGAAATTTAATAAGTTGGAAATACGATTCTGTGCACTGATGTTCCAAGACACTTTTTTCATCTTTTTTACTATCCCCCCCCCCCCTCCCGATACACACACACGTTGCCTCAATAAATTGATAATAGTATTTTTTTTTTAATTCCCTATTTTATATTTTCTATGTAAAAAACTTAATTTATTGATATTGTGATATTAATACCATATATATTAATTACATTTATTATGATAATGAAACTAGCAAGTCTTCCGGTCAAGGCCTCAAAACGTCAATTCTGCAGTTTTTTTTGTTTTGTTTTTTAACATTTAATTTAGTTTCATTTCTTTTATATTTGTATTATTAATTATTACAAGTAATAATCAAGTACTTTCAGGAATGAAATTATTGATATATTTCAATTACATAATATTTATATTGCTTCAAAACACAATGCTATGAATACATATTTATTTTGATCACATTACTAATTCGTATTCGATTTCATCGTGTATCATTTATTATTATTATCATTATAATTTTGCTGGAAGAAATTTAAATAATTTTGAATGTTATTGTATTTTCATTTTCATACAGAAAAGGCTTAGCATAATTATTTGATAAAAAAAAAATACTTTGATCTATCATTTTTATTATTAATAATAACATTATTATTTCAGATTCTTTCAGATTAAGGTACTCTTTTCCTTTTAAGACATTGTAAATTAATAAAAATACATCTTATTAATAGCAACTGTACATTAATTTAATTTATTATTATACAACGGAATGTTATTAGAAACATGCAAATAATACTAGTAAAAATATCTATTTGTATTTTTAAAAATACGATGAAAAAAAGTTAAAAAGACTCGTTGACTGTCTTCTACAGGAATGGTGAAAAGAAATATTTTCCTTTATTTTGCTGGATGAACAGCAGTAAGGCACACAGCAATATGGCAATTTATAGAGAATATATTAACTTCATTAAAAGTAAACATTCTGTTTAAAAAAATCACAAATTACTGCAAAAAATAAAAAAAATAATAGCTTTCAAAGGCAGGTCTATGAGGCGATCTATGTAAATACAGCAATAACATACCCCAAACAGTAGCGCCATCTATCAACCTTGCTGACTTCCATTTTTGAGTCAAATGCGAGAGGCATGTAGTATGTAGGGGGTAGTGTCCAAAGAGAAACATGTTGGAAAACATGCCCCATATGTTGTTGGAAAACCTGCCCCGTCGCGATATTTGAACTTTTACACTACCTGGGCGAATAGTGGTGTAAGTTATTTGCGAAACAAACGCATAGTTACCTGAAGAAAGAACCCTTTTTTTAGCGTACGCAATGTCAAAATAGTAAGTTTAACGCTAGTACGCTTATTTTACGTTTTAATAAATAACTGAAATTTTATTCGCCGTTGAAAAAAAAAAAAACAGCTCTCCTGACGAAGTGACAGCTTTTGTAGATGGTGTGTAAGATGTTGCCACGTCAGCCAGTTCACTCGCTAGCGTCACCTAGCAGCTCATTTAAAAACTAAAGCGAGTTGGAAAACTTGCCCCTATGGAAAATGTGCCCCGGTCTACCCTATACAGGGTGTTGTTGAATACGACCGCAAATTCAGAGGAGTGATGATAGGTAGGATGAAAAATTGCCATATAACACGGGGTCGCAAACCACTTGTTTAATCACAAATACAGGGTGTTTCATCCTAACTGAACTTGTGTTGGCGGTAATAATTTCGAGAAAAATAAAAACATTGCAATGAAAATTCAACGATATGTACTTTGTTCTGTGTGAAATGTTATAAAATCACGAAAAGTTCTGAAAAAAAAAAACAGGTTTGATCAAGTAATCTATGACGATCTGGTAATCACAGTCCAAAACTGTAATTTAATATTTTTAACAGAGAGCTGTGCTTCTATGTCTGTTGCGCACTGAAAGGAAAAATATACCGCCTTCATCTACACTTACCTCCAAAAGTTAAGGTACAAGGACTGGATGCTTTCAATAGCACACGTTTTGTAGAATATCTACCAACATTATTGGCAAATTGTTCTTGAACTTCTAGGATGTAAAATACATATTTGACTTTATATTTCTCGGTGAAGATTTATCAGGGGATACAATTAGGGGGCTAATAATAAATTTAATAATAAAATAATATTTGCGGTAATCTATGTAACAGAAAAAGCTGGAAATGGTTTGTCACTGTAGTAAATGACTATTTGGGTCCTGTTCAACGTTTGTATGCATTTGTTGCATAGCACTCATATTCGTGACAATGTTAACGTTTCTGTGGCAAATTCAAAAGTTTTTTATTTATACCATAGAGAGTTTTCAACCAAATTTAACACAACTTTCCAAAAACCCGACAAAGAGCAGTAGCAACTGTATACTGCAATTAAAACATAAATATATTGAATATTTTATTAGATATGGGCATTTGTATGAAATAATTTTTAACTGCTCATGCGTGGAGCATCCTAAAATTTTTATCATATAATTTGGTAGTCAGCTATTTAGGGAAACTTATATAAAAAGTTCGCGAAAATTCTGAGAGATAGGGTCGATATAATGAGTTGCTTCCTAAAAATAGCTTTATTAAAAGGGTTGGTTGATGGTTGATTTTTGACGGCCGATTATTTACACTAGGGATATAGGCCCAAAGGGGGAGTGCCCTTCGTGGGTGTATTTCTAAGGGAACCTAATCCGTATTTACGCATGGAAATCCATGGCTCGAAGAAAACCACGAAAACTCCGAACGATTAGGCCGACGGGCGCGATTGGGATCGAACCCAGCACATCCCGTCTACCAGCTTCGAGAGCAGAACTTCTCAGCCACTGGTGGGGTCCTTTATTAAAAGGGATTTTCCACAACTTTTCAATCAGCTCACTATATCTTTCTAAGTTTTCACAACATTTGACTTTACTTGTTATAGAAGTTGCCCAAAATACTGACTACCAAATTATGAAATAAAAATTTTGAAATTTTCCGCGCATGCGCAGTTAAAAATAACCTCATAAAAATGCCCATATCTCATCAAATATTCAATATATTCATGTTTTAATTGCAGTATACTGTTGCTAATATTCTTTGGCAAGTTTTCGGAAAGGTGTGTTAAATTTGGTTGAAAACTCTGTATGCTATAAACAAAACACTTTTGAATGTTTCACAAAAACGTTAACATCTTCACGAATATGAGTGATATGCTTACACACGATAATTGGTGCAAGTTTCAGTATATATTAATGGCAACCATTTTCAGCGACCTATTCAATATATCTACGCCCATATCGAAGTATCCGCAGGTAAGCGGCCTGGACTACTTAACTGCTGCTAACAAAATCCAAACCCTGAAATCCAATCTGCTACACAAAAGAAATAATTTTGATGTTGTCTGAAAATGCTTCTGAATTCCGAACATCATTAAAATCAACTAATAGAAAAGGAGTACACTATTGAATTGAGCTTCCTATCAGAAAAGTGAGTATCTATAGTGAAACGTCGATGTGGATAATATTCTTACGATGAGACAAGAAATATTATCGGGTTACCATCAGAAGTATTTATGGTAAACCTTTATGATGCCATCTTAGACACAACTATTCAGCAGTTGAATACTGGAAATGACATGCTCATAAAAGACATTGCCTGGTTCGATACTCGCCGCTTCAGTGAGGTTAAATTGTTAAATGAACTTGCTGAAGAGCTTTTAGTATTCTGCCTGGATTGGTGAAAGTAAAGAAAGACTAAGTCAGAAAAGAGTTGCTGTAATTTCCCCGGCACTATGCTGATTATAACCAGTCGCTATTTCAGCAACAATCTCGACGTAGCGAGCTCTCAGCCGCTTACAGAAAAGAAACGAACGACTCAGAAGAACTCATTAGAGATGATGAGAATCGTTGTAAAGTTAATAAGAAATGTAAAAAAGCTCCTAGGTTGTGCATTAGAAATATTGTGCGAGTTGAATGCCTATGGTCATATTTATCCAACCTTGTACATAGCTTATAACTACATACTGACTTTATCATGCACTTAAGTGTCTTGTGAACGCATTTTCTCAACACTTAAAATTATAAAGAACTGTTTACGTTCATCGCAGGACAAGAACTGTTAGATGATTTTATCCTATTCAGTATTGGATGATCTTTTGATTACGATAAGATAATAATAGATGAAGTTGCCTCAAGTTCAAAAAATTGCCCTGATATCTGACATTCTAATTAGTTAGTAGTGAGGCTATAAAACAAACTACTCGATTTTCAGGTACTATATTGATATTGTAAACAAACGTTAATCGATGTACAAAGTGAATATATGTTAGAGATCTGCACGGGCCCGGACTACGGGCCGGCGGAATGAAGGCGAATTTTCAAACGGGCCGGGCCTGCAGAATTAGGACAATTTTTTGAACGGGCCATGCCGGGCCGACAGACAAAATTTTTTACTAAATGGGCGAAAGAGTATCAAAAGCATTTAACAGCTAAGTAAAGTATGTAAAAGTGTTTCTGAGTATAAAAGGACTATATTGAAAATAAGACATCTAGTTTCTTTCTATCCTTTTTAGAAGTTTTCTCTGCCAGAAGAGTTTTTAATCTACCTCCGTACATTCAACAACAAAACTCTACGGATGTCTCCTAAATGCTTTTGTTACATTTGCTACTTACAGAAAGTTTTCGCCTTCTTCCTTTCATTTTTTTCCTTTTATTATTTTCATATTTCTTAGTTCAGTATTCTAGAACAGAGAGAAAAAAAACATATAACTATTACGTTAGAGGTCTGCACGGGCCCGGGCTTGGCCCGAGGCCCGTACCCGGTCCGGCCCGCGGGCCGACAGACAAAATAAACGGGCCGGGCCGGCAAAAAAATTAATCGGGCCTATCGGCCCGATATAAGAATTCAAGCGAAGCAGATAAAATACGAGCTATTTTCAATGAATATGATTTTCTCGAGAAGTATAAATGTGTGTCACAAGCCGATGCGAGTTTAACAACATCAATACAGAAATGTAACATGTCCATCGTAGAGATCGGCATCGGACAGTTACTAGATTGCTGAAAAAAATTAAACCCGGAGTCAGACGACTCGTACCGGGACGGAACTGGTCTTAATCGATCGCAGGATGTGTAGGACAGGCATTACGTTTTGTAAAACAAAGTATTAATAGTGATAATGAACTTACGTTAACAGTATCTTTGGAAATATACCTTAAAGTGGTTCTCATATTCACTGCTCAAGAATGTGAAACTTTTAGACACATTTTCTGACTCATTTTTAACTATAAAAGCATAAAAGCAGGCCTGACTATTGAAGGCATTTGGAAACGAATAGCTTTCTCCATAATTGATAAATTACTTACAGAGATCACAGAGATTCTTGTCACGTGACTGTACGTTTTTCTCCTTTCCTGTGCTATCGCTTCCGGAATTTCGATTCAAAACGCTAATTTTGGCAGTATTTTCAGAAAGATATATTGCTTTTATCTATGAAAAAAACGGCATTTACATAGTTTCTGAATAAGAATACCTGCCAATCTTATGCGTTTCCGAAAAGAAATGAATTCATAAATGTGTCGAAATGTAGCTCCTTTGGACTTGAGAAAATGAGAGAAATATTTTCACAAATCTACTTTTTATTATACAGCTTCAAAAGTTATCATGTTTTTAATCCTTTATTCTCTACTGCATTAATCTTTTAATGAATCCTTATTTGAATTTTGAAATACCTGTAGAGACGATGACTAAAACACTGTAAGTAATCGTTAATGTTTACTATTGTGTGTTTTCTGTTTTACGAACACATAGTAATCTAAAATATACTGTAAAGTGTTCCCATAAATGTGTATGTAGTATTCATTAAAAGAATCTTAATTGTATGTTAAGAAAAAACGGATTTATTTTGTAGAAATTGAGTCGGGCCGGGCCGGGCCGGGCCGGGCCGGGCCGCGCCTGTTTTCACTGATTTTTGTACGGGCCGGGCCGAGAACTGTAAAAATGCAAACGGGCCGGGCCGGGCTCGGGCCGAACTTTCAATATTTACACCGGGCCGGGCCTGGAAATTCCGGCCCGTGCAGACCTTTAATATATGTTGATAATTTCAAATAAAATAAAATGAACAAATTAATATAATATTTCAAGTAACAAATTAATATATGTGTGTCAACTTTAATAGTACTAACTTTGTCAGAAAAATATATTCCTTTTATCTATGAAAAAACGGCATTTACATAGTTTCTGAATAAGAATACCTGCCAATCTTATGCGTTTCTGAAAAGAAATGAATTCATAAATGTGTCGAAATGTAGCTCCTTTGGACTTGAGAAAATGAGAGAAATATTTTCACAAATCTACTTTTTATTATACAGCTTCAAAAGTTATCATGTTTTTAATCCTTTATTCTCTACTGCATTAATCTTTTAATGAATCCTTATTTGAATTTTGAAATACCTGTAGAGACGATGACTAAAACACTGTAAGTAATCGTTAATGTTTACTATTGTGTGTTTTCTGTTTTGCGAACAAATAGTAATCTAAAATATACTGAAAAGTGTTCCCATAAATGTATATGTAGTATTCATTAAAAGAATCTTAATTGTATGTCAAGAAAAAACGGATTTATTTTGTAGAAATTGAGTCGGGCCGGCCCGCGCCTGTTTTCACTGATTTTTGTACGGGCCGGGCCGAGAACTCTAAAAATGCAAACGGGACGGGCCGGGCTCGGTCCGAACTTTCATTATTTACACCGGGCCGGGACTGGGCCTGGGCCTGGAAATTCCGCCCCGTGCAGACCTTTAATATATGTTGATAATTTCAAATAAAATAAAATGAACAAATTAATATAATATTTCAAGTAACAAATTAATATATGCGTGTCAACTTTAATAGTACTAACTTTGTCCTGTCAATACTTTCGAGTATAAAATTTACAGTGTAGTGTACATAGAAGTCTAATGTCTTTTTGACTGCATGTTAGCATGTTAGGTTAACGGAAAGGGGCCTGAGTCCAAATTCCGGGTGAGGGATGGATGTTCCTAGATGTTGTCAATATGCATAGATTAGGGTCAGAGGTGCCCCTATTCCCGTTGGAAGCCCCTTCACAAGTAGCCATCTAATCTAACGATATCGTTGGTCGATGCTGACAGTGTAATTAAGCCGGCATTGGACCAAACAATTTTTTTTTTTTTTTTAATACGAAGAATAAAAATATCTGAACAGGATTCCCATAAGAAATTTAAAACGTTATTATTTATAACGTGTATATCTTTTTAATTATTTAAAGTTTACATATTCAAAAAGGAAATACAAATTAAACAAGTTAACACACCCCGCCCTTCCCCTGAAGATTTTTTTCGCGATAAAATTACTACCAATTGAAAATAAACGACTGCAGAGATGCTAATATATCTCGAATTAGAGGTAAGTCATCTTCATAGAGTTGGAGCAAACACTGTTAAAAATTTGCAGTATTCTGTCCAGTCATTCGACCGTTTTTTGAAAAAACGGTTTTATAACGGTAATTTAACTACATTCTGACCATAAAATGTCCAATAATATGGTCAGAATAGTGTTAAATCATGGTTGTGTAACCGTTTTCGTAAAAAAAAAACGGTCAAATGACTGGACAGAATGCTGCAAATTTTTAACAGTGAAGGGTCGTGTTGATACTTGATAGTCATTATTCAAACATTTTAACAATGGGGTTGTCGATTGGTGGGCCAATGCATAAGTCTAGCGGGGTGGGCCAAACTATGGCAGTCCGCCCCTGTACAAATGCATACAAACGTTGAACAGGACCCAAATAGTCATTTACCACAGTGACAAACCTTTTCCAGCCTTTTCTGTTACATAGGTGATCGCAAATATTATTTTATTATTAAATTTATTATTAGCCCCCTAATGTACCCCCCGATAAATCTCCACCGAGAAATATAAAATCAAACATGTTGTTTACATCCTAGAAGTTCAAGAACAATTCGCCAATAATGTTGGTAGATATTCGATAAAACGTGTGCAATCGAAAGCATCCAGCCCCTGTACCTTAACTTTTGAAGGCCAGTGTAGAACGAACAGCTAGTCATTTTCTAAATTCCTAAGCTTGAAAGACAGATTTCCCAGTTATGCGAATAAGGTAAACAAATAAGCTGAATAGATGGAATGATCGAGAATTTCTAGTCTATAGTTTTCTAGGTGATGAAACTATACATTGTACAATAATACCTTGGTTTTCGTTGACTTCGGTTAGCGTCGGTTTCGGTCTTTGTCGATTTTTTCCGCAAAAGGTTTGTCTAGGTTTTCGTCAGTTGTCTCGGATTTCGTCGGTGTGACGAACCCTAGTGACCTCGCTGTATATTCTGTAAACAAAGGGGGCGACCAGGCGTGTCTTGCTCAGTGTGGCATTGTTTCCCGTTGTGTGTGCATCACCATGCTCGTTTAGGCAAACACTTTCGTTTATTTCCAGGATATTTTGGGGCATTTTTAGGTTTGTTCGTAATCATATAGATACGTAGCACCTATAGTCGTCGTTCAGTCCGTCTGTCCGCATATAACAGAGCAAACACTACCCAACCGAATGGTCTGAAATTTTAAATATGTAATTGTTGCAAAATTTTGTTGAGTCATTTCAAATTTTATGAACATCGGATGTATAGTTTAATTACTGGGACAGTCAAAAGTTTTCCGTTACTTTACGGCCAATGGGAATAAATTACTGCAAGTGCATTTTAATGATGTTACAGCCTTCCGAATGGTCTGAAATTTTAAATACATAATTGTTGCAAAATTTTGTCGAGTCATTTCAAATTTCATGATAATCGGATGTATAGTTTAATTACAGGGATAGTCAAAAGTTTTACATTACATTACGGCCAACGGAAAAAAATTATTTCAAGTGAATTTTAATGATGTTACCGCGTTTCGAACCGAATGAAATTGATAAGCAGTTATGAAGTGCACTAAAATATACATTCAGTACCATACGCGGTGAAAAAATATTTATAAAACTAGTTATAGTACGAAAGCCCCTCATTTTCACCGTTTGACGGGCAATTTCCAACTTGTTTATTGATAGAGTGTGTTCTATCATGGAACCAAAGAAAATTTCCAGATCCAGCAGACACTACACATTGTGGTGCAGGCGATTACTGATAAGGGAAGTCCATGAGTTTGGAAATGAGTGCTAAGAATGTGGAAGAGTTGATAGATGAACACAGTGAAGAACTTGTCACTAAAGAACTGCAAGACCTAGACCTAGAAGTGCAACCGACGACACATGAGGAGGAAGACAAATGTGAGGGTGTGCCTTCTTCAGAGATTAAGGACATCATCTCTATATAGAGTAAGGTACAGGGCTTTGTGGAGAAAAATCATGCAGAAAAAGCTGTTGCAAGCCGTGTGTGGAAATTTTTTAATGATAATGTCTTACCCCATTATAGGCAAATGTTAAATAGGCGAAAAAAACAGAAAATACCAAAAAGGAAAGTGACCCCAGATATAGAGCCTTGCTACCATACGCCAAGAACACTAAATTAATTTCTTATTCTCCTTAGTATTAAGTGCTATACTTATTCTCTATAAAATTTGTTTTTGGTACGCATTTTGGAACGTTTATACCAAAATAATTTGATTTACATAGATTCATATGGAAATAATTGCCTCGGTTTGCCTCCTTTTTTTGAAAAGATTGGGCACCGCGGACGAAAGTTGGATACTTTAGGACAAAATGGGACACAAACAAACCTCGTCCACCAGAGGTCCCATTCCTGTCGCTAAAGCCGGCCTCCACCCGAATAGACCGGGACGCGGCTGCACAGACAATCACCTCATTGAGTTCACGGCTGAAATTCTAGAATTCGTTAAAACTCGATTGGCATATTAAATAGCAATCAGTCTGCCAAGTCGTATCTTGGTGGAAAACACCTGAAAATCCAATTTTAGCGGTTGAATGGTAGGTTTACCGTTGTGTTTTCCTGCTCCCAGTCCTCCCAGTTTTCATATCTTTGGGTACTGGAAAACACAATGATAAAGCTGCGAGTCAACCACTAAAATTGGATTTCCAGGTGTTTTCCACCAAGATATGACTTAGCAGACTGATTGCGTTTTAACATGCGAATCGAGTTTTAACTAATTTTGGAATTTCAGTCGTGAACTCAGTGACGTGATTGTGTGTGCTGCCGCGTCCCGGTCTAGAAGAAAGTTTTCCTGTCTATTTGGTGGGATTGTAAGTATCCTATCTACTACGAGCTCTTTCCACCAAAACAGACTATTAACTTTGAAAAATACTGCTCGAAACTCGACAAGACATAGAGCAAGAGACAAAACAAGGCAGCGATATTTAAGAATTAGCAAACAAACGAGGTGTTTGTCTTCCACCATGACAAAGACATACCATACGTATTTTTTAGCTATCCAAAATAAACTCCTTGCATTCGATTGAGACGTTCTGCCTCACCCTCCCTATCCTCCGAACATTGCTCCGTCCGATTACTATTTTTTTTCTTTCTATCAAAAATTCCTTTCACTAAAAAAAAATTGTCTCTTTGAATGAGATAAAAAATCGCCTCGACAACAATTTTGACACAGCAAATCACAAAATGTTTCGGAAAGAATGCATTATGAGACTTTGGGAGAGATGGAAGAAAGTTATCGAAAAGAGTGGCACACATATATTTCAATACAATATCTCCCTTTTCGAACTTCTTATCTTCCCTTTTGATTTTTTGTACAAAACGAAAGAAACTTTTGGGAAACCCTAATACTAATCAACTTCAAATTTGTCGAAGATATGTTTAAAATTATACTCTTTAGTTACATTTTATTAACGCTTTCCAACAAAGTTGAAAAGTTTTTATGAATTCAGTTTGTCTGTTAGCCTTTCCACGCTCTAATTCAGGAAAATATACTCGGGTTTTTATGCAATTGAAATACGTTAATGATGCTTACTATGGCATGTTCGACATTGTATATGAAGTATGTAGCATTAATATTTAATTTAGAGGGATATTTCAAATGCATTGAAACTGATATTAATCACTGAATTTCATTACAAGATGATTACGATAGAATAGGACATTTAGCATTTGTCGTTCCTTGTTTACAGGATCACGCAAAAGGAATCGGTTACTGTATAGTCTTTGAGGAAGAATTGCTGGAGGTGCGTTTTCAATTTCGGTATGCGCTTTTAAATTTAACTAATTTTGGTACTTTTCGGTTAGCCGGGCGCCAGCGTTATATATACAGATCCACAGGTATATGTATATATACATATATTGTATATATACACATACACATATATATGCATATATATATGTATATATACATACATGTATATGTACATATGCATGTATATATAACACTGGCGTCCGGCTAACCGAAAAATACCATAATTGTTTGCGTGTTAGTCGTTGTATGTAAATTCCATACCTCGTATACAGGGCTGCACAAATGAATCCACGTAACGTTCTCCTTATTAGCGAAAATAGCTAAAGGGGAATTTTCAACTGAGGTATGTATTTCCTAACTAAACTAAATTTTTTCATGCATGTAGTTAATAGATAAAAATGTATACATCATATACAGGGCTGCTCAAAGAATTCAGATAATTTTCCGATCGTTGGTGTGATCAGCTGAAATTGGATTTTTAAATGTGTTATGCGTTTTTATATGGATGAAATAGGAAAAATAATTTAACTTATTAAATGGTTCAGTTTTGTTACATTAATGTGAATATGTTGGAAAGTGTTTCATAATCTATGCTTGACGCATGATTTTTTTCTTTCTTGTTTTTATTATCTGTCATCAGTGTACACTGACCTGCACAAAATTACTAGTGTCTAGTTATCCGAAAACTATTATAGGCGTCGTATATCTGCACCGGTTAGCTTTTACGTAGCATTTAAAATCACTTCTTAACACAAAACCTGTAATTAATGAAGTAGCGTTTGCTACATTGGAGGGATTTCGGAGATAACCCTAATTGCATGTCTGAACCATTGGTAGATAGATCAACATGATTACAGACTATCGATTGACACATTAAAACCCTTTAAAAGGAAGTATATATGTAGCTTATTATACTGCTAATGAATTTTGAAATTCAGTTAAATAAAAAACGATTAAATTAAATAATATAGATTGCATGATAATATTTTACCAACTTAAACTGATTGTACATTAATTTTCATAAATATAATAAGTTTTATTGTAATATTATATTCTTCTCTTTCGACTTAAAAAAAAAAAAAAAAAAAAAAAAAAATCTTATGTTTCATAACATTAGAGATTCAAATTCCATCAATTTACTTTATCAAATTGTAAGACGTAATTTGAGTTATCACTGAAACAAGTGTGTGCCATTCGTTATTTTATACGCAAATACAACTTTTTTATTCACTGAAAAAATTTTAAATTTTTAGACGAAATTCTTTCGTCAATTTTGAGCCAAGATTTAACATCGAGGATGTTTAAAAACAGTATCGTAAGTAAAAAATAAATAAATTAATTAAATTAAATAAATCAAATAAGTAATAAAATTAATTAAATTTTTATCAATATGTTTATAGAAACTCTCATTACTCTTATACTATTTATACAGAATTGGGATATTTAATCATAAAGATAGCGTATTTTTCATGTAGCTTAAGTAAATCCGATTTGCAAAAATATTTTAGAATTTTAAAAAATTTCATAGAACTCTTTTAATAATTTCAGTTTATTCTTTTCGTAAAGTTTCTTATACAGCTTAACTTTCCAAAAATTCTATTTCTAATTCATAAGTTTTGAGCTTGATGACTTCAGTATTTTCAAAAACTGGATTTCCGTCAATTTCAGTTTCCTTTTTTAATAATAAAATAAAGGATGTTCGAGGTATTATCAATTCAATATAAAATAGATATTTTAGCTTTGAAAGATATGTTTTGATAATTTTTCAATCGAAAAATTACTATTTTTTAATAGCTGTTACTCGTGACTTCTTTTATGTAACATTTAAAGAAGAATAAATTCTTTAATTAATCAAAAAATTTCACTCGCGATAATTGAAAAAAATATATACAATTAACCTACTCTTTATCACATTTTATAGTAGCAAATATACTTCATAAAGTCCCATTTTGCATGTTTAGGTTTCTATATATATAATGTCTTTTAAAATTTCTTTCATGAGCTTGGAAATTCATACGTTTTTTCTAAGGTTAAGTCTATTGAGTAAATTAACTTCTTTGGATATTGTATTTTATCTTTTCTATTTATTCCTTTTCACATTTATTCCGTTCATGGATATAGATTTAATTTTTGTATTCGTGTCAAAGAGTATTGTTTAAAATGATTAAGTAAGTAAATATTTTTGAGAGAATTTATTAATTAACAAGTCACTTCAGACATGATTAGAATAATCAAAAAATCATCGTATAATTTTATGTTTCTACTCCAAAACGCTCCACATCTTGAAAAATATGAGGAATTAACTATTTAATAGGAAAATTAAAACTTTGTAAAGCATAAATGTTCACAAATAAATAATACAAAAATGAAAAATATCTTTAACTCTCATATATTCATTGCATTTTTATTTCACAATGCCACATCGATTACAGCTGTAGATCTGCCAATAATGTTCAATCACGAATAAAGTCTGTTATTTATTTAAAAAAAAAAAACTAAATACTATGTATAAGCATTGTCAATTGTCATATCGATTATTGTTTTGTAATCTAGGTTTATGGAATTTTCCAAATTTGCCTTGAAAAGATATTTTAGACTATATATTTGATTAAAAAGCAGAAAACCAACGTTTAAAATGCACAAATAATACATGAAAAGCAGCAAACAGTTGTTTCGAATTACTTGCCAGATTCTTCTTCAGTGCAAGATAGGGTAAAAGAAACAGCGTGCTAGAAAAAGCAAGGCTGGGCATAATCATAGACAGAGACACGCTGGCTTATATAACCTATGCGGGTAGCGACGGCGCCAAAAACAGCCAATGAGAGAGAAGCAGTGGAAACGACTGGGTGGACAAGTATCGACATCTACCGGAGATGGAGAGAAAAAGAAACCAAAAAGGGGGAAATTAAATTAATGCTTTCCAAATACTTGGAAAATCAGGAGTACTAGATAAGTCATTGACTAAAAAGTGAGAATTTTAAATGATGTGGTAAGCTTACCAAAAATCAAGATCAGGGTTAGAAGAACATTTTTGGATAATGATAGCTGAGGAAAAATAGAGCCTATGTTGAGAAGAACAAAAATGTTGAGCAATAGAAGAACGTTTGAGCTCCTGATTTTTAACATAAGCTTCATGCTCTTTTAAACGGAATCTAAGAGCACGTTTAGTCTGGCCAATATAAGAAAGGCCACACTGGCAAGAGATTTGGTAAATACTCCAGTTATCTAGGCGATCAACGGGGTGTTTGAGATTTGAAAAAGTGATTTTATTAACAGGAGAAAATATAACATTAAAATCAAACCTTGTTAGGATTTTAGCAACTTGCTGACTGATTTTAGGAAAAAATGGGGCTTAGATGCCGTATATTCCCTTGGCCACCATCTTGGATGTTTTGGGATTTCTTGGTGATCTTTATCGATATGGAACTGTGTGACGCGTGTGTTCTGGCAACCCCGTTTTTCAGCAAGATTGTACTTGAGAAAGTTTTCGTTTGGGAATTTGTGCATGTGCTTTGATATTGTGTTGTATCTTTTTATTTTTATGTTAAATTTATTGGATGTATTTGATTGACTATGGGTTGTGCAGTCCGTTTAAAAGCTATTGCTGATGTAAATAAGAAATCAATGCAAAAACCCTTGACGGGTTAAAAGTTTCTGACGCAGCACTTTATCTTATGCTCTAAGAATTTTAAATATGGAACTTAAAAATACTGATATCAAATTTTGAGTGACGTTATGCTATTTCTTAAAAAATATATTTGTATTTATTTCATCATTTTATTTTTGTTTTATTTATAATCGCATGTGCAAAAGTTATGTTCAACATGAAAAGCTGCATAAAATTTTATTCGCTGTTGCTTTATCATTTACATCTCTCATAAATTCAAAATATGAGTTTTAAAAGATATGACATAAAATTTAAGTGACGCCTTGATGTGACTTTAAAAAGTTTGTTTTAAAATTCAATTTAAATTATTTTTGACTTGATTAAAATATTTTTTTACATCTACACAATACTTTTAATTTTCCAATTCACTGTTAAATATATCACTTTCATTGAATCTATACTATGCATTGAAATGTATTTATTTCAATAAATTGATTTATCTTTTTTGTCACGCTATTCAAAATTGTGAGTAAGATTTATGTAAATGGTTTATTTGCGTCAAACTATCCTTTTTCATACATTTCATGTAGTTTGGACACAATGACGCAAAGAAACCATTTACATAAATCTTACTCACAATTTTGAATAGCGTGACACAAAAGATAAATCAATTTATTGAAATAAATACATTTCAATGCATAGTATAGATTCAATGAAAGTGATATATTTAACAGTGAATTGGAAAATTAAAAGTATTGTGTAGATGTAAAAAATATTTTAAACAAGTCAAAAATAATTTAAATGGAATTTTAAAACAAACCTTTTAAAGTCACATCAAGGCGTCACTTAAATTTTATATCATATCTTTTAAAACTCATATTTTGAATTTATGAGAGATGTAAATGATAAAGCAACAGCGAATAAAATTTTATGCAGCTTTTCATGTTGAACATAACTTTTGCACATGCGATTATAAATAAAACAAAAATAAAATGATGAAATAAATACAAATATATTTTTTAAGAAATAGCATAACGTCACTCAAAATTTGATATCAGTATTTTTAAGTTCCATATTTAAAATTCTTAGAGCATAAGATAAAGTGCTGCTTCAGAAACTTTTAACCCGTCAAGGGTTTTTGCGTTGATATCATTACTTTTTTGAGGTTAGTGATAAAATGATTAAAAAAAAGATACTTATGGGATTTAATGCAGATTTAATTTTTACTATTTTATTACAATTTTCCTTATAGCAGTTTGTATATAAAAACAAGTGGGTAAGTATAATAGCAGATCGCACAGAGGGTTTCATTTGATATTCCTTTAAAAACACTTTATCCTTAAATTAATAAATCCAAAATGTTAATTTATAATTATTAAATCCTTACATAGATGGTGCACCAATAGTTCCAATTTTCATGGGGCAGGGAACGCACTCTTTTAAACAAACCACCTTCCAATTGAAGACATCAAAAACCAAGTTGAATAAGCCAGACACCGTTGTGTTGTTTGACAAACAGAAGTCTCATATCCCCTCCTCCCCCCCTTTTTCAAAAATTTTCAGACCAGTACCTAAGAATGGAACCGAAATAATTTTTTCTCTTCAGAAATTACGATAAAAAAATAGTATGCAGTACTCATAAATTTACTTTAATGCTATATAGGGAGATTATTAAGTTAATTATAACGTTTGGAATCTGTTGCATTGATGTCAGAAAGGTAGTTTCTGAGTTATGGAAGCTGGACCCATAAGGCGCCATAGAGGGGTGAAGCCCGCTAGTGTCAATCATAATTATATCTGCCATGTGGAAATTGCGATATTTAATCAAAATAGTCCCCCCCCCCTCCTCATCCCCTGAAATATAACAAATACAAAATGTGTCTTTATAAACCTATCTTCAAATAGGTTTTTATTTCATTTTCCCTAAAACAAAAAACATGATTTTTATATCCGTAACGTAAATAGCGGACGAAGCCCGCTAGTTCCTATCATAATATATATTTTTAATAATTTTATATAGTCTATAATAAAAATCAGACTTAAAATAGTCTAGTTCCATGAGTACTTGTAGTGTCAGTTACATGCTACGATTTTTGGATACCAGTATTTTAGAACGGGAAAATGTGACTTATTTTATCGGAGATATCTCATTAATTGAATAAGGCGAAGCAAACTTTTTGAAAAAAAGGTGACCAACAAGCATGCAGTTATCAGCTATGTGACTTTGTGCTAAAGTTCATTAATTTGATCTGCTTTAAAAAGATTACGGAAGATTGAATTATAGTAGAACCTGGATTAACCGAGCTTCGATTAATCGAGGTTTCTGTTAACCGAGCCGATAACAAAGTCTGATTTTTTTTCCCCTTTTGAATGAGCCTTAAAAATAACCACACTCTTTAGCTCACTGTCCGTGCTATACAGGCCCTTCTGCCCCCAAAAGCACTCAACTCCAAAGAAACATTGGACCCTGAGAAGTCAATAGCGAACAATGCTTTGTTTCCAGTGGCTGTGTGAACTTTCGTAAATTTTTCAATTTGCATTTTAAAATTTACTACTGGTGGTTGATTTTCTTTTTAAATTTGTTAAGCTGTGAAACAGAACTTTACATATATTTATTTTTATTATTTAAAAAACGTTCTATATATTTTTTTAAAAGAGATGTTAAATTCGCAAGCACGGCGAGTTTTTACACACAGTTTCTATTAACCGAGATTTCCGATTCCGATTTACTAACAGTCCCAATTAGCTCGGATAATCGAGGCTGCTCTGTATAATTAAAAAATCAATGGCGATCTTACTGTAAACGGGTTTCCCTTTTACTGAGGGATTTCAAGACCGAATCAGCTGAGGTTAGTTGCTGTTTCCGTGCTTGATTAAATAAGATTAGTTAAACATTTGAAAATTACCAAATATAAAAGGAACTAAGTCAACAGAGTCTTTGCTTTATGGTATTTTTTAACAACGCTATAAGAAAATGATTTTAAATAAGAGATTTTAAATGTAACGTTTTAAATCTGACATAATTTTCACCAAACTTTCCTTTCTCTTTGTAACATTTAACTGAAAATATTTTTATTATCAGAAAGATAATATTATTATTTGCGCTACCCTAAAATTGGCAACTATAGTTAAAAATATCATCTCGAAATTTGAAATAAATCTCTCATATAAATATATTTTTTAATTTAAACTGTTTTGCAATATTATTATTTGGCCACTTTGGCCAATATGACGTAATTTCCTCCGTTTACGACTTTTAACACATATCAATGAAATTATTATTTAAAAATTTTCTTTTTCTTTTAATATTCACGTGTAAATATAATTTTTATGACGTAATTTTCAATGTTTTCCTGCTTTTAATGCGTAATCATTTAATTCTAATTTGAAAATGATTGATTATTTTATAATTTTCTTTCATTTTAAGTAAGCATGTGTAAAAACAATTTTTATGACGTAATGTTTAATATTTTCCTGCTTTTAACACGTTATCATTTAATTCTAATTTAAAAGGATTTTTTTTTCTGTTTATAATAGTCACGTGTGAATAAATTTTTAATTTAAAGGATATATTATTCTTTGCGCTGTTTTAAAAATTGGCAACAATTTAAAATAACCTTTTCTAAAATGTGTAAAAAATATCTCTGGAAATTCTGAAAATTTTAATTTAAAATTGAAATTAACCGTCAAAAAATTAGGCAAGTTAAAAATAATAAATGTACTCTGCAAACTTCGAGTTTCTATTGAATGATTAAATTGAATGAAAATGATTAAATTCCCATGTATATATTTTTTTTCCTATGAGACTTTTTTAATGAGACAATTTTATCCAGATTTAACATTAAATATCTCTTAAAATAATTCTTCGATTTAAAAACTGTCTACTTCAACGTTTTTATCAAACATTTCTCTATAATACTACCCATTTTAATATTTTTGTATGCAGTAGTTTTCTTAATATTTGCGAAATAGACCTCTAGTCACAAGAGATTCTTTCAAAGCGGCGAAGAGCGTTAGTTTTTTTTTTTTTTTTTTTTTTTTTTTTCCGAATAAGAGACAAAATGTAGTACGCAATTGCGTCAAAAGATGGCGACACCAGAATTCTGATATGCTTATTATGTAAACTGTAAATATTGCAAAGTTAAATAAAAACAATTGTCTCGGGGTTATCAAACTTCATTGTTATTTATAAATAAAACATTTCAACTAAATTATTCATTGTAAAAGAATTATTACATCACAATAGTTTTTATGCAAGGAAAATAATAATTATAATAATAATAATATTATGGATGTCAGTGATTATATATTGATTGACCGTCATAATAATAAAAAATGATATTATAAAAATAAGAGCTGAAATGAATTATTTTTTTACGTTTCTGATCGTGTGATTTATATTCAAATAATAATTATTAATGTATATTTTTTGTAAAGTGATTGAAATTAAATATATTTATAAAATTTATGGTAATATTTTTATTGTTGAAAAATTGCCAAGAAATAATCATCATCAAATTGACGTCATTATAATTGTAATTTTATTTAACTTAATAGCAATTAAAAAATTACAAAGGAACTGAGAATAATGGTCAACTAACAGACTTTAAAAGAAAAAAACACATTCACGTGTGAAAACAAGTACCAAAGAGTATCGAACTGCCTATCTTAAGATCAGTAGACGATGGCCCTTAACCACTCAGCCAGTGGGAAGACAAAATTTTTCTCCCCAAAAGTGGTTAAAAAGAAAGCATGTGTATGAATACAGTGTCATGCATTTTCGGTGAAATTTCCATAGAATGGCGAAGAAATATAGTCCGATTTTTCATGCGCATTATAAAACGAACAAGAGTCTTGCTGGAAACAAATAAATTGTTATTTGGTTCATCTGAAACATATTTATTTGATTTTTAAAAAATCGCCCGTGTCATTTTCGAGAGAAAAAAAAAATCGAATTATTTAACGAACGAGAGTTTTCCCAGAAAAAAGAAAAGTGTTATTCACCTCGCCTTAATCACTTTTATATTATGTATCAATTTAAAGGTAATCGTTAGAACCGTTTTCGAGATTTTCAAATTAGGAACTTCCTCGATATCATACCAACGTTTTCACTTTAAAAATGGCTATTTAGATCTCAAAATATACTGCACGTAGAAATGTAAAAATGTCAGTATACGATTAGACTGCAGATATAAGACTGTTCTAGAAAATTCAGAACAATAAGACCTATATCTGCTAAGTTATTAAAAGGCGGCTTTTCGCGTTTTCTTTGATGTCGAGTTGGCTGTATATATGAGTTCCGCCATCTACGAATTCTATGATACGATACGATACGATTTTAACGATACGATACGATACGATTTTAGGCTTAAGGCTGCGTCACTCGGAATACTACCGTCTTCCATGATATGAGAAAATTTTGAATGATAATGGAGGTTTGTTTACAATGCGTAGTCATTTTGGGAAATGAAGATGATGCTAGGAACTATTTCGTGCTTGAGCTTTCAAGAAAGATGTTTGCTAAGGTATGTTGATAATTTTATGTATATTTTTTTGATTTATTTTATAGTAGTGTTTTCTATTAGTCGTTTATTCTGTATTTCTCATTGGTGCACAGCAACATATGTGCATTTACTAACTGCGGCTTTAACGAGTTATGTGCTTTTTTGTGAATGCTGCAGAAGGAGTTAACTGAATCCAGTGATGTTTTTTTTCGGTTAATGAGCGCATAGCACTGCGCTCATACGACGATTACTGATTGCCTCTTTAACGAGTTTCGTGCATTTTTGTGATTGCAGCAGAAGGAGTTAGCTAAATCCAGTAGTGTTTTCTTTTCGGTTAATGAGCGCATAGCGCTCATGCGACGTTTAGTGATTCGTTGCCACTTTATGGAGTTTTGTTTATTACTTACGTTTTATTTTCGTTAAGCCTAACATGCGTATAAATCGGTGCTTGGTGACATTTACTACTTGGTGGAAAAGAGATTTTCACGCCAAGAAAAATTCCAAGATGGCGGCCCTGGGAATTTATGACATCTGTTCTAAAAATGGTAACACAGCTGAAGTATTAGAGTTTGAATTAGAATGCTTTTCAGAATGGACGGATTTCGTCAATTTCTTATAAACAGAATCAATAATATTAGAGGAATAACCACGATCAACAGCAATAGCTTTGAGGTAATTAAGTTCAGCACTAAGTAACTGAAGCGTGGAACAAATATTGGTAGCCCGAAAAACAGAAGTATTGAAAGCAGAGAATTTCTGGTTAGGGGGATGAGAAGAATACCTGTGAGGTGGGAGACTGACAGCAAAAGGTTTATGAAAGACGGTAGTCTGAAAGTCATTTTCACAACGAATAACAAGGACATCCAGGAAAGAAAGACAGTTCTGTCTTTCTGTCTTTCTCTGCTTTTCATGTATTATTTGTGCATTTTAAGCGTTGGTTTTTCTGCTGTTTAATATTGTAGCACAAAGGCTTTATTTGCTATTTTTATATATATTTGATATTTTAAAATTTAAAGGCATTATATGAGGTTCAGAAAAGGATGGCCGATTAATACCAGGATTATTATTGGATTTTTTTCTTCCCTTTTCCTTAATCAAGGTGCGTTTAAAAATAGAGTGGGTATGTGGGGCAGTGCGTGGGTTGAGAATCTGTTGCTTAATGGCATCAGCTCTTCAAGAATTTTACGTAAACGATGTTACAGGCAAACCCCAATCTCCAGTGGTAAATACTAACAACTTTTACATAGACTCTAATAATATTTATTACATTTTTAGTGAAATAATCATGCTAGAAGATTTAATAGTAAAAAAACGTTTAATTCATATATGTGCGGATGATAAAGTCTTTGGAACTTATGTGGAAGTTTGTGCAATCGCAAAATAAAAATAAAAATACTAATTATTTTTTGAATGAAAATGGCGTGTAATTTAAAATATGACATTAGGAATAGTTTTCCTTATGGACTAAAACTTGTCTGCATGCTATTTTTGACAGAAAAAAACCCATTTCTGTACTTATTGAAAATCACAAACTTTGTATTATTAAAAAATATTTGAAAATACCTTTTTTATTTCAAATACGACTTTATTTCCTCCTCCCTCCAGTGAAATCTGTTTTTAACGATATAATTCTTCTTCATTTCTTTTTCATGATAATCATGGCGTATTTTTTGACAGAAAACCTCCATCGTATCTAATTGGTAGTCACGATTAATAATAAGTCCTTCTATATATAAAAACTAGGGGGCTCTGCTCCCTACGAGCTACGCTCGTCAACCCCCGTTCAGACACCCCTGATTCTAAAAGCATGCTAATTTCATCGGCCTTAAAAAGTTTGAATTATAATTTAAAAAAACAGTGACGGTCTCCTTATAAACGGTTTCCATTCATTTTCCTTTGATTGGAGATTTTTAAGACGAAATCAGCCGCTGCTAAGATATACAATGGCTGTTTTCGTCTTTGATTAAAAACAAGAAAGAAAAATCATGCTACGGCATAGATTATGAAACACTTTCCAACACTCCCTGAAAGCTTTAACAAAACTTCGTTATTTAGGGAAATAAGGTAAATAAGATAACTAACTAAACATTTAAAAAACTGATTTCAGTAGTTGCCTCTATAGCCAAATATTTTTTCCAATTCTCTGATATATATACTATATAATAGAAAATTTAGTTTATCAAGAAAACGCATAACAGGTTGAAATTTCTCTTTCAGCAATTTAGACTAATAGATGGAAACATACTTCAATACTTTTGTACAGCCCTGTTGTTTACCTAGTACCTTTATTACACGCCACTATTTAGCTAAGCTTTAATTCAAACTAAATCACTCTTAAAACTACTGAAATCGCATTTCCAGAATTTATCATCTATAGGCGGCCATGTATCCAATTCTTTGCGTGGCCCTGTATATCATTTTATCTATATTCTACAAACATTTCATAGAAAACTACATGCAGTTCAGCATAACACATTTTAAACCCACCTTTCAGCAATTTACTGTCATACTCAGTAAACTTTACGAATTCTTTTGCGTAGCCCTGTACATCAACTATAACATTTACACACACACCATATAGTATGCATAAATATAGTGAAACTTAAAAGCGCATATCATAATTAAAAATGCATTCCATACCATCGCCGCTAATATGCAGTACTTCGGATAGAAAATACTTGTCTGAAATTTTTTGTATGTTCCTGTAAATGCTATGCACTTCGTATTATACATGAAATAACTTAAGTAAGCCTCACCGATGTATATCAATTTTATTATATATGAATTTGTATAATTAAAATACGCCGCAAACAATTTCCCCCTATACCATTTGTAATGTAATTCTTTTGTGTAGCCCTGTAAATGAATAGTAACTATTCGTTGCACCGCATATGCTACAGAATATTATGCATATTTTAGTGCACTTCGTAAATGCATATATTTTTTATTATGTTTGAAAGGGTGTAACATCTTTAAAATTCCTTTGAAATGATTTTTTCCCATTGGCCGTAATGTAACGGAATACTTGTGGCTGTCCCTGTAAATGAACTAAACATGCTACAATCTTCATTTGAAATAGGGTTCGTGCTAGGCTAAACGTCAATAACCAAAAATTTCAGTGCGATTCGAGTATATTTAAGAGAGATAGAGCGCGAACAGACAAACCGAAATCAATAACACTTTTCAACTTTGTTGGAAAGTGTTAAAAATTAGTTAAAAAATTGAAAGTAAGCTAATGTAAAATGAATTAAGTACACAGAGGCTTTGTTTCTCGGTAATTCTTAACACCACTATGAGAATGTTCTTTTAAATGTATCGTTTTAAATCTGACGTAATTTTCACCAAAGTTACCTTTCTCTTTTTAATATACACCTGAAAATTATTTTGTTGTTAGAAAGGAAATATTATTTGCGCTGTCTTAGAATTCACGATAATAGTTGAAAAGATTCTCTCAAAATATGAATTAAACATCTCATGCAAATATATTTTTTAATTTAAAGTGTTTTGCCAACTTTTATTTATTTGGCTTTTTTAAATATGACGTAATTTCCTTCATTTGTGACTTTTAACGCATAATAATGAATTTAGTATTTAAAAATTTTCGTTCCCTTTTAAAATTCACGTGTAACTGTAGATTTTATGATGTAATTTTCAATATTTTCCTGATTTTTAACACGTAATCACTTAATTCTAATTTGAAAGTTTTTTTCTGTGTATAATAGCCACGTGTAAATAAATTGTTTATTTGAAGGAAATATTATTCTTTGAGCTTTTATTCAAAAATGGCAACAGTTTAAAATAATTGCACTTTTCTAAAATGTGTAAAAAATATCTCTCGAAATGCTTAAAATTTGAATTTAAAATGGAAATAAATCCTCAAAAAATGAGTCAAATTATAAAGATAATTGCAGTCTGCACATCTTGAACTTCCAATGTATAAAATGATCTAAAAATGTTTAAGTTCCTATGTATAGTTTTTCTCCTGTAAAACTTTTTTGATGGAATGATTTTGACCATCTTTAACATTAAATATCTCTTAAAATAATTATTCGATTTAAAAACTGTCTGCATCAGCGTGTTAATCAAACATGTCTGTATAATACCACCGATTTCCATATTTTTGTATGAAACAGTTTTCTTAATATTAACGAAGAAAGAACCCCGGTCATAAAAAATATGAATGCCGATTTAGTAGGAGTATACCCGGATGATCTACGCAGATTTTCATTGGTCCATTTCCAAATCAAAACTTTTTTTTATATATAGAAGGAAAAGTTTTGATTTGGAAATGGACGAATGAACATCTGCGTAGATATTCCGGGTAGATTGGCATCCAATTTGAATGCTTAAGCATGGACTTTCATCGTTAATATTAAAAAAACTGTTGCATACAAAAACATGAAAATCGGTGGTTTTATAGAGAAACGTTTGATAAATACGCTGATGCAGACAGTTTTCAAATCGAAGAATTATTTTAAGAGATATTTAATGCTAAAGTTGGACAAAATCGTTCCACTAAAAAAGTTTTATTGGAGCAAAAACTATACATGAGAGTTTAGTCATTTTTAGATCATTTTATACGTTATAAGTTCCCGGTGTACAGATTGTACTTATTTTTCTTATTTGACTCATTTTTTGAGGTTTTATTTCAATTTTAAATTCAAATTTTCAGCATTTCGAGAGATATTTTTTACAAATTTTAGAAAATGTTATTAATTTAAACTGTTGCCAGTTGTATAAACAGCGCAAACAATAATGTTTACTTCAAATTAAAAATTTATTTACACGTGGCTATTACAAACAGAAAAAAAAGCTTTAAAATTAGAGTTAAATGATTAAATGTTAAAAGCAGGAGAATTACGTCATAAGAAGAATAGGCACAAATGTCATATACGTCATATACATATTGGCGCAATTTTTTTCCGACGCCAATTTGGCGAAAACATCAATGACATAAACAACAACATTCTGGTTACCATATCAATTAAAATAAGGACACTTTAGCACCAGTAAGTACCCGTTGCGTATAGGAAATTGGCGTCAGAAAAAAATTGCGCGAATGACATCTCTGTCGAACCATATTTACACAAAATCTTAAAATAAGAGAAACAAAATCTTAAAATTAAAAAAAAATCATTATTGTGCGTTAAAACTTGTAATTTGGGGAAATTACGTCATATTTAAAATGGCAAAAAATATAGCAAAACAATTTAAATTGAAAAATATATTTGCGAGAGATATTTTGAGATAATCTTTTCAACTATTATCGTGAATTCGAAGACAGCGCAAATAATATTTCCTTCTAACAACAAAAGTATTCTCACGTGAATATTAATAAGAGAAATAAAACTTTGGTGTAAATTACGTCGGATTTGAAACGATACATTTAAAATGAATTAATTAAAAGAACTATCTTATAGCGCTGTTAAAAAATACCGGGAAACAATGACACTGTTTACTTAATTCATTTTACATTAGCTTATTTTCAAATGTTTAACTAATTTTTTAAATTAAATACGAAAACAGCCATTGTATCTCTTAACAGCAGCAGATTTTGCCTTAAAAATCTCCAATCCAAGGAAAACGAATGGAAACCCATTTACAGAGAGATCGCTACTGTTTTTTGTTTTTTTAAATTTTAATTCAGTATTTTAAAAGCCGATCAAATTAGCGTGCTTTTTGGATTTTGGTGTGCCTGATCGGGGGTTGGGGAGTGTAGCTCGTAGGGGGCAGAGCCCCCTAGTATTTGCAAAAAAATATTTAAATTTTTCGCATTAAATTTGTCATATTCTCCCACTTTCTATAATTACTGATATTCAAGCTCTTTGCATTATAAACAAATATTTAAAATGTCTGTTTCTTTCAAATATGATGTCATATTTTTACAAGCGAAACTTTTCTTAATGCTATATTTCTTTTAAAATTATGTAAGAAATAAATAGCGGCAATTAACCTACTAAATTAACAAATCAAGTTAACGAAGTTAATAGCAGTCCTGAGCAGTTAACCAGCGAAATAAATAAAACATATGAAATCATGGATTTAAAAAGAGCGCTATAAGTAGAATAATTATGAGCATGAATAATAAGGAGAAAACAAACTTCAATGAATAAAATTCAAAGCTATCTACTTTGCAATATTTTCCTAGATTATTTGAAAGAGTGAAATATAAAGTTTATAAATTCATCATCTTTTTTATTCCAAAATCTTACATAAAAATTTAAATACACACTCTGTACAAAAATATATCCAATAGAACTAGATCGATTATCAGCTGTATATGAAATACCTTTTACCAAAGATGATGGAACATTGCAATATTATATGAGAATGACAAACAGAAAGTTTGAAACGGGGATCAGAAATCATATAGCAGATATCAAATATAACAAGAGAAGCACAGCTTTAGCCAGAGTACGTAACAAAGAACCTTTACAGATTGATTTTAAAAATAGTAGAATAATTTATCCATTAAGATTTTATTTCTCATCAATTATCCGAGAATCAATAGAATCTTTTTCCGCAGCAAGAATATATTCAGTGATTTAGCTTCCTTTGATACCTTTACCTATAATTTGGAACGAGATGCTTTACAAAATGAAAAGCAATATGATAAAATAATCCACTTCACAGATAATCAATTTTACTTTCTTCTATCTTTACAAGAAGAAAGTATTGGATTCGTGAAAATTTTCAACTTCCGGTTTTCGACGGATTTATACGTTTTAGAATGCCCAGAACACGATTTGATGGTTTTCAGAAAATGTTTGTCTGTTACTCTGTCACTCTGTGAATCTGTATGTGACAAAAATTTTGTGGGCGCTCTATCTCAAGAACTAATCCACGGAATTTCACAAAACTTTATATTTAGTTAGACTTTGATATAAACTGGACCTGATTAGTTTTTGGTGAAAATCGCCCAACAGGTGGCGCTGCTATGCGGTATTTTTAACGATTTCTGCAATAGCTATATCTCAAGAACTACTGCACGGATTTTCATAAAACTTCAGATTCAGTTAGTCCAGGATATAGTTTGGTGCTGATTACTTTTTTGTGAAAATCGCCCAACAGGTGGCGCTGCTATGCTGCATGATTCATGATTATCGCAATAGCTCTAACTCAAGAAAAGATACACGAATTTTCATCAAGCTTCAGATGTAGTTAGTCCCTGATATAAATTAGTGCTGTTTAATTTTTGGTGTAAATCGCCCAGCAGGTGGTGCTACTGTGCTGCATTTTCACGATTTTCGCAAGAGCTGTATCTCAAGAACTATTGCACGGATTTTCATCAAACTTCAGATTTAGTTAGTCCTTGACATGAATTGACGTATAAATTAGTGCTGTTTACTTTTTGGTGTAAATCGCTCAACAGGTGGCGCTGCTATGCTGTATTTTTTGCGATTTCCGCAATAGCTTTATCTCAAGAACTAACGCTTAGATTTTCAACAAACTTCAGATTCAGGTATACCTTGATATCATTTAGTGCTGTTTATTTTTGGTATAAATCACTCAACAGGTGGCACTGCTATGCTACATTTTTCAGAATTTCCACTATAGCTCTATCTCAAGAGCTAATGCATGAATTTTCATGAAACTTCAAATTCAGATATACTTCGATATGAATTGGTGCTAAATTCATGTAATTTCTTTTACTATTTAAATGATTTAATTGACGTGATTTATATAGAAGAAAGTTTTGTGATGGTCACAACATACTAGTTATAAAAGCAACTGCTTTCATTATATCTCTGATTTCGTATTTTGTGTGAAGTTCATTTTTTAAATTTTTGCTTAACCTCTTCAGTTTCGAAGCTAAAATAATAATACAAATGCTTATTGATTGGTTCTTTCCAGACAAAATGACATCGTAAATGACAGAAAAAAATATCTTTTCTTAAATTGATCTTTTAGGCGCTAAGTAATTTCGCTTCAAAAATGGGAATCTAAAATTACAAACCTACTTAAAAACATCAATTTAATAACCTAAATTAACGCAATCACAAATTTAAGAAGTTTAAACAAGTAAATATTCTACAAATCATCAAATTTTTTTACTGAAAAAGATTTAAGTTAAATAGTTATGAAAATTTCTCACTTTCTTGGTCATACTGCCTTTTGAGCATTTTTAGACATTTTCCAAACTCAGATGGAAATATTTATTTTATGTAGGAATCAATTTAGATGCTGCCATTTATTCGTTTGCTTTCAACGCAAAAAATTTTCATCTCTTAAAATGTAATGTGAAAATGCAAAAAAATCGGACATTTTAGTTTTTATAAGGAAAAGAGCAGAGGTCCCCATATGGGGATCCAGTGACCGAAGAGGTTAATAGTTTATTTATCAATACAGTCAAACCCCATTATAACGAACTCCAAGGGACCAAATGTTTTGTTCGCTATATCCGGTGATTCACTTTATCCGACCAGTTAAGAAAAATATTAGAGTTCACAAAATGTATAGCTTATTAGTTGCTATGTGTATTCAATAACAATGTATTAAAAATTTATAAAATGTACTAAAAATGATCATTAATTAATAAAATTGACTAAAATCGATTACATTAAACTGACACAATACTAATTAAATAAACTAAAAACAAAGACAAATGGAAATAAATTAATTTTACCTTTAATTGTTAATCACACCTGCAGAGTGACTATCGTAAAAGGGAAAGAATGCAGTTGTTTTTTACCCTTTAATAAACAGACTTGTCGCTGATTTGCTCCGTGGTTCACTGACCGGCATACATTTTCTTAAGAAATTAGAGTCGAAGTGCAATTTTCACAAAAGTAAAATAAAAATTCAGTGGTGAACTGAAAAAAATGTTCGTTATAGCCGTTTTTAGGTGCGTTCGTAATTACATAAATACGTAGCACCTATAGTCGTCGTTCAGTCCGTCTGTCTGTCCGTCTGTCCGTCCGTCTGTCCGTTCGTCTGTCCGTCCGTCTGTCTGTCCGACCGTCCGCATATAACATAGCAAAAACTACCCGACCGAATGATCTGAAATTTTTAATATATAATTGCTGCAAAATTTTGTCGAGCCATTTCCAATTTTATGAAAATCGGATGCATAGTTTAATTACAGGGACACCCAAAAGTTTTCCGTTACATTATGGCCAATGGGAAAAAATTATTGCAAACGCATTTTAATGATTTTACAGCCTTCCGAATGGTCTGAAATTTTAAATATATAATTGCTGCAAAACTTTGTCGAGCCATTCCAAATTTTATGAAAATCGAATGTATAGTTTAATTACAGGGACAGTCAAAAGTTTTCCGTTACATTACGGGGAATGGGGAAAAAATTATTGTAAGTGCATTTTAATGATGTTACATACTATGCACTTATGAAGCGCAAAAAAATATACATTCAGTAGAATATGGGGTGCAAAAAATAATTATAAAACTAGTTATAGTACGAACGCACCTCATTTGCCACGTTTGACGAGCAATTTCCAACTTGTTTAAGATTTCGGAGGTTCGCTATAAAATGATAAATTAGCATTAAATACAATAGGAAACTGGCGGGACCAAAATTTTTGAGCGTTATATCCATGAGCTCGTTATACACCGGGTTCGCTATAACGGAATTCGACTGTATAGATCTTCAAAAAGTCGTTGTAAATACCTCAGTAATGTGTAACAATTTGAATATGTTTGAAATAGTGCAACATAATTAAAATACGCTGCGAAATGTTTCTTCCCGTATATTATTATATAACCAGCTCAATTATGTGACCCTGTAAATGAATGACAAATGCTAGCATCGCATAATCTGTAGAAAGCACGTTTTTGTGCACCACAAAAATTCATATTATAGTATAGTTCCGTACTTCAAGATATTTGACGATCGTAAATGTCGACCAGGTTCAGTTTGTATTCATTCGCTGGAGTTTATAAATTGCTGAAGGCTGTGATAAATTATAAAAATAAAGGCTTTTAGATTGCTTTTTACGAAATCTGTTTATTTAGAGTAGAAATGAAAAATTAAAGCATATCATACAGAAATGGATAGGGATGGTGCCTGAGAGCATTTTTAAGAAACGTTTTCACATGACTGGGTTCGTGAAGCGAGAACGAGCAATAGAATTAATCATTCTATAATACATACATTGGCATCACACAATTGGCGAAAAGTGCGCATGAAAAATGAATGATATCATATGAGCAAAAATTATTTGTTGCGCTTTGGACAATTAGGAGACTTTTTGAATTTTGTGGCAGGGTCACCAGGATAGCAGTCCTAAAAGGTAAGACAGAAAGAATTCGAACGCCAATTTGTACGTTAGGAACAAAGTTTTGAGAACATACCCTGAAAGACAAAACAGACCGCATGTACTGGAAATGTTTATGATTTAATTAGGAGGTTAATCTCAAAAATTAAGCAGAGCAAAGAATTATTTGTACTGACCGAAAAGCAAAGTCGATCTTTATTCTTTTTTTATATATCTAGTAAGGGTAAATAATCATCTAAATGAATTTTATTTATGTGAGAGCCGTTTTATTGATAAAGGTATATGTTAAATATAGACCGGGAGCCGGCAGCACAGACAACTACCTCATACAGTTAGAGGCTGAAATTTCAGAATTAGCTAAAACTGGATTCCTATATTAAAACGCAATCGGTCTGCCAAGTCATATCTTGGTGGAAAACACATAAAAGCGGCTGACTCGTAGGTTTATCATTGCGTTGTCCTGCACCCAAAAGTATGAAAACAAGGCGGATTGGGAGCAGGAACACAATGGTAAACCTACGAGTCAAACGGTAAAATCGGGTTTTTAGGTGTTTTACACCAAGATATAACTTGGCAAACCGATTGCATTTTAATATGGAAATCGAGTATTAGCTAATTCTGGAATTTCAGCCTCCAACTCGGTGAGGTGGTTGTCTCATGGTTTGTACGCCTCCTTGAATTTTGCAGACCAGAAAATCTTTCGGCACCAGTATTATCTTATAGAAAATATCTTCTTAAAAGGAGGCGAAATTTTGCGCGTTTAACCTAGATTTCTTTTTCTATAAATAGATACTGGTAGTTTTGCTGGAGAAATAACGGTATCGGTACGAACCATGTGTCGGTGCTGCAGGCTCCTGGTCTATAACTTTTCTTTCTTTTCTTTTGGAGGAAAAATATAGTGGGAAGTTAAATAAAAGTTAAGGTCAAATGAATGAGTAATAAAAGATTAGTTTTAACTGAAATTTAAACACAAGGAATTATTTAAGAAAATATATGTGATTCCACATCACACGTATAAATTTCTTCACGTTTGTAACTGAGTATGATTAAATTTGGCCGCAAACAATTTTTCTTTATAGACCATAATATAACGGAATACTTTTGAGTTCCCCTGTACGAGTACTGTATGTGCTACAGATAGCATATTCTATAGGATTTATCTTCTAGTGCACCCCAGAAATGTATATAAATTTCATTGGGTTAAAAATTGTCTAAGACTATTAAAATACATTGAAAATAATTTTCCCCCATAGGCCAAGGTAAAGGGTAAGGTAAGGGTATAGGTAAAGAGATACTTTTGAGTGGCCCCTTGAATGAACCATGAAAGCTACAGGCTTCATTTGCAATACCGAACATGCCATTGCAAGCCTCAATAACATATGTCAATTACGTGTCAATCTGAGTTTATTTACACAAAAAAGACGAACCGAAATCATAAACATTTTTGAACTATAAATAAATAAAAAACAATGTTTAAAGCACCAAAACACTTTATTTATTATTAGAAACTAGTTTCGGTAGTCATACCGTACCGTCGTCAGTGCAAAATACGATTGCTCAGAAAAGGAAATTGCTGAAATATATGTAGGAGAAGCGGATTCAATGATAAAATTTATTAGCCAATAAAATTACGGGAAATTTTAAGAAACATCCAGTGTAAGAGAAGTGGATTTAAATATACAGTTTATTAGCATTTGAGGAAACTGGTCATGTAAGCGGAATCAAAGATCAAATTTATTGGACAACTTTAGACTTGTTCTTTGAATCCGCTTTTCTTACATTGGCTGTTTCTTAAAATTTTCTGCAATTTTATTGGCTAATAAACTTTATCATTAAATCCTCTTTTCCTACATATATTTCGACAATTTTCTTTTCTGAGCAATCATATTTTGCGCTGGATTGTACGCTATGGCTACCGAAACTAGTTTGCAAAAAGAAATAAGGTGTTTTAGTGCTTTAAACGCTGATTTTTATTTATATTGTACTGCGCCAAGTAATTTTTTATTGTAACTTTTCAACTATGTTAGTAAGTGTTAAAAAGACTTCATAACTCATCCTCTTCCGAGCCCTAACATTGGCTGCAGAAAAGCACGACCGACACATGACAGTACTGAACCCCATCATGTCTTTCGTACTTGGCAGTTTGATTTCCAGACTGGTATCCCAAGATAATACAGTAGACTTGTTCTTATGGGGAAATATAATTATTTAACATAAGTATTTAAGAAATATATTTATTTTTCCACAATAACAAAGTATTCAATTTTTATATTCACTTGAAAAAAAAGTCATAACAGTGAACATGACTCACACATTTATTGCACATATCAAATTTTTACTAATGTATTAAGGTGACGCCAGTTTGTGAAGAAAATTGCATTTAACAACTGAAAACAAAATCACATCTAATAGAAAAAAAAACCCATGAAAGCGCCGATATTTTTTTCAATAAATAATTCTTTAAACCTTTAATGAAAAAAAGACATTATTCTCTATCATTAAAACTAAACTTCAAACACAACTAAGCTGCTGTTTCTATCATATAATCTTCAGAATTCGCTTTTGTTAAACTAGATAAATCATATAATTATAAAATAAAACTAAATACTCGTTTTAAAAAAATCTGCTTTATAAAAGGGATTATACTTTAATAAATCTCTTTTATAAAACTTTTTAATTAATGGATGCTTTTCCTTAATTCATAATGAATAGAATATATATGAAGGAATTCAATCGAACCGCCTGATTTTCTAGATGACAAGTCACACAGTGGTATTTAAAAATAAAACATGCTGCTCTAACATGTTTTGGATCACTTAATTATTCTCTTTTCAAAGCATTATTATTTTTTGTAGCATAGCCTAAACTTGAAGAAATTTCACTCAAAGAATGCTCTTTCCTGATATGCTATATACAATATGACCGCTAGAGCCCGTTATCACCCCAATAATTTCTGAACAGTAAGAGCTATAGTCATAAAAGTGGGGTTTAGGTATAGTAAAATAGCCATACGGTACTGAATGAAAAATCTTATGGTTCCACCTGGTGGAAAACTGTGGAGTTAGCATGCATATCTCGAAAACGGAAAGAGATAGAGGAAAAGGGGATTTACAAAGTTGTAGAGCATCATCGACTTAGCACGAAAAGACACCTTCTGGACATTAATGCGAAGAATAGAACGGTTAAAACGCACATACGTTTTTTCGTGATTTCCTACACTGTGACGATCTTAAAAAGAAAAACAGCTAATTATAACAATAAACCTTTATTTGAGATGTTCCAACTTCTCACTGTCAGCTGCAATGCACATTTGGACGAAAGATAATCTTTTCTGTTTCCGTTCAAGTTTCGTGAAGTCACAGTGTAGGAAATCAAGAAAAAGCAAATGCGCGTTTTAGCTGTTAGTAGGAGAGCTGTTGAACATTTTTGAGTAGGTATTTGAGGCACCCTGAAAATTTGTGCAACACTTCTTTTGTGATGCCTGAATACAAAATCGAATGTCTGGCTGAAGGATCGTGGCCCAAAAACTGTGCCAGACACGTGTTAAGTGCCATCTGCCATTTTCAAAATATTTTTTTCTAAGCATAAATATTATTCTGCCTCAATCTCAGCGTGCCTCAAATACCTTTTTTGGGTAGTCAAAAAATGGCACTTGACACGTGTCTGGCACAGTTTTTGGGCCGACTAAAGTGTCTGTCGTTTTCAAAATATTTTTTTCTAAGTATAAATATTATTCTGTCTCAATCTCAGCTTGCCTCAAATACCTTTTTTGGGGGTAGTCAAAAAATGCCACTTGACACGTGTCTGGCACAGTTTTTGGGCCACGATCCTTCAGCCAGACATTCGATTTTGTATTCAGCCATTACAAAAGAAGTGTTGCACAAATTTTCAGGGTGCCTCAAATACCTTCCCTAAAATGTTTAACAGCTCTTGGACTATGTTCTATTCTTCGCATTAATGTCCACAAGGTATCTTTCCGTACTAAATCGATTATGCTCTACAACTTTATAAACCGTTTTTTTTTTTTTTTATATCTTTCCATTTTCAAGATAGGAATGCTAACACCGCTGCCTTCCACCATGTGGCGCTGTAGGCGGTTTCATTCAGTACTGCATGGCAACTTTACTATACCTAGACCCCACTTTTATGACTATAGCTTTTGCCGTTCCGAAATTATTGGGGTGGCAACTAACAACGGACTTTAGCGGGCACACTGTATATTGCAATGAAACAAAATTAGTTTTGAAGCTAGTTTTAAAAATGAAATCTAAATAAGAATTTAGAACAGATCATAAAAACCGGAATTAAATTTATAATAACTTCGTTTATTCATTAGCCTGAAACCCAGTTTGGTTTCGAAAATAATGAATGTTTGAAACTAAGATAAGTCAACATTACGTCTGAACGCAATATTAAAAGATAACTATATTTAAATTTCAGACATTTTAAATTAAAAAGCGCACATGATACATATGTAATATTGGACAAGTACTTGTTCGCCAAATCCTGGAATTTCATTTATACCGTACGGAAATCCGGTGAACCTTAAGCTCAGAATTAAATTTCCTATTACTTACAGTGTATAAAATTAAATTTTCTAAAATAAGAAGCGATCTAATTTTTTGTTCATTTACAATCGATATCAGAAAAAAATTAATCATAAGTGTTTTTATACTTTGCTATGATGATAGGAAGAAATTAACTAACATAATCCGTCTCAAAAGTTTATCCACCCTTCAAATGTGGTTAATAATAATTGAAGAAGATAATATATGAAGCCAATTTACAATAAAACCTCAATATTTAACCAAAATCAAGTAAAACAAGCAGTTTTTGATGGTTAAAATAAAAATTACATTAATTTTAATTTAATTTACTTTTTTCCTGGAAGAAATACTGTTTCAAAAGTTTAAGCACTTTATGCAATTTTTTTTTTTTTTAGAAACACGGGATTGGATGGGTGTAATGAAGTTGTATGACGTCATTTTCCAATTTTATAAAAATATAAAAGCGAAAAAATCATTTCCACTCGTTTAAAAATTGCCGAAGGGTAAAGAATTCAAAAAAGATGAGATTTTAAAAGTTTTTAAATTGAAATCACAAAATAAAACTGTTTCTTAAATTTCAAAAATTTTCAATTGATCTAAGCAATGCATCAGTATGAAGTACTCTCAAGAAATGATAATTTCAACCGGAAACCAAGCCATGGACCACCACATATGACGTTTGTTGAGACGGATAGGAAAATACAGCGGTTCCCGTTTAGATAAAATATGCCCATACAGCAAATTAAAAATAATCTCGGTGTACAGGTGTTCAAAGATGTACAGGTGTTTCGCAGAATTTTTTTTTAATTCTTGAATCGCCAGGTTTAAGTCGTCGCCTAAACCCAATTGACAATGTCTATGGCATACAGCAACGGAAAACAGTACGACTCTCTTGAAGAATTCAAAGGGGTCATAAAGAAATCATGGTACTCATTTTGCCACCAGAAACCCTAGAAAAACTAATTATTTCGATATACGCGCATTTATTTGAACTAATCCGATATCACGGAAGAATAGTTTGAATATAACAATTTTCTAAAAATGGTAAATGCAGTTGTTTTTGCCACTGTGCAATAACTTTTGAGACAGTTTTATTAAAAAAAAAAATTTGAATTGCTTTTTTTACAAATAAGTAATTTAAATTTTTCTACTTTTGATATAATTTATTTAAATGAAGTTGCAAAATTCACATGTAAAAAAATGCTATTTATTTCAACTTTTTATTATTCATTAAAAATCAACATTTTATGCTTCTGCTTAAACTTTTGAGACAGATTATATTTTTATTGTACTAAACAAAATCAACATGCATTGTTTTGCTGCTTTTTTGTGTCGTATTTAGAAAACGCATTTTTCTTTTCATATCTACGCAGATTCCTTTTAAAACTTTCCATCATAATTGAAAAGTTATGTTTATGAATGCGGCTTATCTGTCTATCTGTTTGCCATCTTCTGTGCTCTAACTCACGTTAGTAAGCTCGGAAATTGCCACGAAATCGATATGTGTTGTTTAAGTTTACTCAGCCATGTTTGGTATTGAAAATGAGGTGCGTAGTATTTCTATCTCGTTTACAGCGCCACTCAAAAGAATTCTATTTCATTACGGTCTATAGGAAAAATTATTTGCGGTGTATTTTAATGATGTTGCACAAATTCAAACATACGGAAATTGATATATATCAATGAGGTGCACTATTAGGCGCTGCCTGTAGAATATGGTATGTATTGAATTTATTGCTCCCGTATACGGACTAGAGATGTAAATTTTCCGGAAAAGTTGAAGTGGCGGAAAAAACCTGTTTTTTTCCAGTTTTTTTCTGGAAAAATGGGAAAACTTGGAAAAATTGATTTCCTATAAATGTTTCTCAAAAATAAGTTATATTTTCTTAAAAAGTATACAATAATAAACTGTTTAAATATTTATGCACATTAAAAAAATTATTTTCCATTTACATGTGAACATGTTATTAAAAAAAAAAAAGAGAGAGAGAGAGACAGAAAAAGCCAGCTTTTAAAAGTTTATCCTTGCAGTCTCAGAATTCTGACAATAGCTTTTCTTGCTTAATTTAACCCCAGTGTTTGTAATATATCATGTGTCTGTTAAAATGATTTTTCAGTAACACTTTTTTAATTATATCAGTAGAGCTAATTAAAAACAAAAACAAAAAAAAACTTTTGTTTCAACCAATATCACTGTAGTTTTAAACTGTATTGTGCATCTCATCTGCATAGTACTGGTTTTCAAATACATAAAGGATGCCAGTGTAAAAGAAACAAATTATAGTAGTTCTGGTATTATTATAAATACTATTATCATTTTCAAATCTTCTGTTGTTTAAAAATTGGTATTATTTTAAAATATTACTCCCCCCCACCCCCCCTTACAGTTTTTTTTTTTTTTTTTTTTTTTTAATGAAACTTTTAAAACAGGTGGATTTTTCCATATGCTTAAAAATTGTTTTGAACTAGATTTTTCACAGAGATTTGCTTACATTTTCTTTGCAAAGTTTGTATGGATTTATATTTTTTGAAAATACTTTTAGACAAGTCTAAGAATCTATATTTCAAAAAAGAAAAAAAAATGATACATAATTTCAACTACTAAATTTTTTTAACAATAGTGAAAAATTACAGCCATGCGAATAAAAATAAATGCATGTTTCAAATTTTACATTAAATTTTTCATCTTACCATTTTCATTTTATTGGTATAATATTGAAATACTTTTGCACGTGAATTTTCATTTTTAACTAGAAGTGGTTGCATTTAATTATCTTACCAGGGATTTGCCTGGATTTTTTTTTCACACGATCATGTTTTTGCGAAATTGTGAACTTTTATAAAAACTCGTGAACTTGTAAAAAATGTGAATGAAATGTAAAAAATGTAATTGGAATTTTGTAAATTTATCATATTTAAGTTCTTATTTAGACATTATTGAGATGGTCCTTTGTACATATAAACACCTAGATAATAGATTAATTGGTTATTGCAGTTATTATACAACAGATTTTTTTTAATTCTAAAACATTACGTTTGAGAAGAATTTAATTTGGAGATTGTAAAAAAATTCTGAAATGCCTATTTTTAAGAGAAAGAATTTCGTTAAAGGTCATATGCTTTAAGAAGAATAAACTGTGAAGGATCCTTTAAGGCTGTTTTCAAATCCAAAAGGGCAACTTTCTGACATAAGTTTTAATTTATTTTTGTTCGGAAATGCATGAAACTAGCAGGTGTTGTTGTTCAAAAACTATGTAATCAAGCTGTTTTTTTTCCATTTTTTTGCAAACACAATAGATCTTTCAGAAAATACTGTCAAAGTGGTGGTTTTGAACCGAATTTCAACGCAAAAGAAGAATAACCAGTCAAGAATGGGTGAAAAAAGTGTTTGTCACGTGATCAAAATCGCCTGTAACTCAATAGGTAATTTATTGATCAAAAAATGGAAAACACAGATCGATTCCAGATCGCCTCCTTGGTAAGCTTTTCTAATTTTATACCTTTCCGTTAAAAAATGAATTTGTAAATGTGTCAAAACGTTTTGCTCTTGTTGAACAGAACAGTTAAGAACACCCTTAAGAGACTCAAGTTCTTTCTAAAGAGATCCCTGCTTACAGATAAGATTTTCCATGTTAAGGTTTTCATGAGGGACACTAAAAATGAAAAAAATATAAATAAAAGCATCAGAATGTTGCAGTTATAAAATTTTGACTACATTATTTTATAAATGAAATTTCAATTTTTCCAATTTGGAAAAATTGAAAAACAGCCCTTCGGAAAAAAACTGAAAAAAACCGGGTTTTTTCCAAACTTTTCCGTTTTTTTTTCCGAGCATTCCCATCTCTAATACGGACACACAAAAGTATTTGGCTACAGATATCTGTCTATGAACAATAATTCCTGGAAGTTCGTTTTAAGTTGTCGTACGCTTTCCTTAAATTTAATTTCTTTTGTGTAGTACTTGATGTATATAAATTTTATAGATCCTATACAGGGTTACACAAAAGATCTCAAATTCATTTCCATTTATTCGATAGAAATTTTTGAATGAGAATTTTAAACTTTGCTACGGGTTTCCTAACTGAACTGACTATGTAGTATACATATAAATCTGTAAATAAAGTAAAAGCGGCACAGAAAAATTATAAAAATTTTCGGAATATTGATGGTAATTGTAGATATAGGATTTTCAAATGTGTTATGCTTCTTAAACGTTGCTTGCTTAGACATAATCTTTCATCGTAATAAACTGTGAAGTTTTGCTACACTGTTAAAAATATCCCTGTAAAATTACGGGCAGAGGCCGGCAGCAAAGATTCCAGTCATACCCCATGAAAATAAAATCCATGCCCATCATTTTGTGTCAACACGTACACCCTCGCGGAGGAAAATGTATGGGGTCGTACCGTATTTTTGCTAACATATGGGCTAGAACTGCAAGAGAATATGTGGATTGCCCTTAATTTTCTAAGTATCTAAAAATATCTCTGTAAATTTACGGACAGAGGCCGGCAGCAGAGATTCCAGTCATACTCCGTAAAAAAAATACATGCTCATCATTTTGTGCAGTCCGTAATTTTACGGGGCAAAGATACAAGACACTTCAAAACACAATAACACTTTACTTACTGTTCCGTAGCACGTAGCACGTTAGATAATCATCGCAGAATAGCCTTTTTGGCGGGTTATTAAATATGTTACGATCGCGGTTAAATGACATTTTTCGAAACACGGCTAAAATGAACGGTTACTCTCTAGCGGAGGAAAACGCATGGGATCGTACCGTATTTTTTTAATGGATCAGACCGTTTTTCATCAAATAAGACTGTTGCCCTTAAAAATTGAAGAGCAAACGCTCATAATTTGCAGTTTTTTTCTGAAAGTGCACATTATTCTGAATGTGTTAGAAAGTGTTTCAAAATATATGCCGGAAGCATGATTTTTCGTTCTTGTTAATACAGAAACAGCTATTTTGAGTATAATTAATAACAAGTAAGAAAAATCATGCGTTAAGCATAGATTATGAAACACTTTCCAACTCTTCCTGAGTGCTTTAACAAAACTTCGTTATTTAGGGAAATAAGGTATATAAGTGAACTAAGTAAACATTTTAAAAAACGCATAAAACATTTGAAAAACTGATTTCAGCAGTTACCTTCCATAGCAAATATGTATTCCAGTTTTTTTTAACAGCTGTGTATTTGATCTGTAGGTTGATATATATACTATATAATGGGGGGAATTTAGTTTAGCAAGAAAAGGAATAACAGGTTGAAATTTCTCTTTCAGCAATTTATACTAATAGATGGAAACATACTTGTATACTTTTGTACAACCCTGTAGTTAACCTAGCATTTTTATTACACGCGCTATTTAGCTAAAGTTTAATTCAATGTAAAACAGTCTTAAAACTACGCATAACTCATTTAAAAACCATCTTTAAGCAATTTAAAATCATACCCAGTAACCAATACGAATTCTTTTGTGTAGCCCTGTATATGAATTACAGCATTTATACACACCATGTACAATGGATAAATATAGAGAAACATAACATAATTAAAAATGCATTTCCAGCAATCATCGCTACCGTACAGTACTTCGGATACAATATAGTATCTGAAATCTTTTGTGTGTCCCTGTAAATGCTATTGACTTCGTACTGTACATGAAATAAGTTACAGTAAACCTCAACGACGTATATCACTTTCATTATACATGAAATAATTTAACATGATTAAAATACGCCGGAACAAATTCCTTTCCCCCTATATCATTATGTAAAGGGATTCTTTTGTGTGGCCCTGTAAATGAATAATAATTATTCTTTGCACCGCATATTCTACGGGATGCATATTTTAGTGCACTTGATAAGTGCATATCAATTTTATTATGTTTGAAAGCATGTAACATCATTAAAAATCATTTTAAACGATTTTTTCCCATAGGCCGTATTGTAACCGAAAACTTCTGACTGTCCCTGTACATGAACTAAACATGCTACAAAGTTCATTTCAAATAGTGTTCGTGCTATGGTAGAGGTCACTAACATCCAAAAATTTCAGAACGATCCGAGTATATTTACGGAAGTTAGAGCGCGTACAGACGGACAGACATCCGAATGCATAAACACTTTTCAACTTTGTTGGAAAGTGTTAAAAAAAGGTAGTTTTTTAAAATTTTACTAAAACGTTTCTTCTTTCCATTACTTTAACTTGATTTTATCATTTGCTAACTTTCCAAATGCTGTAATTATTCCAAAAGTCTACTCTTTAATTTAAAAGAAAAACACATGCGACAAGATACTTAAACTGAATTTCTTTGAAGGCAAACAGTATTTGTTTGATTTTCTTACAGACTTGTTTTTGGTCCCTTTTATTCGGACTTTTAAAACTACAAAATTGGGAAAAAATTATACTGCAAGGAAATAACGGTTAATTTTTATTGATGATAATATTTTTTTTCAGGAATTTAACACGTTGACCGCCATAGGAATCAAAAACGATTCACATAACATTTCTTTTTAAATCTTACAATGTGTGTAAAAGCTTTAAAAATGGCAGAAAAAAAAAATATTTTTTTATAAATTTCAAATCAGGAGAAAAAAAGTTTACTATAATATGTATCATAAAATTAAAAAGATAATGAAAAAGCCAACAAGAATTACATGTAAGTATTTTATTACAAAAATATAACAATTGTAAATAAAAGCCACTATTTCCGCCTCTCTAAAAAAACTTTAAGTATAGCGAAATACAAGCTACAATAATGAAGAAAGAAATACGTAATATGTTGTCCACCCGCCATTGCTTTTAATAACCGTAAATATTCTATTTTTCATGGACGTTATTCATTTTAGTACATTTCGGTATTGGTTTTGTATCATTAATATTCAGTCGTATATTTATGTTTTGAAGTTGAGAAGAAATGCCTTCAATTTTTCTAAACTTGTTTTGCTAGATCTTGATTCTCCTGCTAATAATGTGAAATATCGTTAAATAAGATTTTTAGATATGCATTTAAAATAACTTTATGCAATTACGCCGTTAAACAAAATGCAGCTCCATGTCGTAATGGATCTGCCACTTAATTCACGTTTTGAGAAATTTTTTTTTTCTTTTCTAAAATCATGGCAACAACACTTTTAGCTATTGAGAAATCTAAGTTGCATTTTTTATCATCTGAAAAAATAACCTGCAGAAATTTTTCTTCCGAATTCATTAGTTGTCTTCAAGCTCTAAACACTAGATTTTGTGCCTAGTCAGTAAGGAGGGATTATACAATAATGCTCTGATAGAGTTCCATATAGAGTAATCATGCTGCAGATTGTTTTCTTGCACCAATTGACCCAGTCGTTGTTAAAAGTTCTTTACTTGAGTTTTCTCCAGTTAATGCTGACTTTAAAACTCTCCTTTCATCTCAGGATGACAAAGCTGAGTCCATCGTTTTTTTTTTTTTTGTTTGTTTTGTTTTGTTTTTTCATACTCTCGTCTTTTAACCTTAAGAAATTGTTGATGACGGTGTTAGATCTTTATATATATATATATATATATATATATCTAAATATATCGAAAACTCATTCCTGACAATACAAGAGATTCAACAGCATATTTTTCATATTTACTCACTTTGCTTGCTTTCGGTGTTATTATAAAATTAATAAAACTCTAAATAGAAAACATCAGAAAAATCACTATACACAAGAATTTTCAACGTGCAAATAAATAATAGTTATACATAACATTTCTATAAAAACATAGCAGTGTCCATAAAGTTTTTCCACAGGCAAAAATAGCATTTTTTTGCATAATAAATATTTTTCCACAATCTAAAGCTCACACATACATATTATGTTGACTTTTATATTAATATTTAAAGTAGACCAACGATAAATTTCCATTTCAATTATCTCATTTTAAAATCATCATAATTTTTATAATTTCTTGCTCTCCTTAAAGTTTTCACACGAACTGTATTCTCTTTGGATTAAAATTTTTCGCCCTCCTTCGATTCATATCTAAAAGAAATGAAAATTGAATAAGTGCCCCTCTCACATTTTCATGCGTACAATTCATCTCTTAGAATCAGCTACTGCACAATAAGAACAAACAGAGCTCAGCTTAGAGTTAAGAGAGCAATTACCTCTTTCTAGCACTTCTGGATAGGGTTTTCCATTTTCAGGCATACAAGTCAGCTTTTTACAAACCATCGAATGAATCTCTTTAAAACAACTTTTTCACTCAAAAATTTAGGGAGGAGCAGAGGCACCTCACATCAACCGGAGACTTCCTAAGCTCCAATTGGTTCAAAATCACGAACGCCCCCTTGATACCATGATAGAAACGTAATATTTAAGCAACACTAACCTTTGCAGCCTCTAATAATCCCAGAGATTATTCTACACTCATTATTAAATTTGCTTCATCGGCCGCCTGACAGAGATTTGCCAATGTCAAATCTTAATCTCACCTCTTGATTTTATTGCTTAGGAAGCCAAAGGTTATGTCAGAAAACTTCTCACATCCAGTAATCGAATACCTACCCCCATACGCAATACCTACCCCCACACAAGTAGATTACCGACATAACATAACATTCAAGAACAAAATTACACTCTTACTCCCTCACACGAGAAACACTAAGTACGCAGACCTCCCATTCCATTAAACATATTATGGTTGAAAAGAACGTTATACTTATTTCTTTTTCTTTGTAAATTTTACTTGGTACTTACTTGATAAATTTTACTTGGTTTACTTTAAAGGTATAAACCTCTTAAATTATATCATAACTTGATTCATCTTAAAAGTAATATGAGAACAAGTGTTGTTGTTCAAAACTGTAACCCACGTAAAAACTATTTCCTGCTATTGCCAATTATGTCAAACAACACATGTACTAAATAAGTTAGCTGAAATACCTTTTTGCAGTTTCATCTTCTTTAAAATATTTCAGTATTTATTTATTTATAAAAATATCTTTGCACAGTTGCCTAAGAACAACATGTCTTTGTATAGTTCTTTTTAGAAAAGGTACATATTTTCGGTATACATTCCCGCCCTCATAAAAACTGTTTTTCAGGTTATAAGGATACGTTTGGACAAAAAAAAAATAAAAAATAAAACACTTTCGGTTCAGTAAAAAAGTATCCTTTGTGAAACACATTTCCTTGTTTATTCAGGCAGAAAAATTCACGTAGGAAGTATTTGTAACTTTTTTTGAAAAATCCTATTTCGAAATATACTTTTCCTTTTTTATCCCTACTTTGATGGATCAAGCGATTTATTTGATGACCTTATTGAAGTGCAAAGAGATTTGAGACAAACATTGTTTAAAGCAATTTTTTTTAAGGATAGGTATGGAGTAATCCTTAATGTAACTCACGATAATATTCGTAAATGATTTGATGTGTTTTTAATATGTCCAATCAGAGACAGAAACGCTGTTCAAAACAATTTTTTTAAGGATGGGTATAGAATAATCATTCATGTAATTCATGATAACATGCGTAAATAATTTGATATGACGTTCAATAAAAAAAGCAAGATTTTTTTTAACGTTATGATAGTAAAATAATAATGTTAGTACTTACGATGTAAGAAATTAAATTAGTTATTACTCATGTTTATAACACATCTAATTAACATTTATCCCCTTAACACTGATGGGAGAAACTGCCGTAGGAGTAAACAAATACTTTTAAAGCAAGGTAAATTAATTTCTATATGTCTAACCAATTGGTTTTGAACTACCCTTTTTACCCGACTGAAAAGAAGAGTTGTGTGTGTCACGCGTATCTGTGTATGTGGATTTCTTTATAACCTCGAAACATCCCAACGGCTGGATGGATTTTAATGAATGAGGTCTCTATCAATTCGTCTTAACGGCCCGATGGTTATAGGCTAGGTTTTGTTTTTATAAATTCAAAATGGCGGCCGTAAAATACAAAATGGCGGTAGAGATGAAAAAAATACGCACCCTATTGAGTGGCATATCATTGGAAAGGTCTTTTAAAATGAAGACGGTGTTTCATTGGCTATTTTACAGTCAGAAGCTCCGTTAAAATATTATACAACCTGGAAGTTGTGTATGTAAGATCTCTAGCTTTACTGCAACTCTAACCATCATAGACATCTATAGACCTCATCAAAACAGTGTTTATAGATAGGAACTAACAATTAAACACAACTTAAAAGTCATCAATATAAGTAAATAAAAAAATAGGTAAGTAATATAAACAAGTATTATAAAAAATTATTTTAAGTCAATTCCTACTTAGGTCAATAAGAGAATTTTTTTCCAACCATTCTTCTTTCCTCTTAAGTGGCCCTTAAAATGCCTTGATCAAGAAGGGGGCTCTCTCGATTATTGAAAATTAATTAATTTAATTTAATTAATGAATTAATATTTGAAAAAGAACTGAATTAACATCAAGTGTCATCCACTACAAGTTTAAAAAAAATTATTTGAGCTTGATTGGATGAATAATAAATATTTTATTAACGATTGAAAATTTGAACAAGACATATATAGCGAGAGTGTGAGCTAATAGTAGGAATTGAAAAAAAAAATAGTTTCACATGGATAAGAAATAATTAATTTATTCGCTTTTTACGCAGTCGGCTCTTTTGATTTTTTAAATTTAATTGTTTATTATGTATTTTTAAACCTCAACTCTTCAGGACTGAATAACATGTCAGAAATTCCCCCAAAATGAGTAAATTCAAACAAGCGCTATCATGGATATTCGGTCTTAAAGTATTGTACAGTCGGATTCCGTTGAGACACTCACGGTTAATAGGTGATCCCGCTTAATACGCGGTTTTCTTTAGTTCCTTGAATATAGCCCATAAGGCTAATACAAAAAATCACGTTGAAGACACGAACTGTTATTACACAATCCGCTTAATAAACAATAGATTTTTGGTTCTTTGAGGCAAAAAGTCTCTCTTAAGTGTCGAATTGATTAGATCAAGCAGCGAATTCCTTCTCTCTTCTCCCGTGTTGTCAATTTGGCAGATTTTATTTATGCAGATACCATTAGATACAGCTGCAAATTTCTTCTCTCTTCTCCCGTGTTGCCAAATTGGCAGATTTTGTTATTCAGATAAAAACCACCATTTCCGAATTGTAATATTTGCTTTATTTTATAACAAAGATGAACAATTGTAGTCGGAAAAAGTCATTTAAAAAAACCGGCTAAATTAGCAACACTGCATTTCTTCTTTAATCCCGTGTCGTAACTAGAGATCTGAACGGGCCGGGCCTAACTTATTTTTTTCTGTACAGATACTGGACTGGTTTCTTTTCTAGTCTTCATGGCTCAAAATTTTCAGTCCTACTTTTGAGCCAACCCGAATGAAAATCATTGTCTCGGCGTTATCTGTCCGTTCAAAGGTCAGTAAAATTAAGCCTGGCCCAAAAATTTTTGCAAAATATGCATACATTTTTGAATCGCCTTTATTCTACAATTAAACATTAACATTTATTCTTTTTAAAGAATAGTAAATTTCTACGCTAATTAAAATATAGCTAAATTAAAATATAGTAAAACGTGTGAAAAGGAACCTACCTATGACGGAATCCAGTTTTAAACTGAAAAACATGTTGATACATGCAAAATTAATATACTAATGCGCAAGAAAGGAATATATAATACATTTACATTTGCTAAGAAGGGAACTTGTCTATAATTCATTTTTTCTTCTTTTCTATGTAATTGAGTCTTAGTAGATTTTACTGTATAGCATTTTTCAGATTTTTAACAATTCAATGCATGGAATATGGATTAACAATATTAATGATAACTGAAACATTTACATAGAAGAAATAGCGATTCATTAAACAAATAAATATCGCAGCCAGCGGCACTTATATAAAAATGAAGTTTAGAAACATGAAAAAAAAAGGTAAGATAAATATTTTTGGTCCGAACTCTTCATAATAGTAAAATTTTTAACCAAATCGACGTAAAATTCAATGTTTTGTAGCAATTCACTCAGTCCGGGCCGGGCTCGGGCCGAGATTTTAACTTTTTTCAGGGCCGGGCCGAATTTTTAGCTGTTATACTGGGCCGGGCCGAAATTTTTTTTCTGCGATTCGGGCCGGTCCCGGGTTTGGAAATTTCGGCCCGTGCAGACCTCTAGTCCTAACATTCTTTGTCCCTCCCTTCGTGTATGTTTCTGCTGTAGTAGAAAGAAATAAAGGAATTCAGGATGCTCAGATACGTCGTAAAAATTATTATGATTAGACATTAATATACCTGTTGTGTTAGTAAGGTTTTAAGTTTACGTTATATCACTACTCTGTTTTATAATGCTTGTACAAGGTATAAAAAAGAAAATGAATCTCGTAACGGTAAAACAAATACGACTATGATTGTTCAATTCTTTTATGTTTTGTACCTTTTTTTTCTTGCTATACTAACAATATTTCTTACACTAAGATTAATACCGATAGTTTTTCTTATTATATGAAAAATGAAGGACAGATTAAAATGGTACTCATTATCAAAAGTACTAAATATGATTTTAATAATTGGATTGTGGTTCAAAGTTTTAATATTTTTTTCTTTGTGTTTAAAAAATTAGTCTAAAAGGAAAAACATTTTTGCTGATTTATTTTTTTGTTATAACGTATTCGTTGACAATAAAGCTAGGTTGAAATCCATATTTATTTTCAGTTATTATTGCAGTCAGTTCTTTTTAAAAGAAGCAAAGAATTAAAGTTGAATAGAGTTAAATTTGAATCTGAATATACGTAAAAAACACAATTAATTTTAGACCATAAATATATAAATGAAAGCTGTAAATTTCATTTAGACCATTAGATATGTAAATAAAGCCAGTTTCTGCAAGATTATACAAATAACATTTAATACGCGATCCGACTTAAAATGCGACTTTTTCTATTCTCTTGGAAAGGGTTTTTACCGGGTTCGACTGTACTTTTCAAAATTAGAACACGTTTCATTATATTATTTAAAAAAAAAAACACGGAGGAAATTATTTTTTAATTCTTAAAATACAAATATTAGTAAAGTTTTAAATTTAATATATAACAACAATTTATTAGTAACAATTAAGTATATTTCAAAGTATTTATGGAATATTTCAAAGTGCAAAAAACTTAAAAGTGTAACCAGTTTGTACAAAATATTTAAATTCTAAGTCAATAAATATTTTCCGAGTCCAATAATTTTAAATTCTTTACACGTTTCTAAACGTATTCCTCTAATTTGAACTGTGTATTTTGACGATCTTATAGACTAAAGGTTAAAGGAGTAGTATTACAGTTAAGTTCTGTGTTAAAAATTACATAGATATATTGAAGAGAGGAAGCAAGCTTGCACTATTTTGAAACATGTCCTGAAGTTATCTTTTGAAGTTTGTCTTTAGTGATTAAAATTCACTGCGTATTTCATAATGTGAGAATTGACAAAAATTGATTACTGATCTATTAACTACATGCATGAAAAAATTTAATTCAGTTAAGAATTACATATATACTTTTCGTCCACATTTTCAGCTATAACCAAAAATTTGGGTAATTTCATGAGCTTTACAGATAATCTAGTTCCATTACTTTTCTACGCACTACTTACTTTTTTAGGCTGAAACAATTTGCCAATTTTTTTACTGTAACTTTTTTAGATCGAGCATTACTTTTCTCTCTGGTTCCACCAGTTTTTTATATCATAAGGTATAGAATTTATATACAACTAGTAAAAAAAAAGTTAAATTTAAAAACGCATGCCGAAATGATTTATTAATCCCACATACTTCATATATAACACCAAACATGCCTAGGTGTGACCCTAAATAACGTTTATCAATTGTATTTAAAATCCGAGTATATTTACGGAAGTTAGAGCGCGGGCAAACGAACAGACGGACAGACAAACCGAATGCATAAACTTTTCAACTTTTTTGGAAAGTGTTTAAAAAGGATAGAAACAAGAAAGTTACATTTGACTTGGAGCATATTCAACAAAGAAAAGTTTATAGCTTATTATAAATATAGCCCAGTGGTAGGGGAGCAAAAAAAGGCCGAATTCGGAATTAATTAGGGGAAAGCTGGAAATTGTTTTAATCCCTTCACTTTAGGTCTAGAATGAATATGCTATGCTTTCCTCGTTGTACTAAGTGAGCGTTAGGAAATATGTATAGATTTATAGTCAAAAACACGTTTTTTTACATACCATAACTGTATTTCCAAACATATAACTCTGTCAAACACATTGTCAATACAAATGTTGTAGAGCTTAAAATTTTGAGTAAAATGAGTACCTACACTTAATATTTTTGTTCAATATTAAGGTCACAATTCCAGTATAAAGTTTTAGACGCGTGGTCAGGGGGTTGAACTCAGAATTAATTACGAGAAAATTGGAAATTAATTTAATCCCTTCAGTTTAGGTCTAAAATGAATGTACTATGTTTTCTTCCTCGTACTTGGGTGAATGTTATCGACAAAGAGCTAGCAACGTCAAAAAACACGTCATTTTATCAAGGCTCATTTTTCTATATGTTCTTCCCTTTTATTGTAGTACATTTGCAACCGGTCTGGCAGTCGGGAGACGTTGCGTTTACCAGTGGCAGAAAGGGTTATGCAGGTCAAAAAACTTCAAAATTACGTCATTTTATCAAGGCTTATTTTTTACATGTACTTCGATTTTATGGTGTAGTACATTTGCGGGCGGTCTGGTAGCCGGGAAACGTTGCGTTTACGCATGGGAGAAGGGGTTATGCAGGTCAAAAAACTTCAAAATTACGACATTTCAGCAGGTTTGTTTGTAACATTTGTTTATACCAACTATTTATGATATTAATCCATTATTGCCAGACGTTACCAATGTCGCTAAGACCCTGCCAGATCCACATTTATAGATAACATATTACTCTTTGGCTTTCAGACAATCTATAATTAATTTACAAGACATAATTTCGGGTGCAAAGTTAATGCCAGACGGCTTTAAATATGGCAAAGAAAGTGCCTGTTTCAAGAGTGGTTTATAGTTTAAAAATTATGTGTTCTTTACGTCATTTTATCAAGCTTCAAAATTACAAGATATTACTCTTTTGCTAACAGACGACCTATAATTAATTTGCCAGACGCAAATTTGGTTGCAAAGTTAATGCCAGACTGCTTTAAATATAGCAACGAAAGTGCCTGCTTCAAGAGTGGTTTATAGTTTAAAAATTATAAGTTATCTTTCGTCATTTTATCAAGTTTAAAAATTACAAGAAATTACTCTTCGGCTAGTAGACAACCTATAATTAATTTGCCAGATACAAATTCGGTTGCAAAGTTAATGCCAGACGGCTTTAAATATGGCAACGAAAGTGTCTGTTTCAAGAGTGGATTATAGTTTAAAAATTATAAGTTATGTTTGCGTCATTTTATCAAGCTTGAAAATTACAAGATATTACTCTCTGTCTATCAGACAACCTATAATTAATTTGCTAGATACAAATTCGGTTGCAAAGTTAATGCCAGACGGCTTTAAATCTGGCAACGAAAGTGTCTGTTTCAAGAGTGGATTATAGTTTAAAAATTATAAGTTATGTTTGCGTCATTTTATCAAGCTTGAAAATTACAAGATATTACTCTCTGTCTATCAGACAACCTATAATTAATTTGCTAGATACAAATTCGGTTGCAAAGTTAATGCCAGACGGCTTTAAATCTGGCAACGAAAGTGCCTGTTTCAAGAGTGGTTTATAGTTTAAAAATTATAAGTTATCTTTCGTCATTTTACCAAGTTTAAAAATTACAAGATATTACTCTTCGGCTATCAGACAACCTATAATTAATTTGAAAGACATAATTTGCGTTGCAAAGTTAATGCCAGACGGCATTAAATATGGCAACCGAAGTGATTGTTTTAAGAGTGGTTTATAGTATAAAAATTATAAGTTATCTTTACGTCATTTTATCAACATAAAAATTACAAGATATTACTCTTTGGCTAGCAGACAACCTATAATTAATTTGCCAGACACAAATTTGGTTGCAAAGTTAATGCCAGACGGCTTTAAATCTGGCAACGAAAGTGCCTGTTTCAAGAGTAGTTTATAGTGTAAAAATTTTAAGTTATCTTTATGTCATTTTATCAAGCATAAAAATTACAAGATATTGTTCTTTGACTAGCAGACAACCTATAATTAATTTGCTAGACACAAATTCGGTTGCAAAGTTAATGCCAGAAGGTTTTAAATATGGCAACGAAAGTGCCTGTTTCAAGAGTGGTTTATATTAAAATAGCAATTAAAGCCTTTGTGCAGGAATATTGAAATGCAGTAAACCAACGTTTAAAATGCACAAATAATGCGTGAAAAAGCAGCAAACAGCTGTTTCGAATCTCGCTGTAGATTCGAAACAGCTGTTTGCTGCTTTTTCACGCATTATTTGTGCATTTTAAACGTTGGTTTACTGCATTTCAGTGGTTTATAGTTTAAAAATTACAAGTCATCTTTACGTCATTTTATCAAGCTTAAAAATAACAAGATATTACTCTTCGGCTATCAGACAACCTATAATTAATTTGCAAGACATAATTTCCGTTGCAAAGTTAATGCCAGACAACATTAAATATGGCAAACGAAGAGATTGTTTCAAGAGTGGTTTATAGTATAAAAATTATAAGTTTTCTTTGCGTCATTTTATCAAGCATAAAAATTACAAGATATTACTCTTTGGCTAGTAGACAACCTATAATTAATTTGCCAGACACAAATTCGGTTGCAAAGTTAATGCCAGACGGCTTTAAATATGGCAACGAAAGTGCCTGTTTCAAGAGTGGTTTATAGTTTAAAAATTATAAGTTATCTTTACGTCATTTTATCAAGCTTGAAAATTACAATATATTACTCTCTGTCTATCAGACAACCTCTAATTAATTTGCCAGACACAAATTCGGTTGCAAAGTTAATGCCAGACGGCTTTAAATATGGCAACGAAAGTGCCTGTTTCAAGAGTGGTTTATAGTTTAAAAATTATAAGTTATCTTTACGTCATTTTATCAAGCTTTAAAATTACAATATATTACTCTCTGTCTATCAGACAACCTCTAATTAATTTGCCAGACACAAATTCGGTTGCAAAGTTAATGCCAGACTGCTTTAAATATGGCAACGAAAGTGCCTGTTTCAAGAGTGGTTTATAGTTTAAAAATTTTAAGTTATCTTTATGTCATTTTATCAAGCATAAAAATTAAAAGATATTACTCTTCGGCTATCAGACAACCTATAATTAATTTGCAAGACATAATTTCCGTTGCAAAGTTAATGCAGACGGCATTAAATATGGCAAACGAAGTGATTGTTTCAAGAGTTGTTTAAAGTATAAAAATTATAAGTTATCTTTACGTCATTTTATCAAGCATAAAAATTACAAGATATTACTCTTTGGCTAGCAGACAACCTATAATTAATTTGCGAGACACAAATTCGATTGCAAAGTTAATGCCAGAAGGTTTTAAATAAGGCAACGAAAGTGCCTGTTTCAAGAGTGTTTTATAGTTTAAAAATTATAAGTCATCTACATCTGGGAGGACTAGTCACCCTCCGTGCTCACGATTTCCGATCAGATCCCGAATCCTGTTTGCTTATTTGTAAATTTATTCCTTGGGCGTATACGGCGCCAAGTCCTCGGACAAATTGACCGCACAGCTGCGACGTGTGGATCTGATGCCCTATGCGTTCTAACTTTCCTATTTTTTATTCTATCTTACTAACCTACGACCCGATGTTGACTTGGAGGTGGGAGAGTCCCTCAGGGGACGCGAAGCCTTCAGGTCCGAAGGGTCACCTTAGGGTCCGGGCTCAGTCCTTGACTAGTGGGTGGCGTAGTCCCCCACGGACACGTAGCTCACAGGATCTCATGGGCACGGACTCGCCTTTTGTAAATAGTTATTTTATTTATTTTTGTATTTAAAGTGTATTTATTATGTTGTCTTCCTGTGGGTTTGGGTCTTCCTCGGTAGAGTCAAGGGATGGACCGATCAGGTGCGTCGCGCGCGGTTCGTCCGCCTACGCACGTTTCAGTATTCTGCCTTGACTCTGCCCAGGACTTTCTAGGCTCTAAGGCCTATTATTACACCGATATTACGAGCGGATAAATCGCATCCGTCCACTTTTCCAAAAGTTCAGTTTTCTCAAGCAGTGCGTTTTGCGCATGCGTTCGAAATCGGGATTTATTTGATTGTGTTTGTTTGTTTACGTTCTGATCGTGCTTATGTCCATGTCGTGCTTATATTGGTATGTCTGATATGTCGTGGACGTGTGAAAATTGTAACATAAATTTCACTTCTCGGGCTACTTTTTATAGACATCGTAGGTTGTGTGTGAAAAACATACACAAGGATGTTTTTAGAAAATGTGTTTGCGGAAAGCCCTTTTTTAGCAAGACAAGTTTCTTTGCACATATGTAGATGATTTTTTTTCACTTATGTAGAAAAATTGAAGATCAGCTAATTGAAAACAGATACAATTTAATTTTTACATTCACAAAAAACAGGGATTAATTATCAAGTTTCCGGAAAATTTTGTGTTTTATACAACAAAATTATATACAATATACTTCATTTTTATCGAAAAATTTTAATATAAATGAAAGCTTGTGTCCTTTTTCATTCTCTAACATGTTGTGTAGTTTAAACTAAAGGAAACCAAAACCAAAAAAGATTCTATGAAGCAATAAAAAACTTCTAGAAATTAGAGAGTTTATCTTTCAATAGCTGTTTTAGGTATCACCTAATTATTTGTTCTGCATTTAAAAATTCAGCTTCAAATGTAAAGCAGGAAAAGATTTTTTTTTGTGTGTGTGGAGATGGAGGGGGCAAAAGAGCCTGTCAAAGCCTAAGTTCTTATCTATGGAATGAGTCAATCAATAACAGTTAAAAAAATTCCTTTACACTTGTTTTAACTGAAAGTAGAAAAAAATATCATATGCAATATTTGGAAAATAAGTGTCAAATTTATAAAAACATCAAACTTCATGATATTTTAAAAATAAATATTGGATATATATCCATTGATATATACCACTGAACCCTGAAAGATAGTATTTTGTAATTGATTTTTAACTCACCTCCTGATAAGTTATAATTATAAAAATTATGTAAAAAGATGCATTTGCAATGACAATACCACATTTTAATATTTTTACTTCTTAATTCATTGATTTTTAGGAATACTACATGGAGAATTGACAAAAGAACAGATTTAATAATATGCCAATAAATTCGCCAAAATATGCCAAAGCACTTTTAAACTGCAACAATGAAACATTTTAAATAGAAAATAAATTATAAATAAAAAATGAAGAGTGTAACAAAAATACACTTTTTATCAAATAATAGTTAATTAAATTTACAATTCTATATTGAGAAATAATTTAGAAATCCTAAGATGGTACCATTAATAATGCTTTACTTTTTCTTTCATGTTTAATTTCTTAAAAAAAAAAAAAAACAGAGCAAAAACTATGTATTTTTTAATAAAATTTGCTTGCTTAAACTTTCTATAAAGTGTACCAAAAAACAATGAAATGTTTCTAATCAAGTTCATTGTCCACACCAAAATAATGTATTATTATTGGGAATTTGTAGGGGAAAACATGAATCACACTGAAAAACTAACGGATATTTTCAAGAGGAACATTGGATGTGCTTATTAAAGATGATTTAAAAAAAAATTTGTACTTCTATTTACAAATAAGAATATTTATTTACTTATTGCATTGACTTATTAATAAGAAGAAAGCTAAAGGACTTTTTGCTGATCAACAATAATAATATAAAAAAAAATTGCAATCGAAAATTGAGATACCACCGCCACAGCAAAGAACGAGATTTAGGTATTTAAACACTCCTTCCAGATCAATTGAAAACATATAAAGTAAGAACAAGAACGCTTAAATTATGATAAATAAATCATGTGTAAAAAATAACTAAAAGAAAACATAGCAAAAAAATAACATTAAATTGTTTCAAGGCTTCATGAAAAAGAACAATTTAAGGAGAAAGAGAGAAAAGGAATTAAAAATAGCAGCAGCACATGGTATTTTGATAACACTTTTTATTTTATTCTAAAAGAAGGAGTCTCTTATATGAAGTCTTGAAATAGCTTTCAGCCCATTGTCTGAGTGATGGGTTTTTTCTCTGTGCTTTTAAAAAACTATAACATTCTAAAAATAAAATATCTGTTTCTTAATTTTAATACAATAGTAGTATTTCATAGCTGCCAACTTGTACGGATTTTTCCTACCACTAAAATTTAATGGAAAAATTTGCCTAATTCAATCGCCGAATTGCAATGAATATTGGTAATTAAATAAGACAGAAATTTCTGTTATATTTTAGTGGTAGCAAAAATCCGTACAAGTTGGCAGCTATGGTATTTATGCAACAATAATAAAATCTATATGTATTTTTGAAAAAAAAAAGAAAAATAGTCTTAAAAGTGATACTAATTAAATATAAAATGTACATTACTACAAGTTAACTAGATTTTAGTTTTTAAAAAAAATCCCATTTTAACTATTTTATTAATAATTAGAGCTATTACCAAGAAAAGCAAGTAAACACATTTAATTATCTATAATGATTAACACATTACAAATTCTGAGTCGATCCCGGCAAAAAATAAAATTTGATATGCATATTTTATAAACGTTAATTTGTTCAAAGAAAGAAAAAAAAATGTTAGGAATGGGCTTATAAAAAAGCTAATATTAATAAATTTATAAGTTCCATTGTATCATTTTATCTTTTACAAAATAAAAAAAAATTACATCAATCACTGCATATAAATTATGAAAAAAAAAAATTGCATCATCCCTGCACAAAAGTATATGTCTTTTTTTTTTTTTTTCCTTCTCCCCTCCAAGTAAAAAATGATAATTCTTGAAATATTTCATGTTATGTTTGCTAGATGGCGCCACCAAATTTGTTTTAAACTGGAATACAGTCAATTTGGAGCGCTCGGGCACGCATGCGCAGAAAGCTCCATTTGAGAAAACTGAACTTCTGGAAAAGTGGACGGATGCGATTTATCCACTCGTCCGATATTGACCTCGTCCGGTGTCGTGAGGTAAAGCCCCTACTTCCGTTCTTGGTCCGATTGTGTAATGACGTGTTTGTGTTTTAGATTAAGTTTGTGTTTTGTGTTATCTTTTTCTTCTCCCTTGGCTCATAGTCGGCCACCCTCTCTCAGCCAAAGAGTTGGCTGTGGGCTAGCTGTGGGTTGAGGTCTAACTTTCCTGTTTTTTACTATCTACTAACCTTTCATCCGCGGGCTGAAATCGCAGAGATAACCTTCATAGGAGTTTCTCAGTTTCGGCACGCGGTAAAGTAAGCTGGTGTGGAGTCCCCCTCATTAGTTTCCGAGCACGGGCTCTTCCTATGATGTGTCCCGCGATTAGGATTCGATGATGTGACGGTGGCTCTGCATCAGGTCGAACCTGTTCCGACCCCTCTTTTGAGATTTATTGAGCCGGGTTGCTCGGTCAGCGTTCGGACTTTGGTAATGGGAAGTTCGGGGGATCGTCATTGAACAACGTGAGTGTTGGTCCGTGGTTCCCCGTTTTGTGCAATGCTCTAGAGGAGACTAAAGCGGGACAATCCTACTTGGGATGCCCTACTTATGAGACACATCGGTGGACGGTCAGAATGACTGGCCCGGTCTTGTGGGGACCCCCTTGCAGTGGGTGCCGTGGCGGTCCTTTTGGAGGGCACCGTGTTGTGGCCAGCAGTGGCCGGGTACGCGTACATAGACACGCTTACGTCATTTTATCAAGCTTAAAAATAACAAGATATTACTCTTTGGTTATCAGACAAACTACAATTAATTTGCCAGACACAAACAGGCACTTTAGTTGCCATATTTAAAGGCGTCGGGCATTAACTTTGCAACCGAATTTGTGTCTGGCAAATTAATTATAGGCTGTCTGCTAGCAAAAGAGTAATATCTTGTAATTTTTATGCTTGATAAAATGACGTAAAGATGACTTATAAATTTTAAACTATAAACCACTCTTGAAACAGCCACTTTCGTTGCCACATTTAAAGCCGTCTGGCATTAACTTTGCAACCGAAATTATGCCTTTCAAATTAATTATAGATTCTCTGATAGCCAAAGCGTAATATCTTGTTATTTTTAAGCTTGACAAAATGACGTAAAGATGACTTATATTTTTTTACCTATAAACCGCTCTTGAAACAGGCACTTTCGTTGCCATATTTAAAGCCGTCTGGTATTAACTTTGCAACCGAATTTGTGTCTGGCAAATTAATTATAGTTTGTTCGCCAGCCAAACAGTAATATCTTGTAATTTTGTAAGCTTGATAAAATGACGTAAAGATGACTTATAATTTTTAAACTATAAACCAATGTTGAAACAGGCACTTCGGTTGCCATATTTAATGCCGTTTGGCATTAACTTTGCAACGGAAATTATGTCTTGCAAATTAATTATAGGTTGTCTTATAGCCAAAGAGTAATATGTTATCTATAAATGTGGATCTGACAGGGTCTTAGCGACATTGGTAACGCCTGGCAATAATGGATTAATATCACAAATATTTAGTATAAACAAATGTTACAAACAAAAATCCTGCTAGAATGACGTAATTTTGAAGTTTTTGGACCTGCATAACCCCTTCTGCCACAGGTAAATGCAACGTCTCCCGATTGCCATACCGGTTTCAAACGTGCTACACCATAAAAGGGAAGATCATATAAAAAAATGAGCCTTGATAAAATGACGTAATTTTGAAGTTTTTTGACATGCATAACCACTTCTGCCACAGGTAAACGCAAAGTCTCCCGACTGCCAGATTGGTTTCAAACGTACTACACCATAAAAGGAAAGAACAAATAAAAAAATAAGCCTTGATAAAATGACGTAATTTTGATTTTTTTTGACCTGCATAACCCCTTCTGCCACAGGCAAACGCAACGTCTCCCGACTGCCATACCAGTTTCAAACGTACTACACCATAAAAAGAAAGAACATATAAAAAAAATGAGCCTTGATAAAATGACGTAATTTTGAAGTTTTTGACCTGCATAACCCCTTCTGCCACAGGTAAACGCAAAGTCTCCCGACTGCCAGATCGGTTGCAAACGTACTACACCATAAAAGGAAAGAACAGATAAAAAAAATGAGCCTTGATAAAATGACGTAATTTTAAAGTTTTTTGACCTGCATAACCTCAGAGTAAATATTATATAGCGAGCTCACCCCGTTACTTTCGCTCGTAAAAAGTGGGGCCAGGATGACCCACGTGACAGTTGGCATTTGGCGATGAAAGGTTACTAGAAGCAACGCTAGTTTTGTCGCTTTATTGCAGCTCTTGGCAGGAGTTCAGTATTTTTTTGCTGTGATTCAGAAATTTGAGAGTTGACAGAAATACAAATCAGTTGTAAAAGAAATCTGAATGCACACCGGATATTTATCCTAATGTTTTCTTTATCATTGTAAGATTGGCTCATCAGTAATAGTAAATAAATAATAAAATTATGAAACTTTTATTTAGACAAATAGGTATGTATATATTTAATTAATAATTTAACTGTTTTCAATCTTTGATATGGTTTTGTTTATATATTTAATTTCATTAAATACTTTTTCTGTTGTTGTTAATACAAAGTAAAAAATAAGACAAAAAAAGAATAAAGAAATTAGTTAAGAAGTTTAACTTTGTGTGTTAGAATGCCAAAGGATAGGGGGAGGAAGGGGAGAGAAAGGTGAAATTTCGTGGGAAGTGAAATTTAGGTGATGAATTATTTACCTATTATTACTACAAAATTACAAATTTAACAAACAGGTCTCTTTTTTTTTTTTTTTTTGTAAATTAAAAAAATTTAAAGAATTTAATAATTATTTTAATTGGAAAACGCTGTTACATAAAGGACATTTTAATTGAAAAAAAAAATGCCAGCTTTAAACTTTCTGAATTCATGAAATGTTTATTGTTTTTCTTTCCAAAAAAATACATCTATAACAACACATTCAGTTAAGGCTGTTCTTAACTGCTCCGCTGAACAAGCGCAAAACGTTCTGACACATTTACAAATTCGTTTTTTAACGGAAAGATATTAAATTGGAAAGCCTGGCCATGGCAGCGATTTGGAATTGAACTGGTTTTTCCATTTTTTGATCAATCAATTACCCATTGAGTTATAAGCGATATCGATCATGTGACAAACCCGTTTTTCGCCTGCTCTTTGATGATTTTTCTACTTTCGCACGGAAATTCGGTTCAAAAGGTCCACTTTGACATTATTTTCTGAAAGATCTATTGCGTTTACAAAAAAATGAAAAAAAAAAGCTCGATGACATAGTTTCTGAACAACAACACCAACTAGTTTAATGCATTTTCCAACCGAAATAAATTAAAATTTATTTCAGGAAGTTGCCCTTTTCGATTTGAGAACAGCCTTAATTGAAATGTTTAACTGAACTCAAACTTACACACATAATTTTATTTACAAATTTTGCTTCATGGATGCAAGTTTATAAATAATAACTTAGTACACAACTATAACACACATACAGGAATTATTTTACAATATAAATTGCATAAATACACACAAAGTAGTTAGAAATAGAAAAAAGTCCAAAATGCAAAATTTCAGTTTCAGAAATAATAGAAAAAAAAAGGGTTTTGTCTATGCTTAATTCATTTATATTAGCGGTTGCCAATTTCTGAGCCTCACGGAACACTAAATTCATAATTTGAAATCACACGGACTACTAATAAGAATTTTTTAACAATAAAAATGCATTTGTACAATAATTATCACAGAATGTTTATTCTATTAAAATGAAATGTACATATTCAATAAAATAAAATTATAAATGTGGGGTGTCACTTTCTTGCCTACGAGATTGATACCACTATTTTTTAATGATAATCACCGCCTTATTTAATCATAACAAAAAGCTTCAAAGGTTTGTTTAATTGTATCAAAATTATTAAGGCTGTTCTCAAATCCAAAAGGGCAACTTTATGACATAAGTTTTAATTCATTTTTGTTCGGAAATGCATGAAAGTAGCATGTGTTGTTCAGAAACTATGTAATCGAGCTGTTTTTTCCTTTTTTTTGCAAACGCAATAGATCTTTAAAAAAAATAGGGTCAAAGTGAGCGTTTTGAACCGCTTTTCCGCGCAAAAGAAAAAAATTCACTCAAGAAAGGATGAAAAACATATTTGTCACGTGATCAAAATCGCTTCTAACTCAATAGGCAATTTATGGATCAAAAAATAGAAAACACAGTTCGATTTCAAATCGCTTCCATAGTCAGGCTTTCCAATTTTATATATTTCCTTTAAAAAATGAATTTGTAAATGCGTGAAATCGTTCTGCGCTTGTTGAGCAGAGCAGTTGAGAACAGCCTTAACGTTAATTTCAATCTTACAAAATAATTGAAGCTTATTTAAGAATCACGCATTTTGATGTGATATTTATTACTGTTTGTTTAAAATAAGTTCATGACATCGCCATGAACACAGAGAGCAGTTTTTATTTCACGCTGAGACCAGTAACGAGTTTTAATTGCTGTGACCCGATCATCGAAATATTTGTTTCGCACAAATATGTAAGTTCAAAATTAAGCCAAAATTTTCGTTGTTTTTCCAGTCAATAATGAATATTCATATTTTCGGGAGAGTCCAAAGTTAATACTTATATGTGTTAATACAATACAACAAAAAAAGCGTATACTAAATAATCTCTATTAATATAATTACCAATGCCCGCTATAATTTAAATTTTCAAAACTACACATCTAAATTTTTACAAATACAGGATTTTTTTAGAGTATTATCATGTTATCATTAATAGTTTTAACATTTATACAGTACAATTATTAATTTACATTAAAAATCCAAATAATGTCCAAAATTTTCTGAGGAACACCGAAATTTTCTCAAGGACCACCGGTTGGCAACCTCCGATCTATATAACAATGAATCCTAACTATCTCTCTATTCTAAAAAAAAGTAACTACCGCTGTCACCGCCGCCGGTTTTGAATTTTTTGTGACTGGAGGTCTTTCTTCGTTAATATTAAGAAAAATAATGCATACAAAAATATGAAAATCGGTGGTTTTATATAGAAATGTTTGATAAGCACGCTGAAGCAGACAGTTTTCAAATCGAAGAATTATTTTAAGAGATATTTAATGCTAAAGTTGGACAAAATAGTTCCACTAAAAATATTTTATAGCAGTAAAAACTATACATGGCAGTGTAATCATTTTTGGATCATTTTATGCGTTAGAATTTGCCGGAGTGCAGATTGCATTAATTTTTTTATTTTGACTCATTTTTTGAGGTTTTATTTCTATTTTAAATTCAGATTTAAAGCATTTCTAGAGATATTTTTTACAGATTTTAGAAAGTGATATTAATTTAAACTGTTGCCAACTGTATAAACAGCGGAAGCAATAATGTTTGCTTCAAAAAAAAAATATTTATACGTGTAAATAAATTAAAATTTTATTTACACGTGACTATTATAAACAGAAAAAAAACATTTGGAATTAGGATTAAATAATTATGTACAAAAAGCAGGAACTTATTAAAAATTACGTCATAAAAACTATAATTACACGTGAAATTTAAGAGAGAAAGAAATTTGTAAAATAATAAATTTATTAACATGCGTTAGAAGTCTTAAATAGGAGAAATTACGTCATATTTACGTCACATTACAGTTATTACATAAAATGAACACAAAATAATATTGCAAAACGGTTTAAATTTAAAAATTGCGCTAGACATTTATTTGATATTTTGAGAGGATACTTTTCAACTATTTTTGTTAGGAAAGCTCAAATAATATTTCATTTCTAACAAAAGCATTTTCACGTGAATATTTAAAAGAGAAAGAATAGCTTGGTAAAAATTACGTCAGATTAAAAACGATTAATTTAAAATGTCTCATTTAAAAGAACTTTCTTTTCGCTTTGTTAAAAAATACCAGGAGACAAAGACACTGTTTACTTAATTCGTTTTATATTACCTTATTTTGAAATGTTGTTACACGTGTCTACGTCATCAAGTTATTTTTATTTCGACGTTTTATTTGTATTTTTATTAATGTTGTACTAATTTATTTGTTCTTTCGTTATTTAAAAAAAAAATTATGTCAATTTGTATAATTTGGCGATTTATATAATTTGGCGAAATTGGTCGACGGGATAATCAAGTAGTACCGCAGCGGATTTTGCGTTAAAATTCCCCAATCAAAGAGAAATGAATAGAAATTCGTTTATAGGGAGATCGCCACCGTTTTTAAATTATAATTCAATCTTTCGAAATCTTTTTTAAAGCCGATCAAATTAGCGTGCATTTAGAATCTGCGGTGTCTGGACGGGGGTTGGAGAGCGTAGCTCGTAGGGGGCCGAGCCCCCGAGTTCCACAAAAAAATCCTTTAATAAATAAAATTATAATCCACAAACTAGTTTTATTAAATGATATATTTAGTTTAAATAAATAAAGAAAGAAAACAGTAGTTATATATATATATATATAAAGCGGATTAACTATATGCTACCGCACTTCAGTGCTAATTTTCATTTTCGGTTAATTAACATCAGCTATATTAATATATAAATTAGCATCAAGCTAAGTTACATTGGTTAAAAAGATACATTGCATTTAGAATATGCCCAGACTTGTATTTTAAATTTATTATACAAGAAGGGGTTCTGCCCCACCCCCTATCCCCGCGCGACGAAGCCACTGTTTTCTTCTTTCATTCGTAATTCTGCGAAGTTTTGAATTTTAAATATTTTGTGTAAAATAATTAAAATACTGATTTCTTGATACTGGCATTATTAATAAATTTGGAGCGATTAATTAATTTTTCTTATAATTATTTTTTGCTAAAATTTATGAGTGCATTAAATGTATAGCTGCGTATCTTATTAGTATATTAAATTTAGATAATATTTAAAAACCTGTTAATACATTTTAAACGTACTTTATAAGCATGCTTTATTTAAAGCATAAATTTAATCTAAAGCAAGATTTAAAAAAACAAAAATATAAGTATTTAGGTTTTAAAGAGACGAAAACAAGTTTCTTTTGGCGAAAAAATGTATCGCCAAACACCTTAATACGAAATGTTCTTAAAATTCAAATTAATCAAACTTACAATTTTAATATTTAAACTGATAACACTAGATAACAGTAAATCCTATTATTACATACATTTATGTTATTAAAAGTAAAATATATTGTATTTTCATCGTAACAACGTGAATAAACGATATCATAGTTCCAATGATATCTTTTTAAGACCCTTTAAATATTAATAAAAATAAATAAATAATAAATACATAGCAATGGAAGGTAACAGAAGTTGTTTTGTTTGCTCTTTCTGTACATCCATAGACACAACAACTTGCTACCGTGATATTTTTGAATCGTAAACATGAAATTGTCTAATATCTTCCGTAGAAATCAATGCTATTTGCAAGCTGACCGGGAAGCTTCTTGCCCCGAGTCACGTGATTTTATCCTGGCTGAAGAAAGTGTGGGGAATTCTCCCTCTAATATATGATTACTCTGAGTGCATAACCCATTCTGCCACAGGTAAACGCAGCGTCTCCCGACTGCCATACCGGTTGCAAACGTACTACACCATAAAAGGGAAGAACATATGAAACAAGTGGGTAAGTGTGATCACAGATCGCACAGAGGGTTTCGTTTAATATTCATTTCAAAACAGTTTATCCTTTTGAAAAATCTGTAGTTTCCACATTTCGCAACCAGGGGTGCACTCTATTCTAAACAAATCTCTATCCGAACGAAACTCAGTTTTACATACTATCCGTATATATATTAGTCGAAGGGATTGGGCCCATAGCACCCGAGATAAGTAGGCGCCCCTGGCGGTAAAAAGTGGAACTCAAATATGTAAAGCTACGGTGCATAATATGAATTGAATGGTCAAAGGGGTGTCGGCAAAAGTTGGAAAAGTGCTCCCCTGGTGAAAAGGGCGGAGGTTAGAAAAATTGCTTAAAATATACGTTAGAGCACGGAGGAGTAAATAATATAAGACTTTTTGAAAATTTTATGATTTGTCGTGTGGTCTGAGGTATTCAGCTATACGTATGCAAAAATTCATGTCTCCAACTTAATTAGGGGCTCTCTTAGAAAGAATTGCTTAAAATACATATGTGGTAGCTCAAAGGGTTAAACGTAAGACTTTTTCAAGATTTTATAATTTGTCGCCTGTTCTCAGGTGTTTTGCTATAATAAGCATGCAAAATTTCAAATCTCCAACTTAATAAGGGGCTCAGTTAGGAAGAATTGCTTAAAACACGCATGTGGGAGCCCAAAGGGTTAAATGTACTACTTTTTGAAATTTTTATGATTTGTCGCATGATGGTGTTCAGCTAGTATGCAAAATTTCACGCCTCCAACCTAAATAGAGTGTCACTTAGAAAGAATTGTTTAAAATACACATGTAAGAGCCATAAGGGTTAAATGTACGACTTTTTCAAAATTTATGATTTGCCGTTTGATGTGTGATGCTCAGCTATAAGTATGCAGAATTTCACGCCTTCAACCTAATTAGGGGCTCACTTAGAAAGAATTGTTTAAAATACACATCTTGGAGATCAAAGGGTTAAATGTACGACTTTTTGAAAATTTTATGATTTGTCGTTTGATGCGAGGTGCTCAGCTATAAGTATGCAAAATTTCACTCCTCCAACCTAATTAGTTTTCACTTAGAAAGAATTGTTTAAAATACACATGTGGGAGCCCAAAAGGTTAAATGTACGACTTTTTCAAAATTTTATGGTTTGTCATTTGATGTGAGGTGTTCAGCTATAAGTATGCAAAATTTCACACCTCCAACGTAAATAGGGTGTCACTTAGAAAGAATTGTTTAAAGTACACATGTGGGAGCCCGAAAGGTTAAATGTACGACTTTTTCAAAATTTTATGGTTTGTCATTTGATGTGAGGTGTTCAGCTATAATTATGCAAAATTTCACACCTCCAACCTAAATAGGGGCTCACTTAAAAAGAATTGTTCAGAATACACTTGTGGGAGCCCAAAGGGTTAAATGTACTTCTTTTTGAAAAATTATGATTTGTCGTTTGATGTGAGGTATTCAACTATAAGTATGCAAAATTTCACTCCTCCAACCTAATTAGGGTTCACTTAGAAAGAATTGTTTAAAATACACATGTGGGAGCCCAAAAGGTTAAATGTACGACTTTTTCAAAATTTTATGGTTTGTCATTTGATGTGAGGTGTTCAGCTATAAGTATGCAAAATTTCACACCTCCAACGTAAATAGGGTGTCACTTAGAAGGAATTGTTTAAAGTACACATGTGGGAGCCCAAAAGGTTAAATGTACGACTTTTTCAAAATTTTATGGTTTGTAATTTGATGCGAGGTGTTCAGCTATAATTATGCAAAATTTCACGCCTCCAACCTAATTAGGGTTCACTTAGAAAGATTTGTTTAAAATACATATGTGGGAGCCCAAAGGGTTAAATGTACGACTTTTTCAAAATTTTATGATTTGTCGTTTGATGTGGGGTACTCAGCTATATGTATGCAAAATTTCACTCCTCCAACCTAATTAGGGTTCACTTAGAAAGAATTGTTTAAAATACACATGTGGGAGCCCAAAGGTTTAAATGTACGACTTTTTCAAAATTTTATGATTTGTCGTTTGATGTGGGGTATTCAGCTATAATTATGCAAAATTTCACACCTCCAAACTAAATAGGGGCTCACTTAAAAAGAATTGTTTAGAATACACATGTGGGAGCCCAAAGTGTTAAATATACAACTTTTTGAAAATTTTATGATTTGTCGTTTGATGTGAGGTATTCAGCTATAATTATGCAGTATTTCACTCCTCCAACCTAATTAGGGTTCACTTAGAAAGAATTGTTTAAAATACACATGTGGAAGCCCAAAGGGTTAAATGTACGACTTTTTCAAAATTTTATAGTTTGTCGTTTGATGTGAGGTATTCAGCTATAAGTATGCAAATTTCACTCCTCCAACCTAATTAGGGTTCACTTAGAAAGAATTGTTTAAAATACACACGTGGGAGCCCAAAGGGTTAAATGTACTACTTTTTCAAAATTTTATGATTTGCCCTTTGATGTGAGGTATTCAGCTATAAGTATGCAAATTTTCACGCCTCCAATGTAATTAGAGGTTCACATAGAAAGAATTGTTTAAAATACACACGTGGGAGCCCAAAGGGTTAAATGTATGACTTTTTCAAAATTTTATGATTTGTCGTTTGATTTGAGGTGTCCATCTATAAGTACGCAAAATTTCATGCCTGCAACCTAATTAGGGGCTCACTTAGAAAGAATTGTTTAAAATACACATGTGGGAGCCCAAAGGTTTAAATGTACGACTTTTTCAAAATTTTATGATTTGTCGTTTGATGTGGGGTATTCAGCTATAATTATGCAAAATTTCACACCTCCAAACTAAATAGGGGCTCACTTAAAAAGAATTATTTAGAATACACATGTGGGAGCCCAAAGGGTTAAATATACAACTTTTTGAAAATTTTATGATTTGTCGTTTGATGTGAGGTATTCAGCTATAATTATGCAATATTTCACTCCTACAACCTAATTAGGGTTCACTTAGAAAGAATTGTTTAAAATACACATGTGGGAGCCCAAAGGGTTAAATGTACGAATTTTTCAAAATTTTATAGTTTGTCGTTTGATGTGAGGTGTTCAGTTATAAGTTTGTAAAATTTCACGCCTGCAACCTAATTAGGGGCTCACATAGAAAGAATTGTTTGAAATACACATGGGGGAGCCCAAAGGGTTAAATGTACGACTTTTTCAAAATTTCATGATTTGTCGTTCGATGTGAGGTATTCAGCTATAAGTATGCACATTTCACTCCTCCAACCTAATTAGGGTTCACATAGAAAGAATTGTTTAAAATGCACACGTGGGAGCCCAAAGGGTTAAATGTACTACTTTTTCAAAATTTTATGATATGTCCTTTGATGTGAGGTATTCAGCTATAAGTATGCAAATTTTCACGCCTCCAATCTAATTAGAGGTTCACATAGAAAGAATTGTTTAAAATACACATGTGGGAACCCAAAGGGTTAAATGAATGACTTTTTCAAAATTTTATGATTTGTCGTTTGATCTGAGGTGTCCATCTATAAGTACGCAAAATTTCACCCTGCAACCTAATTAGGGACTCACTTAGAAAGAATTGTTTAAAATACACATGTGGGAGCCCAAAGGGTTAAATGTACGACTTTTTCAAAATTTTATGATTTGTCGTATGATGTGTGGTGGTCATCTATAAGTATGCAAAATTTCAAATCTCCAACATGTGTAGTTTCTGAGAACGGGCTCTGTGACGGACAGACAGACGGACAGACAGACAGACAGACAGAGGAGCGAGACGAATAGGGTTTCGTCAGATGAACGAAACCCTAAAAATGAGCCTCTATAAAATCAGGTGACGAAAACATTCCTAGCTACTAGTAAATCTGCAGATCAAGAGCCTCAACGTCATCTCTGCAACTTATTGTTTTTAGCAAATTTTGCTTAATATTAATCTTTCTACAAAAACAAAATTTAAACTTTTAAATTACACAAACACTTATAGAAGGAGAAAAAAATATTTCGATGGTTTCAGACATTAGAAGCGTTAAATTAAACACGTTGTTATGTAATGATATTCTGAAATTCTCACCAGCTACTTATTCTAGTAATTTTTATATAATAAAGCAAATTTCTTCAGGGGGGTGCCCCCCCTGAACCCCCCGTTGTGTAATTTATTTTGCATTTGTAATTTTCTATTGATTGAGTTAATGATTATTCTATATCTTAGATTCATTTTTACACTGCGATTTATAAGGATAAGCAACAATTTGGTCAAGCATTTTACGTTATCCTAATATCCATACAGAAGTATTTACTTGCCTGCTAACCACAAACATCTGTATCTAATGGATAAAGAACTTTTGGAAATGTAAACTGAGACATCTAATTTAGAAATCTAATAATAATTTTGATTACCATTCTGCAATATTTATATCTAAGATCTAATCTAAATATCTAAAAATGTACTCGATAGCATTAACTTACTAAAATCACCCTAAAGTAGGGGGAGTTCTAAACCTAACGGTTAATAATTCATCATCGTGTCCACTTCCAATTGACTAAATAGATAAACGTGATATGGCGCCGTTAAGTATTTTTTGTGATAGCCTTTTAATAGTATCCACATTTAATTTAAAATCGTGATGTTACAAACACCGTTGAAATTTGATGCACACCTGTGTTCAGGTCAAATTACGAAAGGTTAACTAACCTTTTATTTCCCTTAGCCGAGCATTTTGTTTCACTTTTCGTAATAGGGATTATTTTAATAATTTATTTTACACTCTACAAGCTGTTACACGGGACGTTGTTCACGTAGCATTAAAATAGAGATAAATGCATTAAATAAAACATTTCACTCACCACCAGACATGGCAAGTCTCAGGCTTTTTGCACAACACTATTACCTTACAGAAAATGTTGTTCTTTTAAATCGCGCAAATGTTTCAATTAAATAAAGTAACATTTTTTGTATTAAAATACTGGTATCCAGAACGCCGGAAGCTTGGCAGCCCTGCTCCTCTTAATAGAAACATATATAGTTAACCAACGCTTTATCACATTTTATAGGAAACAATACGGAATTTCTTATTTGTATGGCCTTACATATACCTCAGTCATAAAAATGTAAAATTTTGTGCCAATTAATATACGCAATTGCGAAAATGAAATCGCAACCAATGAGAAAAGGAAGGCCAAGTAAAATCGTGTAAATCGAGGAATCTTTCTTCGTAGTGTGGAAAATACCACTACAAAAATTAATTTAGGTGGTATTTGGTGTGAAATGTTTATATGTATTCATTCCTGTCCTATTTATCTTTTTTATTATTTGTAATTTGCTGCATTTTCCCTTTGCACGTGAAAATCTTACAAATTAAAATGAACTCTTTGGGAGAAATTGTTATTCCCCCTTTTTTTTTTTTTTTTTTGGCAACAATAAAGTTTATAAAGTTTAATAGAATAATGTCAGTTTATTCTGTATGAAAATAACGAACTAGTTGAATACATAAATAAAGATATTATTCTATATAGTATATAAATACTATTTTCATTTCTGCGTTTAAATCAATCTATATGCAAATATCTATACAAAGGCATTCATTAATTCATTCCTTTTAAACTTGATTTGACTTTAAAAACCATACATACTTTCACATTTATGATATTTTTAGATGAGATATAGTTGCTACGCAACGGTTAAAAGAAAAAAAAAATGAAATATAAGTAAATTCATAAAATAAAATGTTTTATATTATTCGAACACATGTATAAAATTCCATCATAAGTTATACACCTAATTTAAAAGCTCTGACAAATGTTTTGACAAAATTGCAAACTAATAGGAATAATTTACTACTCTTATTTAAAAATTTCAGCATCAAAAATTTACCATTTAAATCCATTTTTTATATGAGCCATTTCTTTCAACAAATGAAAATTTGAAAATCGTCTGACTTGCCATTGAAAAGCATTACAGAGCAAAATAAAATGTTCTATATTTCCCGAACGAATGAACCAAATTTAACCAAAAACCATACAGCTAAGTCCGAGTACCTCATCAACATGCCACATTAATTTCAAGCCGATCGGATGCTTTTTGCGGCAGTTATCGCGGAACAGACGGACAGACAGACAAACGGAAATCAAAACTTTTCGTGTCTCCACAGTAAGCCTTCACTGACGTTTCGGCAATTAGACTATTAGAAAATATGTACATATTTATTTTCGAAAAACACGTTTTTTTTTAATTACCTTAACAATATCTCAAAACAGCTTACTCTATAAAAAACATTGTCAATACAAATGTTGCAGAGCTTAAAATTCTGAATAAAATGAGTACCATGTTTAATATTTTTGTTCAACATTAAGGTCGCAATTCTATTTCAAAATTTTGCCTTAATCGCTAATCAAGAGCTTGAAGCCAGGAGAGACAAAGTTAACTTAACAATATCTCCAAACAGCTAACTCTATCAAAACATTGTCAGTACAAAAGTTATAGAGCCTAAAATTCTGAGTAAAATGAGAACCTACACTTAATATTTTTGTTCAGTATTAAGGCCGCAGTTTTGAGGTATCGTTAAGTTAACTTGGTCTCTCCTGGCTTCAAGCTCTTGATTTGAAAAATTTTGAAATAGAATTGCAACCTTAATGTTGAGCAAAAATATTAACGATGGTACTCATTTTGTTCAGACTTTTAAGCTCTACAACATTTGCATTGACAATGCTTTTTATAGAGTTAGTTGTTTTGAGATATTGTTAAGGTGATTAAAAAAACGTGTTTTTAGAAAATAAATATGTACATATTTTCTAATATTCACCAAGTACGAGGAAGAAAACATAGTACGTTCATTTTAGACCTAAATTGAAGGGATTAAAACAATTTGCAGTTTTCTTCTAATTAATGCTGAGTTCCACCTCCTGACCACTGGTCTAAAACTTTAAACTGGAATTGTGACCTTAATGTTCAACAAGTGTAGGTACTCATTTTACTCAGAATTTTAAGCTCTACAACATTTGTATTGACAATGTTTTTGACAGAGTTAGCTGTTTGGAGATACTGTTATGATTAGTCAAAAAACACGTTTTTTGACTATAAATCTATACATATTTCCTAATGCTCACCTAGTACGAGGCGAAAAACATAGCATATTCATTCTAGACCTAAACTGAAGGGATTAAAACAATTTCCAGCTTTCCCCTAATTAATTCCGAATTCAACCCCCTAACCACTGGGCTACTATGGTTGTATTTCATGTTAAAATAAAGAAAGAAACGGTCCTTATAGAGCAGTGGTTCTCAACATTTGTGACCCACGTCCTACCAAAGCATCCATAAAATCACCATATCCCCCCCCCCCACACTCTGTAAATTTGTCTATTGTTATAAAGACTAAAACTCTTGTAAAACTCTATTCACAGGAAGGAATCGTAATAGTGTCTTACCAATAACCATCCATTTGATATTTTTAGCTCACAGGCTATTAAAGCCTGAGAGCTTATGTGCTCGTTGGTTCTGTATGTACATACGTATGTACGTAACACGATAACTCTTGATAGAAATATCCGATTTCCTTCAAAATTTTTTTCTAGGTTCATTCTGATAAGGTTGATCCTGATTAGTTTTTGGGGTTCATTGGTTAAGGATAAAGGGGGGCTACCCCTCCCCTTAATTTAGATAAATAGGTTTTTCATGCAGAATTATTCGATTTGCTCTAAATATATACCGGTAAATGGTATACCGGTTTATTATGTTAAGGAGCTGCCCTGATTAGATTTGGAGGTTCGTTAATTAAGTACAAAGGGAGGAAAAGGGGGCTAGACCCCCCTCCTTAATTTAGATTAATGGGTTTTTCATGCAGAATTATTCGATTTGCACCAAATTTCGTATACTGGTTTATTATGTTAAGGAGCTGCGTTGATTAGATTTGGAGGCTTATTGGTTAAGTATAAAGGGGGGACGGGGTCTAGCCCCTCCTTAATTTAGATAAATGGGTTTTGCATTCAGAATTATTCGATTTGCTTCAAATTTGATATACCAGTTTATTCCGATATGGCGCTTCCTTCATTTGATTTGGAGGTTCATTGGTTAAGTATAAAAGGGGGAAAGGGGGTCAAGTCCCCTCCCCTTAATTTATATAAATGGGTTTTCATGCAGAATTATCCAATTTACTTTAATTTTTTTTCGATGTTTATTCTGATTAGATTTGAAGGTTCATTGGTTCAGCATAAAGGGAGAATAGGGGGAGCTAATAGCCCTCTTAATTTAGGAAAATGATTTTTTCATGAAAAATTATCTGATTTGCTTCAAATTTGGTATATCAGTTTATTGTGTTAAGGAGCTTCCCTGATTAGACTTGGAGGTTCATTGGTTAAGTATAAAGGGGGGGAAACGGAGGCTAATCCCCCTTCATTTATTTTTCTAGGGGCATTATTCTTTGAAATAAGAGTATAATATACAATTAGTGTGAATATCCTGTGAGGTCAATGCCATCAGTTTAATTGGGCACTTTTCTTTTTATTTAACTTCTCAAAGCGGTGAATCTTCCGTCACAAATTTGTTTTTAACATAATTCCACAAATGAAATGATTCTAAACATCTTCGCTTTTGTGCCAAAGGGAGTTCCAATGTCCATCATTGTAAAAGAAAAGTGTTATATGATCTGCATTTTTATTTTTTCAAAATATCTTGAAGAGAGATTTTCTTTTAACATTAAAATCGATAACATTCACATATTTTATGATTCATTTTTTAAACTTATTAATACTTGGGGAAAAAGCTTTTCACACTAAATTTTCTTTCTATGGATAACACAATACACAAGAAGTATTTAAAGATTCTCATTTGCATCAATTTTAAGTAGTATTCTCAATCGCAATACATACTCTGTTTTCCCAATACCGTTATTTGATGCGTTGAGAACCAGAGCGGAGTATCCCACATTTTTCTGAAAAAAGAGTTTGCAGTGTCAAAGCATTGTATGCTATGACATCTATCCGTTACATACAGAATTTTAATAATTTCGAAACTATTCAAGTGATATAGCCAGTTTAATAGTTAGTCAACTTATCTTGTATATCATGCTGCCAGTGAAAAAGGGGATAAAGTGACTCCTGAAGAAGTTTTGTCTACTTTGACCACTTTAAAAACTGGCTTAAAAAAGTTTGACAAAAATGTGTCTAAATTTTCGAAATCATTTTTCTCGAAATTTGCTGTTGGCGAGGTTGGCCCACTTTGTTTCCTAACGCCTCAATTGTGTTCAATGTATTATCTGATTTTAAAATTTAAAGTGTATATGTCATCATGTAAATTTATTTACCTTGTATGATGCCTGCAGTAGAGCCATAGATATTTACTATCTTATCCATTTCCTTTTCTAACGCTATTTAAGATTTATAAATTTTATAAAGTTGGTAATACCTTGCTTTGATATTTCATACCTTTTTTAGATTAAATGTGTTCAAGACAGTCACATATTTATAGACACTTTTAAGTAGTTTTACATATGAAAGATTTTTCATGTGACATATAGCAGAGAAAATAGAAGTGGAAAGCTCGTTTAATAAATAATGGAAAGCATTGCGAAAAATTATAAAATACAATATTAACCAGTAAATTAAAGCGGGTTTTAATACTGCAAAAAAAAAATCTCAAAAGAATATTCTTATAATTATTCTGGTGTAGATTCTATTTTAAACCTTTGGTTGGGAAATTTGTTTCAATTCAATATTTGATTGTATTCCATTTATTTTTAGTCTCCAACATTTCTTTAACACTTTGAGGGGCAAAACACTTCTGTTGCAAAAATGTTAAAATGATCGACTGACACCGGATTTATGAAAAAATTTATATGGGAAAAAGTGAAAGCTTTTTTTCGCGTTACATTATACAAAGCAGAATTTAATTCCTGAATTTTGGTGCCCATGTGGCATTTAGGAATTAAAATTAAATGGTATATATAACATACCGGTGCCCTTGAAGGGATTAAAAAAGGAAACAGACAGAAGAAACAGTTAGCAAATGGCTAAGTAAGAAATGTGAAATTGCAACGGTAAACAGTCAAATTGCCTTTCAGTGGGGCGTACGCCCCACTTTGTGAATCACTGTCATAGAGCTATCGCAAAATTTTTAAACATTTCTATAGGAACTGTAAACAAAATTATGCGATCTGATTTAAGCACAATCAAAACAACAGCCACAGCAACAAAAATAAAATATGATGTTCATCGCCAAATGTGAAAACGAGTTTCTTGGAGTAAGACAATGTGCAGATTGTTGTATCTAAATTATTTGGCAGATGAAGAATGGAATTATATAGTTACAATTGAGGAGGCTTGTATACTTAAATTTATCCGATTGCATTAGAAAAAAGATCCATTTGCTACCTAAAAATAGGAGAAATGGATTTAAAATGTTGGTGCAGAGAAAACAAGGAAAGTTTTGCAAACGATTTTATGGTTATTGCTAGATTCTCTTTTATCAGAAAACTTAAAGTAAAGATAAGAGAAATAGAAATCAAAATTAACTCGGATTATTTTTTAAAGATGTGTTAACACCTGGTTTCAGAGAAAATTCAATCACTTTAACCAAGAATCATTCGTTACTTCATTGCGTTAAGCTCCATCAGGATAATGCTACCAACCACACCTTTAAATCTACTGTTATATTTTCAGAAAAAAATGTGATATGAAACCTAATTAGAGGCTATTCTATTTAAATGCATAACAACCAACCCCCTCCCCCTCGTATGTCTTATAGATAACTCTGGATGTGGACTTTTAAAACAAGGTTTTTACAAGTTGCACATCCCGAAAACATTAGATGAACTCTGGAAGATTCTGGTCGGGGAGAGGAACAAAATCAACCTTGATATTTTGTAAAAAAACACCTTCATCTTGGAAATCAAGATTTAATATGATAGTTCCACCAAATCGCTATGAGACTAAAAATACTAGCCAAAAAAATCCTTATCTTTGTATATATCTTTCTTTTTTCAAAACCGTTACAAAAATATGAGAACCTCTTTATTTGTTATTTCTTGATTTTTTAATTTTAAAATAATGCATTTGTTTATGAAATTGCGGGTATTCATTACTTTTAAAAGTCTAAGAATCTTTTAACATCTATCGATTTATGGCCCCATTGAATTTTAAGGACTTTTTGAAAATAAAGTACAAGCTTTTAACTTCAGGTTTAACTTAAAAGAGTGTAAATGTGTAGCTTATGTAAAAAGTTCGAAATTCTTTAGAAACTTTAGCTTTTAATGTGTTTGCGAATTTTACAATAAAAGTCACAAATAAATAGTCAGTTTGAAAAACAAAAGAAAACTATATATGAAAGATATTCTATATAACACAACACAAGATTCTGCTTTCTAAAACAAAGTATTTTTCTTTACCCGGCCTCTTTTGAAATCCGTTCTATTTGTTTCAATTTTATTGAAGCTCACGTATCCGAAAAACAGCGTTTGATTGATAAATTTAAAATTTAAAAAGCCTGAAATTCGGAAACGGATTTTCTATGTTTTATAAAAGGAATTTTATTGATAGAAAATACGGTCGTGCTTGGATTATAAAATTGCTTTTTACTAAACTTTTGTTTTCAGATTAAACGAAATATTTTCCATTTTAACGCGTTTCATAAATATAGATTAAAAAAAAAAAAAAAAAAAAAACAGTAACTATAATTCTTTATTAATTAAAAAAGGACCGCTTTAATTCATAAAAGATTTGTTATAAGTACGTGCTTATGATTTTTTAAATTTTAAAATCACAAGGTTTTATCCGCAAATAAAACTTGACGAAAACCTTTAAACATTCAATGACGAAATATACTTTTTCTTAATATTTAACTTTAAAATGTAAACAAACTGATGATATATAATTTGATATTGATATTGCTAATATTATTATTATTAAAATTATTATTTTAAATAAAGACAATGCGAGTCTAATGAAAGAAAATTTGCCGGAGTGTTCAGACTCCAGTAAAAAGTGGGTCCCGTCGCGTCGAATCTAACGAAAGAAAATTTGCCAGAGTGTTCGATCGCGAGTAAAGAGTGAGTCCCGACGCGTCTAATGAAAGAAAATTTTCCGGAATGTTCGGTCTCGAGTAAAGAGTGAGTTCCGCGAGTCTAATGAAAGAAAATTTTCTGGAATATTTTGTCTCAAATAAAGAGCGAGTCCCACCTAATCTAATCCCTCTATTCTTAAAAAAAAGTAACTACCGCTGTCACCGCCGCCGACGGTTTTGAATTTTTTATGACAGGAGGTCTTTCTTCGTTAATATTAAGAAAAATATTGCGTACAAAAATATGAAAATCGGTGGTATTATAGAGAAATGTTTGATAAACACGCTGATGCAGACAGTTTTGAAATCGAAGAATTATTTTAAGAGATATTTAATGCTAAAGTTGGACAAAATCGTTCCATTAAAAAAGTTTTATAGCAGCAAAAACTATATATAGGAATGTAATCATTTTTAGATCATTTTATGTGTTAGAATTTGCCGGTGCATTGCATTAATTTTTTTAATTTGACTCATTTTTGGAGGTTTTATTTCAACTTTAAATTCAAATTTTCGGCATTTCTAGAGATATTTTCTGCATTATTTTAGAAAATGGTATTAATTTATACTGTTGCCAAATGTATAAACAGCGCAAACAATAATGTTTGCTTCAAATAAAAAATTTATTTACACGTGACTATTATAAACAGAAAAAATCATTTGGAATTAGAATTAAATAATTATGTACAAAAAGCAGGAACTTATTAAAAATTACGTCATAAAAAGTATACACGTGACTTTTAAATGAGAAAGGATATTGTAAAATAATAAATTCATTAACATGCGTTAGAAGTCTTAAATAGGAAAAATTACGTCATATGTACGTCACATTACAGTTATTACATAAAATGAACACAAAATAATATTGGAAAACAGTTTAAATTTAGAAATTGCACTAAACATTTATTTGATATTTTGAGAGGATCTTTTCAACTATTTTTGTTAGGAAAGCGCAAATAATATTTCATTTCTAACAAAAGTATTTTGACGTGAATGTTTAAAAGAGGATTAAAAATGATTAATTTAAAATGTCTCATTTAAAAGAACTTTCTTTTCGCTTTGTTAAAAAATACCAGGAGACAAAGACTCTGTTTACTTAATTCCTTTTATATTAGCTTATTTTGAAATGTTGTTACACGTGTCTACGTCATCAAGTTATTTTTATTGCGACGTTTTATTTGTATTTGTATTAATGTTGTACTAATTTATTTGTTCTTTCGTTATTTAAAACTAGCGAACTTGCCCGGGTACGTCAAAAAACAGCAGAAATTGCTAAAAAGCTCTGAAAATCACAATAAGATATAGCGAAAATTTTTTTAATGGCTTCTCAAATTCTGAAAAGAGAAAAAACATATATATATTATGTTCGAAGATTGAAAGTTGATTCCTTTCACTAATGTGGAAAAATAGTAGCAAATCGCTAAAATACACTAAAAATCACATACAAAATTCCCGAAAAATTCGAAAATTGCTATACGAAATCCTAATAAACTTTATTGAAATGAGGGCAGAATGTACTTTAGGTGAAAAATGGACTGTCAAAAAATTGCAGCAGATCGCGAAGAAACGTAAAAAGCACATTAAAAATTACAAAACGTTCAATAATCATGAAAGTCAAAATTTACTATAATTGGATAAAAGTTTCAAATCTAATTCCTTTGACCTGTGGGCTCTCTTAAAATTTATGTTTTGGAAATCATGCTAAGCATTAGATCATGTTACTTTTATTCGTAATTAATTTACTTGGACTCCCTTAAATATAATTAATATAATCCCTTAAGTTAATATTAGTTTTTGTTGCATTAAAATATCTCAATTTGTTGATTTTCTGTAAGCAAGTAAACTCTATTGTTTTACAGTGGGAGTGTATGGGAATTTGGCGAAATATTAGAGATATCGCCAAGTTGGCGTCACTTTTGGCGACTCATTTTGCTCGCCAAATTTGGCGATATATCGCCAAGTTAGCGACAAACTTGGCATTATTTGGCGACAGAACTGGATCCCTCCTACGGTAACCCCCCCTTATAGGTATGGACCTGTATTACATGCTGTTCAATAATCGCATAAAAAATTCGCTAAAAATTCAAAAATCGCTGCACGAATTCCGAATAAACTTTTTTGAAAAGAGAACAAAATTTACTATATTGGGTTAAAAGAAAGAAACTGTATTCTTTTTCCTAATGTGGAAAAATCGAATTAATATAATCCCTGAATATTGGTTTTTGTTGCATTAAAATATCTCAATTTGTTGATTTTCTGTAAGAAAGTAATCCATATTGGTTTACATTGGAAGTCTATGGGAATTTGGCGAAATATTAGTGATATCGCCAAGTTGGCGTCCCTCTTGGCCACTCATTTTGGTCGCCAAATTTGGCGATATACTGCCAATTTGGCGATTAAGTTAGCTGCATTTGGCGACAGAACTATGTCCCTCCTACGGTAACCCCCCCTTATAGGTATGGACCTGTATTACATGCTGTTCAATAATCGCATAAAAAATTCGCTAAAAATTCAAAAATCGCTGCACGAATTCCGAATAAACTTTTTTGAAAAGAGAATAAAATTATATATTGGGTTAAAAGAAAGAAACCATATTCTTCTCACTTATATGGAAAAATCGCCTCGAAACATAAAAAAGCGCTAAAAATCGCATAAAAAATTAAATTTAAAAAAATCTAATCTAAAAATCGAAAATCGGGCTTCGAGGTGCAAAACTTCATATATAGACGTACCTTTTCCCTAAATTTTGTAGCTCTACGTGTAGTGCTCTCTTCAGAACACCGTCGACACACTCACTCACTCACACACAAACTTCTTTCTTTATTATTATAGAAGAAGATAAAAATTATGTCAATTTGTATAATTTGGCGAGTGGTTTGGTGATTTATATAATTTGGCGAAATTGGTCGACTGGATAATCAAGTAGTACCGCTGCGGATTTGGCGTTAAAATTCCCCAATCAAAGAGAAATTAATAGAAATCCGTTTATAGGGAGATCGCCACTGTTTTTTAAATTATAATTCAATCTTTCGAAATCTTTTTAAAGCCGATCAAATTAGCGTGCATTTAGAGTCTGCGGTGTCTGGACGGGGGTTGGCGAGCGTAGCTCGTAGGGGGCCGAGCCCCCTAGTTTTAAAAAAAATGCTGGAGTGTTCGGTCTCAAGTAAAAAGTGAGCCTCGCCTCGCGCGTATTGGCGGGCTCAGCCTCGGCTGAAATTTGTAACTTTTTTTTTTTTTTTTTTTTTTTTTAAAGACCTCAATAAAGGGGACCGGGAGGGACAATCTATGCTCTACAGACTCACTTCCTAGTCTGAGCAGTCTCTCTCGGGCAGTAAAAGTAAAAATAAGAGTCTAATGAAAAAAAAATGCCAGAGTGATCGGTCTCGAGTAAAAAAGGAGTTGCTCCGAGTCTAATGAAAGAGAATTTGCCGCAGTGTTCGGTCTTGAGTAAAGAGTAAGTCCCGCCGAGTCTACTGAAAGAAAATTTACCGGAATGTTCCGTCTCGAGTTAAAGAGTGAGTTCCGCGAGTCTAATGAAAGAAAATTTGCTGGAGTATTTTGTCTCAAGTAAAGAGAGAGTCCCACCGAATCTAATGAAAAAAAAAATGCTGGAGTGTTCGGTCTCGAGTAAAAAGTGAGTCTCGCTGAGTCTAATGAAAAATAATTGCCGGTGTGTTGGGTCTCGAGTAAAAAAGGAGTCGCTCCGAGTCTAATGAAAGAAAATTTGCCGGAGTGTTCGGTCTCGAGTAAAGAGTGAGTCCCACCGAATCTAATGAAAGAAAACGTGCCAGAGTGTTCGGTCTCGAGTAAAGAGAGAGTCTCGTCGAGTCTAAAGAAAAATAATTGCCGCAGTGTTTGGTCTCGAGTAAAAAAGGAGTTGCTCCAAGTATAATGAAAGAAAATTTGTCGAATGTTCGGTCTCGTATTTTGCGACAGGCTTGGACGCCTCCACACCTTTAACCTGATTGGTCAGTTTTTTTTTAAGATATTGAAAAAAATGTTTGTGAAATTCAAACTACCAGGTCTTGTACCAGGTCAATACCTCTATTTAGAATGTGTCCACATATAATGCTTACACTATGTGTTCAGACAACGCGTTCTTGAAAATAGTGGAAATCGCGATTGTCGTGTGCCTCGTAGAGTTACAAAAACAACAAAAAACACGAAAGTTTTTGTTTTACCTTCCCTCTTCCAATAGTATCTTTTGTATGTATATAAAAAAAATAATTACCATTTCAGAAAACATCGTTGCTGGACATCGATTTGCGTCAGTTAAGTTTCCCGTTTTTGTCAAATTGAAAATTCCCACATCTGCTTCGACGACGAAAATACAAGAAAAAGAAAAATAATCCATTTATTTGTTAAACCTTTTCCTTTCTAACTGTGTATTTGTTTTTAAAAATGTTAATATTTACTATTTCAATATATATATATACATATTCTCAGAAGTTCGACTTGTGCATTTCCATTTCTGTTCGTTTAGGATGCACGACGTACACTACCAGAGGTAATTACACTGCCAACTCTAGGTTCCTTTGGATAGATTTTTATTTAAAAATACAGTAGAACCTCTTTTATCCGAAAATCTTTTAACCGAAATCCATTTATAAAACTTTTTTTTTTTAAAACTATTTGGAAAAATGGTTATTGTTCTCGTCAGGATTGGAAATCCAAAGCATATCTGAAGGTTTTCATTGGTTTAATCTGCAATTTATTCGTTTTCTGATTGGTCTATACAGTAATCTGTATTTCCCTTTTTTAACCATTTGGAAAAATGGTTATTGTTCTCGTCATGATGGGAAATCCAAAACATATCTGAAGGTTTTCATTGGTTTAATCTGCAATTTATTCGTTTTCTGATTGGTCTATACAGTAATCTGTATTTCCCTTTAATTTCAACAACGATGGATACTTTCTGTTGCCACTATGACAAAAAAGTAATAAAAACTACAAAAAAATTAATAACTCAGAAACAAATTGAGATACAGCTTTCAAACAAATTGCATTTAAAAGTAAATTTTTTTTTCTATCCGACGGTGTAAAAAGTAATATTGATGGATGTTTAGAAGTTTAAGAATGATATTTCATTTAAAATTGGCCGTCAGATTTCTTGGAAATCTGACGACGGAAAAGCCTTTTCCCGAACAGCCAATGAAATGCTTGGATATTTACGTAAGTTTCAGGTGGATAATACTTAATGTTTAATTCATGGCGTACGTAATGTATGATCAACTCCGTGCGATATTTTATGTCCTTAATTTTAGTCTTCAAAAAAATCGTTTTCCAAATGGTCGTTGTAATTTGATAAATTACTTTTTTTTTTACTATCACATTCCTTGTGTGTAAAATCCATTTTTAAAAATCTTTAACTAATCATGTTCTATGTGTGCAAACAATCCTTTCCGAACCACGAGTACATAGAAATATTTTTGAACTCCTTTCTTAGAATTCCTTTCCTTTGAATTTAATTTGATCTCCCGTAAGCTGGGTAGTAGAACAAACAAGACGAACAAATTAGTCAAATTAGCAATTCTGAAGTTTTTAGATGTTTTATAAAAGGTTTGGCACGGCCGGAGCAGCAGAAAGACTGTGATACTGGCGAGCTAATAATATTAAAAACTCCGTGATAGAGCTTCAAAGCAAAGGGAATCGAAACTGCGACAAACAAAGCATTTTTTCAAACCCTTGTGATATATGTAAAAGGTTCTTAATTTCAAAATTAAAATTCGGATAATTTATGCGTGTTTCTATTTTCCTATTGCTTTATTTTTGTTAATCACTTGTTACCATAATAAGAAATAGCGCATATATTTCTACTTAATCTTAAAATAGAAGCATTCTCGATTATCCGATAATTTCGATTTTCCGGAAGTCGGTCCCAATTACTTCGGATAATCGTAGTTCTACTGTATAAAATTAGACAAATTCGAGGTTCATTTGAAAAGACAAACTTGAGCGTGCCTTGCACTCTGTAAACTGCTGTTGAAGGCCGTACGCCGCTCGGTGCATGTTTCGGGGGATAATACGGTCACCAATTCTATGTTCATTAGGAAAAGTTTTCATTCTAAAAGATAAAACCACAGATTCCAGTGTTTACGCTACCGAAGACAGTGGGGACACCAATATTATGCTAATTTAAAAATATATAATCATTCAACACTGATTGTAGGTATATTTAAGCTATTATTACGAGCCCGGGAAACGCAGGACCATTCAGCCAAGTAAATAATAAAGAATGGAATTTTAAAACATGCATGAAAAAATTGCTACTACATAAGATCGATTTAACCCTTAAATGCCTGATTTTTAAAAAAACCAATTTAAAAATGTTTTTAGGCTTTCATTTCTTAAATAAATCATGGGAAAAATACTTTAAAAAAAATCATATTTTGTTTTAAATATGAATTAAAATAATAAAACTTTCTAAAAAATCACCATAAAATTAAAACAAAACACAGGACGCGTTTCGAGCTAAAAACATAACAGCTCGTCATCAGCTAAGCATACACGTGTCCGTAAACGAACAAGTTCAAAAGTGAACTCAGTTGTTGAATTGAGAATTGAGTTCATTTTTGAACTTGTTCGTTTACGGACACGTGTATGCTTAGCTGATGACGAGCTGTTATGTTTTTAGCTCGAAACGCGTCCTGTGTTTTGTTTTAATTTTATGGTGATTTTTTACAAAGTTTTATTATTTTAATTGCTACATATCGCCAGTTTTCGGTGCTGTTTCGCTGTTTTAAATATGGTTTACGGCTAAAAAACAGGTTGTTACCAGTTGGCAACACTGGGCTTTAATTGCAAATATGTTTTCCTTGATAAAATTCTATAATATTAAACACACATGAATTTTAATAAATATGATAAGGAATAAATTTTACTTGCTCACTGCACAACAAAATTGGATATTTCACAAGCTATCAAATAAAATAAAAAGCACATGTACAAGCAATTGAAAAAATAAATCTGCCTATATTCGTAAACAGCACTATGGCTGCCAACAACATGTTGAAAATTGATTTAATAATATTTTCAGTATATATTTTATTGGCAATATTAGCAGGGCTGCCACAGACGACTACTTTTAAATACTGTTCGTGCCACTATTTTAAAAGGAAAAATACATTTTGTATACCTAAGGAAGACCTAAGTTGTCAATGGTGTATATGCTAGAGAGGAGTGTACGTCCGCGACAATAAATAGTTCTGTATTGAATAGGAAAGAAATGGCATATTAAACCTCTTTTTTTCTTCATTTTCACAGGAAAAATGATTGACTCATTAATCGAAATCGATTGAGCTTAGCATATATTCATTTTTATGATAAATATCTAATAATAGTCAAGGAAATGTATTTATTCGCAAGGAAGGTTTTTGGCGAGGGCTTGGCGCGGAGCAAGAAAATAACTAGCAACCTTGTACCCCCAACAGAGCTGTGCGGGATGAGGGTCAATAGAAGTTTCCTCCTCTCATTATCAGAGATTGTAGATTTTTTATGTCCAATTAAAAGTTTCTTTTTTAAAACTATTAAATATAGAGAAACATTTTCGGTGGATTCGAATTTTTCGGAAAATTTCACCCCAAATATATACCCAACATATGGATGAAACATTTAAAATAACAAACAAAATTTTCTTTTGCAAATTAAAACGAATAAAAGAAGCTCTTTATTTTAAGGCTGTTCTAAAAAAAATTATCTTTCCCCGCTCAAGAACCGGAAACTTTATTATTTTAAGGCTCTTTTTTAAATGTAAAAACAGGATACTTGCAGGCATGATATTTGAAGGGATTTGAAATCGAACAGTTTTTCTTAGTTTCCGGTAAATTAATTACAAGCAATTGTTGTCTAAGAATGGATTTTTATTTATTTATCTAATTTACTGGACAATCGCGTTGGATAGAAAATTTTGGTGGATTAGACAATTTCACCTGAAGTAAATATGAAGCATATGGAAAGAATATGTAAAATAACAAGAATTTTCCTTTTGTGTGAATTAAAACGAACCCTTTTTTTTTCTTTTCTTTTTTTTTTTTTTTTTTTTTAATACGGCTTTTCTTAAGTACATTCACGATATAATTTCCATCCCTCCGCATACAGAAGTTTAAACTATTCTTATTTTACTTAGAAAGAATTGATCAGAAGTTAAATTAATTTGTCTTTTAAATAATGTTATAAATTCAATATTTTAACAGTATTTTAGACACAAAAACAAGAAAAAATTCACCAGTTATTCATAATGCATACTATAGTTTTATACACAAATGTAAGTTAATTTGATTTGATAAGTAAAATTATAATTTAATTTGACATAAATCAATCAGGTCCGTGCGAAAGGACGGCGAGTAGTCCCGGGCGATGAGATCGAGAGGGCGCCAAATTTATACTACCAACACCAACATCTTTTTTTGATTGTTACAAGAAATTATACACATACATATCGAAACAAAACACACATGTTTTGTACATTACAAAACATTCCAATCCTTTAAGCATTTCGCGACCACAAGAAATTATGCAGTAAAGCATTAAAATGACATTAGGAATCGAAAATAAAATTACCATTATGTAACAAAAAAAATCATATGCTTGTAAAAAAAAGTACCCTTAGAATTCACAGAGATTTATGCTTTTTATGGTTGTTATTTGAAAAATCTGTTTCAAAATATAAAACTAGATTTATTATTGACTCATCATCAAAGTAAAGTATTATACTAATGTGTAAAAAGCAATATTCTGTATTCAAAATAACTCGTGAAAAATTTTGAATATGTCATACACCGAATGTACAATTTGCTACTAAAAATTTCTTTTGACAAGAAACTTAGTATGCCATCATTCAAAAATATTTATCAAAAATTAACAAAATTATTTCTCATGTATTACATATCTGTCAGAAAAGTAAAGAAAGTTTAAAATTTTTGTTTAGCATCATGATCAAAGTTTTATGAGGAGCTCCTTAGTTGTGAAAAGAATAACGTATCATATTGGCTAAATGCATTTACACAAATTAAAAATAAATGAAAGGATAAATTTAATATTTAAATTATGAAAAACACATGACATGAAAAATAATTCACGTATTGTTAAGAAATTAAATTCGTATATTCTAAGGTTGAATGCTAAAAATAAATACCGATTTATTTATTTTTCAGCTTTTTTTTAAATTTTTCTCATGCATTCCTTTTCTTAATTAAAATTTTTAATAACTATTTTTGAGTAATTATTTGGTAAGATTTTATATACAACTTGGATCATATTTTTAAGTATAAATAAAACTGTCATGAGTCCAGGGATCTGTTTAGAAAAAAATTGGGTTCTTTAATGGACCCTTCACAATTTTTTTTTTTATTTTAAAACAGGATGCTTCACAAAATTTTTCAACTTAACAATTAGCTTTATTCAAAACTTTTGCATTTCAAAACTGAGCTTTTCACAAATTTAATTACTTAAAAGTAAAATCTAATGGGTCACAAAATAACTGAAGTCGTCAAAGAACCTAATATCAAGATATAGATATTCAAATCACTTTGTTGAAAATGTATACACAAGAACCTGAATATAATGATAATTTCACATTCCCAAAATTAAAAGTAGATTTTTCATAAATGAAAAAAAACAAAACTATTCACAATTTCAAAAGTAGGACCCAGAAAGAAAAATCTTAACAGACCCCTGTGAGGACAATATTTACATAAATGATCATTTATGTAATTCACTACATTTTTAACCTAAAGTTAACTAATTTTTAATAACAAATTCAGCAAAAATTCATATGAAAAATCACCATTACTAAAATCTATACGGTAATTACAACAGTGATATTTTAACAAGTTAATAAAGCAGCATAACCTGCAATGAAAAGTAGGATTGGCACAATGTTTTCATCAACTGGGTTTAATATATCATTTAAAGGTCTTTAAATGCGTCTAAATTTATTGATAAATTGCATTTCTTATCTAAATATTTAAATGAATATTTTTGTTTATTATGAAAGAGCTTTTGACTTATTATTCTTTTCTCATTTTCAGTCAACTGCTCTAGTGAGATTTATAATAATTACTGACAGATGACTGCATCATCATAGATTTTAACAATCATGTCAACCTGATATTATATTCTAGATTGCTAAAATTCAAACCAAGCGTCTGTGTATAAATTTTTTTTTTTAATTGAGACAATAAAATTGAAAAGTTAAATCAGAACTTACTTCAATAGGTATGTTAATCCTTGAGGATATCCACTGAATATCATTTTAGAAGATTTAATGCACATTCGAGCTTTTTAGATGAAATTAAAATTATCGTTGCGAATCCTTGAGAGATATATCTTTTCAGAAAGAGAAACCGCATGAGATCATATATATCATCCCTTACCCTAGTAGGAAGGCACATGAAACGCAAGAGAAATACATGAAACACTTTCTCGAAAGAAAACTTAAGTATCTTAACAAAATGGATAGTATCCAGATGAAAATCATGAACCATGTACAACTTTATTCGAAAACTGCGACTTGAATTCATCAACGATGGAATTTTCAATAACAGAATAAATGGCGCCCGTTACTTTGATTTCGCTTCAATCTAACTGCCTTCGACTGATCACGTGACCCACCGGAGTTATGTTAGCGATTTGGCCTGTGTTGAGATGGCTGTGAATACATTTATCAAGAAAAGAAATGAAAAACGCTTCAATAATCAGTCCTGCCAAAGTTATGCCTTTGCGTTTAAAAATGAGTCCGAAAATGTGTCAGAAAGTTCCGTGTTTTTGAGCAGGTAACTTCAGAAGAGCCTTAAGCTCCTGTCCCTGCAGGCGAAGACACTCGAGAGCTAATGCTAATCCTATAGGAATGTTATTTTCTAATATATCGTTTGCATTTCGACATTTTTATTTTATTTATTTTTATTATTATTTTTTATTTATTTATTTATTCATATTATTATTATTATTATTTGCATTGGATAACTGAGGTCCATTTCTACATCGTTCCTTTTTTACTTTTTCCATTTTGGTTTCAGATATTTTTTAGAATGACACTTTCAACTTTCGGAACCGGTTTCGAAAAGGAAAGTAACTTTATAAAAAATATCTGCAACCAAAATCGAAAAAGAGTGATGTACAGATGGACCTCAGCTATCCAACGTATAAAAAAATATTTTAAAATGTCGAAATGCAAACGAGATATTAGAAAATAACCCCCCCATACGGTTACCATTAGTTCGCGAGTGTCTTCGCCTGCAGGAACAGAAGCCTTACACTTGAGTTAATGTTAAACCAATGGGAAGGTTCTTTTCTAATATCCCGTTTGCATTTACACATTTTTAAATATTTTTTGTTGATGGATGGCTGAGGTCGATGGTCTACATTCGCCCGCTGCAGAATGTAAATATGAAATATGCTAAATTAAAAAAAAATGACAGAATTCGCATTCAAAAATAGATTTCTACCAACATTTAACAAAATTGAGAATTGAAAAAAAAAAAAAAAAAAAAAAAAATCCGTCACTGGGTCTGTGATCCCTTTTGGATAAATTAAAAGTACCTGAATGTAAAAAGAAAATTAAAGAAAAAGAATTAAAAATTCTTTGCCACTGTAGGAGTTTCGGAAGGCTAGGCATTATTTTATCTTTCATATTTAACAATCAGAAATGAAGAAAGTTTCGTAGAAAATTCATTTTCAAAATCCAGAGAGAGGCGGAGGCCCTTCCTTTGCCCCTCTCCAGCTGGCGTCCCTAAAGGAGATGTTTCGTTTTCTTTTTTAAATAACTTTATTCTAAATGTATTTTGGCCGTCTATCACCAACCAGAATTCTTTTAGGAATATAAAAAAAAAATATATGCATGGAACGGGAAAAAAAACAAACAAAATAATTGGTAATATCAAATCAACTCGTGCAAATTTCTTCCTCCAAACAACGATAAACAGCCAAATCTGACGATTCAAGAATATACTCCAGCAGTAAACAAATAATGTAAATTAAATCCGAAAAAGGATTTTTTTCACGCCAAAATCATCGCTATATCTCCCAGTATGGAAGTCCTACAACGACAAAGTCCGTAAAAAGGCTTGCTCAGTATCGTACCCATTGACAACTAAGGTTTGCCGGTAGATTAGTATATTTCTCTTGCAAATGTAGGTAAAGCGTATGAATAAGGTTTTTATTTTGAAAAAGCGGTCCGAAGTAGAATAAAAAAATAGTCGCCTGTGGCAGCCCTACATTAGGCATTAGAGCTTCAATATTATTCTAATAGCATTTTAGAAGACTAAACTGGTTATGTTGCCGAAAGGCAACACACGGCATTTAAGGGTTTAATATTTCCTTTAGCATCTATTTTCATCTTATATTCATGAATACATTTTATTAAGAAAATACATCATTATCAAAGCTGAGAAATTTATATTTTGGGAAATGTGACAAAACGAAACAATGAAGAATTTTTAAATATACTGAAATTTAGACAAATTATAATTTAAAAATTTTTAAATGTATTTATCTTCTTTCAATAGAAAAAATTAAAGGAATCATTGCATTGTTTTCAAAACCATGCAATAAAATATGAATGAAGTACGACTCAGTTCTTTCTACTACTTCAATAAAATCTTAATTTAAAGGCGGTTTTATCATTTATTCATTAATATTTGCATCTGATAAGAAATAATGAAGTACTTTATTATTGAATTTTCCCATCTCGAATTAAAATATTCATAAAAACGTTTCCTAAAGATTAGGTATTTTATATTTAAGCCTTTTTTGGGGGAAAAAAAGGATATATATGCATTAACCATAACAAAGATATTTTTTAAATAAATTTCCGTTATAGTTGTCAATAATAATACAATTTCAGCATTTAATGATATTTTTGTTTTTAAGCGCTGTTATTCGAGAGAAAATATAACAAATTTATATCCTTTGAACAAACGAAGAATAAACAATTCGGAATATTCTATTCGAAAAATAGAAACGAAATATTTTATTTCTTTTATCATATTTCCTTCTATAAGAAATTTAAAAATTATATTATTGTCATTTATTTTCGACACCATTATTACACTTCTTGAAATGTCATTTCAAAGTAATTTATTAAAGAACAATGACAAATCATTGTCCTAAAGAAGAAAGAAAAGTCACATGTCTTAAATAATAAAAAAAACTATGTGTCAAGCATAGATTATGAAACACAAACATTTTCAGAATACTGTAGCATCACTTCACCGTTTAATAAGGTGAAAGAAGTTCGCTTAAGTAAACAATTTAAATATCGCATAACAACTGAAACTGTACTTTCTGCAATAAACATCCATATACAGCAATGAATTCAGTTCTTTCCGGATCTCTGTACATGAATTTATGTATAATCTACAAACATACCTTAGTATACTAAATATAGTTCAGCTGTAAAATTCAAAAGTCAGTTGAAAAACACCCTTAAGCAATTCACGCTCACACATAATGCTTACAAACTCTTTTATGTAGCCCTGTATATAATCTACGGGAGTTAAGATGTGGGCGTCATATCCTAAACATTTGATGGAACGTCACTCTCTAAAACAATTACCTGCTTAAAAGAAGAAGAAACAACCAATTACGGAATGTAGAAACTCTAGATTCTACTATATTTTTGTCTTGATTATAATGTTGGACTCTATATTCCATGTATCGAAATATATCATAACCTCCCCCCCCCCCCCACACACAATATATATATATATATATATGTTATACAATTGGTAAGATGCTCTATAACCTTTTTCAATTAGTATACCTTACCCTTAGCTGCTAACTTCATTTCTATATCTGCCCCAAGTAGCACTTCAAATCCTTAGAACCCCAGAAGGATATTATCAAGTATAAGATAGTTTCGATAATCATCAGTACATATGTTCGATGTCTTGGCACTTCTCAAACATCATAATTTCCTTGCTACTTCAAATCCCAATTAAATTCAGAAGTATCTCGCAACACATGGCCCAATTATTAAGTATTTATAACTTTTAAATCTCGGGAGAGCATGAACACGTAACTTACACTAGACTGAAAGCTAGTTATACAAAATTACGCAGGAGCATCTAATACAAAACAGTCTAAAACAATAAATTGTCATAAAGTAGTCTTCAAGTGGTGATCTTCTCTGAGAACAAAAAATTCAGGCAGATTGCTACGAGCCGCGATAGGGAACATACTTAGGCTCGGGGCAGCGGAATTGACACCGGCGGGTGCGCCTTGGATGACTGCAATCCAGTTAAGATGCCTCTACGCAAAATAAAAGAATGTCTGAACAAGTGGGTAAGTGTGATCACAGATCGCACAGAGGGTTTCGTTTAATATTCCTTTCAAAACACTTTATCTTTTTGAAAAATCTATTACTTCCACATTTCACAACCAGGGGGCGCACTCGATTCTAAACAAACATCTATCCGAACGAAATCCCGTTTTACATACTATCCGCAGATATATTAGTCGAGGGGATTGGGCCCATAGCACCTGAGATCAGTAGGCGCACCTGGCGGTAAAAAATGGAACTAAAATATGTAAGGCTATGGTGCACAATATGAAAGAAGGGTCAAAGGGGTGTCGGCAAAAGTTGGAAAATTTCTCCCCTTGTTAAAAGGGCGGATGTTAGAAAAATTACTTAAAATACACAAGCTAGAGCCCGGAGAGGTAAATAATATAAGACTTTTTAAAGATTTTATGATTTGTCGTATGGTGTGAGGTATTCAGCTATACGTATGCAAAATTTCATGTCTCCAACTTAATTAGGGGCTCTCTTAGAAAGAATTGCTTCAAATACATATGTGGTAGCTCAAAGGGTTAAACGTAAGACATTTTCAAGATTTTATGATTTGTCGCTTGGCCTCAGGTGTTCTGCTATAAGTATGCAAAATTTAAAATATCCAATTTAATTAGGAGCTCAGTTAGAAAGAATTGCTTAAAACACACGAGCTGGAGTTGAAAGGGTTAAACATAAAACTTTTTCAAAATTTATTATTTGACGTGTAATCTGGGATGTTGAGCTATAAGTATGCAAAATTTTACGCCTCCAACCTAAATAGGGGCTCACTTAGAAAGAATTGTTTAAAATACACATGTGGGAGCCCAGAGGGTTAAACGTACGACATTTTCAAAATTTTATGATTTGTCGTTTGATGTGAGGTGTTCAGCTATAAAAATGCAAAATTTCACGCTTCCAACTTAATTAGAGGCTCACTTAGAAATAATTGTTTAAAATACACATGCAGCAGCCCAAAGGGTTAAATGTACGACTTTTTCAAAATTTTATCATTTGTCGTATGATGTGTGGTGTTCAGCTATAAGTATGCAGAATTTCACGCCTCCAAACTAATTAGGAGCTCACCTTAGAAAGAATTGTTTAAAATACACATGCGGGACCCCAAAGGGTTAAATGTACGACTTTTTCAAAATTTTATCACTTGTTGTTTGATGTGAGGTGTCCAGCTATAAGTATGCAAAATTTCACGCCTCCAACATAATTAGGGGCTCACTTAGAAAGAATTGTTTAAAATACACATGTGGGAGCCCAAAGGGTTAAATGTACGACCTTTTTCAAAATTTTATGATTTGTCGTATGATGTGAGGTGTTCAGCTATAAGTACCGAAAATTTCATGTCTCCAACATAATTAGGGGCTCACTTAGAAAGAATTGTTTAAAATACACATGTGGGAGCCCAAAGGGTTAAATGTATGACTTTTTCCAAAATTTTATCACTTGCTGTTTGATGTGAGGTATCCAGCTATAAGTACCCGAAATTTCATGTCTCCAACATAATTAGGGGCTCACTTAGAAAGAATTGTTTAAAATACACATGTGGGAGTTACCGACATTTATTCTTCTGCGAGTTAAACCGATTAATTAAATAATAATTAATATTTCAGCTTGTAATTAGGATAGGACTTAGAAATAGGTATCAATAAAATCAGCGAGAAATTTGACATCGAGATGCCATAAAATTTAATCAAAAAATTTAATATTTAAAAAGTTAAAATTCCGTATTAAAATATCTCTCTATTCTAAAAAAAAGTAACTACCGCTGTCACCGCCGCCGCCGCCGGTTTTGAATTTTTTGCGACCGGAGGTCTTTCTTCGTTAATATTAAGAAAAATAATGCATACAAAAATATGAAAATCGGTAGTATTATACAGAAATGTTTGATAAACACGCTGATGCAGACATTTTTCAAATCGAAGAATTATTTTAAGAAATATTTAATGCTAAAGTTGGACAAAATCGTTCCACTAAAAAAGTTTTATAGGAGCAAAAACTATTCATGGGAATTTAATCATTTTTAGATCATTTTATACGTTTGAAGTTCCCGGTGTGCATATTGTATTTCTTTTTTTAATTTGGCTAATTTTTTGAGGTTTTATTTCTATTTTAAATTCAAATTTTCAGCATTTCTAGAGATATTTTTTACAGATTTTAGAAAGTGATATTAATTTAAACTGTTGCCAACTGTATAAACAGCGGAAACAATAATGTTTGCTTAAAAAATATATATATTTATACGTGTAAAAAATTAAAAATTTATTTACACGTGACTATTATAAACAGAAAAAAACATTTGGAATTAGAATTAAATAATTATGTACAAAAAGCAGGAACTTATTAAAAATTACGTCATAAAAACTATAATTACACGTGAATTTTAAGAGAGAAAGGAATTTGTAAAATAATAAATTTATTAACATGCGTTAGAAGTCTTAAATAGGAGAAATTACGTCATATTTACGTCACATTACAGTTATTACATAAAATGAACACAAAATAATATTGCAAAAAAGTTTAAATTTACAAATTACGCTAGACATTTATTTGATATTTTGAGAGGATACTTTTCAACTATTTTTCTTAGGAAAGCGCAAATAATATTTTATTTGTAACACAAGTATTTTCACGTGAATATTAAATAGAGAAAGAATAGTTTGGTCAAAATTACGTCAGATTAAAAACGATTAATTTAAAATGTCTCATTTAAAAGAACTTTCTTTTCGCTTTGTTAAAAAATACCGGGAGACAAAGATTCTGTTTACTTAATTCCTTTTATATTACCTTATTTTGAAATGTTGTTACACGTGTCTACGTCATCAAGTTATTTTTATTTCGACGTTTTATTTGTATTTTTATTAATGTTGTACTAATTTATTTGTTCTTTCGTTATTTAAAATAAAAATTATGTCAATTTGTATAATTTAGCGAGTGGTTTGGCGATTTATATAATTTGGCGAAATTAGTCGACGGGATAATCAAGTAGTACCGCAGCGGATTTGGCATTAAAATTTCCCCAATCAAAGAGAAATGAATAGAAATCCGTTTATAGGGAGATCGCCACTGTTTTTTAAATTTTAATTCAATCTTTCGAAATCTTTTTAAAGCCGATCACATTAGCGTGCATTTAGAGTCTGCGGTGTCTGGACGGGGGTTGGCGAGCGTAGCTCGTAGGGGGCCGAGCCCCCTAGTGCTATTAAGAAAAACCGCAGCATCGTCATGTCTACCTGCTTTGAAATCTTTTGAATTGAAATCTTTTTTCCTTGTCTTTCCAATTAAAAAAAATAAATTTTTATCGATCGATTTTTAGTGCATATTTTAACTTATACACATCGCAGAAATGTGAGCTTTATACCAAATGAAAATAGATTTTTTTCTGCATCTGTCTATTTCATTTACAAATTTCTCGGACCAATATTTTCTGATATGCGATTTCGATTTAAAATGCCCACTTCATTTTTCGGCTTAATTTCCTCCGTGGTAACCATGCATCGGCTGTTTTTAATGGCAACCCTTAGGAGAAACACGGATGATTTGGAGAAAGTTCATTTGAATCTGCGTTAAAATGTGGATTGGTTAATTTTAGAAGTTAATTAGCCCGTAATTCAGTTAATTACCAATTTTTTCAAAATTTTATGATTTGTTGTTTGATGTGAGGTGTTCAGCTATAAGTACCCAAAATTTCAAATCTCTAACATGTATAGTTTCTGAGAACGGGCTCTGTGACGGACAGACGGACAGACAGACAGACAAAGGAGTGAGACGAATAGGGTTTCGTCAGATGAACGAAACCCTAAAAACGGCCTGTTTTCTTTAAATACGAATACCACCAGTCACGACTCTAAAACCGAGTGATTTTATAACATATATGTATCTCTATTCTAAAAAAAAAGTAACTACCGCTGTCACCGCCGCCGCGGCCGCCTGTTTTGATTTTTTTGTGACCGGAGGCCTTTCTTCCTTAATATTAACAAAAATAATGCATACAAAAATATGAAAATCGGTGGTTTTATACAGAAATGTTTAATAAACACGCTGATGCAGACAGTTTTCAAATTGAAGAATTATTTTAAGAGTTATTTAATGCTAAAGTTGGACAAAATCTTTCCACTAAAAAAGTTTTATAGCAGCGAAAACTATACATGGCAGTGTAATCATTTTTAGATCATTTTATGCGTTAGAATTTGCCGGAGTGCAGATTGCATTAATTTTTTTATTTTGACTCATTTTTTCAGGTTTTATTTCTATTTTAAATTCAAATTTTCAGCATTTCTAGAGATATTTTTTACAGATTTCAGAAAATTGTAGTAATTTAAACTGTTGCCAACTGTATAAAAAGCGCAAGCAATAATGTTTGCTTCAAATTAAAAATGTATTTACACGTGACTATTATAAACAGGAAAAAATCTTTCAAATTAGAATTAAATAATTACGTATAAAAAGCAGGAACTTATTAAAAATTACGTCATAAAAAGTATACACGTGAATTTTAAAAGAGAAAGGATATTGGAAAATAATAAATTCATTAACATGCGTTAGAAGTCTTAGGAGAAATTACGTCATATTTACGTCACATTATAGTTATTACATAAAATGAACACAAAATAATATTGCAAAAAAGTTTAAATTTAGAAATTGCGCTAGACATTTATTTGATATTTTGAGAATAAATTTAAAATGTCTCATTTAAAAGAACTTTCTTTTCGCTTTGTTAAAAAATACCAGGAGACAAAGACTCTCTTTACTTAATTCCTTTTATATTAGCTTATTTTGAAATGTTGTTACACGTGTATACGTCATCAAGTTATTTTTATTTCGACGTTTTATTTGTGTTTTTATTAATGTTCTACGAATTTATTTGTTCTTTCGTTATTTAAAATAAAAATTATATCAATTTGTATAATTTGGCGAGTGGTTTGGCGATTTATATAATTTGGCGAAATTGGTCGACTGGATAATCAAGTAGTACCGCAGCGGATTTGGCGTTAAAATTCCCCAATCAAAGAGAAATGAATAGAAATTCGTTTATAGGGAGATCGCCACTGTTTTTTAAATTATAATTCAATCTTTCGAAATCTTTTTAAAGCCGATCAAATTAGCGTGCATTTAGAGTCTGCGGTGTCTGGACGGGGGTTGGCGAGCGTAGCTCGTAGGGGGCGAGCCCCCTAGTATATATATATATATATATATAACCATTAATTAAACATTACCGACCATCATCAAAAACTGCAATATTGTGAATGATTGACTACACGCCATAAACCAACAATATAGAATTGTATGTGTAAAATAAAGTACCGTATACCTAATTACAAGAATTAACATGGAAGTAAATAAAAAGAAGAATATGGATTCCGAAAAAATTGAAAAACTTATATATTGAATTACGTTTTCAAGAGTACAGAATTCAATGATATAAGAAAATCGGTTGTTATCTGTGGGAAAAAAGCTATAAGCTGAAAAAAAATTTTCCCCTGTACTCAAACAACCAATATAATCAAAATAATAGTTTCAAGATGAATACAGAACATTATCAAATGGCATGAAATGGAAAAAAACTACAACCCATTAAATATTTAATTTATAGCAATAGAAATCTTACAAAACATACCGTATTAATTCCCAGTAGATTTTCAAAATAAATTCCCGCACATGGAATCCAAAAAACATGATAAGATTAAGGTGAATATAACAGTTAAGTTAACACAGAAATTAAAAGCTATGGAGTCAGTTAATTCATGTTGAAATATTGTGATAAATATAATCAATATAATATAAATGAAAAATAATTACATTATTTATAATACCTAAAAACAATTTTAAATTGTATAATAACAATTTTACAACATTGCCAATATTCATCGTTAATTGCCTCCTAGTGAAAAAATTAAAATTATGACTATTAATAGAGGCTATTTAAAAATACAAAATTTATGGTGCTGCCATCTATTATTTTATTTCAAAAACTATTATGATTATACAAATGTCACAGTAAGTAGAACCTAATACATGCTAATGAATTAAAATGTATCAACTGCATTCCTACACACATCCTAATATAAACAATACCATACTGTATTTCATTATTCAGAAAGTTTTTTTTAATAAATTAAATGTTAATACAATATATTCTATTACCATACCATTAAAACTACACTGAGAAATTAAAAAACTTTTTTAACTTGATAATGTATAGAATATAGGCTATATGCTATAAAATAAAATAAATTATATATTATAAAAATATAAGTCTTAATATTTAGCTTTACATATAAAAAATGAACAGGAAAGAAAAAAATAAAAAAAATTAAATAATTAAATAAATTATAAAATAAATAAATAAAAATGGATGTTTATATAAAATTGTCAGATACTAAAATTCCATATAGCCTAAAGATCACATATATAATGTGTGAAATATCCTTATATTAGTCATAAAAAAGCTAAAAAAATATGATTGTGCCAATCAAACATATAAACTGATAATTAATCATGGAGTACAATGTTGAAAATAAAACAATATTAAATATAGAGGAATAATAATAATAAAAACTATTTACCCAATTTTAATACATACAGTATAACATTAGTTAATCAAATAAACCAATATGCATAATAATCACTAAAAAGTTGGTATACTATTATTAATTAATATGACATTGTCCTGAGTAGACTAAATTAAAAATAAGTCAATATTGAATTTGATTAAATAAGTTAAATTTAATATGAAATTAAAAAAAAAAAGAAAAGGAAAAGTCACCAATTACATATAAAACATCAAATCAACATCCATATAAAATACGTATTAGAAATGTAGTTATAATACAAAAGCCCCATTTATATATATATAAATTAACCATTGCGTATTATCCAGACAACACCACCCTCCTCCGTACTCTAACATCTACCCCCCCAACCATCCTATAGTAATTGTTTATTTTTATTTTACAATTTTTAATTTTGTATTAATATTTTTTATTTTATAATTTTTTTGCAATTTTGTTTACGCATGTGTTAATTTATATATATATATATATATATTTATCATGTAAGTACTAATTGTATATTAATGAATATATGAATTTATTTGGAAAACCATGATTTAATGCATCATAAATTAGTTTTTTAATATTATTGTTAATTAGATGAGAAGAACATAAACATTTTATTCTATATAAATGATTAAGTAATATATTTCGATATACAGAATGATGGAGACAAGATTTAAAATTTGTAAATGTATTAACTTTGAATTTAAATTCTTTACGTTTATCATATAAATCAGTTATTGTTTTGTTGTCTTTTATTGTAATTTTAAGATCTAAGAAGTTGATAGTATTGTTAGATAAGAGGTTTTCCGTTAATTCCAAATTAGTGGGATAATCAACTGGAAATTGAGAAATTTTAGATTGATCAGTGGCAATTAAAATTATGTCATCAATATAACGATATAAATGGAGATTATTATTAGTAAAAGTACGTTCATAGTGATATAAGTATAAGTCTGATAATAAACTGGATGTACAACCACCTTGTGTATACAGACGTGCTGTAAATATAATGTATTATCTTGCAATATATAATTATTATAGAGAATAAAGTTTGTTAATGATTTAAAATAAGCGATATCAATATTAGATGGTAATTCCAGTTTTTATAATACTTTTTAAATAATGCATTTATTATAAGATTTTTTAAAATAGTGACCAGTTGATAGCTATTTTTTATACAATGTGTATTATTGTTTGTAGTAAGTATATATAATTGATTAAGAATTTTTAATAGAAGTTTATTGGCTTTATTATTACATGTATTGCAACCAATAGTTACAGTCCTAAATTTAATTGGAGTTTTATGAAATTTGGGAATTAGAACTAAATAAGGATAATTAAAATTAGTAGATAGAATATTTAATAGTTTATAATAACTTTGAATTTTACGATTATTTACAATTACATTTTCATTAGTTTTTTGAAAAGATTTATTAGAAGAAATACAGGTTGTAAGAAGTTGGTGATAATAAGATTTACATATGATTGCATAATTATTAGGAGATTTGTCTACATATGTAATAACGTAGTTTTTTTGTAATTTAGTTATTTGTTGGTAAAAATGCTTTGTGTTAATAGAAACCAAATCAGAAGTATTATTTTTTAAAGCCATAATTAATTTTTCAATTACTAATATTTTCCATTGATTAAAATATGCAATAGGTTTATTGTAATTGATTGAAATTTTATATATAAAAATATCTATATCATATGTAAACTGTTTGATCATAGATTTAACAGTAAATTTAGATGGAAGTCTATATTTAGTACCAAAACCCATTAGTTTTTTCAATTTAAAATCATTAATAATATTAAGATTTCCAGTGATTATATGTCCATGGTCATTGTTTATATATTTTTTTAGATTGGGGTCATTGCAATTACACGGAAAATTACTTGCAGCAGATGTATTTTTTGAAAATGTATTGTAGTTAAAAATCTTTCTACCAATTGTATTCGGATATTTAAAGGTTTTTGTTATATGAAGATTATTAATAGGAAAATAATATTTTTTATCGTTAATTATAGAATTGATATTAGTTTTATTAAATATATGATTTGAAAAAGTTATTATCATTTGAGTATTCGTATTATGAATTTTATGTTTTTTTTTTTTTTTTTTTTTTTTTTTTTTTTTTTTTGTAAATTAATATTTAATAGATTAACCCTAGTCATAATGAGATCAAAATAAATATCAGAAAAATGTTTAGAGAAACTTTTACTTAGAAATACATTTAAATGTTGTATAATCTGTTTCTTTTTAATAGCAAATATGTATTTTCGAATTAATAACCAATTATAATGCTTTAAATATTTACTTTGAAGATCATTAATTTGTTTAGTGATATATTTTTTAGAAACTACACCTGAAGATATATATATATATATATACATATAAAATCAACATTCCATCAACTTACCCAAACAATTTTCATCAGGATAAGGCTACAAGCCAAAAAAGCCTCTAAAACTAGTGCTGTATTTTTTTTATTCATTTATTTATTTCTTTTATTTAATTTGTTTGTTTTGTTAAAAAAAAAATAAGAAAGGAAACCGGAATTGAGGCTATCCCATTTCTTGGATGTGACTGCAGCTCGGGAACCGGGGAGAGCGTATACATCGTTGGTCCCAGAGAGGACCTCTCTATGGACCTTTGATTCTATTGTACGATTGGGGCGTTGTCTCTTAACTATTTTAATAGTACCCTCTGGATTTAATATTTGTGTTATTTACCTGACTATTGAAGTGTTATCGTAGGGAAATATTTTCACTCTATATCATGCCATAGTCAAGAAGATTTTGTTAAATACTAGCAAACTCCGCGGCTTTACTCGCATAATATTTGAAGTATGCCAAGTGATATTTATATGTCTAATTTTTATTAAAAGGTACTAACTAAATTTTTATTTTATTAAAAGGTAATATTTTATTTTATTAAAAGTTTTTTTTATGAAAAGGTACTTATTACTTTTAGGAATGATTCAAAATTTACTATTTAAAACACAGTTTGACTAAACATCATTATTACACTGCATTAAGCAGAAATGAGACTTAAATTAATAAAACGAAATAAAACTAAAAAATTTATAATTTAGAAAATATTTTGAAACATTTATGCTCAATTAATACGGTCATTTCAGTATTAATTTGAAGTTTTGAATTTTTTGAAATCATCTTCTTACATCTTAAAATTAACTATCATGTCAAATTCCAAGTCCTACCACCTCTCTCAACAAAAAGGGCTATGTTGAAATAGGAACTATCACCATTAATTTATCTACATTAATTTTGAAATCGGTTTGTTATTTCCTAATATTCCACAGAAACGTAATTTAGAAAGCTTTTAAAGGCCTTTTTTAGAACGTTTGTTGTTGCTGTGAAACCCAGGGGGTAGAACATCGGCATAAAATATAGCCTGTATAGGATCAGAGACTGTTACCATTGATTCGCAACTATTAATTTTATAATCTGTTTATATTCCCTGAAATTGCATAGAAATCGTAGTTTAGGACTTTTTTAGAATGCTTTTCGCACCTCCCCTTTGCTTCACCCCTTTCAATTCGAATGTATTTTCGACAGTCCTTCGAGAGCATTTATATTTTATAAGTAACTATCATGCCATATTTAAAGTTTCTAAACTTTTCGGTATCACATAAATCGCACTTTAGAAAGTTTTTTGCTTCTGCAATTCTTTGGTGGTAGTGGCACAGACATAAAATATAGCTTATGTTTGAGCAGATTCTATCGCAAACAATTTGTGACCATTATTTTTTAAATCGGTTTGGTATTTGATAAGATTGCATAAAAATTATAATTTAGAACGCTTTTCGCTCACTTAATCTTTTTAAATTTGGAATTTTCTTTCGACTGTTCTTAGAAAGCAGTTGCATCTTCTAAGTAAATATCATGCCATAAAGTGTTAGACCCCTCAGTTGTGCAAAAAATGCGAATTAGAACATGTTTTGCTCTTGCAACCCACAGATGGTAGTGACAGCAACATAAAATATAGCTTATGTTGGAGCAGGGACTGTCACCATTGATTTGCAACCATCACTTTTGAAATAGCTTTGGTATTTCCTGAGATTGAGTAGAAATCGCAATTTAGAACGTTTTTAGATCACTTTTCGCGCATTTTCACCCCTTTTTAGGTGCGTTCGTAATTATATAAATACGTAGCACCTATAGTCGTCGTTCAGTCCGTCCGTCCGTCTGTCTGTCCGTCCGTCCGTCTGTCCGCATGTAACAGAGCAAAAACTACCCAACCGAATGGTCTGAAATATCAAATATATGATTGTTGCAAAATTTTGTCGAGCCATTTCCAATTTTATGAAAATCGGATGTATAGTTTAATTACAGGGACAGTCAAAAGTTTTTCTTTACATTACGGCCAATGGGAAAAATTATTGCAAGTGCATTTTAATGATATTAGAGCCTTCCGAATGATCTGAAATTTTAAAGATATAACTGTTGCAAAATTTTGTCGAGCCCTTTCAAATTTTAGGAAAATCGGATGTATAGTTTAATTACAGGGACAGTCAAAAGTTTTTCTTTACATTACAGCCAATGGGAAAAATTATTGCAAGTGCATTTTAATGATATGAGAGCCTTCCGAATGATCTGAAATTTTAAAGATATAACTGTTGCAAAATTTTGTCGAGCCCTTTCAAATTTTAGAAAAATCGGATGTATAGTTTAATTACAGGGACAGTCAAAAGTTTTTCTTTACATTACGGCCAATGGGAAAAATTATTGCAAGTGGATTTTAATGATATTAGAGCCTTCCGAATGATCTGAAATTTTAAAGATATAACTGTTGCAAAATTTTGTCGAGCCCTTTCAAATTTTAGGAAAATCGGATGTATAGTTTAATTACAGGGACAGTCAAAAGTTTTTCTTTACATTACGGCCAATGGGAAAAATTATTGCAAGTGCATTTTAATGATATGAGAGCCTTCCGAATGATCTGAAATTTTAAAGACATAACTGTTGCAAAATTTTGTCGAGCCCTTTCAAATTTTAGAAAAATCGGATGCATAGTTTAATTACAGGGACAATCAAAAGTTTTTCTTTACATTACGGCCAATGGGAAAAATTATTGCAAGTGCATTTTAATGATATTACAGCCTTCCGAATGGTCTGAAATTTTAAAGATATAATTGTTGCAAAATTTTGTTGAGCTATTTCAAATTTTAGGAAAATCGGATGTATAGTTTAATTACAGGGACAGTCAAAAGTGTTCCGTTACATTACGGGGAATGGGAAAAAAATATTGGAAGTGCATTTTAATGATGTATCAGACTATGCGCTTTATGAAGTGCAAAAAATTTTACATTCAGTACAATATGGGGTGCAAAAAATAATTATAAAACTAGTTATAGTACGAACGCACCTCATTTGCCACGTTTGACGAGCAATTTCCAACTTGTTAAATTTACAATTTTTTCGAAACTGTTCTTAAAGATAATTTATATCTAATAAATATGTACCTTGGCTAATTTCAAGTTGCTATCCCCTACCGATCACAAAAATCGAAATTTAGAACGTTTTTATTTTTGCTCCTGCAACCTCTAGGTGATAGCGAGAACCGACATGATATAGCGTCTATGTTAGAGCAGAGGATGTCAGCATCAATTTCCTACCATTACTTTTGAAATCAGTTTGATTCTTCCTGAGATATTGCTGAAAAATCGGCATTTAGAACGTTTTTAGATCGCTTTTCGCGCATTTTCACCCCTTTTAAATTTCAAATTTTTAAAGACATATTCTTAGAGATAATTTGTATCTAATAAATATATACCATGCAAAATTTCACGAGTCTAGGTTATTCCATAATTCAAAAATCGCATTTTTAGAACGTTTTTTGCTCCTGCATCTCCTCTGGGGTAGTGGAAACAGATATAAAACATAGTTTATCTTGTAGCAAGAGCTGTTACCATCATTTTTACACCATTATATTTGAAATCGATTCAGTACTTGCAAGAGATTGCATAGAAATTGCAATTTAGCACGTTTTTTACAACGCTTTTTGCGCATTTTGACCCCTTTTAAATTTCGATTTTTTTAGGAAATGTCCTTAGAGATCACTGATATCTTATAACTAACTACCAATCCAAATTTCATGATCCTAGGCCCTTCCGCAACGCAAAAACCGCCATTTAGAACGTTTTTTGCTTCTGTACCCCCTTTGGGGTAAGTGGTACCGACATAAAACATAGCCTATGTTGGAGCGAGGGTTGTTACCATCATTTTGATGCCATTATTTTTTAAATCGATTTGGTATTTGCTGAGAATATGTTGAAACCATCATTTAGAACGTTTTTTAGAACGTTTTTTAGAACGTTTTTCGGGCATTTTCACCCTTTTTAAATTTTGAATTGCTTAAGAACTGTTCTTAGAAAAAATATATCTAATAAGTAGCTAATATTTCAAATTTCATATTTCTAGGCCGTTCAGTGACGCTAAAATCGCATTTTTAGAAAGGTTTTTGCTTCTGCACCCCCTTTGGTTGCAGTGGCACCGATATAAAATATAGCCTATCTTGGAGCAAGCGTTGTCACCATCATTTTGACACCATTATTTTTTAAATCGGTTTGGTATTTCTTGAGATTGTGTAGAAACCACCATTTAGAACGTTTTTTATAACGCTTTTTGGTGCATTTTCACCCCTTTTTAATTTCGAATTGTTTAAAAACTGTTCTTAGACATCATTTATATCTAATAAGTAGCTACCATTCCAAATTTCATGATTCTAGTCCCTTCAGTAACGCAAAAATCGCATTTTTAGAACGTTTTTTTGCTCCTGCACCCCCTTTGGGGTAGTGGTACGGACATAAAACATAGCCTATGTTGGAGCAAGGGTTGTCACCATCCTTTTAACGCCATTATTTTTTAAATCGGTTTGGCATTTTCCCCCAAGGGGCACAGCCTACCTTGGAGCAAGCGTTGTCACCATCATTTTGACACCATTATTTTTTTAATCGGTTTGGTATTCCCTGGGATTGTATAAAAACTACCATTTAAAACGTTTTTAGAACGCTTTTTGTTCATTTTCACACCCTGTTAAATTTCGAATTGTTTAAAAATTGTTCTTAGACATCATTTATATCTAATAAGTAGCTAATATTTCAAATTTCATATTTCTAGGCCCTTCAGTAACGCAAAAATTGCATTTTAGAACGTTTTTTGCTCCTGCACCCCCTTTGGGGAAGTGGCACCGACATAAAATATAGCCTATGTTCTAAGTTGGACTAACACCATCATTTTGATACTATTGCTTTCGAAATCGGTTCGGTAGCTCCAGAGATTACCTCTAACAAACAAACAATTTTTACTTCTTTATAATATTAGAATCATGTCCAAAATTAAGGTCACAAACATAAAATCTGTGAAAACTGATGAACTATTCAATGTATTGCCTCGAAATTTGGCACAGAGGTATATTACAACAGGATAAAGAATATAGCAACATAACAATATGGAAAACATTTTAATTGTGAATTAATGTACAGGGAATATCAAAAAGTGTTGAATCATGAATCAGAGATAAAGCATTTATCTCTTGAAAAGACTGTCTAATATGGAGTGTGACCACCGCGCACTGCTATGCAAGCCTCAGAACGAGCTGTCATACTGTTTATGAGGCTGTCTATAAATGTTTGTGGCAACAAAGTCCTTTCTTCCAAAAGCGCCACTTTTAACTCCTGGTGGGTCCTGAGAAGGTGGTTACGAAGTGCAATGTCTCTTCTTAGACCATCCTAAACTTATTCAATAGAGTCAGATTGAGGTCCGAAGGCCTTAAGGGACAATTCATACGGGGAATTTCCTCTTTTTCAAGGAAATCATCTATAATGTGAGCTCTGTGCGGCTTCGCATTATCGTCCATAAACATGAAGGCCGGACCTACAGCAACCCGGAACAACCTCATTTAGGCTTCAAGGACCACATCCCTATAGCGATGTGCATTGACTGTACACGCATCGAAGACATGCAGTGGTGTACGACTCTGCAACATTATGTCGTCCGAGACAAGGATTCATTTGCCACCAAATCTGTCGATTTCTTTTACGTAGGAGGGATGATAGCGAGCTCGACGTTCTTTCCAGATGAAGCTTCGATTATAAGATGGGGGGTCCATCTTCCGGTCCCAGGCCCTTTTCAGGCCCATCTGTCTACGCAAGGAACCACCCGTGAAGCAAGCCCCGCGGTGCGTCCCGAAGGTCGCCGCCAGACAAGCTCCAACAGAGCAGAACCCCACGCAAACTCCGGTCAGGCCGACGCACTGCCCAGCGCACGTCACGCCGGCTATTCCCAAGTTGGTGAACAATCGCTACGATAGTCCTCACCACCCAGCTAGAAAAACCAAGTAGTCCCTAAACTTGGTTACTCGAGCCGGTAGACCCCGCAAGCCATCGCAGGAACCAGACGCCTATAAAGACGCTGGGCCCACGGACTGAACCGAGGCTTCCCGACCCGAATTTAATTTACGGAAGGCCCCCAAGATCAGATACCATTTTCCGGCAGAGACATTTTTGTGGGCCAGCCGATAGGAAAGTTATTGAAGAGCCCCTAACTTGAAGACCAGGGAGGACGGGGAAAGTCCCTCTCTTACTGGATGCAGTGAAAGGGACACACATGACTGGACGCCGGGCGTTAGGAATGACGTCCTTGAAGCCTATGTGAAGTTGTTCCGGGTTGCTGTAGGCCCGCACTTCATGTTTATGGACGATAATGCGAAGTCACATAGAGCTCACATTGTTGATAGTTTTCTTGAAGAAGAGGATATTTGCCGTGTGAATTGGCCCTCGAGGTCTCCGGACCTCAATCCCATTGAACACGTTTGGGATGGTCTAGGAAGAGTCATTGCACAGCGTAATCCCTCTTCCAGGACTCGCCAGGAGTTGAAAGCCGCGCTTTTGGAAGAATGCGCATTGTTGCCACAAACATTTATTGAAACCCTCATAAACAGTATGAGAGCTCGTTGTGAGCCTTGTATAGCAGTGCACGATGGTCACACTCCAAATTAGACAGACTTTCCCCGAGGTAAATTCTTTATCTCTGATTCATGATTTGACGCTTTTTCATATACCCTGTATCTTAATTGAGAATTAAAATCTGTTCCATATTGCTATGTTGCTGTATTCTTTCCCCCATTATAATATAACTCTATGCCAAATTTCGTGGCAACGCAGTGAATAGTTCATCAGTTGTCACAGATTTTATGTTTGTGACCATAATTTTGGACATGAGTGTAGTATAGATTGTAAAATTTAAAGGGACTCTTATTTCTGCTTAGTGATATATTTTCTACAATCCAAATTATCGCGTGTGTTTTTTATGAAAGAATGATTATATTGATTTTTTTTTTCGAGAGTGTCTTCAATAAAAGAAAATATTCCTTTTTTAATAATTTGTTTGCATCTTGAAGAAAGCATTTAAGGCAGTACCAGGTTCTGGCACACAGCATTATAAATTTATATGTCTTTTTGTGTTTAAATAATAACTTGTTTATTTCCTGAATATAAAATATTTACGCATCTGAAAGTAAAAGTCCTTTAATACAAATATATATAAAGTATAGAATTAAGGATGTGATATTGTATTGAATTAGATATAAGATATTGCATTAAATTAAAGATTTGAAGAAAAAAACTGATAATGGCCCATCTAGCTCGCACCAGAAAAATTTATTTATTGGCAGTAGTGAGAACTTGGGCTTGGAGACCCCGGAAAGTTCAACGAATCCCTAGTTAGTTCAAGTAATCCCCAAATCAGATAGTTATAAGGAGGATTTTGTTTAAAATCTTCTGACCGGAATAGTTAGTGAAAGGGAAGGATTAGAAAAGAAACTGCAACTTAAAGAAGCTCAGGAACGCGTACGAGCTTAAAAAGTTGGAGCTAGAAATAACTTCGTAAAGCAAAATAGATAGCTCAGCACTTTCTAGTGCGTGAAAGTCTTGATATTTTGAAGTTAATTACTAAGTATAATAACCAGGTAGATATCAGTATTTACCTTACACTATTTGAACGCCAAATAAAGCGTCTAGTTGTAGAATTGAAAATTGGTTTTCTTATTTACTAGGTTTGCTACTATTGTAAATAGTTAACATAATGGGAGAAAAGCAGAATTGTAATGACTATGACTATGCCAAACAGTTCCTATTAAAAAGATTCAAGCTCAGCCCAGAGCAATTCAGGTAGAAATTTTTTTTACCAGAAAAAGGAGAATTCGGCCTCATGCAGAAACTTCTATGAACTCAAACAGTTTTTGGAGGAATCACTCGTAAATCTTTGCGTATTATCCTAAGATGACGTAAAAAATATTTTGGTTATTGATCAAATACGAAGAAAATTACCATTTGAAATGAGAAAAGATTTTGCCGATGACATGCCTAAATTTTCTAAAGTTGCCGATTTTATAAGAAAACTCGATGATTATGAAGCAGTGCGTAACAATATTAGGAAGAATTCCGAAACAAAAACTCCGAATAATGAAGTTAAAAAGCGTTTTATTCAAAACATTAAAAACAAAAGTTTTCACCAGAACAATGATATAATGTACAAATAAACTTGACCGTTTCTATTTAAATGCAGCAGCGTCACAGTTAATTCCATGTTTACTGTTATAATTAAATTAATCTGTTTGGTTAAATCTATGTCAAGGCCCTCTTTCTAATCGCAGACCCAAAGGGCATAAAAATAACATTTCTTATGGCAAGCAAAGCTCTGAGGAGCCCAAATGCGCAAAATGTCAAGCGGGACTGGCGTGAGCCAGTGTGGTGCTTCCATGATATTTCCTGTCAGTCAAGGAAGAGAACCGCCCAGCGCCAGTCACTCACCCAGAGCTCCAAACACCATTGGAAGCCATGATCGCAGCTAAGCAAAATCCATGGGGCTGTCACACAAAGATAAAACTTCTCCGCACTGAAAAAAAAATAATTTCAAGTTTAATTTTTGCATGAATGATCTTTCTTAATTCCCAGTTAGAATATATTTATTCTAATTTTATTCGAAGTAATGAATTTAAATTCATTATATATAAATATAATTGTAAATGTTTAAAAAAGCAATACGCACATATATTATTGATAGTATTTAATATGAAATATCCTTGATTCGTAATAAATTTCGCTGACGTAGCAATTCTACGTTCATCGCTATATGAAGATAGTGAGAATTGACAAAAGTAATAGTTTATTCTTGCAAGTCTACATTTGAATGTTGTTCTGAAATTAAAATAATAATAATAATAATTAACAATTTATTTTATTTCCAATATGGACAATAATTTGCAGAAGAAATTTTAAATAAGGTAAAGCCAGGAGAGATGCCGCGGTCGGAGAGATTGCGCCAAAGAGGATTGGGGGAAGGAGTAGAGTGAGCGCACAGCAACTCTAGGTAGTTGCACAAAAATAGTATTGGAGTGTCTACTTAAAGGTGGAAGTTGATTGTTTCGAGCATCTAGGATAAACAATTGCTTTTTTGTTTTGTTTTCCCAATATACGTGCTTGAATTTTCATAACTATTCGATAACAAAATATTTTAAACTTAATTTCTCATACTGTTCTAAACTGGACTAACGGTGTGAACACCAACGGTTCGTTTTAGAAGAGGCCATGTTTAAATAAAAGGCCACGCAATCTCGCCTGTCAAAATTGGAGAGTTTGCGCATCTGCCACTTAGGAGAGATGGCGCATTGTTCCTGTTAGTTTACATGTAAGGAAAGATTACTCAACTTATTGGTAATTTTGCAAAATTGCAAGTTACACGTAAAACATATGAATGAACCAATTTTGAAATAAGTTTTGAAAAACTCATAATTATAAAAACTAAATTTGCCAATAAATTAATTTGATAAAAAATACTTTCGTAGATAGAAAAAATATTATTAATAAATTAATAATACAGTTGTTATTAAATTAATTTCATATAAATATTTTTGTTATTAAATTAATAATACATTAGTTAGTAATAAATTATATATATATATATATATATATATATATTGTTAATTTATGACGAATTAATTTTATTAACTAAAGATAAATTTTCTAATAAATTAATTTTTTATTTTTGCTAATAAGTCAGCAGAAATGCCAGGAAAACTCAAGGTATTAGAAGATCTAGAGTAGGAGGATAAGATAAATTGGAGGAAATTAAAAAAAAGGGCAATGAGAATGAATGCACTGGGCGTCTGGAACTGTTCCAGATGACAACTTCGACCAGCGATTGGATTCAATGTCTTACTTGTAGCAGGTGACTGCACGAAAGCTGCACTATTTACAACAATAAGTGCATAGATTGTAGGTGACCACAAATTTGGTCATCAGAGGAAAAAATATTGAAACTGTGGAAACGAAAATGAACTAATTTTAAGTTATCAAATAACTTAATGTTATTTTGCAAGCTTATCTAGGTTTGCCTTTTGTGATTCTTTATTCTTTTTTTTTTTTTTAATTCTTTCCTTTTGTGATTCTTTAATCATTGGGTTGAAATATTCACTCCTAATACAATAATATTTGATCACAAAAACATTACAAAAGTGTATTTCAAGGTAATTATTATATTTGTTAACAATTTAATTGTATTTATTATCACAGTGCGGGCAAAAGTTTATGCATAATATAAATCTACCCTATATATATAAAATCCTAATGAAACGAATTTATGAAACGAATATATGAAACGGCTGAAATGTGTATCGATTCTTTGAATCGACTGATTAAGCAGCTGATTATATTTCACGGGGATTTCTCCTAAAATATGGAATACTTTGCGATGAAATTAACCTTCAAAAATCCGTATTGATCCACAGATCTCAAAACTGGTATTAGAATTTTTTAATTCGAATTAGTTTTCGAAATATTAATTTTTTTCTAATTTTAAATACATTTTTCTAATGATGGCAACTCAAATTTTAATCATAACAGATATTTGTTTTTCATAATTCAGAAAAGTTTACTATTTTAAATTAATTTGGCGAACAATTTGGCCTCCTTTAAATCTATGCTAAGAACAATGTTTTTTTTTTTTTTTTTTTTTTTTTTTTTTTTTTTGTATTTCGTTATCATTTTATTTAATACAAAACTTTCATTTAAAAATGAAACATTTAAATTGATGGCTTTCACTTCTTTCTTTTTTTTAAAAAACAAAACGAAAAGAAAAATATTAGGCACAGATGTCATATACGCACTGGGGTACCTAATTGGCGCAAAAATGGCATTATTTTGGTTGACATGGCTATTGTCGTTTATTTAATAATAAATGTTTATTTACTTTTATTATTTTTTTTGAATTTATATAAATTATTTTGTTCTATAGTTATTAATTATTCTTTTGCTATTTCCTTTTGAAAATAATAGAAAATAATTAAAAAATAGTTATTCCGTCAACCAATTTTGCAAATTATATAAATCGCCAAACCACTCGCCAAATTGTACAGATTGACAAAATTTTTATTTTAAATAACAAAAGAACAAATAAATTAGTATAACATTAATAAATATAAAAATAAAACGTCGAAAAAACAATCACTTGATGACGTAAACATGTGTAACTTGCTAAAAGTCAAGTGAATGTGACATTTTTGATCAACCGTTATTGACATTTAATCTTATAGTTCGCGATAGATTTTTGGTCGACGGGATAACTAAGTAGTACCAAAAATACATATGTAACTGTTATTCGAAAACGAGGTTTCCGCCAAATTCTCGTTAAAAAAAAAAATCATGCCAAACATGCGGTTCGTATATGACATCTGGCGAAATATTAAATTATATAACAAACCATGACATTTAATTTCAACTTCGAATCAAAGTTTTAATTTACCACTCGAAGAATAAAAAAATTCTAACTGGTGAGTTGCAAAAAAGATATCGGCGAGATTTGTAACCGGCTTTTTTTTTCCCTTTCGACACAGATGTCATATACGGCCCCATATTGGCGCGATTTTTTTCTGACGCCAATGTCATATACGCAACGGGTACTTAACTGGAGCCAAAGAATCGTTATTTTGCTTGATATGGTAAGCCGGATGTTGTTTATGCTGTTGATGCGTTCAACAAATTGGCGTTGGAAAAAAAAATCGCGCCAATATGGGGTTTTTATGACATTATATATGACATTTGTGCCAAACCTTCATATGAAAGGCGACGGGATCAGACCGTATTTGTTTATGGCATTTGATGAACTATTATAATATAGATGAAATGATGGGGTTAGAATAATATTTGGCGACTTATCACCTGTGCCTGGATAACATTAAAATATCAAAATGGCACCTAGAGTATAAAAAACGAAGTGTTTCGCCGGGAACTGTTGATGATAGTCACATGATTTAGGCTATTGTTATAGAGGTTGTTTTAAAATATCGGGAGACAAAGACTCTGAATACTTAATTCATTTTATTTTAGCTTCTTTTCAAATGTTTAACTGATCCTCTTTAATCAAAAACGAAAACAACCATTGGATGTCTTAACAGCAACTGATTCGGCCTTAAATTTTTGCAATCAAAGGGAATTGAATGGAAACCCGTTTACAGGGAGATCTGCACAGCTTTTTTCAGTATAATTCAATCGTCTCTAATATTTTTAAAACCAATCAGATTAGCATGTTTTTTGATTTTTAGATTCTGCGGTGTCTGAACGGGGGTTGGCGAGCGTAGCTTGCAGGGGGCAGAGTCCCCTAGTGTTTTTATAAAATGCAAAATATACACCAGAATGCTTTGAAATTTTTACTGCATCTAAACTATTGCATTATAAATTCATGTTTCGAATTCGGGAACAATTCATTGTAAGGGAAATAATAAATTTAAAAAAAATCAAAATTGTGATGTCGCAAAAGTTTATGCAAAAAAAAAACAACGAAATATTTACATTTCACAAAGTATAAAAGTCCTTTAGTAGGCTATGGTGTTTCCATTGCACCTGATGAGATCAAATACGCGATTTTCCTTTGATAAGGCGAGAGTATGGAAGGTTTTGGGAGCTAATTTGTACCAGGTTTCCTCGATCGCTGATTTAAGCTTTTTCACTGAGTAATAATGCTTCCGATTCTTGTAAACATCGCGTGAGAGGATTCTCCTGATACTCTCTATCGTATTGAGATCTGGGCTGAGTGCTGGCCAGTTCATCACACCGATATTCTGAGATCTAAGACCTTATTTTATGCAACGGGAAGTTAGTATAGATGCGTTGTCTTGCTGAAATGACCAGTTGGGAGAACCCAGGAGTTCACCAAACGGTCGCAACTGCTCGCTCAGAGTTTCCTGATACTTTTGTGAATTTTGTCCTCCATTTAGGAAGCAAAGAGACGTTTGTCCATTGTAGCCAAAAGGTCCCCATACCATGAGCGAACCACCACTTTGTTGCCTGCTGAATATGCTCATCGTAACTTTCTTAAAGGCACACCGATAGAATGAAAAGCCATCTGGACCATCCAAATTCCATTTTTTTTCATCAGAAAAAATAACAATAATTCATTCGTCACTATAATACATGTCCAGTTTTGCCCATTGAAATCTTGCATGTTTGTGACACCTTTTCAGAAAAGGCTTAAGAGACAATTTTTGTTTTTTGATGAATCCTGATTCGGTTATTCGTCTGATTATGGTGTCACGTGATATTTTTGATCGAAGTCGATTTTTTATCTGATTAAGTGACAAATGACTAGTTACAGCCAATCTTTTTAATTCTTCTATCCTCACGAAATGTGGTTTTACTCGACCAATCTGAGCAATACGCATTTTTAATTCTTTTTCACGTTGCGAAATACTATAAATTCCAGGTTTAGACCGATTTAAAATAAGCAAAATTTGCAAAACGGGATTAATTTCAGCTCTCAGCTTCCAAACTTCTACAACTTCTTCAGACGAGAACTGCAGAGATTTTGGCATTTTGATATAACACGTACAGCGATTGCTACACTTTATACTATAGGAAAAAAGTCTCGCCACCCCCAAACCTATCATGTGTAATAGGGTGTATCGATTTTTAACTTTTTTTTTGTTTCCAAATTCCAAGTTGATAAAAAGTTGCTACTAGACACCACAACTTACCACAAAAAATTTTGGATTTTTAAAAAAATGTTTAGGTCTCCCGCACAAGGCCTAAATTTTAGAAATTTTTCTTAAAAAGTAAATTTTTACAAAATTAAAAAAAAAAACCCTAAAACACTTTTTTTTTTAATTGCAAGTTAAAATTCCACTAACAATAAGCATGAAAAACGATAGAAAATGTATTTCAAAAACTTAGCACAACATTTAGGTCTCCCGCACAAGACCTAAAGTTTGTTAATTTTGACGAAACTTTCGTATTTTTTAGTGTAAATGAAGCAATTTTTTTTTCGTTAAAAACACCAGACTTAAGTGTATTTTTGTTACAGGAGGCATAAAATAACACAATATATATATATATATATATACATACTACATAAATAATATATAAATGTTTTATACCTTAAAAAAGATAGTTTAACGATGTAAATTGTTTGATAAAGGTGTTGAAATAAACTCTATCGTTATTTGTGATTACTATTGTTTATTACAAATGTATAAAATATTATAACGTGGAATAAAATGTAATATATAAGTACAAAATGTTGCTGATGTATTTTCATAATAACATGAGCGCAGTTTTCTTGTTCTATTTCAAATTAACTGACTTGTTTTAAATATTCGTCCTTTCATCTTGTCTTCAAAACCTGAAACGAAAGTTATGTACAGTATTTACGTAGGCCTACAGATTTTTACAAAATTATAGAAATGATCCCCAATGAATTTCAAATATTATATGGAAGACAGTAAGATAAAGATGTTATTTAAAAACATTAAAAATCAAAGTAGTACAAAGAAAAATTACTTACATTTTAATCCTTCACTGAGGTTTTGTACTGGCTCTTGGTCTCGAACGTAGGTAGCTCTTTACGGTCTTCCAGTCTGGCACGAATGAAACCATATCTTTCGATCATCCCACACTCTCGCTTTGAAGCTTCTGTGACTTCTTTCACAATTCGTTCCACAGCTTGATTGTCAGAAGGAATTGTAAATTCAACCCTTCCACTTTTTCCCATTTCCACAATTAACTGTAACTCTTCTAGGCTCATATCGGTAACAAGTTCGGTTACTGAAGTGGTTTGCCAGTCAATCATATCTATATAGTCTTTAGCATTAAAATTTATCTGAGGGGGTTTAAATATCCTTACCTCTTTCTTTTCTGTTTCACGAGCTTTTTGGATTCTCTTATAAGCCAAGACTCTAATATGTTTTCGTTCATCAAACAACATAGCTATTAAAACATGCTCTGGGTGAGCCATGAATGCGTTTCTCTGTAACGTTGCATGGACGACATGTTTTAGCTCGTCTTCCAAGTAATTTCTGAAATGAATCATTTTAAAAAAAATAATGGAATCCTGAGGGATTTTGAGATTGCACTTAATTGAGAACCATGATGGTATGTAGACTTTCATTATGAACTCTGCAAGCTTTCTCAACTCAGGGGTCGGATCATCCATGGCTACATACAAACGAAGGATTCGATTTGCCAGGGTAAGCCACCTGGTGTGCGAGATGTTTCCGGGTTTTCGTCTGGCTAACTCTTCTGTACATGTACCTGTTGATACGGCTTTGGATACTTCGTACAGATACTTTTGGTCTGTGCTCAACTCTTTAAGATCAACTTCTGGTATATCGCTTTCAACTGAAACAAAATTGACAACCTCCAGATTTTGGCAGCTTAGAAGTTGTTTACCAATAGGCCCGCTAAATGTGTTTGGTCCAGAAGTTGGCCCATCAAGAGCAACCATAATTTTTCTAAATGGTAATTCATTCAAATGTAGTAGACAGACAACTGCCTGCAGTGGCTGTTGTTTTTTATTTTCAAATAAGGTGATAACTCCATTTAAAGTGCCTGTGTTTGCTGCCGTACCATCACAACGAATAGCTTTTAGTTTTTTAAGATGGACAGTTTTTTCTTCACAATACTTTACAAGTGATGTAACTATTTCCTTTCCTGTTCCATTTATGGGAGTTACATGACCGAAATACTTGGATCCAGGTTCTTCAACAATAGATATGTGTTCTTCCATTAAAGATTTTCGGACACTTTTACCAGCTACAATTTCTTTTGTTATGGTTTCATCTTTACGACCATCAAAGAAAATGGCCAATTGATCCGAGGTTCGAGTTGAGCTTACTTCTTTACGAGACTTAAGTCTTTCAAGTGCTACTTTTGATTTGTCGATTACTGCTTCTTGGTTCTCCGCAGTAACGACATTTAAGTCTCTCAAAAGTGCAGTAGCTAACTGAGCTCCTGCTCTACTAGAAATGCCCCTGCGGTCACAAGCTCGTGAAAACAGACACAAGCGTTGTGGCAGTTCTTGTTTTACTTCCACACTTGAAACACTTTTTTGACTCGTATCAAATACATTTATTTCAAAATCACTATCTTGACATGATGTGTGAGACATTGAATCATGTGTACTATCACCAGAATCAATGTTATTGTGGCAGCCGCAGAAAGGCAAGGGAGAAAATTCTTCGTTCGGAATGGCAGCTGGCCAGAGCCGTTGTCATAGCAGCGCAGACGAAAATGTTTACATTGCGTTTTTGTGTGTTCGAATACGATGAGTGTCAGAATCGACGTTTATCAATGTTCTACGAATAAAGGTAGTAAAGAGTTTTTAAGTGAGTGATTATATTATACGAGCGACTCACCACAATAGTGACCATGGACTGTTCTTATATAGAGCATCAGCCTTCCTAGATGAGTTGGAATGTTATCCGATCATCTTCATCTTTCAAAGAATACATCGTTCTACAGCGGCTCGATGGAAAGCAGATAAGTTCTTCTGAGTCATTTTCCTGATATTTTTTCTGTTATTTTATTAGAAAAATTTAACTCGCGAATTTATTTTGGTTTGATTGTACTATTTTATATATTTATTACCATAAATCATGTCTAGTGTCGATGCTGTTCAAATTCCATTATATAACAGATCAGATCCTGCGCTATGGTTTGTGATGTGCGAAAGCACATTTGCTTTAGCTACCCCCAAAGCAATATCAGAATCTGTTACAAAATATAATTATATAGTTTCGCATCTTCCACCCGATGTTGCATCAATCATTCGTGATATTTTAATGCAACCAGATGCTACTGACACTTATGGTGTCTTAAAAAAGGAATTAATTGCGCGCTCAGGTGAATCATCCCAGCAAGAGATACGACAGCTCTTGTCTGGAGAAGAACTAGGAAATCGGAAACCTTCAGATTTATTACGTAGTATGAAACGTCGCGCGGAATCCCTAAATGTTCCAGACAATTTAATGTTAGAATTGTTTTTGCAACGATTACCAAATTCTGTTCAGACAATTTTAGCGGCTGTTTCTGAATTAACCCTTGATAAAGCAGCGGAAATTTCAGATCGTATTTCAGAAGTTACCCCTTCCCCAGCTTCTGCAATTGCCGTGTCCTGCTCGAATGAACAGGCGATAGAGGGTAAATTATTGAAAGAAATCGAAAAATTAAATAAGCGCATCGATCAGCTTGCTGTTTCACGTGGTCGGTCCCCATACCGCAGAAACTGGAGTAAACCTCGAGGGCGAAGTAATAGTGATAATCGGGATTCAAGTATCTGTTGGTATCATAGACGATTTGGAAAAAAATGTAGGGAAGAAAAATGCATAAAGCCGTGTTCTTGGGCGGGAAACGAAACCAGCAAAGAGTAGAGGCGACTTATTCTTTGCCTCAACAGTCACGTCGCCTGTTCATTAGAGACCGGACTACAAATGTTTCTTTTCTGGTCGACACCGGTTCGGACGTGTCAATCCTTCCTGCCAACAATGTACAAAAACGGAATCCACCCGTACAAACGCTTTTGGCTGCTAATTCTTCCCTTATAAATGTTTATGGTCAACAAACCCTTTCTCTAGATTTTAAGTTAAGACGAAAATTTAATTGGACTTTTCTAGTGGCAAATGTTAGTACTTCAATTTTGGGAGCAGATTTTCTCCATAATTTCAAATTGGTTCCAGATCTCCGCCACAAATGTCTAAGAGATTTAAAAACAAAATTTGAAACAACAGGTCACATGAAATGTGCATTAATTCATTCAGTAAAAACAATCAACATTGATAATATATATAATGAACTTCTTAAACAATTCCCATCTATTACAAAATTACCAGATCCCAATCAGCCTGTCAAACACAACACAATGCATTTTATTTCAACAAAAGGACCTCCAGTTGTGGCAAAACCCCGCAGGTTGGCTCCGGATCGCCTGAAAATTGCTAAAACAGAATTTCAAAATATGATACAACTCGGACATTTAAGACCTTCACGTAGCAACTATGCATCACCTTTGCACATGGTTCCAAAAAAGGGAACTTTGGAATGGAGACCTGTAGGTGATTATCGTGCCTTGAATGCGCAAACCAAAAAAGACAGATACCCGATACCATGTATAGCTGATTTTACTGCTAATTTACGTGACACTAAAATTTTTAGTCGACTTGACCTCATCAAAGCAAATCATCAAATACCAATCAATCCTGATGATATTCCCAAAACAGCGATATGCACACCATTTGGATTGTTCGAAAGCACACGCATGCAATTTGGCTTATGCAATGCGTCTGCAACATTTCAGAGATTCATAGATGAGGTAATACGTGATTTACCAGGCGTCTATGCTTTCGTCGATGATATACTCATAGCCTCTAAAAATGCCGAGGAGCATTATCATCATTTAAAAGCACTATTTTCCAAATTAGCAGAATATGGTTTGTGCATAAATGTATCCAAGTGCACATTTCGTAAACCTACCATTGATTTCTTAGGATTTCGAATATCTGAACATGGTATTCAACCACTTCCAGATAAAGTTAAATGCATAATCGATTTTCCGCAGCCCACAACCTTACCTCAACTTCGAAGATTTTTGGGTATGTTTAATTTTTATAGGTCTTTCATATATCAAGCTGCACACATACTTGCGCCTTTAGTGAAATTGTTAGAAGGCCATACAAACAAAAAGAAATCTCGTTCCCGTGTTCCTAAAACAGAACCCCTTAATTGGAACGAAGATGCTGAAAAAGCTTTCGTAGCTGCCAAAAATGCAATATCTCAGGCTGCTCTTTTACGGCACCCTATTCCAGGCGCTCAGTTGAGTATATGGGTTGACGCCTCAGATGTCGCGATCGGCGGCACACTTATGCAGTTTTATCAGGAACGTTATGAACCTTTAGCATTTTTTTCCATGAAATTAAACAACAGTCAGCGGAATTGGTCAACATATGACCGGGAATTATTTTCTATTTATTCGGCAATAAAAAAATTTCGGCACATGCTAGAGGGGAGAATTTTTCAAATTTATACTGATCAAAAACCGCTAATTTATGCATTTAAGCAAAATCCCCATAAATGTTCGCCGCGGCAATCACGCCATTTAGATTACATTTCCCAATATTCCACTGACATTAGACATGTACCAGGTTCCGAAAACATTGTTGCAGATTGCCTCTCAAGAATTGAAATTGATTCTATTTCAAAATCTCCAATCTTAAATTTTGAGGAATTCGCAAAAGCTCAGGAAAATGATTCAGAGCTACAGAACCTGCATAATAGTACATTGCTCAAATTGGAATTGAAACCTTGCCTCATTTCTGATTGTAGCCTACTATGTGATACTTCAACAGGTACGCCTCGACCCTTAGTTCCTAGTTTCTTTCGTCATTTGATATATGAACATTTGCACAACCTAGCCCATCCAGGCATAGCAGCTACCACAAAACTAATTTGTTCCAGATACGTATGGCCAAATATGAAACGAGACATCAAAAACTGGGTTCGTGGCTGTGAGAAGTGTCAAAGATCAAAAATACAGAGGCACACCAAAGCACCTCTTGGCACGTTCTCTCTTCCTGATGCACGTTTTTCCCAAATACATATAGATATCGTAGGTCCCTTGCCTCCATCTGACGGTTTCAGCTATCTTTTAACGATGATTGACCGATTTAGCAGATGGCCAGAAGCCGTACCTATATCTGATACACAAGCTAAAACAATTTGTAGTGCCATATTAAAGCATTGGATATCAAGATTTGGTTGCCCTTCGCTCATAACCACGGATCAAGGCCCACAAATGCGATCAGCAATATTTGATGAATTCACAAAAATGATGGGAACACAGAAGATCCGCACAACGGCATATCATCCGATATCGAATGGCATTATCGAAAGATTTCATCGACATTTAAAGTCATCCATCAAAGCTCACGAAACCAGTAGGTGGACTGAAATATTACCGATAGTTTTACTAGGCATTCGCACAGCAGTGAAGGAAGATATACAAGCTTCTTGCGCTGAGCTTGTCTACGGCACTACGTTGAGATTGCCCTGTGATATGCTGGATGAACACAAGATCCGACCTTTCAACGATAACTTCGTCACGCAACTACGAAACACCATGCGGCAGTTAAGTCCAGTTGCTACATCATCTCACTGCCAAGAGAAGTTCTATATACACCCTTCCTTGACATCTTGTTCACACATCTTTCTAAGAGTGGATCATGTACAACCTCCATTGTGTCAACCATATACTGGTCCTCACAAAGTCCTAAGTAGAACTGGGAAAACTATAACAATCGAGCTTAATGGTCGTAAGTCTACGGTATCAATAGATCGAGTGAAGCCAGCTCATTTGATTTCTACTTCAGACTTGTCCACGAAAACTGTTCCAGAGAACTCTAAATTAAAACTCTCTCTTAAAGCGGACAGTAACCCTGACCAAACAAAAACTGTCACACGTTCGGGCAGACATGTCCATTTTCCTAAAAAACTGGCATCTTATATTACTTACTGAAATTGTTGATAAATTGTTCATTTTGCATACTACACATTATGCCTATATTTTGTTATATATTGCAATTTTATTTCATGTAAATATCCTTGTAATTTTTCTCCACAAGCGTGGATTCTGACACAGATAGTCAAAAAAAAAAAAAAAAAAAAAAAAAAAAAAAAAAAAAAAAAAAATAGTATACACTTGTATATCGTTTCTTCGGTACCCTACGTCACTGGGGGGATACTCTGTGGCAGCCGCAGAAAGGCAAGGGAGAAAATTCTTCGTTCGGAATGGCAGCTGGCCAGAGCCGTTGTCATAGCAGCGCAGACGAAAATGTTTACATTGCGTTTTTGTGTGTTCGAATACGATGAGTGTCAGAATCGACGTTTATCAATGTTCTACGAATAAAGGTAGTAAAGAGTTTTTAAGTGAGTGATTATATTATACGAGCGACTCACCACATTATCAACAGATTTCAAGTTTTCATCCTCAGTCTTTTTTACAACTACTTGCATTAAAGCTTGTAACCTAGATTTTCTTTCTAATCGCTTTTTAAGCTTTATAATCTCGTTTTTGTCACACTCTGCAATTGACATCAATCTAGGACCACGTTGGTCGAGCAAAAATTCGTGTTCTAGTGCCGGGACTTTTTGTCAATAGAGCAAATACAATTGCTGAGGTCACATTTGCAAGTACAAATATCAAACAATGCAGTTTCAGTTTTTGACTGAAAGCTAGTTACTGCATCTTTGTAGGAGTTAGGATACTTCCTTTTAGGCTCTGAACACTTTTTAATTTTCTCAAGCTACTTATGCAGTTTTAAAACCATAAATATTGTGTTTTTGGTGCCACAAACAGGAATTGAAGCTCTTTTCCATATTTCCTCAAGTTTTAAAGCAATTCTTAACGCAATTACCTTCTTTGCGAGCTGATGTATTCCCTTTTGTTTCATTTCAATGCGTACCCACGCAAAATACTTCAAAACATCCATCTTGGTTGGCAGAACATTAAACTCACTCACATCAATAGGTTGCCCGATAACCGGTCTGTCGGTAGTTTGTCTAGTTAGATGCGGTATTGTACTCATAATGAACAACAACAACACTCACTCAATTGATTCTTACAACAAGACTATCTCACTAAAACACAACCGTAATGCTCGCTCGCGGGCAGACGGCTACTGACAAGTCTGCGCGGTGATTCATAGGTGTCGCGTCACCCCGACGCTACAGTCTGGCCTTCCCCCACCCCATCGCTTCAAGTTGACGCGTGACGTATTGAAATGCGATTTATTATTTCACTTATTTCAACAATTCCAATCAAGCCTAACGAGGCTTTAGTTACATTTAATTTTTAAACCAGCAACAACACAAATATCAATGCACTGAAAAATGTTCAAAAATTGGCTGAAATTTACGACTTTAAGGCCTTGTGCGGGAGACCTAAATGTTGTGCTAAGTTTTTGAAATACATTTTCTATCGTTTTTGTGCTTATTGTTAGTGGAATTTTAACTTGCAATTTAGAAAAAAGGTGTTTTAGGGGTTTTTTTAAATTTTTGTCAAAATTTACTTTTTAAGTAAAATTTCTAAACTTTAGGCCTTGTGCGGGAGACCTAAACATTTTTTTTAAAAATCCAAAAATTTTTGTGGTAAGTTGTGGTGTCTAGTAGCAACTTTTTATCAACTTGGAATTTGAAAACAAAAAAAAAAAAAAAGGTAAAAATCGATACACCCTAATGTGTAAGGAGATTTTTACTTAAAATCTCGATTTTGCATAAACTTCTGCGACATCACAAAAAAATGTTTTTTTGTAATTTCTGATTTTAGTAACGATGAATTTTTTCTAAATTTCAGATATATATTTATGACCATAGTATTCACCTACAATGGATATTTGAAAGCATTCTGTTGTACAATTTCATTTTTATTAAAATATTTGCATTGTGCTTAAACTTTTGCGCCGCACTGTATTAATAATCTCCCCTACACATATGCGCAATCACACCAATCTTGTAAGGAGGACAGATAGAGCAAAATAGCTTTTTTGGTTTTATTACAGCTGTTCTGTTAAATTTCAGCATAACAATAAAATAGCAATGGAGATTCGTAAAAAAACAAATGAAGTCAAAATTATTCATGGATAGTTTAGCAAAAAAGTAACATTTAGAATTATTATTATTATTCTGTTAAATTGAGTGCAGACTCTCCTACCTTTACCTTATATAAAATATTACGTTTAATCTATTCTGTAAAAACACAGAATTTATTATTCTTATTCATACAAACGCTTTTGCTGATTTTGAATTTAAAAGGGATTTCTTTGAAAATCGTAATAATAAAAATAATATCACCTAGTTTCATTCCCCTTTTGTATCCGCTATAATACATGCTATAAAAAGTAATTGAAAGTCTTAAAAAAAAAGTGTTAAAGCGGACATTTTTTGGGAAAGAAAGAAATTTGACTTTTGACATTATATGGCTTCAATTAATTATGAAAATAATATCAAAAAGTCTTAAGACTTATCTTCATCTTCCGCTGTCAGAAATATATATCTTAGATTTACTTCATTTTTCACTTTATGTTTTTTTTTTCATTACGGATATCTTTCAAATATTTTTTTTTCGTTTAAACTATTATCAATATTCATTCTATTAAAGTCAAATACGATTGTTGTTATGAGATTTAAACATTTCAATTTCCTTTTTTGAAGCCGCGCATAGGAATTTTCATTAACCCAGTCATGCATGCAGTATTTTAAAATGGATGCGAAAAATATTGTACATTTGAAAAAGATTTAAAATGGAATTATTAACAACAAATAAATTTGAATATTTAAATGTCTTCCATTTATTACAAAATTATACAACGGGTCTCATATGAGGCTAACCAGGACTTAAAAAGTATTTTTATTTGTTATTAAATAGTTTTATGATACTATTTAAACTTTGAAACATGTGGAAAAATAAAAAAAAATCTCATTTCGACCATTGCCCGGAGGAAGAGGTAGCTTTCATATTCCTTATTTTTAAAAAGCCAGTTTATATTATTCAAACACATGAAGCTCAAATTAGTGGAAACCAATTATGGAAGATTCAATTCTATTTTTGTCAATACTGAATATGAATGATAATTTTGCGAAATTAGTCAGATTTATCCAATTGGGTTTATTTAAAGTTTATATTTGGTCGCCAAATAAGTCGATACCTTGAATTCTCCGACATTTTAAAACAACATGATGGTAGCTACCAATGAACTTGGTAGAGACCTTAGTAATTTCTGTGCACGTGCTCTCAAACATTTAAATCGATTGATATGTACGAGTGTTTTCGCAGGCAAAAAATTAGATTTTTCAAAACGTAACCCACATTAGGAATTCAAACTACCATAGCCCAGCTATTTTTTAAGATAAAGACAAAACAAAAAATGCTCTGGAATCCTTGTATCAAAGTCAAACAAGAAGAAAAAACCTTTTCCAATTTCTCAATTTTTTGTACCCATTTTAAATCTTAAATTTTTTAAATTTTTTAATTGACCCTCATTTTGAAACAAGATAGCGTATGAAGGTGGTCAACGAACTCGGTCGAGATCTTGGCATGCACTATGTATGCACCAAGTTACATCTAAATCGGTTCCTAAATACGCGTGTTATCGCGTGACAAAAATGAGATCGTTTTAAAATGTCAGCCACACTAGAAATTCAAAGTACTATAACTCAGACTTTTTTTTAATATAGATGAAGCAAAAAAATTCTGCAGAATCTTTGTATCAGCGTCAAACAAATCTTTCAAATCAAAAGAAAAAAATCTTCTTCAATTTCTATACATATATCAACATCTGAATGGAGGGGGTTTCTGGGTATCGGGGTCATGATCGGTGAAAACATACCAAAATTTTTCGGAATCACTTTCCTCCGAACGTCTGCAATAGGTAACTTTTTTGTGATGAAAGCTATCTAATACACATATCACAATATCGTGTTTAGATTCAAGAACAGAAATCCTTTGAGGAAAATCTTCTCTCGGTCAGAAGAGATACAATTTTGCCAACTAAATTTTCAAAAAAAAAAAAAAAAAACTGTTTTTGCCACTTATTGTTGTTTTTCAAAATCATTATTGACCTTCATCTGAGGCTTATCCGTATATGCTACAAAAGAATAAATATAAAATATGCATGCTTTTTCGAAATTGCTCTGCTAGTTTTACAATGCACACTCGTATGAGGTTTATATAAAGGAATAAAAAAAAAAATATGCACAATTTTCTCACTTTGGTCTAGTTATTTTAAATTGGAACTTCATTTGAGATTTATGTGTGGTAAAAATATAGACACTTTCATAGGGTTATTTTACAATACAAGATCATATGAGGTTATCATTCCATAAAAGAATAAAAATAAATATGAAAATTTTTTTTCATTTTTGTCTTGTTATTTTATAATACAACTTTTTATGAGGTTATCATGCGATAAAAGAATAAAAATAAAATATGCACATTTTTCTTATTTTTGACTTGTTATTTTACAATATAACTTCATATGAGATTTATATTCGATAAAGGAATGAAAATAAAATATGCACAATTTTCTCATTTTTGTCTTGTTATTTTACAATAAAACTTCCTATGAGGTTATCACGCGATAAAAGAATAAAAATAAAATATGCACATTTTTCTCATTTTTGACTTGTTATTCTACAATGCATGGCATATGACGTTATCATGAGATAAAAGAACAAAGATAAAACGCACACATTTTTCTAATTTTTGTCTTGTTATTTTACAATACAATTTCATAGGAGATTTATATCCGATAAAGGAATGAAAAAAAAAAAAAAAAATTACACAATTTTCTCACTTTTCTCTTGTTGTTTTACATTGGAACTCTATTTTAGATTAGCATGTATAAGTGAGTTACAAACATACAATATTAATATGTCTTGGTAAAAGTAGAATAAAAGTTTAAAATAATTAAATTTCGACATTTTCTTAAAAAACATTTTTACATAAAAAAAGTATGATGGCTTTCATAGTAATAAAAGTTAATTTGTAGATCATTTTGGGAGATATCTATTATCAAAGTACGTTTTATGGCTTAACATTTCCCAAACAAAAGATATAATGGCCCGAGAGAACGGCCCGAGTCCGGCCCGTACAAAAATCAGTGAAAACAAGCCCGGCCCGGACCCGTACTGACTCAATTTCTACAAAAAAAAATCCGCTTTTTCTCGCCATACAATTAAGATTCTTTTAATATACATTTTTTCTACATACATATTTATGAAAGCATTTTACAGTATATAAAACATTACTATGTGTTCGTAAAACAGAAAACACACAATAGTAAACATTAACGATTACTTACAGTGTTTTAGTCATGGTCTCTACAGACGTTTAAAAACTCAAATAAGGATTCATTAAAAAATTAATGTAGTTTAGAATAAAGGGTAAAAACATGATAACTTTTGAAGCTGTATATAAAAAAGTAGATTTGTGAAAATATTTTTCTCAGTTTTAAGGTTTTTCTCAAATCCAAAGAGCTACATTTTGACACATTTATAAATTCATTTTCTTTAGGAAGCGCGTAAGATTAGCAGGTATTCTTATTCAGAAACTATGTAAATGCCATTTTTTCCCCTTAGATAAAAGCAATATATCTTTCAGAAAATACTGCCAAAGTTAGCGTTTTGAATCGAATTTCCAGAAGCGATAGCACAGGTAAGGAGAAAAACGTACATTCACGTGACAAGAACATCTGTTATCTCTGTAAGTCATTTATCAAAAATGGAAAAGCTATTCGATTCCGAACACCTTCAAAAGTCAGGCTTGTCAATTTTATGCCTTTATAGTTAAGAATGAGTCAGAAAATGTGTCTGAAAGTTCCGCATTGTTGAGCAGTGTATATGAGAACCACCTTAAGGAATATTTCCAAAGATACTGATAGATAACAGAAGTTCATTATCGCTATTAATATTTTTACAAAACATTCTGCTCCGCTTAAATTCTTATACCGGGCCAATAGGCCCGATTATTATTTTTTTTTTTATCGGCCCGAAAAAAATTATCTTAATTCTGTCGGCCCGGTCCGTTTGAAAATTCGCATTCATTTCGCCTGCTCGGTTCGCGGGCCGGACCGGGTACGGGCCTCATTTTCTGATCCAGTATCATTTTTTCTTTACTTAAAATTCCATTCCAAGCCTTTTTAAAAAAAGTTGAGGATTTTACTAGATTCCAGGAATCAGAAGCCATTACGCAACAATCTTTCAAATCCACTTTCAAATCCATCTTGGGCATCAGGCTCTTCTCTTTCTTCTGATAAAAAGAACATTCTTAACATTTTTCTTTCAATAAAGTCATTTGAATGCCTCTATCACACTTTGATTCATGGGTTGGATTGCAGATGTTAACATTAGGTGACAAGAACTTTACCCAAAAAATGAAAGAAATAAGGTGTTTGGATAATTGGAAATTCGGTTTAAAACATTTTTTGAAACAGGCTGTTCGGATAATTGGAAATTCGGTTAAAAAATGTTTTGAGAGAACACACTGTTCGGATGATTGGAAGTTCGGTTAATTGGAGTTCCGATAATTGGCGCTCTACTGTATTATATTTTCGTAGATCTGCTTGCTAAATCAAGAAACATTTAACTTGTTTACAGTATATCAAGTATTATCTTTTATTTATTTATTTATTTATTTTTGTGACCAACGCTGCTCCTGCAGTTATTGAATTCTTTTCACTTTTTCGTCTTATCGTGCAAAATCTATTGGATATAAAAGCATGTAAACTGATAGTTTTCTGGAGAAATATATGATAATTATGTTGAAACAGGGAGTTTTTAAATAGAACAATTATTTTATGCACTATTTAATGTTAATATCTGTCAAGACAGTTCAGTTACACAAGTTTTATAGTTTCAGAAATGATGTATAACATTTTAACAATCTTTTACAGGCATACACTTCACTAGGTTGTAATGTGCAATGCGCATTGCATTTTTAGAACTGTACAATTATTTAAGTTTCTTTCCAAATTTTTTATTCAAAATTTCCTTTATCTGAATGCAGATTTAATTCATAGTTTGAAGTATCCGTTTTTATTCAAAATTTCCTTTATCTGAATGCAGATTTAATTCATAGTTTGAAATATCCGTTTTTATTCAAAATTTCCTTTATCTGAATGCAGATTTAATTCATAGTTTGAAGTATCCATTTTTATCTACTGTTCCCATATTTTAAAAAGCACAAATAATAATAATATTTCCATATACTTTTGAACTAAAGAATATACTTACACGTGAATATAAAAAAGAAAGAAAGCTTTAAAATAGTTAAATTATTATATGCGGAAATTATTTAATGGTAAAAAATACGTCTAATTTAAAACGAGAGTTTTTAAACGTCATTTTTAAAACGATCTTTTTTTACAGAGTATAAAAGAAAACTTTCTTCTTCTAGCTGTAGCGTCAGCGGTTGATGCGGCCTTGGCAACTGAAAAATCCCCCCAGTCTAAGGGAAATTAATGCGACCCGATTACAGAAGATCGCCACTGGTTGCAATAATATCATTCAACTTTCTGTAGTGTGATAATCTTTTTAAACAGAGCAAATTAGTTTGTTTTTAGAGCTTGCGGGTACTGAACATGGGTAAGCGAAATTTTTAGATAAACCTATAACATATTTTAATGTATAATAATAGGGAGATAAAAAAAAAAAAAAGCATGAAAGCTATGTCAGTTTAGGACCACCTTGATTTTTTTTTTCTAATCTGCAGAAAAATTGCTCTTATGTCAAAAAGTCGCATTTATATTCAAAAAATAGACATATTTACCAGACAAATGTCATTTATCGCATGTCTGCACGACAAATTGCCTATAAAAAATGGAGTTGTGCATTTTTTTTTTTCTCCAGGATTGTAAATTATTAGTAGCCTTGTTACATCCCTCTTACGGATATGTATTTCTGTTTTCCTGCCTCCCGGAAAAATAAATAAGCTGTAGTTTGACCGCATTATTTTTTAACTATACATAAATGTTCATTGTATTACGTATGTAATATATCTCCCTCCATTTGTTAGTTTCTCCAAGAAAATTGTAATATAGACTAACATTTTGGAAGCAAACGCAAGACATTTTCTTACATATTATTTTTGATATCCTCGGTTATTGTCTCGGTCATTGTCCTCTGTTAATAAGGCACAGTTTTCTCCCTTTAACAAAAGAAATGTTATTTATTTCGAAATTATACAGTTTTAACAATATTAGTGTCATAAGTAAACAGATTTGCAGATTAAACATTGTTTCCAGATGAAATAACGTGCAAAAAGAAAATGGATTATTTTTAAATTTCAAAGAGTTAATCTATTAAACCTGATTAAATTAAACAGATAAAATTTCCTGACATGAATAATTTAATAATATATTTTCTGATAACTTAATGTTTTTATGAAGCAAATAAATTCATTTAATAAACGTCTAGCTGCTCAAAGAATATGTATCTTTCTCAGTAAATATGTTTTGATTTATCATTTCCTTATTATAATTGAACATTTCATACTTTAAGCAGTTTTTTAATGGAAAGGAAATGAGAAATGCTGATGATATTTTAAATATATTACATGTTTCAAGATCTAGCATATATAATATTTTTTTAAGTTTACATATTTTCTTGCCTATCGAAGTAACAATAGCCGAAAGCAAAATATACATGGTGTTCGTAAACTGCGTTTACAAAATAGAAGAGATGCTAATAATTTACTAGACGAATAATTTTTGTATAAGAGGCCATAGTCGCAAATAGAATTGTGCGTAAATTGTTGCTCCAAATGCTTGGGACACTAGTATTTTAAAGCAACTTTCTGCGCCTTATCTAATGGCAGAATTATTTGCAATTTAAAATGCAAAATAAACTGTAAACAATTAGTGGTGTCCAGAGTTTTTGAAGCCATGATTTATGCGGCACACCTGGTAACACTTGTCGCAAAGCACGTATTCTGTCAGGAATACGCTCTAAAGAAGAAAAATGTCTCTTAATCAGGGAAATATAATATAAACACAAACGAAAAAATACAATAACTTCTTCTGAGTTACGCACAATTCCCAAAAGCGTTTTATATCTTTAGGATTTTTATGAACCAATATATTTTTTTAGATTTAAAGAAGTATTTATATAAGTAAAGTTGTTTTTCTGCGCCTCATTTCCGGAAAACTTTCGAACAGTCTTTTTGTTCACAGGCTATCAAAGCCTGAGAGCTAATGTGCCCGCAGGTTGTGTATGTACGTACGTATATATGTACGTACGGATGTACGTAACGTGATAACTCTTGATAGAAATATCCGATTTGCTTAAAATTTGGTATACCAGGTTATTGTGATATGGCACTTCCCTGATTATATTTGGAGGTTCATTGGTTAAGTATAAAAAGGTGAAATGGAGGGCTAATTACCCTTAATTTAGATAAATGGGTTTTTCATGCAGAATTATCTGATCTGCTTCAAATTTGGTATACCGGTTTATTCTGATAAGGAACTTCCTTGATTAAATTTGGAGGTTCATTAGTTAAGTATAAAGAGAAAATGGGGGAGATAATTCACTCCTTATTTTAGCTAAATGGATTTTTCATGCAGAATTATCCGATTTGCTTCATATTTAGTATACAGGTTTATTCTGATAAGGCGCTTCCCTAAATAGATTTGGAGGTTCATTGGTTAGGTATAAAGAAGGAAACGGGGGCAATACCCTTAATTTATTTTTTGAGGGGCATTATTCTTTGAAAAAAGAAGATACTATACTATACAGGGTGATCTTTTTTAAAGTGACAGTGTTTGGAGCGCCCTGTAGCGCGATCTAATGGCCGAAATGGCACCAAACTTGGTATTTAGACTAATCAAGAAATGGGAAAAAGGATTCCGTGAAAAAAATTTAGTTCCAAAAATCGCCACTAGGGCATTTTGTGGCGCTACTGTAGCTTACAATAACGAGAATTAGCATAAAACACGGGTATCAAAGAAAAATGCAAATGTTATGCGATGACAGCGACAGTAATAGGGGCTATAAAAGCAAGTAGTAGACAGCTCCGACAAATAATCTCAGCTGAAGTAAACGAGTTCCAGTGGGCATGCCTCTCACGTTACCGGAACGTGCGTTACTGGTGACGCTGTATTATATAAATCAATGTAGCTCTTCGGGAATTTCAAACCAGAAAAAAATTACGAAAGGGGCCTTTATCGCTGAATGGTCTTAAGAAAATGATTAAGAAGTTCGAGGAAACGGGGTCACTGATCATTCGCGCTGGGAGAGGACGTAAACAAGTATCAGAAGATGTAATAACTGATGTGGCAACTGCAATTGTCGAAGGATCGCAGGGAACCATTGCTGGTACTAGCAGCGACGGGGGGTAGCTCGACAATTGGACATGAATTATTCCACGGTATGGAGAGTTTTGCGGCGCGTTATTGGATTTTACCCCTACAAAATCAGCCGCTTGCACGAACTGAAACCAAGTGATTATGACAAGCGAGTGACATTCGCTCTATCGTTTCTTGCCAGGGTAGAAATTGATGATGCTTTCCCATGGCACATTCTGTGAGGAGATGAGTGCCATTTTTTTCTCAATGGGTCCGTAAACACACAAAATAACAGAATTCGGGCTTCTGAGCAGCCCCACACCGTGCATGAAATCCCATTAGATTCCCCAAAAGTCACTGTTTGGTGTGGTTTCACAGCCGAATTTGTAATTGGGTCATTCTTTTTTGAGACCATCACTCCGACAGGACCCGAAACGTGTACCATAAATGCAGAAAGGTACCACGAAATGCTGCAAACGTTTGTTATTCGACAACTTCAGCAAAGAAACCGTCTCCAACAGACAATCTTTATGCAGGATGGTGCTCCACCACATATTAGTAATAAGGTAAAGTAGCTGTTGCGCAAAAACTTCACTGATAGTCATAAGTCGGAGTTTTCCAGTTGCATGGCCGCCTCGTTCCCCTGATCTCACGCCATGCGATTTTGGCTCTGGGGTTATTTGAAATCTCAAGTTTATGTTGGTGGAGTATCAAATTTGTCTATTCTAAAGGACAACATAACAAAGACAGTGCGAAATATTCCTCGTGATATGTTACGTACGGCTGTGGAGAACGTTGTGCACAGAATGCACGGTGTTATTTCTGAGAACGGTGCTCACATTGAAGGTGGTCTAATTCCTCACCGGGGAAGTTAATGTAGTAAGTAAAAATTAATAATTTAACTATACGATTGTATGTGTTAGTATTTTTCTTTTCTCCCATTTTATACATTGCAAAGCGCCACAAAATACCCTAGAGGCAATTTTTGGAACTAAACTTTTTTTCACGGAATCCTTTTACCCATGTCTTGATTAGTCTAAATACCAAGTTTGGTGCCATTTTGGCTATTAGATCGCGCTACAGGGCGCTCCAAACACTGTCACTTTTAAAAAGATCACCCTGTACAATTAGTGTGAATAGCCTGTGAGCTCAATGCCACCAGTTTAACAGGGTCCCTTTATTTTTATTTATTTAGCCAATTATTCATTTTTCTTCATCTGAAATAAAAGGTTTTTTTATGCTATTCTTTATCAAGTAAACGTTTTCATGTTCAACATACATGTTTTACAGACAAAAATACTAAATTAGCAGCGATAACATTAGCAATAAAATTAAGACTATTTTGTTATTATTGCATGTGTAAATTCAGTTGCGCTGCTGGAAATGTTTAATGAAGAATAGATATTACATCCAAAAACCTATATTCCTGTTTGAGAAAAGTGATTAATATACTATAGAAACTACTAGGAAATGTTTTTGAAAATCAGTAGCAGAAAAAAAAAAAAAAAAAAAAACTTTGGAGATTAAAAAAAAACAAACATTTATAAAAACAAACTGTATTGGTTTCTAAGGTTCCTATAAATAACAAGATAATCCTTCTGAATTAATGAAAAGTATTATGTCACGTATTTCCACCTAATGACCAGACTTACAATCAAGCTAAATTATGCTTCTTATCAAATGCTGTGCACCACATAACTGGAAGGAAAGGGAGAAAGGTCACCTTTAATGAGGTGGCAGATATTTACCCGACAATCAAATAGCCGATAAGACATTTAGCAGACAGAAAACATACTAAAACGAAAAAAGAAAATTTGCAACAAAATCTTCCCAGTTACTCACGGTTTCGGAAAACGTTCCTTTTTTAATTCTTATCAAATAGCAAGATAGTTATACTCCCAGTGTACTTGCCCCAAACTCAACTGGGATTAAACAAATAGTATTTCTATCTACGAAAATATACTACAACGAAAAAAGAAACTATACAATAAGATTTTCCCAGTTACTCGTGATTTCGAAAAGCGTTCCTTTTTTTATTCTTTTCAAACAGCAAGATAGTTATACTCCCAGTGTACTTGCCCCAAACTGAACTGGGATTAAACAAATAGTATTTCTATCTACGAAAACATACTACAACGAAAAAAGAAAATATACAATAAGATCTCCCCAGTTACTCACGATTTCGAAAAGCGTTCCTCTTTTTATTCTTATCAAATAGCAAGATAGTTATACTCCCACTGTACTTGCCCCAAACTGAACTGGAATTAAAAAAATAGTATTTCCATCTACGAAAACATACTGCAACGAAAAAAGAAAATATACAATAAGATCTTCCTAGTTACTCACGATTTCAAAAAGCGTTCCTTTTTTTACCCAACTTCCAAGAAGGATTATGTATTTCACGCGTATCTGAATATGTGGATTTCTTTATACCCTCGAAACATCCCAACGACTGGATGGATTTTAATGAATGAGGTCTCTATCGATTCGTCTTAACCGTCCGATGGTTATAAGCTAGATTTTGTTTCTACAAATTCAAAATGGCGGTAGAAACAAAAAAAATACGCACCAGATTGAGTGGCATATCATTGGATAGATCTTTCAAAATGAAAACGATGTTTCATTGACTATTTTACAGTCAGAAGCTCCGTTTAAATACTATACATCCTGGAAGTTGTGTAGGTAGGATCTTTACTGCAACTCTAACCTTTATTGACATCTATAGGCCTTATCAAAATAATGTTTACAGATAGGAACTAACAATTAAACACAACTTAAAAATCATCAATACAAATAAATAAAAAAATAGTTAAGTAATGTAAACAATAGTTTCACATTGATGAGAAAAAATTAATTAGTTCGCTTTTTACGCAGTCGGGTTTTTTATTTTTTAAATTTAATTTACATTGTTATTCCTATCAAATAGCAAGATAGCTACACTCTCAGTGTACTTTTTCCAAACTGAACTGGGATTTTCCCTCATAACTTTAATAATTTTAATGATATTTTTTGCGACATTTCAACAGACTACCTTCATTTTCCACATCACGGAAATTGCTAGAAGTTAACTTTAATTCAGAGCGTACAATGAGGTACATTTAGGAAAATAATAACCGGGCCAGGACCCCCTAGGCCAGTTGACATGGTAGAACCTACTTATTGTTTATACTTCTGGATTATACTTTTCCTGCTGCAGTGTTTTCATTCTTTCAAAGACTTCCAAAGACATTTTTATAATCAATTTCTACGGTAGATATTGCTGCGAATCTCGCACAAAGTAGATGTTTTGAACCTTTCTTTATTTAAATAGTAAAGAAACAACTGCAGCAGTTTTATTACATCTTTATAGGTGATGAATTGGTAACACGGGTGTCCCATATTTCGGTCCTAGGCTCTCACAAGCCCATTTTCCCCTGCTCCAAACTACCCGAAAGACAAGCCCCGCGACGCGTCCCGAAGGCCGCCGCCAGACATGCCCCGTGAAGGCAGCCCTCACAGAAGCTCCGGTCAAACCGGCGCATTGCCCAGCGCACGTCACGCCGGTTATTCCCGAAAGAAGATGAATTGATCGAATACGATAATCCTCACCACCCAACTAGAAGAGCCAAATGGTCCCTTCTCTTGGTTCTCGACCCGGTACGCCCCAACAGCCGCCAGGAACTGCATCATTTTCTTCCGATCATGATTTGGAACGGATCATTTTCTTCCGATGAACTGATGACTTTCATTATTTAGCATCTATTATAAATGAAATGTTATAGGTGAAGATGAAAAAGTAGCCGTAAAATGTTAGAACTCTGTTTTTCTGATCAGAATGGGGGAAAAAATGGCCATATTTTTTTCTTTTTTTTAAAGTTATGGCCATTTTTTTCCCCATTCTGACCAGAAAATCAGAGTTCTAACATTTTACGGTTACTCTTTCACCTTCACCTAACACTTCATTTATAATGGCTGTTTCATGATAATGGAAACCATCCGTTCATCAGAAGAAAAGAACTCGGTTAAAGCAGAAACTTCGTTAAGCGGGACAGGGATAATTGGGACTCTACTGTATATCCAAGCTTCATATTTGCTCATTTTTTCCCTTTTCTGTTCGTACATTTGCACGTTTAATAATCAACAGTGTTTCTTCACGCTACATATTTCAGGAATCTTTCTTTCATGCAATTCGGCGAGTGTGCATAAAAACAGACAAATATAATCCAAAATTGTAGGTGTAATAGTCAAATTGTACATCTCAAATTGTATGCGTATATCACAGATATACGCCAGAGTATATTTTAATTGAAGATACTTAATATCATTTACAGAAACAACTGCCAGCTGTCACGACGTCGGGGGATGTAGCCTCAGCTTCCGCAACATCCCTAGTTAAAAAGAAAGGAACGGATAAAAGAGAGAAATTATTACATGTTTTATTTAATTACTTAATTAATATTAATAAATCCTTGCATTAAAAATTGTTGAGAAAGTCAGAAACTGTTAAGAGAGTCTAATTTTTTAAAGTAGAATACTTTAATGATTTTCACTTTCTAATAAGCTTGGAGTTTCTTAATAAGAATTTTAAAAATATTTTTTCACTTGATTAATACTTTTTTTATTCTTATTTATTAGTTAAAGAGCATAATGCAGTGCCCAAATGAATGTATGTAAAATTAAAGAAACTAAATAAAGAAAGAAAAAAATGGAGAGTAATTTAAATAAATGGCTATCTCTCTCTCTCTCTTTTTCCCCCCCTTGTGAGCTAGATGGTTTTGTTTAAACCAGTTTAACAACCTTAGATAAATAATCTTCTACTTTCTATGACTTTCGGTTTCGTTTTATATGAGAACTGATTAGTAAAAATTTATGGTAGGATTTATTTTGAATTATCTCATTGGCACGTAGGAAATAAAGAATTCACTGTTCTCTTCAGATTGCAAAAAACGTTTCAGAAAATTTTGGAATTGTTCTTTTATTTTCTCTATTTATGGAGATAAGTATGAACATTTGTGAATGGTGAAATAATAATTTCCGGCTAAAAAATGCATCATAAATGTCATTAAGTTTAAGAATTATACTACCAATTTTTGATAGCTGAAATTGCCTTACAGACGTTGAAAAAGTAATCTGAATAAAAATAAGTGTAATAATAAAAAAACATGCTTTCATTAAAATTCGCAAAAGTGTAAAATATATTTACAATAGAACGTCGATTATACGAAGTAATTGGGACCGATCCTCTTTCGCAAAATCGAAATTTTCGGATAACCGAGAATGCTTCAATTTTAAGATTAAGGAGAAATATGTGCAATATTTCTTATTATGTAACACGCGCTTAATAAAAATAAAGCAATGGCAAAATAGAAACAAGAATAAATGAACTGAATTTTAATTTTGAAATAAAGTATTACCTTTTACATATTTCACAAGGGTTTGAAACAATGTTTTGTTTGTCGCAGTTTCGATTGCCTTTGCTTTGAAGCTGTATCATGGAGTTTTTAATATTATTAGTTCCCCTGTATGACAGTCTTTCTGCTACTCCAGCCAACCCAAACCTTTTGAAAAACATTCAAAATCTTCAGAATTGCTACTTTGTTCGTTTTCTTCGTTCCACTCCGCAGCTTACGGGAGCTCAACTTAAATTCAAAGGAACTCTAAGAAAGGGGATCGAAAATATTTATATGGACTCATTATTCGGTAAGGGTTCCTTGCACACAAGGAATATGATAGTTAAAAAAGAAAAAAAAAGGTTTCAAAATGGATTTTTCACGCAAGGAATATGATAGTAAAAAAAAAAAAAGAAAAAAAAAGCTTTCAAAAGGGATTTTTCACGCGAGGAATATGATAGTAAAAAAAAAAAAAAAAAAAAAGCTTTAAAAATTGATTTCGGTTAACCGAGAGTTTCCGTTAAAAGAGTTTCGGATAAAAGAGGTTCTGCTGTATTACGATTTCCTACGTAATAATTAAGATGAATAACGGTAGGAACAAACAGCACGTTCAGTAAGCCCGTTCTATTCATATAACAATAAGACGTTATATGAATGATCAATATGCAGTAGTGAGTTGTAAAGAGGTACGTGGCTCGTTGAAATCTGATCTCTGACTGAATAAATCATCAGTACAGTGGTATGCAGAAAGCAGTGCGATAGTATTCGAAGTAGGTAAAGCATTGAAGAGATCATTGCAGTAGTGGTTTTTTGCAGTACATATTTTTATTAACCATTAAGGGTACAGTTATTTATGTAAAATCTTTCTCAAGATCATTATGAAACAAGTTGTTTTTAAGCCTCATATACGATTATTCTTAGTTTATTATTACTAATACTTATAATGTTATTAGTCTCTGTAAAGAAATAAATATATTTTTTTAGTAATTCAGAAAAATACAAATTATAGTATATAATATACAATTTAAAAGCTTATTTAATATAAATTTAGACAAAACATATAATTATGCATATTATACTGTTACAAATATTATGCACATTCCAATATTTAGTACGCTTACGTTTTATCAAATAAATAGAAAAATTGTTTAGCGAAATTTTTTTAGTATTTTTACAGATCATTTTGCAACATTTTAAAGTGATTTTATGAACAAATTTGAGAAAACAAAAAATCAGGCACAAACGGGTTAAGGTTGGAACATGTACTTTTAACTAAGTTAATTATCATTTGTTATTGACTCTACATAGCATAAATTTTCGTAAATCAGATTTATAAAGCACTTTACAAAATATGCTTACTTTATATATTTTTTAAACACTTTAAATAACATTATCTGAAATTTACTGAGAAAAAACCCTATAAAAACATTTTAACAAATAATCTCGAAATTCATTTTGCTAGAGCATAGTGGTATTTGCAGATTTATATTGTTACTATATATTACCTTTTTCTTCAGTCGGAAGTACCTACTGGTAAATCTGCAGATCAGGAGCCTCAACGTCAGCTGTGAAAGTCGCTGTTTTTAACAAAATTTCTGAAATATTAAACTTGCAGCAAAATGCAATTTAAAGTTTTTAAAAATAAAATATATTTAGAAGTCTTCAGAAATTAGAAGTATTAAATTAAGCACGTTGACATGCAATGGTGTTTTGAAATTGAGATAAACTGCTGATTCTGGTAAATGTTTAGATAATAAAGGACATTTCTTCAGGGGGCTCTTCCCCTATGAACCTACGTAGTCTCATTAAATTTACATTCGTAATTTCCTAATTATTGTGCGATCTTGGATTTATTTTTACACTGTGATTTTATTAGGATAAGCAACAGTTTGGAGAAGCATTTTTTGTTATCCTAATACTGTAACGACTGAAAAACCCCGCAGCCTATTTTGTTTCGTAAGTTGCGAAACTGGGTTTGTCCAGCGGTTGTCCCTGAATCGCAGCCTAGAGTCAGATCTTGTCCATGGATCGCCGCCTGGGTTTCGGAGACTGATCAGCCGTGCTCTCGTATCGGAGAGAAACTTTTTTGATATGCGGAAAGAGTGCTGAAGATGTTGGGTGAGAGGTCAAATGAAATGAAGGGAGCTGGACCCTTCTGAGATGAGTATGTAGTTTGAGGAGAGTTTGGCACGAGCCGTTAATTCCCAAATTGGCTCATCCGATCTCAGCAATCGGATCATTTGTTAATATTAATATTTTGGATTACTTTACTGTGATTTTGATCAAATTTAACAAAATAAATAAATTTAAGTCATTATAATTGCATTCTATTTTACATTACACTACTTCATAAGAAAATAAATATAATTATCTACTATATAAATATCAGTTTTAGCCAATCAGATTGCTGGGATCGGTTGAGCCAATTTGGGAATTAACGGCTCGTGAGTTTGGCGGATGGTATCCGAGCTGATTTGTGTAATGGAAAAAGACGTTTTTTTTTTGTAGCCGGAGAACGAGTGTGGACATGGTGGTTTTATTGACTGTATTTTTAAAGTGATGTATTTTTTAGAGATGTGCTGAAAAGTGGTGCCTTTTGTTTAAGAGTGACGATGTGTTTTTTAATGGTTGAAGAGATTTTATTTTGAAGTATAAACTGTTAAAAAAAGTTAAAATTCGTTTAAAAGTTAAATCATCGTTTATTTAGTGCTACCAAAGAACCAGACGACATCGTTACAATACCAGCAATTTTTATCTTTCAGCTGAGCGAAAGAAAAAAAATCACATAGCCGGCATTTGTTTTGATGTGGAGGACAATTAAGTGTACCCAGTGGCCGTTCCATGATTTCTTCATCATAATTTATCTAAGCAAAAGATTTAAACTTATAAGTAAGGATTGAACGAAACAGGTTTTTGAGGCGGAAACCGAAGCCGAATTTCGGTGATCTTCCTATTTTCGGCCGAAAACAAAAATGTCCAATTTTTCTTTTAAGAATTTAAATTGTATGTATTACAGTAATTAATTAATATGTACATAAATATACATAATTATTAATTAATTACACGTATTTATTAAATATGCAGAATTATTAATTAATTATGCGCATTTATTAAATATATATAATTACTTATTAATTATGCGTGTTGCGCAAATTGGCTCTCTATCCCTTACACCCAAAACTTTTTATTTTCATATAAAATGAAACGTAATTAATTTATCGTTCACACAGAAAGATTTTCTAATTATACGAATTTCATGTAATTAAAAAATATTTTAGTTTTATGTATACACGCCTCAATTTGTCTTTTATAATGATTTCTGTAAATGATCGTTATACTAGAGCTTTCTCAAAGAGCATTCGAAACACCTCTGCCGTTTCAAATTGAATATTTTTTATTACTGTTATGTCTGCAGCTTTTAGTGAGCACGTGAAAATGTTTAGTTATATATGCATTGCTTGCTTTATAATTTGCATTCACGTCTTGAGTCAGTCATGACTGATAATTATAAACAATGAAGTTCGTATCAATAAATAGTCTCAATCGATGAGTAATGTTGAAATTTTCCGAAGGAAGAAACGAGATTTTTGGAATACTCATAGTTTCTGTCCGACCGAATTTTCAGCCGCATTTTCGCCGAAAACGAACTTTCGGCAGAAAACGAAACCGAACTTTCAGTCGATATCTACTTATAAGGCTCTTCGAAGGAATTTTTCGTCCTCGGGAAAGCCTTTGTTTCTTAATTCTTGAAATAACAAAGCAGGCAACTAAAATATTCTTGGCGAGCCGCCTTTAGCACGGGTTGAAGACTTGCTACACTAAGGCTTCAAGTAATATTTATTCAAATTGAAAGTTGTGCAACTAATTGAGATTGATTAAATATTTCATTCAATAGATCTTAGAGAAATTGAATATTTCTAACGCCTACGTATATTTTTCTGCCCTCAAAATACGCCGATTTCCAATACTAATCTCCAAATCATATTTAAGTAAGATGTAAAGTATCTTAATGTGACTGTATATATAAAGCAGATTTTTATGCGAAATCCGGAAAACACATCTAAAGTTTTCCTTTATTGTTGCTCCAATATTTTTATTCTAATTGCATAAAATGCCATATCATTTTCTTTGCTGCATCTTAAATTAATAAAAATTCATAACTTTTCTCCATTAATATTCTTACAATGTTATTAACACAACTATTATTAGTATGGAAGTTGAAAATACTATAAAATATATATAAAGTAAAACCATGTAAAATCTCTTTTTTTAATGAAAGTAGAAGAATAATTGAGGTTTTTTTTTTTTTTAATATTATTCCAAAACAGAATCAGCGTTCTTCCTAAATCCTCCTAAGACCATATACAAATGACTTACTAAACAATTCATCTTCAGAATCATATATAGACAAATCCGATTATCTGCATGTCATTCAATACATCAACAACAAATAGCATTATCTTCCTCTGGAAGAAAACTGATTCTCAGAGCAAATTTTACACTTTGGTGAATCTTTCTGTTCACTGTTAGCAGTTTCAAGGTGATGAATCATCCAACCTCTATCTCTGGTTTTCTAAGTAAATTAACGTACATGAAAATTACGACAAACAAAAGATAACATCTATATACTGTATTTCTGTACATTTTAAACGATTAAAACTTAAACATCGTCCATGAAGTAGCATAATAAGCTCAGTATTTCTTTCATTAAATTATAATTAGTATATCCGTGTGAAAAAAATAATGAAATGATCTGCAAAGTTTTCAAATACAGGTACCCCTTAGTGCGGTTTCAGTGTGATTTTCAAGAATTCCTTTTCTTTTGTTATATTGAGCTTACATGTTAATTTCATAATTAAAAGTAGCATAAATGCGTTGCTACATTGGAATAAACTGCACATTAAAAACTATTTCATTGAATCGATATTTTTTATTAAACAAGCCATATAAAATAATAAGCATACTGATAAACATGTTTAAATGAATATGCATGCATAGCAAAACTAGACACAAAATGAAATAAATTCTAAACCGAAACAACTGACCATATTTAATCCTAGGATGAGCAAGTGGGGTCCTTTTATGACCCCAGAGCAAGTTTCTGACAGATATTTCATTTAAAAAACTTTGTAGTGCTTTCAGAGTGTTTATAGCCGAGTTTTACACTATCTTATTACGAATTCTGAAGTTTTTTCTGAAGTTTTCGCTTTCTCCATGAAAAAAATAAGTACATAAAAAATTTCATTTTGAATTGGGGTCAGTAAATGATCCAACCTGGTCTTTAATATTATAAAACTGTAATTAATGATCGTAATTAAAAAAAATCCCTGCCGGCCCGGCCTACAGGCAGAGGTAGATTTCGAAGTCAAATATACTAATTTCACAAACAAAAACTAAATCATGATTATAGATAAATCCACTTTAACAATTTTATCTGGCCGCTCTTGATGAGTTTTTATTTCATTTTCATATAATAGCTGGTTTTATCAGAATCATGTTAGAGCGGTATTCAAAAAAATACTTTTCCATTCTCAACAACTCGAAATTTTCTGGCATAATTCCAGATTCATTTTTAATAAAAAAAAATATGAAACTTGCTGACTTGATTTTTGAAGAGATTTATAAGCGACCTGTGTTTTTATTTTTTGTTCAATTAATTAAAACTTGATATATAAACAATTATTTTCTCAGAAGGACAATATTTTTCGTTTCTAACACAATCGCTTCGGGAAATTCCGTTCAAAACGCCCACTTTAACGTCATTTTTTGAAATATATTCTGCCTCTATCTAAAAATCGATTATTACGGTACATTATATAGTTTCTGAATAAGCGAATCTACCAATTAAATGCGTTTGAGAGCAAAAATGAATTTAAAAACCAGTCAGAAAATAAGCAGTTTGGATTTAAGCGCATCCTTAATACAATGATTTTTCCAACACAATCCGCTTCGGTAAATTCTGTTCAAAATGCCCTTTTTAACAGCATTTAAAAAAATATATTCTGCCCCTATCAGAAAATCGACCATTACGGTACATTATATAGTTTCTGAGTAAGAAAACGTACCAATTGGAAGCCTTTGAGAGCAAAAATGAATTGTAAAATGAGTCAGAAAATAAGCAGTTTGGATTTGAATACACCCTTACTAAGATCATTTTTTACTTCAACCGGTATGTATTTTTAATTTGTTTTTGCTCTAAGAATTGGTCCTATCCAAAACTTGTCTATATAGATGTTGTAGACAATATTAAGAAGATATATGATAAATTCATGGGGATTTTATATCTTTTGAATTGACGGAGTTATGGATTTTTTTCTTCTTCAAACCCCCTTTTTGTTTTCGTTTTTAATTTTTTTTTTGCGGTACGAATTGGTCCTATCAAAAACTTGTGAATATAAAAGTTGTAGATAATGTTAAGGAAATTCATGTTAAAATTAATTGGATTTGATATCTTGAGAATTGACGAAGTTATGGATTTTTTTCTTCTTCAAACGCCCTTTTTGTTTTCGTTTTTAATTTTTTTTGCGGTACGATTTGCTCCTATCAAAAACTTGTGAATATAAAAGTTTTAGATAATGTTAAGGAGATTTATAATAAAATTAATTGAATTTGATATCTTGAGAATTGACGAAGTTATGAATTTTTTTCTCCCAAAAACCCTATTTTTTGCGCCCCTTGAGCCCATTTTTAATTTTATCAAAAATCTGTGATACATAAATTTTTGGCCCTATTTTTAGAAGTAATAAAAACTTTAAACTTATTTGATATGTACAAAAATTAAGAAGTTATGGGGGGTTTTCTGTTTTCACAAAACCCCTCCCTATTTCCCTCCCCTTGGTCCGATTTTGCCCATTAACGAACTTGACCGAGATTTTATGCCCATTGATTTTATTTATCAGTTTGGAAGAGATTGGTGCAGAATTACGAAAGTTATCGTGTCCAGAAGAAAGTGATATATATAGATAGATAGATAGATAGATAGATAGATAGATAGATAGATAGATAGATAGATAGATAGATAGATAGATAGATAGATAGATAGATAGATAGATAGATAAAGTTTTTTACTGAGGGTGGTTTTGGGTTCTAGGGGTCATGATCGGTGTAGATCTGCAAAAATTTTTCAGAAATTCCAACATAGGAACGATCCCAATAGGTAGTATTTCATACGAAATCTACCTAAAAATGTAGTGCTTTCAGTATTTTTATAGTTGAGTTTTACACTACTTTACTACGAATTATGGAGTTATCGCTTTCCCTCATGAAAAAAATAAGCACATAAAAAATTAAATTTTGATTTGGGGTCAGTAAATGACACCACCCGGTTGTTAATGTTCTGAAAATACTTTGTTCCAACAACATTACATTTTCTCGTCTGCAACTATTATACATATTATTAAATTAATTTTAAAAGCTAAGTTTTGGGTTTTCTTTGATATGATAAATAAATTTGTGTTTTTTTAACAGTGGGGCCACTGAATGACCCCACATCGCCTTTCATGTTTCAAATTTTCACCTAATCATCCGAGGGTTAAAAACTATTGGACGGCACCAATGTAAGTTAACAGGAAATAATAATTAATATTTATAAAAAAGTAATATACTTAAGATATAATTAAATAATTATGAAAATTTCCCAAACATATGACTAAGCAAAATTCAATATTAATATTTACGCAAAAATTAACAGTTTTATTCTCATGGAATAACTAACTACAGTCAAATTAAAATACACTTACAAAAGATTTTTGGGAGATAAAGTATTTTTATTATTCCACAGCAAAAAGGCAAAACAATTCTTTATAATTAAATGGCTAATCTGTAAGTGTTGCTCAGTATATCACCTTCTTAAAACACTAACCAATGGGACTAAAAGAAAAATGAAAATTGATACTTTAATATGTTGAGCGCACGTTTCTTTAAAATAAGCATTCGTGAAGAAAAATATCACATAGTCCTGATTTTATTACTATACAGAATTGCATCCACGTATCCCACTAGCAGGAATAACTGAGCTAAGCTCGGTCAAAATTAGCCTTGTGTTTTAATTCGATATTTTATTCTCACTATATCATTCTTGCTGTTTAGAAACAATTGGCATGATCCTGAGACATAGTGACCCAAAATGACCCACTAACCGAATTTTTTTATACATGCGACATAACCAATTCTCTTCTCGAACCCGAAAACGATATAACACAAAATTTAGTCAAAATCGTTAAAGTCGTTTTATAGATAAAATTAGGTTACCCACAGTGACCCAAAAATGACCCACTAATCGAATTTTCTCCAATATGTGACTTAGCCGAATGGTCCTCTCATGCTCAGAAACGATATAGTGCAGAATTTTGTCAAAGTCGTTTGAGTCGTTTTTTAGATACAATTATCTTGACCCACAGTAACCTAAAAATTACCCACTAATCAAATTTTCTCGGACATGTGACTTAGCCGAATGGTCATCTCATGCTCAGAAACGGTATAATACAGAATTTTGACAAAATGTTTAGAGCCTTTTTTTAGCTTCAATTAGCTTGACACCAGATCCATTGTGACCCGAAAGACCCACTAATCGAATTTTCTTGAAATACGACCTAGCCTAATGGTAAGTTCGTGCCCGAAAACGATAGAAAACAAAATTTCGTCAAAATCGTTAGAGCCGTGTTCTAGATAAACTTAGCTTGACCCACAGTGACCCAAAAATGACCCACTAATCAAATTTTCTCGAACATGTGACTTAGCCCATTGGTCTTCTCGTAATCCAAAACAGTAGATTACAAAATTTAGTCAAAATCGTTAGAGCCATTTTTTTAGATAAAATTAGCTTAATCCGAAGTGACCCAAAAATGACCCACTAATCGAAATTTCTCGAAAATGTGATCTAGCCCAATAGTTTTCTTGTGCCCAAAAACTGTTGCATATAAAATTTAGTCAAAATCGATTGAGCCATTTTTTAGATATAATTAGCTTTATCCTGACCCATTATGACCCAAAATGACCCACTAATCGAATTTTCTCGAATACAAGACCTAGTCCAATGGTCTTCTCGTGCCCGAAAATGGCAAAATACAAAATTTAATCAAAATCGTTAGAGACGTTTTTAAGATTAAATTTACACTCACAATTTTTGCTCCTATTATAATATAAGATTATCATTTAAGTAAAAATCATCCTCTTTAATAAAAAGCTATGTGTTGCTGACGACTGTCTTTTTTGCTAATCGTTGCCACAGATTAATCTCGGAATATGAAACATTTGAAGTTACTGAAAAAATTAATAGCTTGAAAAGTATTTGTCAGAAAATTGATAGACAAAGTGCGTTAGAAAGGTAAAAAATTGTATTTTTCTTGATATTTATAAATTTTCAAATCTAATGATTATGCTGTTTTTCAAATATTGAATTTCACAAATTACCAAATTTCACAATGTAGTACCATAGAGAAACCTTCACTCCTTTAAAAGATAATAATAACGGCAATGTGCCCTGAAGTATATACTGGCTATAGCAGGACTCACAAATTATAGTAACCTTATAATTCTGTTAAAATATAAAATTGAATTATGATGTCACGAGTGCATGAGTTTTATTTAATTCTCGACAAAAACTAGATGCGCTGTTTTTTTTTTAGTTGTGAATAATATACGGTAATTCACGTATGGCTTCATATTTAAAATAAATATAGGGTTAATGCATGACTTTTACAAGAGAAAGTGATATCATAAAAGGGTTTTCATGAATTTACATTTCTTTTTAAAAAAACTTTCAAGAATCAAGACTATATTTATTTAGGAAACATTTAAAAAAAAAAAAATACTGGTACAAAAGAAAATCTGTCAAGACTTTCAATATATTAAAAAAAGAGAGCATAATTGCGCGTATAGTAGTCCGTACAGTGCTTAATTTTAAAATTGATTTTTCTAACCAAACATGTTTAAATCTCCGGGCAACACCAGTTATTTCAGCTAGTAAATAATAACCTAATAATGGGATATTTATTTGGCCAGTCAATAGATTGCATGACAAAAAAATGCAGTGTTTGAAGCTACACGTTGAAATTTGCTTTTTAGCTGATAAAAAAAACTCTTTCATGACACTTCAGTGGCTATGATGAATATTGTGGTGACAAATTTTCTATTCGCTTGTACTTTCTTACTTACTTAATCATTCTTTAGTGTTTAATAGAGAGATATATTAATGGAAATAAATTGAAAAAAAAATCAATCAGCTCTATGAAAAATTGCATAGAGCTGGGTTAGTTCTTGAGTTACACTATATTCTTAAATTATATTTGTTTCATTATATTTTATTACGCGAAAGAACGCATGTTTTTTTTCGCCATGAACGAACATACTTAAAGGGCTGGTCACTCAGCTACGGAATACTCCTCCGTAATGTTAAGTCTATGGGCTTTTGATAATTCGTATATTTAAAATATCTCCTCGGTAAATTCAGATTTTTAACACATTTTTTTCTGTGTACTCTTTTTAAAGGATGTCTCTTTTTTTTTTTTTTCTTAGTTTTCAAAATATTTCTAAAATCTATGCTGAATTTGATATTTTATGTGTTAAAAGTGGGCGAACTGTGAGTGAGATTTAATACTAGAAATATTTTGAGAACTAAGGAAAAAAGAGACATCTTTTAGGAAGTGTACACAAAAAATAGAAGTTAAAATAGTCATTTCCCGAGGAGATATTTTAAATATACTAATGTATCCAATGCCCATAGACTTTACATTAGTGAGGAGAAATCGGAAGCTGAGTGACCAGCCCCCTTAAGATATCGTAAGAGCGGATGTGAAAATATTTTTTGAAATGAAAATACGCATTGCATTTAAATATGTATCAAGGGATAAGTATCATATTAAAATTTTATATAAAGTAACATTGCAAATTCTACTTTGATACTGAAAACAAAAGACCATTTACAATTTTTCGGGATCATGCAAACAAACAAATAAAAAAAAGAGGAATAAGCGGTTTTTTTTTTCTGCTATATCCTTCTAAAACCATATACGAAAGTATTACTGAAGAATAAATCTCCGGAATCATATAAGAACAAATCCGATTATCTGTATTTCGTTCAGTATATCAAGAAGAGTATTATTTCCCTCTCGAAGAAGATTGATCCTTATAGCAACTCTTATATTCCACTCGATCTTTCTATTTACTGTTAGCAATTTCACGGTGATAAATCATTAAACCTCTATCACTTGTCAAAGTAGATGAGTGTACCAGACAATTTCGACAAGCAAAATGAAGCTTCTGTCTATTTCTGAACGTTTTAAATGAACGCAATTCATAAGTATTTTATTTTCTAAGAAATATGCCGCTAAAATCAGCACTTATTGTTCAGTAATTTCTTCTTTTTTAGGTGCGTTCGTAATTACAGTCGGACCTCGTTATCCCGGCACCCGGTTTTCACGTCACTCTGCTTATCAAGTCAGTTTTTTTAAGTCCCGATTTTCCGTATATGATTTTAATGTAAATAAACTCCGGATTTTATGTCGTTGTATAATGTTCAACTCCGAATATCCCGACGGTTTAGGAAAATTGTCCATTTTTTATAATCCATCTTATACGCACGGAAATTAAGCGGTAAGAAATGTCTTAGCCAAACATTTCGCAAAAATGTCTAAAATACCCATTGAGACAAATCAGAAATTTTACATCAATCCTTTATCTGAATTAATGAACCCAAAATCTATGAATGACCCACTTAAGCTCAAGATAGACGTATCAGTCTACTCGCCATATCAGTCTTTTTGCTCTGGTCAGGTCGCGCTTTCTTTTGGTTACAAGGCATTTTTCATCCGACTAAAACCGAAGCATTGCATTGCATTGAAATGAGTAGAAATTATCTAACATCAATTTCTGAAACAACGAATATTGATTGCAATTCATTGTATAATATTGAAAAAAGAATTGTAGGACCCACATCTAGGGATAAGCAAACCTTAATTCATTAATATTTCATTTAACAAAAAAAAAAAAAAAAAAAAAAAAAAAAAAAAAACAAGTCACCATAAATCTGATTTTTATTCTTTTCATCTTTGTTTTTGTATTTATTTTGTTTAATAATAATGATTTATAGCTTAAAACTGCAAGACCAGTTATGAATTTCAAATGGTCTTAAATTACTTAAAAATACAGTTTTTTATAAACATTTTCCTCCAACTCCGGTTACCAAGACACCCCACTTATGACGACACTTTGTTCTGGACCTTAGAGTGTCGGCATAACGAGGTTCGACTGAATTAACTCCTATGGTATTTTTAATGCACTAAACCTAAGTATAGGGCCAAAATGAATACATAAAGCATAAAGTTATCGAGAGGCAACAGTAAATAAACGATAAGGAGAGAAAATTTAATTTGTTGCCAATTAGCAACAGTATGCACTAGAGGGTTAATTGTAACAAACGTAAGTACTGGGGTATGATTATACCATTTTTTAATAATTTAGAGTTTATTTCAGTTTTCGAAGTCACAATTTCAGTTGCATTATATATCAAAACAATGTAAAAATAATTGCTGATTTTACAGAATAATACTGGCAACTGGGGTGTCAGTATTATACGAATTGAATATTTCCAACTGAGCGGGAAAATGCCCAATCTGGGAATCGAAGCCAGATCTTTGACTTACAAGGCCAATGCTTTTCCGTTTAAGGGGTCTCAGGACTCTTAAAATTGGAAAAAATGAAAAAAAAAAGACCATTTTCAATATTTAATATCTTAAAATGAATTTGATTTTAAGACACAATTTTAATTGGAACAAAATACATAAGTATGTTCTTTCATTTCATGTATTTTAAAAATTAGATGCAGAATTAGCATTCACAGTGGGCTCCAAACTGTTAGACATTTGACAAGCAAAAAATCAGCATAACAGCTTACGCGCACGATTACAAAATAAGTATTGCAACTAGAATGAAAATTTTGGTGCCTACTTATACTTCAGATTGTAATAATTACCCTGAACCTAAATAAATTTGTATTTAAAGAGTTTTTATATTTTTAATACAAAGTTGTATTTAGCTCATGCAAAATTAAGAAAATTTCAACAGTATAATCACCTAAAAAAAATATTGTTTTGAACAATAAAAAGGAAATTTTAGGTTCAGTTTATACCGACTAACATGAAACATATGTTTTGAAAATTTCATGAAAAAATATTCATAAGTTTTTGAGATATCGTGCTCGTTATGCCTAAAAACGTCATTTGGAGAAAAATGGCTTCAAAGTTTCCGAAACGACGCTTCATCTATTGAACGTGTATAAATGTAAAAGCCATAACTTCAATTCTAATAGGAATTTCAAGGAAACAAATATAGGAAAATGTTAAGAAAAGATAGGAGTTTAACACCCAAAAAAATTAAAATTACGAAAATTTTAAAGCTTTAAGAGTCCTGAGACCCCTTAAGCTAACTGAGCCGACAACCAGCCAGCATATTTCGCTCAGATAACTTTATTGGTAGTAACATCTGATGTGTCATGTAGACAGCTCAACAGAATAAACCGCAAGTTTATTTGGTCAAATGGTTAAAGATCATTTGAAATTCATAACTGGTCTTGCAGTTTTAAGTTATCAATCATTATTATTAAACAAAAAAAATACAAAAACAAAGATAAAAAGAATAAAAATCAGATTTATGGTGACTTGTTTTTTTATTGTTAAATGAAATATTAATGAATTAAGGTTTGCTTATCCCTAGATGTGCGTCCTACAATTCTTTTTTCAATATTATACAATGAATTGCAATCAATATTCGTTGTTTCAGAAATTGATGTTAGATAATTTTTACTCATTTCAATGCAATGCAATGCTTCGGTTTTAGTCGGATGAAAAATGTCTTGTAACCAAAAGAAAGCGCGACCTGACCAGAGCAAAAAGTCTGATATGGCGAGTAGACTGATATGATGAGGGGTTCATCTTCCGGTCCCAGGCCCTTTTCAGGCCCATATGTCGACGCAAGGAACCACCCGCGAAGCAAGCCCCGCGACGCGTCCCGAAGGTCGCCGCCAGACAAGCTCCAGCAGAGCGGAACCCCACGCAAACTCCGGCCAAACCGACGCCGCTGCCCAGCGCACACGGCGACGGCTATTCCCAAGAAGAGACGAACGGCCGCTACGACAGTCCTCACCACCCAGCTAGAAAAACCAAGTGGTCCCTAAACTTGGTTACTCGAGCCGGTAGACCCCGCAAGCCATCGCAGGAACCAGACGCCTATAAAGACGCTGGGCCCACGGACTGAACCGAGGCTTCCCGACCCGAATTTAATTTACGGACAGGCCCCCAAGATCAGATACCATTTTCCGGCAGAGACATTTTTGTGGGCCAGCCGATAGGAAAGTTAATGAGGAGACCCTAGCTTGAAAACCAGGGAGGACGGGGAAAATCCCTCCGGCCGTAAAGCGACCCAGCTCCTGGCTTTTCGCCCAAACCACCCGGCTCAACCGACGGAACCCCTCGCGGATCACGCCGGGAGCCAGTTGGCCCAGACTAGGTGCCGTTAGCGACCCCAGGCGGGCACGGAAAGCTCCACCTAGACGGAATAGACTCCGCCTCGCTAGGGGGTCGGACGGAACGGAGTCCCGCCAGCCCCCACCGACTCGACTCCATCCTAGGACAGAGAAGCCAGTGGAGGCCGACAGAAGCCCGCCCGCCACTACCTTACCTCACGGCCGTCGAGGGTACCCAGGCCCGAAGGCCCCTGACCCCGTGCAGTGACCGACCGCTACCTTTGTTAGTGCGTTCGAAAGTTAGGTGGAGACACCTCTAGGTCCTCATCACCAGGCGAGGCAAACTCCGGTACCGCATAGACACGGAGGACCTGGATCGGACCAAGAGTTCACCCGAGGCACGATGAGCCGCCGCGTTACCGGCGAGCCTCCGGCCCGTTTCCCTGCGGGAATAGCGTTCGATGGTGGACCTGCCGGCCGACCCCCTCCCATGGGTCACGGCACGACATGGAGCAACCAGAGCCATACTGGCCTCCCCACGCGACCGCTCCTTGGTCAACGGGGGCACCGCCAAACCCTACCACCCTAAGGGTCGGCTCCCAACTGCTCCAGCTGAGGTCCTCGGAGGGATGAGCCACCCAAGTCATAAAGTAACCTGGGCGCTGTCCGTAACCCTCGCCCTTCAGTTGCTCCGGGAGTCCCTGCATGGCGTTCCCGCGAGCCCCGTCGTCACTAGCGAGCACCGAGGACTTTCCTCTACAAAGCCCTCACTCATACTTCAGGCTCCCTCTTAGTCAAATGGTGGATGGGGTCCTATCGCCTTAGCTATCCTTCGCCCAGAGTCACCACCCGGCCACCGCCGACTCTGGGATCAGACTATGGAGCGTCGCTACCCGGCTTGCCCAGAGAACCCGGGTGCCGGAGGTGGTTGCGTAAACATCTCAAAAACGCTCCCACCTATGCACAACGTCCGCTAACCGTGGCCACCGTGCTCAACGCCTGTCGGAGATGAGCCTCTCGAGGAGGTGGCCAATCGTCCCCATCCGGCCCCCTCGCATTCGTACACAACGAACTCTGCCGAGCTTCCGGTCGCCTCCCCCACTCAAGGGGTCGCGTCGGAACCACCCGGAGGGGCGGCCACGAGTAGACTGATATATCTATCTTGAGCTTAAGTGGGTCATTCATAGAGTTTGGGTTCATTAATTCAGATAAAGGACTGATGTAAAATTTCTGATTTGTCTCAATGGGTATTTTAGACACTTTTGTGAAAAGTTTGGCTAAGACATTTCTTACCGCTTAATTTCCGTGCGTATAAGATGGATTATGAAAAATGGACAATTTTCCTAAACCGTCGGGATATTCGGAGTTTAACGTTATACAACGACATAAAATCCGGAGTTTATTTGCATTAAAATCATATACGGAAAATCGGGACTTAGAAAAACTGACGTGATAAGCAGAGTGACGTGAAAACCTGGTGTCGGGATAACGAGGTCCGACTGTAGTTGTTTATCAGTTACAAAGATAGGAACTTTTGAAGCTTTTCACTTTCCTAGCCATAGACGGATTTCTAACACAAGTAAAGTATATTTAAAATATAAAATTTCAGTTCGGCTTTTATTTACATTTTTAGTTTCTGTTCAAGGAATTTGTAGATTGTTTCATCTTGCTTTTTGTCTATTAATTCATCAAAAAATTTGTTCTGATAGAGCTTCATCATGTTCAACATATATTTTAAAGCAAAGCTACTAAAAAATATTAACAGAGGAAATTTGGATTGGATTGTCTAGTGAAAGTGACATTTCTTACAATGATAGGGATGACGATCCACCTTTTGATCTAAACTCTTCTGTTCAAAAACGGTTCGGACACTTATGATGAGACTGACTGTGATTTACAAGCAGATAAATCAGTTAATGAAATCGACTATAATTTTGATATAAACGTTGGGATAGTGAATATTCCATTTACATCTAAACAAAAGCAACCAGGTAAACATAAACAGAAAAAAGTGAAAGCTTCAAACTCTTCAGCCAGTCCCTTCTTGGATAAAGATTATTGAAGATGTTTCTCTGCCTGAAAGTGTTTTATCATTAAAAACACCATATAAATATTTTTCGTATTTTTCCACCCAGAACATTTCGAGCATATTTCTCAACAAACAAGCCTGTATAGTGTTTTAAACATGTTCAAAAGCCACTCAATATATGCTCAAAAAGAATAAAAAATTATCTGAGGATTTGTATCTTGAGTAGCATGACAAACTTTAAAATCATAAGATTGTTTGGGAACCCTGTAATTTGTGTATCACCAGGTAGTTGCACTATGATATTGAATACATTTGAAAGTATACGGTATATGACAATTTCCCATCTGAACGATAATACATTGTCTAATGGGACAGATAAGTTATTCAAATTGAGACCAATAGTCGCTACCCTGAATGGAAATTCTTATCCATTCCCATCAAAAAATCTCTTTGCATTTATGAGCAAATAAGTACACCAAATGCTTGTCACCATAGGAAGCAGTAAAGCCCCCCCTACCCCCCCCCCCCAAAAAAAAGAAACACAAACACAAACTGGCATAAATGTGGTTTTAAATTGTTATTTTTCGCAGAAGTATCAAGATTTGCGTGCAATTTTGATATTTATTGCTAAAAAAATACAACCAGTCTGCCAGGTGGAAATGACTTGCGTTTGATTAATGCTAGACTAACTCATCCAGTTGTTGAACTTGTAAATCATTAACTGTATTTTGATAACTATTAAACAGCAGTGAATATAATGATACTTTTAAAATCAAAAGTAATTTCGTGCCTGGACTAATAAGAAAAAATAGAACCCCGTGCTGCAAAATGACACCCGACAATTAATAGAAAAATGACTTGAGAAATATCATAGAATATGCTTAGAATACACTTAATGCATAGTGTTGCCATTTGTCAACCATTTAAAAAAATCCAAAATACGAAAAAATATATGTTATATTCTTTTTAGTATTTTTCTCTTAAAGTATGCCCGTGAAGGAATCAAATATATATATTTTAAAGGAAAAATAAAAAATCATACACTAGAGGGTTAAAGAGAAAACAACACCACTTCAAACAACACCTGATTTGGTGTTCACACGAAATGGTATGTTGGTTTATCCAGTTTTTGGGATGTTCCAATGCGGAATTCGGAATAAAATTAAATTTTTAGTGTGCTTATATATTAGGTAGGTGAGTTGGATAAAAAATAAAGTTCTAAAACAATATAATGTTCGCGTTTTGAGATAAGTATATCCTCTATTTTTATCTATTAATGCTCTAATTTTATTTTTATTTTTTAAATATTAAATTTTTTCTTAAATTTTACAATTATAAATTTGAAAAGTTATATAAACAACAAATTTATTGATTTACATATTTGTATATTTGTATTTTAAGATTAAAAAAATCATTTCCTAAAATGTTATCCCTCTTTCAATATTTTTATGCTTTGCACTTCAATTACAAATTTTAAATGCAATTTTAATTTTAAAATGAATTGCTGGTGCAAATTTCATTGATACTAGCCACCCTTCGCGACCAGTCTGGTATCCCTTAAAATATATGTTTGGGAAAGCATGCTAAGTATTGTATCATGTTACTTTTATTAATAATTTAATTTCTTATACCCCCTTAAATATAATTAATATAATCCCTTAAGCTAATATTAGTTTTTGTTGCATTAAAATATCTCAATTTGTTGATTTTCTGTAAGCAAGTAAACCCTATTGGTTTACAAGGGAAGTCTATGGGAATTTGGCGAAATATTTGAGATATTGCCAAGTTGGCGCCACTTTTGGCGAATAATTTTGGTCACCAAATTTGGTAATATATCGCCAAGTTGGCGGTATTTGGCGACAAAACAGGGTCCCCTTTTTATTTTTGACACATTTACGATCAAGTGATGTATTAAACATGTCTTGGGCATTAAATTCAAATGATCCACCTGGGACGATAATGTGACAAGTCTGTGGCTCTTCAATCTTTGCTGAAATGGTTTCTTCTGTACAGAACTATTTTTGATGTTATTGGGTAATTCTTGAGTGATGCACACCGTGCTGAGTTACTGCAAATGGACCCTTTTGTAATTTCTAAAGACAGTTTTCATGGACATTATTATTTCGTAGCAGTGACTTGTTACAAATGACAAACGTGATAAACTTTAATTTCCAGTAACAGATAACATGATATTCACATATGGTTTGGTTAAGTTTTGTTCATACTGTGTATGATTTTTTCTAATATCGGGTTTTCAAGTGTTTGAACTTGATTGTCTGTAAATTTACGTTATTTATTGGTACACTGTCGGTGTTTTACAAGAAGTGTTCTTGTTCTTTTGTTTCATTTCATTTTGGTATCTACAATCTATGTAATTGTTGTATGTAGATTTCTGATGTTCTAGTGAGAATTTCACTGTAGTTTGTGAGTATTATTTCGATTAACGCCGTTTTTTATTTTGTTTTTCTGGGACTGTTCCCTTGAATGTGGTTTTTCGTTGGTGGTGGAGGGAGTTTTCCGCCGGAGCGTTGAATTTATGCCAAATTTGGGTGGGTACTCCGGTCGTGTGATCCTATAGCAGGGACGGCGAACCTATGGCACACGTGTCAAAAGTGGAACGCGAAAGAATTATTTTGGCACGTTGTTAGTTGTGACTAAATCGATAACAATGATACAACACAAAATACACAAACTCTAGATGATCTAATCTTGACTAAATTTGATTTATTGGAAATTGAAGAATTTTAATTGCGGCTTTTTTAAAATACCGTAAATTACCATATTAGTAAATGTACCAATGATAAAATTACTTCAACTTAGAAATTAATTTCAGAGCTATTTAAAGAAACTGGCGTTTGATCTTTTAATATTTTTTCCATCTATCTATGTCCGCAAGGTCATTAGTTTCTAAAATGAATAATACAAAATATCAAAAAAAAAGCAGTTTTCATATAAATCCAGGTCAGTTTGCATTGTGTTGAAAATAAATGAGTATGAACCTGATATTAATTATTTTTCTTCCAAGATACAACAACACAATTAATCACATACTATTTTTTTTAATAATTTCTAGAATTTAATTTTTTTTATGATTATTATAGTCCAATACCTCACCTGTATGTGACCCATTTGTTCTTTTTATTTTAATGTCATTATATAAAGTTTTTTTTTTTAATGGTTTTTCAACCCACTAAATTTGTGGACACGTCAAGTTCGAGTAAAAAATTTTTGGAAAGAAATTGGCACGCGGTTATAAAAAGGTTCGCCAACCGTGTCCTATAGTAACTCCCCTTATAGATTTGGAGAAGCAGTAAATGCTGTTCAATAACCAAAGAGATGCGTTTCAGTCGGTCGTTGCCATTAAACAATTAACAAATAATCGCGATTTCTGTGCCACATACGATAGCGTAATATATATACGTATATATATAAATTGCACATATACGTAAACGATGATACTATTAAACAAAATTTAAATTATAGCCCAGTAAATTTAGACCAAAAAGGGGGTCGATAGTTAAGAAATTTATAATGAGCTAAAATTTTCAGGATTAGCTCCTGGATATGTATAGAATGGATCCTGAAAAGTCTCAAAAAATTCGATGTCGGCTTCCATCCAAAATGGCGGATCAACTGTGGTCGCCAAATAATTGCGCCTTGTTGGATGTTTTTCTGCATATTTACGTAAAAAGTGAATATTTTTCGCTTCTAAGGAAACCAATGCAGTCGGCAAGTATGCTAATTTGTATATGAGCTTAGGTTTATAAAATAAAGAAATTGTAAATGTACGGTAATACGATTTATTTAAACTGAAATTATTTAAAAAAAACAAAAATAGCTTTTTCCTTTGGATTTTTCGCTTACATTTTCACACACAGGCATTAAAAAAATGCAGATAAGAATAAGAATAAAAGGTAGTGAATGAAGTAATTTCCTACGCATGCGCTCCATACATACATGGGAGGGGGTTGGAGAGGAATGTGAGTTTGCTGACGCCGGCTCTGCTCACAGTTTATTGTTTCGGCCTAAGGCTTGACTGCGCGTGGTCATTTTCGCTTCTGTTTTTGCTCCGTTTAGCTTTTTATTTCCGAATATAGTTCAAATGGATTGTGATCCGCTTTGTGTGATTTGTGGTGAAGCACTGTTGGTAAAACAGTTACACTGACAAGGGGCCTTCAAACCCTTTTCAATACTAGTAAAAAACGAAAGGATGAATTACACGAATATTTTTCGGATGTCAACAGTTTAACTGTACATTCAGAGTGCAGAAAATATTACACCATGCCCTCTTTGATCGCTAAGGGAATTTCACAACGAGACCATGCTACAGTTTGTGAGAGACCTACAAAGAGAACTAATGACACGGGTTTCAATTTTAAAACCCACTGTTTGTTTTGCGGTGAAGAGGCTTCAGTTAAAGTAGAAACAAAAAAAGCAAAGAAGTACAGAAAAGTTGTTCATCAGATAGAAGATCTTCAAGACAACTACTGCATTAAACAATTGATCAACTCTATTGAAACAGCTGCAGAAAGCAGAGACTTTTCTAGAACTGGCAAGCTGTGGTTACAGTACATGGAACAGGATTACACTTATTCTTTTCTATATTCAAGCAGATCGAGTTGGGAACTGGGAATTACATTTGTATAGCATTAAATCCATGATGCCTTACTTTCATGCAGCAGGCCACATTTTTTATGCCAAATGTGCCCATTTACATATTCAGCAAATGGAAGAATTGATGGAGAAAATGAAAAGCAATGAATTTAAAAAAAAAATGTTGATGGTTATTTTACTATTCGCAGAAAAGACAGTGCATGGAGTGGAGTTGCACCAGACAGGATAATAGAGCAGAGTCTCATGAAATCCATAAAAGTAGCAGGATGCTTAACACATGGCCGAGGAATGAAAGATTCTACTTTGTCCACATGGATTGCTTCTTGCCCAATGAACATGAAAGTATCGGAAGTATTAGAAGATTTTTGTGAAAAAACTTATGTATGCTCAGAACAACACGTTGAATTGCGGCCTTCCAGACAATCAAGAGATGATTCTGATTTGAATAAGCTATCCGAATGGCTACTGCTTCACAATCCTTTCGATAATCAATGTCCTAAACATTTGTTGATGAATATAGCTAGTGGATTGGTTGCTGATGATAAAACAAACTGTGATAATGCAAAGAAAGTTGGTGAAAATTTACTGTCATAGGATGCTCATTTGGGGGAAATTAAACTTCAACGGAAAAAGAGAGTTATACCAATATCGGCAGCAAATAACACATTGATAATAAGGAATTCAACTGTGATATTCAATCCTCTACAGTTGTTTACCAGGATTGCGGCTGTACTCAAGTCAAATGAAAATCTACGAGATTACCTCAAATACGAATTGGCTCCTCAACCTCCCTCCCTCTTTGATGAAGTTTCAATGAGGAAAAATGTTAAATCAACTTTAGCTGCTATCATTGAAACAACTGTGCTTTGTGTTGAACCTCCACCAACTTGCTCGTTTATTGTAGATGGATAATTTCTTTTGCATGCATTGGTTTGGAATGAGCCCGACACCTTCAGAGATATATCCCTCAAATATGTTAGGTTTGTCCAGGAACACTTCTGTCCATGTGAAGCAGTTGTTTTTGATGGGTGCACTTGTGCCTTATCAACTAAAAGTGTGGAGAGGCAAAGAAGGTTGATGTCGAAAATGTCTGCAACTATTGCTGTTGACGAAAACATGGTGGCCACAACCAAACAAGCTGTTTTTTACGGAACTCGGAGAACAAGGCTAGGCTTATTCGAATGGTCATGGACTACTTCCAGGCCGAAGGAATAACTGCCCTACAGGCGGATGATGATGCTGATGCACTAATCTGTACAACAGCAATTAATTCAAGTAAGACCAATTCTAGATTAGTCACAGTAGTTGGTACTGACACAGATCTGCTGACCATTCTCATTGCACGAGGTAACTCAGGAAAACCACTCTTCTTTCTACGACCTCGCGAACAAAAATGCTATAAGATATTTAAAATTCAAACATCACTTGGCCCAATGAAGGATTCCATTCTCTTCCTACATGCAGCAACTGGATGTGATACCACATCAGCAAGTTTTAGGAAGGGGAAATCCCCAGCTTTTAAATTTATAAAGAAAAACCATGAGCTGCTTTCTTTAACTTCCTTATTCAACAGTACTCACTTTAAACCCCAAAAAGTAATTGAAATTGGCGAGATAATCATGAAAAACATTTTTGGGGGAGAGAAAGTTGACTCCGTAGATGAGCTGCGATATAACTGTTACAATAAAGAAGTAACCAAAAATCTCTCATCAAAATTTAACCAGGACGTTCTTCCACCAACAAGTGCAGCAACTTCGCAGCATTCACTTCGGGTTTAACTTCAAGTCCAACAGTGGCTGGGAAACAACCTAGATTCTACTGAATGGGGATGGTTCGTGAAAGAAGGCAGATTAAACCCATTACCTTCAACACTTCCCGCAGTGCCCGAAGATCTTCTGCAGCTTATCTCTTGTGATTGCAAAATAACTGCTGCAAGGGACTGTGATGAAAGATGTCAGTCCAAGAAGGCAGCTCTCCATTGTTCTAGGTTTTGTACCTCTTGCTTAGAAGAAACATGCACAAATTCAGTTCGTCCTATTAACGGATTTGAAGACGACGATAACGGTTACGACGTTGAATGAGTGGCATTCTGGTAATTTTGTTTTAAGTTTATTTACCACAAGATTATTAGCTTATTTATTACAAGCATTACTATAATGTTTTATTGTACTTTTACTTTGGATTTAAATTTTGGTGCCTTGTAATAAATAATTTAAACTTGTTCTAACTTTCTTTCTTTTTTTTCCATCACAGTCCTCTGACAAACATTTCTATATAGAAAAATGGAATATCTGTCATTTTTTAAAACAAAATTTTAAAAATAATCCTCACAAATAGGATTACAAACATACAGATGACTTGTCAATAGTTTCTTACGTACGAGGCAAAACAGGCTAAGGGAATGAAATTCTATTAAACGACAAATAAATAAATGTACAACTCATTCGTAGCTTTTATTTTGATAAAAACTAGGTACAGGGCTCCACTAATCAACTGAGGCCTGGGCAGGAATCTCTTTGCGGGACCCCTACACCTTAAGGTTCTTTTACAAGACCATTAAAAAACCTCAACAGAGAGGGGGTTTTTTAGCAATTTTATTGTTTTTTTTTTAAATTTTTGAGGCCTTTTCTGGCACGGGGCACATGCCCCGTATTTGAAGCTGTGCCCCTGCTTTAGTCAGGCCCTATGTATGGATTAAAACAGGGTGTAAGTAGAGGTCACAGAATTTTTCAGAAGTAAAAAAATATTGATATATGACTTAGAAATGGAAAAAGAAAACATTGGACGATGCAAAGAGCTGCCATCTCTGATCGGCCATTTTGGATTGAAGCACACATGAGAACTTCTGAGACTTTTAAGGTTTGTTTTTACTTGTCATAAAGAACTAATTCTAAAATTTTCAGCTCATTATAAATTACTTAGCTATCAAACCCTAAATTTACTGGGCTATTAGTAAAAAAAAAACAACATTTCGAATGAACGATGATTTTTTTCATGAGGTGTAAAGAAGAGTATAAGCCAAGCTAAGACTTTGAAAATCGGACCAAAGTTGAAAAGAAATACAAGAGAAAGGCTCAGTTTCTCCTTTGATTGACTGATGCAGTTTGTGAAATTGTTCCTCGCTCTTAATTTAATTGGCTGTTACTATTTTTCTGATTGGCTCATTCCCCCTCCTTTCTTTATAGGCTATGTTTCTTCTGTCTATTCTTTTCTCTTTCGTACGCTTTCAGCCTTCTTTGTGCGTTAAAAGTAGTAGAGTGTTTAATGGAGTTTTTCAATAATTATATTCTGCATCACGCCAATTTTTATAACATCTAATACTATTATTTATTTGAAGCTGTATCCTAAAAGAAATGAAAAATATCATGAAAATGCAAAGCGAAACAAGTTTTACATTAATTATTCATTATTTTCTTTTGTATAGAATGAATATTGGGAAACAAACTTTTAATGTTTTAAAATTAGGAATCGTCAAGAACAAATCTAAAAACAGAAGTAATTAAACTAAGATATATTTTATTTTTAATCCATACAAACATAACATTGCTATTTATGGAACGGTTTCCGCCGTTTTTCAAAAAAAAAAGATAGTTGGACGAATGTTTTTCACTTTTTTTTCTTTAATGAAGTATTTTTCTTTTGTGAACAAAATGTTTGGTTGTGATAAACTTTTTTGAATTTTATTTTGAAAAAAAAGGCTTTTCTATTTGATGTTGCAATAAATTTAACAAGCTGGTTAAAAGAAAATTTTCTTTTTAAAGAAAAGTTCGATTACACTGACAAAAAAAAAAAAAAAAAAAAAAAAAAAAGAGTAAATGGAAATAAGTGCCAAAAACTAAACATTACGCTATTTTTCGAGAGACCTCTTCCTAAGAACCTGATATTTTAGATTAATATAAATGTAAATACGATGACCCAGCCAGTAGTTGATTAACTAAGGTCAGTGCTACGGGGTTAATTATATTTCCTTCCTTTTAAGTTTTAGAAGTAAACTAGCATGATTGCTATGACCCTTAAAAACTAACATGATTGCTACAACACTTAATGAATGTCCTATAATGGGAAAAAATGAAATCTGCTGAAATTAAATAGCAACAAAATTATAAGAAAATAGTTTCTTTAATTGCCATTTTCTCAGTATTTGATCAATCGAAAAAATCAGTCGAAAATTTAAAAATTAATCTTTAAAATATCATGCTTGGACTGTGATTAACAATAATTCATACAAGACTATTATTTGAAATAAGCAAGATGGAAGTGGATTATTTTAACTTACTGTAAATGTCTACGACTAATCAAAAACTAAATTTTTATATTTTCTAATAAAAAACATCATAAAATGGCTTCTATTACAGCAAGCAGCTGACAACAATGTGACAACAGGAGCTCCAACATTTAAACTAAAATATTATGTCTAGTTCCACTTTTAAAACTCTTTCCCCCTGAATTGGTGCAATATTTCAAAAATTTGATCAACTACTGGAATGTTATCAACTACTGGCGACATCACCCTATGATGAAAATTTATTCATTATTAGAACATATTAACAATGGCATCATTAAGACATTGTACAGTCGTGGAAAAAAAAAAAGTAAACACCCCCTACTAACTTCTCAACAAACTATCGTAGAAGAAAGTTACTGGTATCGAACGATTGGAAATAAAGTCTACTTTTAAATGATGTATATAAAATTTGTTTAAGGGGCCATCTACATATTAAAACGAACCATAACTTTGTTTTTTTCAATAGCAGTACACAATTTTGGCAGCACAAATGAACTCTACACCTTTCAATTAGCCTATAAACAAATTTTTATGCAATTCGTGCCATAAGTTTCCGAGAAATTAATTATTTTAAAACGAGCGTATTTTAAGGGCTGTATCCAAATTGAAGTTCCGAACTCGATTCTTAACCGAGGGAGCCGCCTTCTTGATCAAGGCACGTTTAAGCGTCAATGAAACCTGTTTGATTACAGGTTAGCAGAATAAATTTCAAAAATTTACTCACTTCTATCATAGACGGCCCCTTAAACCATCATTTTGCCGTTTTTTAAGCATACTTTGAAAACTACTTGGAAGAAAAATGTGAAATTTCGGATTTCCATAAAGCAGGACTTAATAATTCTAATTCCATCAAAAGAACTGTATGTTGCAATTCATAATTTTTTCGAATATTAATTTCATAATTCATAATTCATATCATAAAATTACAAAAAATTGCAAATTTAACGTATTAATGCTTGGGTATATTAGTATTATAGCCACACAAAAAATTAGCTCATTAGGAGCATAATTTCAGGAGATATAAATAAAAATATGAAAATGTAATTTAACATTAGAAGTATTAAATTTTGAATGTCTATAATTCAACAACTTATCATTCGAATGACTTGAAATTTGGTTTCTAGGCATATTTTGAACCAAAGATTTGAAATATCTCGTTAAATTTGGGTACTGCTATTGAAAAAAAATGAAGTTTTGATTAGTTTTAATATGTATATGGCCCCCTAAGCAAATTTTATACACACCATTTAAAAGTAGACTTTATTTCCAATCGTTCGGTACCAGTAACTTTCGTCTACGATAATTTGTTGAGGAGTTAGTAGGGGGTGTTTACTTTTTTTTTCCACAACTGTACCTCATGTTGCCGTCTTTCTGAATTCTGGTATCGATCAGACTGCTGACGCTCACATGTAAAATCCTCTCATTTCATGATGAGCGCATCATTTTTTCATAAATAGTTTATACATTTTTAGGTGCGTTCGTATGTATATAAATTCGCCGCACCTATAGTCGTCGTCTAATCCGTCTGTCTCTCTGCCCGTCTGTCCGCATATAACAGCGCAAAAACTACTCAACGAAATAATTTGAAATTTAATATATAGAATCGTTGCAGAATTTTGTCAAGTCATTTTAAATTTTATGACAATCGAATCAAAACTTAAAAAGATATTAATAAAAATTTTCTTCGTTCTATTAAATTTAATCATACATAATTAATTCACTGATATCCCATGATAGGTAACAATTCTAGGTTGGCATGTTTATTATTCTATTAAATGCTATCATACGTAATTACTTCAATGATAGGCAATGATTGTAGGTTGCCATGGTGAATTAGTCCTATCTAAGATGAAGTCAAGTTATTTCCGTATTACTGAATTTCATATATATAATCGTAATAAATTCTGTATTCATGTATTTTTGCATAACAGTGCAACATTTATCACACCAAGATATGAACCTTTATAAAACTAGTTACAGTACGAACGCACCTCATTTGCCACGTTTGACGTACAATTTTCCGACTTGTTTAATATTCCCGACATCAACACTCCGTGAATGCGTTTCCATTTTAGAAATTTTTACTAAACTGATTTTTTTAATATATTTTTATAATTTTTTGAGAAATCCTCGCCCACCCTCCATAATATTTTTTATGAGTTTATAATTTTTTAAATATATACTAAATGTCCAAATTGGTAAGGGTAGATAAAAACTTAATGTCTTAACCATGAAGAAGTAAAAGAAAAGGTATAATTACATGATAAAGCAGTACGCTACAATTTTAATAAATTTAATCTTATAACAGGGACGGAATATAAACGTTTAATACCATTATGATATTTAGAAGAATATTTATGTAAACTAAAATACTGTGTAGACAGGGATTAAATGTAGTAAAGATAAGAACGTTAAATGAAATATCATTACGTTTATCATAATTATTGAAGGTTAGAGTAAAATTGGATCGTATAAATATAAAAACGACTTTAAAAAACACTAGAATAAGTAAACTTTGAGCAGGCTACTTTCGGTAGCCTTTAGTGTACCTTCCTCAGTGCAAAGAATAACGGAAACTTGCTCAATTAAATAGGAGAGAAGTGTATTTAAGTGAGAAGTTCATTAACCAAAAGGAAAACAGGAAAATACGGGTACTAGCCAATAGGACAATAGGTAATGCAACCAACAGTGTGATAAATGCTGGTAATAATTAAGAAAAAAAAGAATTTTATGTAATATTTCCAACAATCTGATAAAGGGGCGATAGCGAATTCACAATTAACAATATTGTCATAATTGTTATAGATATAAAATGCTTCAAGAATGTTAAGTTCATGTATAGAAGTGGGTTTAGAGATGGTTTTAGTGGAATTGGAATCAACAGAGTGGTTCTTCTCCCAGCAATGTTTAGCAATTGAAGATTTATTGATTTCCTGTTTTTGAATACATTATTGATGTTCTTTGATACGAAATTTTAATTAAATTATATATTTAATTCAATTATAATAAAATTATTGTAAAATTAAATTTTACAATATTGTTAATTGTGAATTCGCTATTACCGCATTATATCAGGTTATTGGAAATATTATATAAAATCATCTTTTTCCTAATTATTACCAGCATTTATTGCACTACTTTTGGCTGCATTACCTATACTATTCTCCTATTGGCTTGTACCCGTATTTACCTATTTTCCTATTGGTTAATATACTTCTCACTTGATTCCACTTCTCTCTTATATAACTGAGCAAATTTCCGTTATTCTTTGCACTGAGGACGGTGCGAGAAAGGGTACCGTTGGGGTACGTTGTTTTTAAATTTATATTATACTACGCTAAGTATCATCTTAATAATTTTTATTAGATCGGTTAGAGTATTATTGAAGGTTAGAATTGATGGAAGATATTTCAATCTTATTAATCCCCTAATAAAGACCGGGCGCCTCAAAAACGTGAGTTTTCAGTTCCAAAGCGGTATTTCGAACGCACATAGACGGCTATAAAAAAGCAAAAGGGCTCGTGAAGGGGCCGACTCTCTTCTATCTTGATCTTCTTGCTCAGAGGAGAAATAGATAGCAAGCCTCAGGTGTAAAAGGAAAAATGTCTTCCTCAAAAATGTCTTTGCCGGATAATGATATTTGATCTTGAGGGATCTCCGTACAGCAACCCCTCCGTAGGGATCCTCGGTATAGGCTCGTGGGCTGGACTCCTATATAGGTGTTCATCTCCTGCGGGTCGTCGGGGTGAACTGCGAAGAGACCAAAAAAGGAACCACCAGGCTCCTCGGGCCGGGTGGGGTTTCTGTCGTTTCGGCCGGACATCCAACTCTTGGGCGCAGGGCTTCGTGGCGTGCGTTGGGCAGCGCGAAGTCTTTGGGCGACCGCGCACTGGCACTTAAATTCCCCTTTTTCTTTCCTATCATATGAGTAGATTCATAGAAACATTACACACGCCACAATGATATAGGATGATTAAGCCAGGCGAAAAACAATGAAATGGATACACGATAATTCTCAGCGGCCCTGACTTACCGGGAGTGATATATGGATATCTATAAAAGGTAAACGTATTACTTATTCGACTTTTTGCTATAGTGAGGCATAGCGCTATTTATGTTCATAGAATTGACTGAATTGAGGAGCGTGAGAGCTCACGCCAAGAAATGTTAGGCATACATTTTTTTTCTAATAAGAGTATTAATAGATGTTTATCGTCTTGCAATTAAAATTTCTTCGATGCACCAGCTGGATCCGATTTTACGACTCCACTTAAAACTATATGGGCAGAGTCATCAGTCCAAATAGTTACGTCCACCCTCGCTTGCAACATCAATCGATATAGAAGTCTCGCATGCCAACAGATAAACATTATGCACGTTTTAGTATTATTATTATTACTAAAATTATTCCCTTAACAATTTCCTGATGTGAGTCAATCTTGAAGTTTTTCCTGTAAAATCTTTATTGGTAAATTTCCTTTCCTTTCAATTTTAACTTAACAAAAGTATTATACGCTTACTTTAAAATAACTATTTCATTAAATTTATACATAGTGAGAAAACTAAATCAAATAGAAAATATTTCGCATGTTTTACAGTATGTGTTTTCACTTTAGATATGCAGTTATCAGAGTGAGAAATAGCTTACTTTAATTTCAGAAGTACTTTATGTTTGTAACACGTTTTGCAAGTCTACTATCCCCTATAAATAAGAAACAGTGATTATCTTGATTAACAAAATTGTTTTGCTTAGTGATTTAACAAGATTAAACTCATTATAAATAATACTAGAGGAAGTAATTAGAAAATACACCATTCAGTAATATTGAAAGTGACTTAGTATGTGTTCTGGAGTTGTTCTTTAGTGCTGAGTGTCCCCAGTTGGGACATTAATTTCATTTTTAAAAGACTGCTTAACTCATTGGGATCTGCGGTTCTAATAATGGAGCATAGCTTTACATTTACTATTAGTTTAGCGTTGCAATTACATTAAATTTCTATCTGCATCTAGTACATATATTATTTGTCTATACATTTGCTATTATTAGTAATTTATACTAGTATTTCCTTTTCCGCATTTAGTAATGCAAAAAGAGTTCGTCTAACCCTTTATCTACTGACGGTACTTATAAGTACCAATAAAGTAAATAACTTGTTATAAAATTCATTTAATACATCGATTAGTTGTATATGGGTTACACAAAACAAAAATATTTTTCAAACGATGATTTATTTTGCCTTTGCATCGTTTCAGCTTTCTTGGCCTTGGGGGGAGGGGGGGTGGGAGTTTTTCAATTCGGAAATATTTCTATATTTCTATTGTAAGAACATTATATTTGTACATTTCCTAATTCTATAAAATACTAAGAAAAATATTTAAAATAAAAGATTTGAGTGGGGTTATAAGTATTGCACAAAATCCTTATAAATTCAAATTTAATGAATCCTTCTGAATCCTTCAATCCTTCTAAAATCCTTCTGAAATTTATAAAATGATTATGTAAATCTTCTAATGTAGTTTAAACAATTCACAAAAAATGCTTTAGAAGATAAAGTTTTCATGAATTCATAATTCAGTAGATAAAGGGTTAAAGCTCTATATACATTTACCGAGACTTTTACTTCAAACACGTGTTTAACACTTTCCAACATAGTTGAAAAGTGTTTATGAATTCGGTTTGTCCGTCTGTCCGTACTCTAACTCGCGTAAATATAGTCCGATCGCCATGAAATGGATATATATATATTATTGGGGTTTACTTTTTCACGTTCGGTATTGAAATACAAGTGTGTAGCATTTTTGGTTCATTTACAGGGCCACTCAAAAGAATTCCATTACATTATGGTCAATGGGGTAAAATTGTTTGCCGTATATTTTAATGATATGTATTACAGTATTTTAAACATATTGAAATTGATATACATCACTAAGGTGTACTACAAGGTTCTTACTTTAGAATTAAGCGTTTTTAAATTTAACTATTTTTTAAATGTTACTTGGTGTGTATAAGTTCTATAGATGATATGGAGGATTGCACAAAAGTTCTGAAAACATCCATTCATTAGCGAAAATTGGTCAGTGGAATTTTTTAACTATGTTATGCGTTTAACTGAACTAACTTTTAGAATACATATCTGTAGATCAAAAACAGAGCTGCAAAAAAATCGTATATTTTAATGACTATTCATGGTAATAGCAGAAATCGGGTTTTTAAATGAGTAATCGGTTTACCAAATTGTTCATTTGGACGTGATCTTCATTATTTTCTGAATGTGTTGGAAAGGGATTCCTAATCTGCGCTGTACGCATGATTTTTCGTTCTTTTTTTTTTTTTTTTTTTTTTCAATTTAAATACTATGAGGCTGATTGTCAGAGCAGATAATTCGTGATAAAAAAAGAGAAAATTAAATAACAGGAATTCTGCTTTCTCAGAATTTAGTGTCGCCCCCGATGAAAAAAAAAAAAAGAGTAACCCTTTACTGGTGAGGTGGGGTGTTTTGCACCCCAGAGAAAATTAAATTCTGAAGTATGTTCATTTTACATTACTGGATGGACTGTATATTTACATATACAGTGGTGGCCAAAATTGTGGACATTTTTTTTGAAATTTTCATGTTTTATAACTTCGTGTGCTTGTCAAATATAATAAATTTCCGTTAAATATAAATGTTTATATAATTAAATTCAAGGAAATTTAATGAAAGATTTAATAAAAAAACTTAATTAAAATATCTGCATTACAAAAAAACGTTACGCTTACAAAACATAATATCAATCTTAGATTTCATTGTATCTTAAAGGTACACTTACACATTCAATATTCAGTAGGATAATCCTTGTTTTTTATTACAGCTTCACAGCGTCTTTTCAATGATAGAACTAGTGTTTCGAGTTCATCCTTTTTAATCACATGATGCCAAGAATCAATTATACTTTCAATAAGTTGACTTTTATTAGATGAACGCTTCTTTTTTTTTTGGTACAAGGATTTTCAAACGTCGCCACGAATTTTCTATAGGATTCAGATCAGGGCTGTATTCTGGCCAAGGTAATAATTGTATGCTTTTATTTTAAAACCATTCTTTGTATATTTTTGTCGTATGGAATGGAGCTGAACCCTGCTGAAAGATAAATGGTGTGTTATTGGGGAAGAGATCCCTGATGGAAGGTTACACTTAAACGCATGACATAGATGAAATTTTCCATTCAGCAATTTTCATGAGTAAACGGAAATGCACTTGAGATCTTTTATGTAGCCCTGTATAGGACTGTAGAATTTATACATACCAAGATATCTACAAAAAATTGTTAAATTTAAAAACGCGTACCACAACTAAAAACGCACTTCCAATAGTCAGTCCTCTAGCCAAATACTCTAGTGTGTCCCTGTAAATGAACTATAAATTATATGAACACATTCTAGAGTAAGTGCCTCGTGGTACACTTCAATGATATATATATATATATATATATATATGAATTTCAGTGGGTTTAAAATAGTGTGATATCATTACAACACACTGCAAACGATATTTCCCCATAGGACATAATGTAACAGAATTCTTTTGAGTGTCTCTGTAAATGAACCGTAAACGCTACCCGATTCTTTTTCATCACCGAACATGCAATAATAAACCCCAATAACATATGTTAATTTCATGCGAATCGTCGATATTTACGCGAGTTAGAGCACGGACGGACAAATAGACAGACAGACAAACCGAATTCATAAACTTTTTCAAACTATGTTGGAAAGTGTTAGTAAGAAAAAAAGCTACATTTCAAATGCATAATTAACGAAAAATATGCCAAAATTCTGGTGTCATTGTGGTATTTCGGAATTAAATTATGAGACATTTGTACATACCACCGTCCTTGAAAATGTTAAAGTTTATTCAGAATAATTAAGAAAAATCCTTGTTTAGTTCAGGTAAAACAGCGAAATCATTTTAAAGATATTTTTAGCTGCAGAGGTGAAAAATGCAATTTCATAACATAACATTCCTTACCTACATTAGAATAATTTTCAAAACTTATCATACAAGTTTTAATTCACTTTTGTTCTTAGTTCCACGTGTTCTAAAATTGCAATAAAGCGAAATTCTAAAATTTTAAACATTCACTATAAAGTCTTGTCTCCAAGTTTATACTTTTATCAAAACATAAATCTTTTGAAAATATAGTAAATTTTATTTAATTCAAACCAAATAAATAAAATCTATGGGTAAGATGCTCTTTGTCATTTAAGCCAGATATTTAAACTTTTCAAAAACATGTTAATTTACGCATGAAAGCAATGATTTTCTAATTATCTTTTAGATTTAAATCTGCGTATATTTCACACACGACTTCATTTTGATATATTTAAGAGCGAAACGAATACCAAACTGTAGTTTTCATCCAGCAGTTTTGGAAATTTCCAAAAAGGGGACGAATATATTATAAATTTGAATATGTAATGTACAGGGTTTCCGGACTAAAAGTATCCAAAAGTTAAGGCTTATTTTTACGGAACTACACATTAGAATTTAAAAATAAATTATTTATATAGAAAGAACATCTCACCAAGCTTTAATATTAATAAATTTCGATGTGTGCACCTTTTATATAGAATGGCAAACGTCTAGACCAGCCATACCCAACCTGCGGCCCGCGGGCCGCAAGTGGCCTCTGCGGCCTTTCATGTGCAGCCCGAGATACACAATCATTAACCCTTATTTATAAAACTAATTGAGATATGCATGGAAAATATTTAAAATCTTCACTGTTGTTTTATATATTTTCATGGAAAGAGAAAGTCTGTACTGTTATTTACAATTAATTTAAAATTATTTTAAAGAATCTTAAATACCGTTTGCTTAGTCAAAATTATTTTACCATGTAGCCCTATTTGTGTGACAGTGGTGTATACGTTTCTAAATAAAAACATCAGCTAAATATTATTCCAAATTAAATAAATAAATTTGCACTATATATTTCTGCATTAGGAAGAAGACAGACATGTTAAAAAAAATCTGTTTTTTTTTCTTTAGAACTTGGAAATTCTGCATCGTTATATTATTACGTTTTATACTTATTATGTAACTAATGCTGTTTATTGGGGTTGTACATTAGTCACGAGAAAAGCTTAGCTCAAAAATTCTTTGCACCACTATTTTTAAATAACAATCTTCTTATAATAAAACACTCATACTACAATATATATTAAAACACACATATACACATTAATAACTCCTGCATTCAACAGTTAAAGGTATATATAAATATTATACATACATACAAACAATAAATACAATAAACCCAACTGGAGTGAAAAATTAGCCAGAGCCAGGAATCGAACCCGGGACCACAGTATACAAGACTGCTGCTCTAACCACTGATCTACTCCGGCCGATGCCTGAGTCTGTAATTTCTCTATTCATCGTTGTCCGGTCATCCAAGGCTGTCGTGTAGATGGCTGGTGACTCCACCCACATGGTTTATTAGTGAGAAATTGCAGACTCAGGCATCGGCCGGAGTAGCTTAGTGGTTAGAGCAGCAGTCTTGTATACTGTGGTCCCGGGTTCAATTCCTGGCTCTGGCTAATTTTTCACTCCAGTTGGGCTTATTGTATTTATTGTTTGTATGTCTGTATAATATTTATATATACCTTTAACAATCTTCTTCTTCGCTGCATATTTCTACAGTGCCTGCAATAGAAACCTACCACGAAGTATATTATTTCGAAAAAGTTCTGTTAAAAATTTTAGTAACATTTCTTCTGCGACAAACGTTCAATGTTACTGATAATATTAACATTGTTACAATGCTTTGTTATACTAATTTTGTTACCTTACTATTTTAATTAGCCTTCTTTATGTTATTATGCAAGTGTGTTGCGACCCACTTAACGACACAGACATGCATTTGCGGCCCGCGAGGAAAAAAATGTTGAGTATGGCTGGGACAGTAATCAAGTTCTCTCCAAGTGTTTCGTAGCATATCAGAAGTTATTAGACGAATTACTTGTATGATACACTTCTTCAACTCATCCACAGAAACAGAAATCACCAACTCGTGGACAGCCAACCTTGCGGTATAGGAGCTAAATGTCCACGAGGGGAAAAACCCATATCCACCTTCCCACGAAATCCCCATACACCAGACGGGCACGGAGGCCTCAACAGGTAGGAAGACACCTCCCCCCCCCCATTGAAATTTCAATTAAAATTGTACAATCATATCACAAGAGCTACCCAATGTTGCTTAAGCTGGGCGAGCCCAAATAAAACAATATTTTGGATTTTTAAGATATTACAGATATTACAGATCATCAATCAGTTATTAAACTAGGAATACTTGAAAGTAGCCAATTTAAAATTTTAATGAAAAATTAAATTAGTATTGTTAATGTTAATTTAATTAAATTAGCTAAAAGATTTCTTAAAATTTTATACTAATCCACATTATGGCATAATAGGACTTAATAAAACAAAGTTAGTTGAGACAAAATTCATTGAAATCTGAAAAATAAGTAAATCTGAGCGAAACTTTGAATGATATTTAAATGAAATAATAGTCTTGTTAAATTTAATTATGATTCTGAGTGATGACCTGTTAAGCAAGTTTGAGATATTAATTATAATTAATTTTAAAGTTCTAGATAGCTTAATATGTTGAATAGTCTATGTATTTCAACTCATCCCCAGTAAATTTTTGTTTATACACAACGGATTTAATGCATACTGAAGCAAAAAAATGTCTAGTGAAGTTAAAACCTAGAGACCTTGGCGGCCAGGCAATTGGGCCCCGTCTTCCAATCCAACTTCCAAGAAATGTCATAGTCAAAAACGAGGTAACATCTCTGTGATAGTATGGTGGAGGCCCGAAAAATCTCGGAGGGGATTCCAATCCACAGAGGATCAGTCTATTATATTCTAATGTAGCTCGGACACCCTGTATTTCTATCTATCTGTTTTTACTTTCTTCTATCTTTAAAAGAAGAAAGTATTGTATTCGTGAAAATTTTGGATTTCTGGTTTTTGAAGGTCATGTCTCACGGGTCAGAAAAAAAAAAACATGTTTTTACAAAATGTCTGTCTGTGAGTCTATGACTCTGTCTGTCTGTATGTGACATAAATTTTGTGGGCGCTCTATCTCAAGCACTAATGCACAGAATTAAAAAAATATATTCAGGTAGTCCGTGATATAAATTGATGCTGATTAGTTTTTGGTGCAAATCGCTCAACAGGTGGCGCTGCTATGTTGCATTTTTTTACGATTACCGCAACAGTTCTATCTCAAGAACTAATACACGAATTTCCATAAACTTCCTAGTTAGTCCTAGATATGAATTGATGCTGTTTACATTTTGGTGTAAATCGCTCAACAGGTGCGCTGCTATGCTGCATTTTGCACGATTTCCGCATTAGCTCTATCTCGAGAATTACTGCACGGATTTTCATCAAACTTCAGACTCAGTTAATCCTTGATATGAATTGGTTCTGTTTACGTTTTGGTGTCAATTTCCCAACAGGTCGCGCTGCTATGCTGAATTTTTCCCGATTTCCGCAATAGCTCTATCTCAAGAACTAATCCACGAATTTTCAGCAAACTTCAGATTCAGGTATACCTTGATAAATATTATTGCTGATTATGTTTTGGTGTAAATCTCCCAACAGGTGGCGATTTTATGCTGCATTTCCCGATATCCGCAATAGTCATATTTCTAGAACTAATGCACCGAATTTCAGAATCCTCACGATGGGCATAGATTGTCATTTAATTTTGGTACTGTGATAGCGAATTTTGAAGTATTAACATGTATGAGATAGAAGAAAGTTTTGGGATTGCCACATCAGACTACTTTCGATAGACTTATGTTTTCCATAGTTTTCAAAACTTTTGTTTTAAATGCACTGATGAAATAAAGCCGCAAGTCATTTAAAAACTAAGTTGGACGTGCCAAACCCAAAACTTTCTTCTATCTCGTGCATGTTGATACTTCAAAATTAGCTATCACAGTGCCAAAAGTAAATGGCAATCAATGCCGATCATGACATTTCTAAAAATATGAAAGTCAGTGCTTTAGTTCTTGGTCTATGATCATCGCTAAAATCGTGTAAATCCTGCAAAATGCAGCATAGCAGCAACACCGGTAGGGTGATTTACATTAAAAACTTGTTCAGCAGCAACTTATGTATACGTCTAACTAAATCTGAAGTTTGATGAAAATCCCTGCATTGGTTCTTGAGATAGAGCCATTGCGGAAATCGTGAAAAATGCAGCATAGCAGCACCACCTGTTGAGCGATTTGTACCAAAAACTATCAGCACCAACTTATATCAGGGACTAACTATAAATATAAATTTTTATTAAATTCTGTGCATTAGTTCTTGAGATAGAGCGCCCACAAAATTTGTGTTACATACATACAGACAGACAGAGTTGCAGCCTCGCAGACATTTTGCAAAAACATGTTTTTTGAAATCTCTAACCTCTAAAACGGGTGAAACCGTTGAAAACCGGAAGTCGAAAATTTTCACGAATGGATTACTTTCTTCTTGTAAAGGTAGAAGAAAGTAATAAGTATGAATTTTGAAACTAGTTTTTTATAAATACTGTTTTATAAACATTCAATGTCTATCCTTAAAATTACGTCTAATTTTTTAACTGAAATACAAGTTTTTTCTCCCAAATTTCCGTTACAATACATTCATTTCTCGAGGCCACAGAACTCGATGACGAAAAATTCACTTGTTTTTTTACACTTCGTACTAAATGTTAGTAAATGAATTTATTAAAAAATACATAATTTTTGCTCTGTTTATATTTTAACATAGGACAACAGAAAAAAAAATTACGGAATATTATTTCTACTATCTTTTTCAGACTTCTAAATTGATTTTACGACTTATAATCGCAAAGTAATTAATATAAAACTATTAATTGATAAAATCGTATTTTTAAAAAATGTATTAAACTCTTCATTTTTTATTTATAATTTATTTTCTACTTTTTACCATTTAAAATGTTCCATCGTTGCAGTTTATGGCAGCCATTCTGCCTATTTTGACGATCGTTTACAGGCGCATAATTAACTCCAATAGAATTTTACGCATTACAGAGAATATTTGGCGATTTATCACCTATGGGAGGCTAACAGAAAAGGTCTTAAAATTAACGTATAAGGGTGTAATAAAAGTGTGTGAAAATAGACAAAGTTTAAGTTTGCTATTTATTCTAAGATATAGAATATGAATATGGATATTTTATTTTGATTCTTTTTGGCATGAAACAAAAGGAAGTTCAGTTGTTTATCAATAGATGGCACTGACTCTTAGCTATTTACATATGGAATATTCACAGTCTTTGTTAAACGTCTGATAGTTCACATATCGTGTATATTTCGCATAATTTATGTCCTTTTGAAAAAAAAAAAATGTAGGTACAAAACAAAGATTCCCCTTATTTCCGCAATAAGAATACGAGAAATTTTGAATTAACAAATGAGATGTGAATCTCATGTGTCTAATCTCATCGCATGTGCCCAGGTAATTGTAATTTTCTCATATTTCCATTTGGTTTTTACCCACGATTTTCTTTTCTTTCCAGCTGCTACACGCCTATGTGCAAGTGTTACATGTATGGGATATCATAAATCAAGTGATATACTGGTACTGATTTGGTCATATTCCTAATTTTATGCTTAAGAACTATAACAGATTGATCAGATTTCTTATATTCATTTTACGGGTCTTTCCTGAAGGGGAAAATTGTGACATTGCATCTGGAAATGAAATTCGAGGAAATGATGTGTCTATTAGCTATTAGTTCACACAAAGATATACATTAAAAATGTTTTTTTTTTTTTTTTTTTTTTTTGGGCCATAGACAATTACATAACTGAATACTTTTTGAATATCCGTGTAAACTGCCCATAAAAGATATATACTTCATTTTCAATACAGAATACCATGGTAAGCTGCAATAACAGATATCCATTACATGGTACTGAAAATCACCGACCTCCATGGACATATTCTTTCCGTAAATAGACTTTTTTTCCTTTTGGCAACAGTAGCTCGGATTCGGAGTATTGTCTTATGAAATTCACTCATGGAGGAAAGAGATAGATGGAGATGCAGTATGCCGTAAAAACGGTTTGCAATATAAAAGCGGTTATCGCTCAAATTTAAATGCCCTCATTCGGCCGAAACAAGACAAACACGTGGAACAGGAAAAAGTTATTTCATTCTATAACTGCCCATATTCTCATTTTTAATCGAAATTTTGATCATGCCTACGAACAACGCGCGATTTATGAATAAAAATTTGCAACGGTAAAAGCAAAAGCAAAGATATACAAGTTTTAATTGACAAGCTCGTCAAAGAACGTGGTTGTGTTTGGGTCGAATGTAAAGGATTTTAGGATTACATTTTCGGCGCCACCCCCAGGCCCCATACTTCATCTCTATTATTTCCCTTTACTCTATGAAATTCACTAGATGCCAACTTCAGTTCTTAAGACGAATACATAAAATTTACTCTATAATTATTTCCACATAGTTGTATACTTTACTTACATAAATTATACAGCGACGCTTTAATAATGAATGCGGAAAAGTCACTTCAACGTCAATCAGCTGTCTTCCAAGCCTTTTTGAAATCACTATATGTTTCCAATTATTGCTGAAATGTATGAGATGCAATGACTTTATACGGAAGTTCTGTAAAATACGATAGCCCACGCATCAGTTCACAATCCAATTACACCAGGGGGTTCTATATAGTACAGGATAATGTAAATCTAATATTCTTTCTTCCGTTCTAGTTCTGTAAGCAACAAACGTAAAATATTCGCATTAAGAAATTCATTTAGAAATGTAATTCACCTCCGTTCAAAATTGATAAAACTATTTGTCAGTAATTTATGGACTACTGCACAAATTAAATTAGATTTCAGTAGTTCGATGTTATGACGTAAATAGCGATGGAACAATTGATATGAAGTGTGTTTTTTAAATAATCGTAAATTTTTCAGACATGATATAGGACAACGTTAAAAAATGCATTTTTACTTTCTTCTATCTTTAAAATAAAAACGTACTGGATACTTGAAAAACTTCGATTTCTGGTTTTCGACGGATTTATACTCTTTAGAAGGAACTGAATACGATTTGACTATTTTTCAGAAAATATTTGTCTGTGACAAAAATTTGTGAGCGCAGAACTTAATCTCAAGAACTAATACAAGGAACTTTATAAAATTTTAGATTAAGTTAGTCTCTGATATAAACTGGTGCTGATTAGTTTTTGGTGTAACTCACCCAACTGGTGGCGCTGCTGTGCTTAATTTTTTTCGATTCCTGCAATAGTTTTTTCTCAAGAACTAATGCACGGAGTTTTATAAAACTTCAGATTCAGTTAGTCCCTGATATAAATTGGTGCTGATTAGCTTTTGTGTAAATTGCAAAACAGGTGGCACCACTATGCAGCATTTTCCACAATTTTCGTAACAGCTCTATCGCAAGGCATAATCCACGGATTTTCACCAAACTTCAGGTTCAGTTAGACGCTGACACAAGTTGATGCTGATTAAGATTTTTTTTTTGTAAGTTGCACCACAGGTGGCGCTGCTTAGCTGTATTTTTTTACGATTTCCGCAATAGCTCGATCTCAAGAACAGGGGACTAAAAACTGAAAACGCTGAAAGTACCATAAAATCGAAAATCTTCTTTTTTACGAAAAAAGGTCTTAAATGCCAAGCTTGAAAAACAGGAGAACCCTTGAAGTGTCAACCCCAGTAGAAATGGTTCAAAAAAGAGTAGTAAAATGTCCCTGGTTGAATGTGCCACACGAAGTGAACTGGAGGACGCTGAAAGTGCCAGTGATAAGATGCGCGGCGACTGGTTGCCATTACACAAGTAGATAATTTTGTTACTGTTTACATCAATGGGATTTTTTTAAGCAAAGTGAAAAATATTAAACATATAAATAAAATAAATGTTTACAATTGTTACAAATATTCGGTATTTAAACATTAAACGAAAGGTAGCTAGACACCTACATTTTAAAGTGTTGAACTAAGAGCCCAAAAGGAGTGAAGTAGAAAACGATGTAAGTACCAGAAGTAGGAGTTTTTCCTTTTTTCGCTCTCTCTTTTCGACATTCAGTGTTTTCCATTTTTACTCCTCAACTTCATAATGCACATATTTTCATCAAACTATGAAAATCACCCAATAGGTGGCGTTACTATGCTACATTTTTCAGGATTCACACGATTAAAGTGATAGTCATATCTCAAGAACTATTCTACGAAATTTCATAAAACTTCATTTTCTTTATACCTTCAGATAAGTTGGTGCTGATTAAGTTTTCGTGTAAATCATATGACAGGAAGTGATGCTATGCTGCAATTTTGATAATTTTTGCGATAGCGATATCTCAGAAACTAATGCGCGGAATTTAATCAAACTTCATATTCTGTTACACTTTCACATAAATAGATCCTTATTAGGCTTGGCTGCATACTGTCCAACAAATGTCAATTTATGCTCTTTGGGTTAAGAATTTTGGTTGCAGGCATCTAATAAGGTGGGTGCCGAAATTCACTGATTTATTTGAAAAATGTGATGTTTATAAATCCTTTTTAAATGCACACAACTCAACAAACCTATACTTTTATAATACTCCCGATGGGCATAGATTGTCATTTAAATTTGACACTGTGCTAGCGAAATTTGAAGTATTGACACGTATGAGTAGAAGACAATTTTGGGATTAGCACATCCGACTAGTTCTGTTTGAGATTGCTTATAAAATAAATTCATGTATTTTTATTGAAATCACATATTTAACGACCTCTTTTTACTAATCCCCCCCCCCCCCCAAAAAAAAAAACTACTCAAAACCCCGCGTTCAAAGTAATAAACAGGTATCTGTCTCCGTTTTGGCGAAAACTTGACCCTTTTGCTGATACATAAAATGATTTACATTGATACGCTAAAAAAGTATTCCTCGACAAAAAATTGTCGCTTAAAACGCACAAGAAAGATTTTAAGCGCTGGACGAATAACAGATTTTGAGAAAACTTCGGCCCACAGTGGAGTATTTCCCCCAATAACCTGGTCAAAAATTCAAAAATTAAAATTTGCCCAACAACTGTAAAAGGCGTATTTTTTAATATTTGACTAATTGGTGCATCGATCTATGTCTATTTCAGAAACATGAGCCCTATCCGGCGGCTCCTAGCCTCAGATGAAGAGGAAGTTTCTTTGCGAGAAGAGCTGCTTTATTGTTACGTTTCAACTTTGTCATGTTTAATTTTGTTCAATTTTTTTAGAGATTCGACTTTGCTAAATATTAAATGCAAAAAAACATATATTAATACATTGGTTTATATAAATAATTAAAAGTTTACGCATAGTAAAATTAACTGCATTTTATTAAACATTACACTGTAAACTGAAATGTCTGAAATTCAGACATTTAAGTGTCTGAAACGCAGTGTTCAATTTTCAGACGTTTTCAAATGTCTTAAAAATTTCAGACACTTCTTGCGTCTAAATTTCAGACACTTAAGTGTTTGAAACAAGAGTGTTCAAATTTCAGACGTTTTAAAACGTCTGAATTTTTTCAGACACTTCTTACGTCTGAATTTCAGACATTTCAAATGTCTTAATTAAGGCCATCTTTGAGCCTTTTTTGGGGGGGGGGGGTGTGGGGGTAATATGAAGCCATCTTTGACCACGTTTCTTTCTAAGCCATACACGTAGCCATGTTTGACCACAGTGGGTCATATTTTTATCAATGGAATAATTTGTTAGCATAAAGCAGAGCTCATTTCAGCATGGGAAAACTGAGATGTCTCTCTTCCCCCTGATTTTAGGGAACTCCAAATTGGGTATGAAATTTTCATAAATCTGATATTTTAAATCTGTTTTGACCTTATGATGATTGTAATCAGTATTTTATAGTTTCAGAATAGGATAATACATGTATATAAATATTCACCTAAATATGTACTTATGTGATATCATATATGGCCTACGGCATCAAAAATGTTTATTACTTTTAGTGAGAACTTCAAATTCTAGTCCAAAGACCTAGTATTCATTCGTCCCCTTCCCCCCTCTGCCTTCATATACTGTTACAGAAAAAAAAAAAGCCTATTTGATGCCGTCAAATACATATTTGGATAAATATATCATTTTCTTTAACCTAATCATGTTCTAAAAGTGCAAAATATTTATTAAAATAAGTATATCAAAGCAAATTTAAAATATCAGCTTTATGGAAATTTCATACCAAATTTAGGGACCCGTAAAGCAAAAGGCACATAGAAACAGCCCAGTTTGCCCATGCTGCAACCAGCTCTGCTTTATGTAACAGATTATTCCCATTTATAAAAAAATATTAAAAATGTTAAAAAGTCTTTGGAATGAAAAATTAACTGATTATCTCCGTCTGTTGAAAATTCTATATTTCAAATGAAAATCAAATTTCAAATTATTTTTGCTTAAAAGGCGCAAAGACCAACTTAGTGAAAAATATTCCATGCCGGAAATCGAACCCGGGTCATCAGTATAGCGCACTGACGTTCTACCGCTAAACCACATGGAACGATACCCAGCCTGGAACTTCTCACTATTACAAGTTGGCAAGGCTACAAACGCAGCACAAGATGGAATATTTTCCGTGAGCCACCAACACGGGGCAAACACAGACACTTAATTAAATCCAGCATCGATGAATCTATATTAATATTTGGAAATTTTTCCCGAGAGAAAACATTCGCCTTGAATACAATATTTCAAATGAAAATTAATTTCAAATTATTTTTGCTTAAAAGGCGCAAAGACCAACTTAGTGAAAAATATTCCATGCCGGGAATCGAACCCGGGTCATCAGTATAGCGCACTGACGTTCTACCGCTAAACCACATGGAACGATACCCAGCCTGGAACTTCTCACTATTACAAGTTGGCAAGGCTACAAACGCAGCACAAGATGGAATATTTTCCGTGAGCCACCAACACGGGGCAAACACAGACACTTAATTAAATCCAGCATCGATGAATCTATATTAATATTTGGAAATTTTTCCAGAGAGTAAACATTCGCCTTGAATACAATATTTCAAATGAAAATCAAATTTCAAATTATTTTTGCTTAAAAGGCGCAATATTAGGTATTCAAGGCGAATGTTTTCTCTCTGGAAAAATTTCAAAATATTAATATAGATTCATCGATGCTGGATTTAATTAAGTGTCTGTGTTTGCCCCGTGTTGGTGGCTCACGGAAAATATTCCATCTTGTGCTGCGTTTGTAGCCTTGCCAACTTGTAATAGTGAGAAGTTCCAGGCTGGGTATCGTTCCATGTGGTTTAGCGGTAGAACGTCAGTGCGCTATACTGATGACCCGGGTTCGATTCCCGGCATGGAATATTTTTCACTAAGTTGGTCTTTTGCGCCTTTTAAGCAAAAATAATTTGAAATTTGATTTTCATTTGAAATATTGTATTCAAGGCGAATGTTTTCTCTCTGGAAAAATTTCCAAATATTAATATAGATTCATCGATGCTGGATTTAATTAAGTGTCTGTGTTTGCCCCGTGTTGGTGGCTCACGGAAAATATTCCATCTTGTGCTGCGTTTGTAGCCTTGCCAACTTGTAATAGTGAGAAGTTCCCGGCTGGGTATCGTTCCATGTGGTTTAGCGGTAGAACGTCAGTGCGCTATACTGATGACCCGGGTTCGAATCCCGGCATGGAATATTTTTCACTAAGTTGGTCTTTGCGCCTTTTAAGCAAAAATAATTTGAAATTTGATTTTCATTTGAAATATTGTATTCAAGGCGAATGTTTTCTCTCTGGAAAAATTTCCAAATATTAATATAGAAAATTCTATGATCAATTCATATTCTGCTGTGTTGGGAAATAAGAACAATAAAAAAAATCGTGTTGTAAAGCTTACTGTGTAAGTAACATTCACTTTTGCGTATGGTGCAGATCTGCTACGCAATGATACCAAGGGTTAACTTGTAGCATCTCAATGCGCGTTTATCTTATTTATTTATTTTGGTTATAAAAACAGACTAAATTTGAATTTAAGTATGATAACGTGCGTTGAGATGCTACATTATCATATACAAAATAATCCTAAAAATCCGATTTTTGTTTTCCCCAAGTCAGATTTTTTTTTCCTTTTTTTTTTTTCATGGATTTCTCTCTCCCCATTAGATACATAAAAAGTGACTTGAGAAAGAAGTTAAAAACATATTTTCTTTTCTGCTAACATGCCGATAAAAATAACTTATAAAATGAAATGATACAAATGTAAAATAAGTGCGAGTTATAAGCCAAAATTACGTCCACTAATAACCATATCACAATATTAAAATATTCATTTGTTTAAAAGACGTTATAAAAACACATTAAAAGTAAATTAAAAATCTATATTTACATGTTTCAACTCTTTTACTGAATCGTCATCAGAATGTATAACAGAAAAATTACAAAATACAATGCATATTTCGCTTAAGGCTGTTCTCAACTGTTCTGCTCAACAAGAGCAAAACGTTTTGACACATTTACAAGTTCATTTTTTAACGGAAGATATAAAAGTGGAAAACCTGACCACGGAAATGATTTGGAATCGAACTGTGTTTTCAATTTTTTGATCCATCAATTACCTATTGAGTTATAAGCGATTGTGATCACGTGGCACGGCATTTTTCTCCTTTTACTGACTGGATTTTCTTCTTTCGTTCGGTTCAAAATGCCAACTTTGACAGTATTTTCGGAAAGACCTATTGTGTTTACAAGAAAACGGAAAAAACAGTTCGATGACATAGTTTCTGAATAACAGCACCTAGTTTCATGCGTTGCCGAACAAAAATGAATTAAAACTTATGTCAGAGAGTTGACCCTTTGGATTTGAGAACAGGCTTAAAAGACGTTATAAAAGCACATTAAAAGTAAATTAAAAATTGATATTTACATGTTTCAACTCTTTTACTGAGTCGTCATTAGAATGTATAACAAAAAAGTTACAAAATACAATGCATAATTGCATATGCAATGCATATATGCATTGTATTTTGTAATTTTTCTGTTAAACATTCTGATGCGACTCGGTAAAAGAGTTGAAACATGTAAATATAGATTTTTAATTTATTTTTAATGTGTTTTTATAACGTCTTTTAAGCAAAAAAATATTTTAATATTGTTATAAAAGAAATGATAGTATAAAAAATATATAATCAGATCAAACATAATTATAAAAATATTTATATCTTCAAACATCATCACCTTCTCAAAATATTAAATATCAGCACTTTTTTTAATAGGATTTTATGTAATTTGAGTTCTTTAAGTAATTTTTAGCACAGCTTGGATAATTACAACCATTTTTATTCCTTGTTTAAAGTATATTTTCAGGATGGCTCAGAGTCTTGAAAATTAAATATGTTATTGATATGGAACACAGAAAATCGAAGCAGATTTTGTATTTTTGAAACAAGCATTCAGAAGGATTATTTAAAAAGAAATGAATACACTATATCAGTAGGATTTATTTACCACTGGAAAAACTAAAGTTTTAAAATAAAATATCCAGATATTCGCATTAACTTCACTCTGGTGCTTTCACGATTTCATTTCATGTTCTATATCCGTCATATAAAGCTTGTGCATTTTCAAAAGATTTACCATATATAAATTTATATTTAATAATATTAAAACATTTATTTCGAAAATACACTCTGCAAAAGAATTAAATGAAATGATACGCTTATCATGATGTTGCAAAAAATAAAAATTAATATCTAAAATTATATGATAAATATGAAGTAACTGGAAATTGTAAGGAAAAAACTTAATAATGAGATATCATTAGAAAGATTCTTTTTATTTATATATTAGCTTTGTTTATATAGGTTAAAAGAAAATTGCAATTCGATCGAGCTATTTAGCAATCATTAAAAAAAATAAATATATAACAAGCAGGAAAATTTACTTCAGGGCTATAAAATATTTGTTTATTTATAAAACGGAAGTTTAAAAAATATTAAACAAATTCATTACATTGAAAGTCATGATTTATTGAAAACACACAAATGAACACACGATCTTTTTAAAACAAAAAATATTTATTGGATATAAAAAAAAAACTTAAATATGCAAATTATTCTAAACAATAATGTAAATGATAAATAGCATTACATAAAGTTCACTATTTTACTATAAAATTTCTATTTGAAATTGAGTTCACTTAATCATACAAATGCATTCTTTCTTACCTTTTAGAGTGTAATCTATTATGATGAATAAAGTATTTCACAAAGTATCGGTACAGCGCTATTTTTGAAAAACAGTTGTATGTATTTTTTAAATATTCTTGGCACTGCATTCTTCTACCTAATGCGCTAATGAATAACAAATATAATAAAAAAGTATTACTAATGAGAGTTTCAAAAATCTGCAGCAATTTCTCGATTAAAAATTATTCTTTTTTCATATGCCTAGTTTTGAACACACACCAAACAATAACTAGACTTTCCGTAATAAGAACGTATATGAGTATATGTTTCCAAATCCAAATAGTATTTACTTGTTTAACGGGTAAATGCAATTAATCAAACAGCAATCCAAATCCAAATAGTAGTATTGTAATAAATATTTCTGTGAGCATTTCACGATATTTTAAACTAAAAAAATCAGGAGACCATTGCAAAAATACTCGTTGAAAATATCTTCATTTAATATATTAACGAGGTTAATGTGTTATTACGAGGTTAACGAGGTTAACGAGGCTTAATGTGTCTTCACAAAAGATTTACGCTGTCAGCACTTTCCGCTTTCCGTTAGTGACGTAATCATTGACTTTGAGCCCGGACTCGACACGAATGAAAATACGTTACGAGAAAGGAGTTCAAATCATTAGATTTTTATCACAGGAAGTGAAATGGTGTACGAATACAAACAGATTTTTTGTAATTACTCCTTCTTTAATATTTTGTTTAATCCGTTACAATTATCCATTATAAGATATAATTATTACAGTTATGATGCTTTCAGGCGAAGGCATTAAGACGATACTTCAGTCAAGTGAAACTACTCGTTCGCTAATGAAGATGAATCCTATGGAAGAAATTTATAAAATATCTTTTTTTTTTTTTTTTTTTTTTTTTTTTTTTTTTTGCATTGAATAGCTGAGATTGACCTGTATAACGTCCGTTTTTCACTTTTTCGATTTTGATTGCAGATAATTTTAATGAGGATACTTTCCTTTTTGGAACCGGTTTCGAAACTGAAAGCATCCTCATAAAAAAAAAATGTAAAATCAAAATCGTAAATGTAAAAAACGGCCTTTGTACATATCGATCTCAGCTATCCAATGTAAAAAGGAATCATTTAAAAATAGTGAAATGCAACCGAGATATCTTTATAAATTTCTACCGTAGGATTAGCATTAGCGAACGAATCTTTTCACTTGACTGAAGTGCCTCTTAAATAAAAATTTTGTCGTCACACTTTTAAGTAATTTTTACATTTCAAATTTTTGTTTTGCATTTAAAAATGTCCACGGATTACTTCTATACAGCGATTCCCTTCGTCAAGCCGTTAAAAACACTATAATAGCCAACTACGGTAGGGTCGCACTATTTTAAATTGCTTCTGGTCGACGAAACTCACCCTAAGACATTATTAGATAATTGTGTGTTTGTGAAGGGGGCGGGGGGACAGAGGGATGGTAGCTGGTAGATTATTTTAATATAATTATTTGGAAAACTTTATATATTGTGAAAAACAATTCGTTAATTACCTATTGCACTAAAAATACCTTATTTCCAAAACTTAATAAACGGACTTTTATAATTTTGACAGGCGTCCTATGATCTAATCGCGTTGATTGTTTTATAAAATAATACCAAATTTAGTGCATGGAAAAGTATTTTAAACATCTATCATCCATTCGAAAACGTTTCTTGATTATGCTGGCATATATATTGCAATGCAATTGTATATATAGTCATCATACATATAATACAATTGTATTGCGTTAGACTCTTAAGTGTCTGAATTTATAAGTGTCTTAATGTCAGACGGTTCATCATTATTCGGACACTTCTTTCAGTACATCCATACCATAATTCCAGTAAGACACTTATGTGTCTGAAATTCAGACATCTGTAATGTCTGAAATTTCACATTCAGACGTTTAAGTGTCTAAAATACTTTTTCAGTCACATATGTGTCTGAATTTAAGACGCTTCTATTTGCAGTGAAGGATTGAATATAAAAGGCAAGAAAAAAAATAAATTTTGTATAAAGAATGAAGTTGATCGGATAATGAGTTGCCGAGATATTTGTAATCCTATTTATCACACTCTTCGATTTTTCATGACTCTATTTCATTCACGTTTCAATTCAAAGATATATTTTAATTCGAAATGAAATACTTAATCGGATGCAGTAAACTGTTAGTTTATAGGATTATCATTTTTGAAGTTACGAGTATAAGAATGTTTCTTTTACGCAATTCGGTACTACTCGATTATCTCGTCGACCACAAAACTATTGCCAAACCATAAGATTAAATGCCAATAATGGCTTATCGTAAATGTCACATTCACTTGACATTAAGCCTGTTACATGTTTTTGTTGCGCCATCAAGTGATTTCTAATTCGACGTTTTATTTGTATTTTTATGAATCTCTTACTAATTTATTTCTTCTTTCGTTATTTAACATAAAAATTATGCCAATTTGTATAATTTTGCGAGTAGTTTGGCGATTTATATAATTTGTCGAAATGGGTCGACGGAATAATCAAATTGTACCCACAATTTAGTATCAGACCGTTGCTATGTATTAAAAATATTTAAATATTCGTTTAAATTTTATTTTGGATTGCAATGCATTTTATAAATAGTTTACACATGTTTTATTTTCATATTTTATATTATGCATGTCCATGATGGGTAAGTATTACGGTGGTCCCCAACGACACGTTTTATAAAAAATGAATATCATGTTAATTTTTTGTTCGCTAGGAACACGTGGAACCACACCATCATCATAAATTTGTCGACATTAATTTTTGTTTTTTTACCAAAAGTGTTTTTGGAAGTTTTGGGCCAAAGTTATCTTGAATTGGGGTAATATTGGCCTATGTGTTAAAAAGAATGTTATAGGGCCTGCAATATGATGTGGACCAATTTTACCCTATTGAAAAAGACGGGGAAGAAAGGGTAAGAAGTGTAAATATATAAAAAGACAGTAAATTTGCATATATTTTAATTAAAAAAATACAAAACTCATAAATATCTCTTAACGTGGATTGTCACGTCCAGGTCTGGGACTGAATGCTGGTTCCTCTTAGACAGAAGTTTAACTGGACTAATTTTTGCAACGCTATCGTTCCATTCATACACCATATCGTTCCGTCCCTGTCGCTGTGGCCAACGCCAACACTTTAAGTTTTTTTTCCATGAAGTCAACAACACAACATTCCTTTGATTTCAAAGTAATCCTTCCGGGATAGATATTGCCATTAAACAGCTCAAGTACAAAATTTCCAACGTTACAGTCATCTTTGTCAATAGCTTTCTTGTTTCGTTCAGTTAGAACTAATACACTGGATGAATTTTCAGTAAAATTAATGTTCGTATAAGCACAAAAGTCTATTTTCAAAAGTATTCCAAAAATAAACAGAAACGTTACATCAAAAACATCAATGTTTAAATAAAAAAAAAAATAATAAAAAGCTCCCCTTCAAATATAACATTTTTTATGCATTGACAGGAAATATATACAAAAATTTAAATAGTAATTGGTTGGATCAATGTTACCCCAAATGTTAGGCCAAAGTTACCCCAACGTAGAAAAACACTTTTCTTTTTTATCTCAGGAAAGACAACGCATAATCCTACATTAGGCTTTGATCTACACTAATGAGGTTCTAATAACACGTACTCACCAAGGTCCAACTGAATTAATTTACAGCTTGGCAGACAAAAGTTGTAACAGCTAAATTCTCACCGTCTTCACACGTTTTTGTTCGACTGGTGCTGCCACAGTAGAAATTTGGCGAATTACTTATAAGGAGCTGGCGAGCCTCAGGCTAATGCTACGCCCTATATTTTGAGACTAAAACTTCGTCGATAAATCGATGTAGAAAATATAGCAGATTTAACCTTTTTTTTCTCTCTTGGGCCAAATTTACCCCCAGTTGACGGTATTTCAACTGACATCTATAGGCCTGAGGCTAAATCGCATTCCCGCGCAGCCGCGTCATAATGTGATGGCTAGGCCGGTAACATCAGAAGAATAACTCGTCGGTTATACGAGTCGGTCATATTAGATGATTATCGAGGTTATACGAATAAATAGTTTCCCAGTATATCTGTACCTGGTTACAAATCGAGTTTTAACCCCTTAATTCTCGCTCCCGTCAATATCAAGGGCTGAGGTGTCGTTCGTTATTTCTCGGGCCCATCATATTTCCGGGCTGGAGATTTAGTTGCGGGAGAAACTTCTGAAACCAGAAAACTTTAACTGGCATTTCCGTGTGAAATCTTTGAATATTACCGTTTGAGTTTGCTTTTTGGCGCTGATTGTGATGTTGGACTTTGTATTGCATGTTTCGAAATATATAACACTCAAAGAAATTATTAATAATCAAAATTTAATGCGCATATATATTATTTCAAATATTATTTGTAAAACTTTGTGTGATTATGATAAATAATGATGTAACATGTGAAAAAGAAAGGTCTTATTCGCATTAAATTGTATGGTGTAACACAAACATCAAGACACAGAATTCTCGCATGATGGCTTTTCTACAAATGAGAGTTTTTTCTATAACATCTTTTTTTTCGCATTAAAAAAACTAATTGCATATTTTATTTAGAAACCTTATAAGTATTCAATTTCTGTAATAAAAAATACGTACTTTTTTTTATGGTTTTTCCAAATATTAAGCGATCCTTAAGGGGTTAAAGTACTTGAAAGTAACTTATCAGTATCAAGAAGAGGGGGGAAATGTATAGTCGTCCGATTTCTGTTAAGAGGTTAGAAATAGTCAGATTTTTCAAAAAATCTATATAAAATAAAATCCCTGCCGGCCCGGCCTACAGGCAGAGGTAGATTTCGAAGTCAAATATACTAATTTCACAAACAAAAACTAAATCATGATTATAGATAAATCCACTTTAACAATTTTATCTGGCCGCTCTTAACGAGTTTTTATTTCATTTTCATATAATAGCTGGTTTTATCAGAATCATGTTAGGGCGGTATTCAAAAAAATACTTTTCCATGTTCAACAACTCGAAATTTTCTGGCATAATTCCAGATTCATTTTTAATTTTAAAAAAATATGAAACTTGCTGACGTGATTTTTGAAGAGATTTATAAGCGACCTGTGTTTTTATTTTTTGTTCAATTAATTAAAACTTGATATATAAACAATTATTTTCTCAGAACGACAATATTTTTCGTTTCTAACACAATCGCTTCGGGAAATTCCGTTCAAAATTCCCACTTTGACATCTTTTTTTGAAATATATTCTGCTTCTATCTAAAAATCGATTATTACGGTACATTATATAGTTTCTGAATAAGCGAATCTACCAATTAAATGTGTTTGAGAGCAAAAATGAATTTAAAAACCAGTCAGAAAATAAGTAGTTTGGATTTAAGCGCATCCTTAATACAATGATTTTTCCAACACAATCCGCTTCGGTAAATTCGGTTCAAAATGCCCTTTAACAGCATTTAAAAAAATATATTCTGCCCCTATCATAAAATCGACCATTACGGTACATTATATAATTTCTGAGTAAGAAAACGTACCAATTGGAAGACTTTGAGAGCAAAAATGAATTGTAAAATGAGTAAGAAAATAAGCAGTTTGGATTTGAATACACCCTTACTAAGATCATTTTTTACTTCAACCGGTATGTATTTTTAATTTGTTTTTGCTCTAAGAATTGGTCCTATCCAAAACTTGTCTGTATAGATGTTGTAGATAATATTAAGAAGATATATGATAAATTCATGGGGATTTTATATCTTTTGAATTGACGGAGTTATGGATTTTTTTCTTCTTCAAACCCCTTTTTTGTTTTAGTTTTTAATTTTTTTTGCGGTACGAATTGGTCCTATCAAAAACTTGTGAATATAAAAGTTGTAGATAATGTTAAGGAGATTCATGATAAAATTAATTGGATTTGATATCTTGAGAATTGACGAAGTTATGGATTTTTTTCTTCTTCAAACGCCCTTTTTGTTTTCGTTTTTAATTTTTTTTGCGGTACGAATTGCTCCTATCAAAAACTTGTGAATATAAAAGTTTTAGATAATGTTAAGGAGATTTATAATAAAATTAATTGAATTTGATATCTTGAGAATTGACGAAGTTATGAATTTTTTTCTCCCAAAAACCCTATTTTTTGCGCCCCTTGAGCCCATTTTTAACTTTATCAAAAATCTGTGATACATAAATTTTTGGCCCTATTTTTAGAAGTAATAAAAACTTTAAACTGATTTGATATGTACAAAAATTAAGAAGTTATGGGGGGTTTTCTGTTTTCACAAAACCCCTCCCTATTTCCCTCCCCTTGGTCCGATTTTGCCCATTAACGAACTTGACCGAGAATTTATGCCCATTGATTTTATGTATCAGTTTGGAAGAGATTGGTGCATAATTACGAAAGTTATCGTGTCCAGAAGAAAGTGATATATATATATAGATATATAGATAGATAGATAGATAGATAGATAGATAGATATATAAAGTTTTTTACTGAGGGTGGTTTTGGGTTCTAGGGGTCATGATCGGTGTAGATCTGCAAAAATTTTTCAGAAATTCCAACATAGGAACGATCCCAATAGGTAGTATTTCATACGAAATCTACCTAAAAGTTGTATTAAAGTGCACTATTTTGAAAATATTATGTGCAGATTTAAAGTTGATTGTGTCTGTTTTCGTAAACGCTTTTCAACTGAGTTGTAAAGTTTTAAAATATCAAATTTCGGTAGAAGTTGATCACACATTGTTTTGATTAATTATCCGAGATACAGAATTTTAAAATACGTCTCGAGCAGTGTATAACTAAAAAGCAGTGGAAAACATACGTTTCCAAGTCTTCATTGGTATAATATTAAATGAGGGTTGATCAACGACTAGTGCAACTAGACTAGAACAAGGCATTATTTCTAAGTAATAAATAATACTCTGTGTTCTACCACTCCTTAAAGAAAAAAAAAAGAAAGTTCTAAAACTTGCATTTTATTTAAACCACATTGTCGCAATAATCGACGAGTATAACTCATTTCAGTTAAACGTATATTGACTATTTAATCGAAGCAGTACTGGTACAGCTTATCAATATAACATCGACCGATTAAAGAGTGAATCTGTAAAATCAAATCGCATAAATAATTCAACAGCAGCATATCGTTGTTTTAAAAAATATATCCGTCAATAAAAGCCAGCGTAATAATTCTATTCGTGTACCGAATGAAAATTAATCACAGCAATTGTAGAATCTTGGTATTTCCCTGATAAATAAATGCCACACTGCTATAATTCCAACTTCTTTATTACCTGATCATCGTTCAGAATGGAGGAGCACTCTCATAAAATGTGTTAGGTTGAAAATATTACAATTTGAATTGTCTTTCTTCTTCCGACGTCGCAGTTACACTTCAGTAGTCATAATCACTGAAAAAATTTCTTCTGAACCAGGACAAAAAATATTTATAGCAAGTGCGTATGAATACAAATACTGCTTTATGACAAAGACAACTAACCAGTGACAAACACGGAAAGCGCGGATTAAGAAAATCGTTCCATTCGTTTTTACTTTTGGCAGGAAGAATGTTCCAGAGAAGGCCGATACAAAAGTATTCCAAAGGAAAATTAAAAGGGAAGAATTTTGAAAGAGATTTTTAAGAGGGAAGCCTGTACTGCCGTAACGCAAAAATGAAATCAAATATCCGTAGTTTATTGAAAAGAGAAAGAATTTAATGATATTTGAAGAGAAAAATAGTGAAATTAAAACAGGAAAAATTTAGATTATTATTTAGTTACGCTAATAATTAAAATACTTGACATATATAAAAATACAAAGTGTAAAAACAAATTGTAAGCCATGCTGTTTGCCTTCGCTTTTGCCGTCTAAAATCATTTTAAACTCAACTACATTTCCGATATACTAATAAAGCATTTTTTAATATCTAAAAACAATATGTAAATGCGGTTCTTCTTTACCACGGGCACCTTTTCATATTTCTCATTTCTACACGGACCCCTACGATTTAAAATTGAAGTTTCCAGGGTGCTTACGACCCTTGCTTTCGAGCATCACAGTTTAGGAATAATAATCTTCGCTTTAATTAATCACAGAATTCGTAATTTCTGTTATTAAACAAGCCAAAAATTACTATTCGGAAATAGTTCTTCTGGAAAGTAAAGACCTCCCTCACTCACTCTGTATGTCAATTACAAGATATATAAGCTAATAGAAATACGAGTAATAATGATACAGGACATTTAAAAAGTAATTTTAGTTTTTCCTTCAATCTCTTTCGCAAGACTGCTTTCAAATTCTAGATAACTGGGATATTATTATTATTGTTTTAACCCATTTTAGGCCAAGCATAGAAATTTTATAAAATGCGGTGTTATTTTCATTGAAATATGCTTAAATTACATTCATAAAGACAAAAAAAAAAGTTTCGTGTATAAAAAATATTATTTCATTAGAGAAATAAAATGCATTCGGCATTTTTATGCATTCGGTCAATGGTGCGCTAACATACCACTAAATTTAAAATTAATAAATTTTTTAAAAATTTTATGAAATTTGTTTTATTATTATTTTATTTACATAACTTGCAACTTTAATCCGTTATAAAAACATATGATTAATCTCAAGTGGAATAATTATACATTTTCATAAGTCGAATTTGTCAATAACCGTTTACATTTTAAAAGACTAGCGTATTTTGAAAATTTCTCAACAGAAAGTGTTTTCTCCAATTGAATTACTGCTATTTTATAGATGTCTCCAGAACCCTTAAAAATAGCACAAAAATAAAATTAGTGAAAAATATTCGTCACAGTGTTAATAAAAAGATATTTATTGAAATGGTGCGTTTGGCCGAAAATGGGTTAACTTTGAACACGACGCATTCGAAGATCCCCTGTAAACGCGCTGCGGATCCCTTGTCATTTGCGGACCACACTTTAAGAAAAACTTCAGTAATTCATTAATTTCTTTAAAACTATGGCCTTTGAACCAAAGCGTATCTTCGAGTCATCGACAATAAATTATCAGTACACATAAAATATGTTTAGGAACTGTAATGTTTGGGAACTCTTTGAAGGTAATTTGCCATACAAAAAAAAAAAAAAAAAAAAAAAAAGCTCTAAAATGTAAAAACTATCCTTACCTAGAAATTTTCTAAGCTTCTTCTTCCATATTCTGATACAGCCTTTGTGGAAACTAAGATTTTAAAACATAAAGTATGAAATAATACTGACTCGTATGTGAACGTAATTATGCTACAAAGAAACATATTTATGCATACCCATGTACTACACTGACGAATACATATTCTTTTTACAAAAAGCAATGAAAGAGAACCATTAACTTTTCCAACCAAATGTCTTTGACGCATTAAATTTTTAAATAAGTCGAACGATAATTCAATCTAGGTTGTCTACTAATGAGGAAATTTCTTTTAGACTTTATTGAAGTTTTCTTAACCCTTTATGTACTGAATTATGAATTCATGAAAATTTTATCTTCTAAAGCATTTTTCGTGAATTGTTTAAGCTACATTAGAAGATTTACAGAATCATTTAATAAATTTTAGAAGGATTAATTAAATTTGAATTTATAGGGATTTTGTGCAATATTTATAACCCCACTCAAATCTTTTATTTTAAATATTTTTCTTAGAATTTTTTAGAATTAGGAAATGTACAAATATAATGTTCTTACAATAGAAATTGAGAAATATTTCCGAATTAACCCCCCCCCCCCCAACTCCAAGAAAGCTGAAAAGATGCAAAGGCAAAATAAATCATCCTTTAAAAAATATTTTTGTTTAGTGTAACCAATAATGCTTTTGTTACAAGATAAAGTGATGCATCTATAACTCATTCTAAACTGCATTGAAACTAATCGATGCATTAAAAGAATTTTATAACAAGTTATTTTAATGGTACTTATAAGCACTGTCAATAGATAAAATGTTAATCAAAGGTCAATTCTAGTTCTTAAGGGGTCTTGTACCTTTTAAATGCGACGAAAATCAAGAAAAAAAAATTCAAAGTTTGAATTACTGTATCTCCAAAATCTTATTAAGTATAAACATGAAATTTTGACTACCAATTAAACAGATTCTGCTTTTTAATATAATACCATTAAAAACGGACTGGTCGTTTACAGAATTTGCTTACTATTGAAATTAAAATAGCTCTTTTTTACTCCGTAAATCATTACGCGCATGATAGCTTGAGAACATAGGTGTAGATTACTACGAAATTTGATATAGATAGTAAACACATTATTTTTTAAATGATCTACTTTTAATTATTTACAGTGATAAGTTTTTTAGTTTTGAATATTTATATTCATTAAAAAATGTAAAATTAATTTTTTTAGAAAAATATTTTATTTCCATGGTTAATGAAACAATTTTGACCTAATAGTAGATCATTTTAAATATTTATATATGTGCTTATTATATATACCAAATTTCATAACAATCCATGTATATGTTGTCCAGATATCATGCGCGCAATGACCGACGGAATAAAAAAAGCTATTTTAATTTTAACAATACATACATTTTTAAGAGTATAGTCATTTTCTAATGGTGGCATATTAAAAAGAACAATCTGTTTAATTAACAGTCAAAATTTCATGTTTATACATAATATGATTTTAGAGATAAACTAATCCAAACTCTGAATTTTTGTTGTTAATTTTCCTCGCGTTTGAAATACTAGACCTCTTAAAGTTCCCTTTAACGAAAATCTAAACAAATTAAAAATCCTAATTAATATTCTCATAGTAAATCTCTAAAGTAATAACATTCTATAGGAATAAATTGTGAAAAACACTGGGACACTAGAACCAGATTTTATCTATTATTCAGAACAGTGTTGAGAAATAAATTATACAGGCTGCAGAAACTTTAATTAGTAACATCGTATGTTATTCTCAGGTGTAATATAAAAAGGATTATATTTGGCAGTTTTCTATTTCTAGCCTAAGAATAAACTTGCTGGTGTAATGTTATATGTTTTGCTAATTATTTTTTTATTGAAATTTATCTCTACTGTGATGTGGAGTTATTTCACAATATCCACTCTTTAACTACAAGCGTGTTTATGTAAAGAAATTTGTGTACCGTGTGTGTGTATGTATTATATAAACGACGTACTCATTAATAAAAGAAATAGGTACAGAGTATAATTGAGTGCAGGGATAATTTATCCCTCTTGTTTAATTTTAACTGATAAGCACAATATTAATAAATCCTCTCTGCTTTTTAATATTTCTCAAAATGATCCTTTAATAAACTGTTATTTTTCATAACATATGTACATACCTTTCAGATTAATTGCATACAATTGAGAAAACGCTTTATCTTTCTGATATTATTTCCGGTTTTTCTAGCTATACATTTTTAATTTCCGTTCTTATTTATACTATATGCTAGGCATTTATTAAAGTACCACCGATTAAAAGAGAAATTTTTTTTTATCTAGAAGTAAAGAAGGTATAATTGCATTTTGCTTTAAAATAATAAAAGTCTGTAGCAACCGGATGTGTTGCATTTTCATTGTATATAGCTTTATTTTTTAGAATAAAGGTAAATAGAACATTATTGGGCATTTATATAAAAAAAAAATTGTGCTATTAGTTTTATTAAATTCCCTATTATTAGTTCATATTTGCAATGTACATTAACTATAAATTACAAAAGTAAAAGTTCGTAAAATACTTGTGTTTGATGCAATTATAACAGAGTTCCTTTATAAGAGAGTAGCGATATAAAGGTAATAAAACTTGATAGGCCCAGAATATTTTGGACAAAAACTTGGCGTGTTGGCCATTATCTAAAACTTAGTGAGTCGGTAATTATCGCCAAGCTAATGTTCGTGTGTTGTCTGACTGTTCGAAGTGAAATCGTTCAGACAAGTGTCGTCAAGTTTTTTAATGTGGATTGCTATAGATTAGCCAACAGTTTTTAATACGAGCATGTTCTCCATGAGCATGTCACCACTATCTTGTAAAGACACTCTAAATTAGATTAAAAAATCACAATCTTCTGAGAGTGCGTATACGAAGAATTAATTTGAAAAGGGACGTCATTTGTCAAAAACACAAAACACTGTCCTGTGAAGAATTTAAAAAATCTATCGAAATAATATTTCATCTAAAAAATGATATTTTACATGAATTAGTAGTATTGCAGTATTTTAAATATTTGATAACTAAGTAAATGTGGGCGCATGTCACATGAATAATTTTTATTGCACTTTTTAAGGAGGAGGTCATTAAATGGAGTTATACAAACGAAAAAATATCATGATGAATGTATATATAATGGTCATGATGTATATATATTCATCAGTTCAGATAGCAAACGATAATCGAACTTATTCGAGATGAAAGCTTATTTTCTCTGCAGTTTTTACAGAAAATGGCGATAAAATGGTATAATCCCAATATTTTCCTTCCCCCCTTTTTTTTTTTTAACACCAGTAAAATATTTTAATCGCTAACATTATAGAAATTCATCAAAAATACAAAAATTAATGTCGCAGAAATTATTTTTTAATTCGAAATTCGGAAGGTATTATAACACTCTCGGATCCATCCAAATAAGTGATGTTAGCTTCACCACTCAATTTTCCATATCCACGGAGTAGCATTTCTGGGATACAAACAATTGGTCAGATTTTAAAGAGACATTTCATGACCTCTGTTTAAGGGGTCCAGGACACAAAAGTCTTCAAATTTTCTAAAACAATTATTGCATTAAAATTTCTTTGTGTTTTTCTGCTTAAAATGGCGTTTAAATCATGTTTCAGTTTTAATTAGAACAGGAAATATTAAATTTTTTGTTTTGGTTTGTTTTCAAAATTTAGCTTTCGAGCAATGGTTGTCACGGAAACGGCTTCCTGTGAAAATGCGTTTTTCTTCATGATGGCTTTTTTCACCATTCCTCGTATTTAAGTTGTTATAAGTCATGAACCGTTAAAAATAAATGGTTAAAACGTGGGAAATGCCTTTTTCAATTGCTGTACTTTAATTTTGATTCAACAAATTAGAAAAAAATACTTACTTTTGAAAATATGATTTTTTTTTTTTTTTTTTTTTTTTTTTTTTTTTTTTTTTTTTTTTTTTAAGAAGTTACATCTTTTTTTTTCAACTTTTACTTTAAATATTTTTCCTTAAATTAATATTTTTTAAAACGCTGAATCAAAATTCAAACTTATATATTTCTGTTTATTCGACAAAAAATGAAATTCTACAAATAATATTTAGAGTTATAACGATTTTAAATTATCCCACTTTTTTTATGAATTTTAAATTTTAAATTTAAAAAAAATACATATGTGAAGTTTTATCATGTGATTTTGTTTACAAATGACATGGTTAATCGTCACAAAAAAATTCCAAAATTTTTACTCAATAAATAAAAATTATTTTAAATTGTATCCCTGAACCCGTTATGTAATCCATAGAAAGATAATCCATAAAAGATTTAGTTTTGGCAATTAAAGTTTCATGTAGTTGAAGATTATCAAGCTATCGTATTTTCTAATAGGATTAAGCTCTGTTCAACATGTTGAAAACTCATGTTTTCCCTAAACTTTTCTACCTAAAATAATCTACATATATTTGCTAGTAACTGCTCGTATGGGATTTGAAAAGTGATTACTTATAGCATCCAAACCAAATCCTACTTACTAAGAAAAATTGAAAATATGAAATCCAAGCTTCATATAAATTTTCTTTTTAAAAGCGACGGCGATGATTGTTCTGTTTGCATCCGATATGAAGACAACCACACTGTAAAAAAAAAAATCTGTAGTTATACTGATGTAAAGTTACATTCTTACAAAACTTTCATCTGTAACTGTCCAAAAAAAGCTGCAAATCTACAAAACTAATTTCTGTAAAGCTGCAGAAATCTGTAACTTTACAAATGGATCTGCTAAAATTACAGTAATTTTACTAAAATTTTATCTGTAACCCTGGCTGCAGTTACATGAAAAGTTTTAGGCATCCCAGTTTCCTAAAAAATTCTTAGTAACCTTACAGATTTTTTGATTTTCAGCGCAAAGGTGTGTCTGTTACATGAATTTTTGTTGTTGCGGTTACATAAAAAGCTCTAGGAATCTCAGTTTCCTAGAAAAACTTTAGTAACTTTACAGATTTTTTTTTACAGTGCAGTTTCTTACGAAAGTTTGTCTTGAGGACATTCTCGTATAAAATAAAATATTGTTCTCTGAATAACAAATGTGCCCAACTTCACAGCCTATCGTTTTGCTTTCGTAAACATTATCACACAACAAAACTTGACGCAAAAGGGTAGTCTATTTAACTCAACAGAAATTATAAATTAAAGGTATGAATTTTATAAAGAGTGAGTTCCGCTGATATTTGAGATATCTGCTTACGTAACAGATATTAATAATATTAAAATACATTTTATGTGATTTTTATTTATTTTTATTTTTTGTTAATTATACAGCAAAACCTCTAAATTACGGACACCTCGAGAGCGTGGAAACTGTCCACTATTCGGAGGTGTCCGCTATTGGGAAAACCTCAGAGTTTCAAAAATTGCTAAGAAATGTTTAATGTTTCATTAATTGACTTTTATATGTCCTAAAACCTCTATTATATGATTAATCAGAAATTAAAATTATTTTTTATGCAATAAAACTGCACTAAAATTGTGCATACCTTTATCCACTGTTTTACATTCTTACGAAAAAAATGTGTTACAAAAGTCTGCTGTTGCTGGCGATTACATGTAATTTGTTTTGCAATGTGAAGTTTTAGCTCTTTCAGTTGTTTTAATCCTTCTGCGTCATTTTTTTTTTTTTTTTTTTTTTTACAAAAAAATTGTGTAACTACTCACTGTATTTTGCCACTTCTTGGAAATTCTCAATATTTCAGGAAAAGCATCTCCAGCTTCAATATCTGTTTCATCATCTCTAATACAGTCGGCTTTTGTCGAAAATTCTGAATGAATATAATCGCATGCATCAACTGATTTTTCTTCAGTAGGTAACTCATCAATATTAATGAAATTTTCAGCAACTCATTTCTTTGTTTTATAAAAGAGTAAAAATAAATAAATAAAATCGTATGTAGGTTTTCAGCGATTATTTTTCTTTTGCTCAAATTATATGACGCCATGTGACATCTCTGATTTCTCTGTTGCATGTTATGCAATGATGCAATCCAGTTAGTTACTTTTTAAATTTTACAAGCGAGCCCTACTAAAATGATTTTTTTGTTTTTTCATCAGGGTGGGGGGGGGGGGCATTTCAAGGCTCCGGGGGAATGTCCCCTCTTGCCACCCCCTGAATTCAACATTGGACTTGAGAGGGGGGATTTTCCCCAGTCTGCCCCCTACATTTATCTGTGATCACAAAATTTCTGACACATTGCTCTGATAAATTTAGAGGCTTTTTACTTTTTTTTTCTCGTTAAAAAATAATTGTTCATCCTTTATCACTAAAATTACTGTCCGCTATTCGAAATGTCCGTTATTCAGAAGTTAAACATACAAAAATTGAGGTTTTGGGAGTAGGGATTGGAAAACTGTCCGTTAAATAGAGGTGTCCGCTATTCGGGAGTGTCCGTTATGGAGGTTTTACTGTATTACTTAGATGTGGGAACTTGTTTGTTAAAGTGATCATACATTTACGATTACTCCAAAGTTGCCTTCAATTTCCTCAAGGTTTTAGCCAAGTTCGCGATGCGCAAATTTATAATGCAAAATATAAAAATAAATACCATAGCATTAAATAATATAAAATTTTATAATACTAAGTATATATTACCATTTTTATACAAATTCATATCAATGTTTTATAACATTTAATTACGTGAATTTTTATTCCCCTTGCTAACAAGGCTTAAAACCAACAGAGTGCAAAAGATATCCATGCCAGGGTTCGAACATGGGTCTTTGGTTCTTGACACCAACGCTCTTTCGTCCGATCCACCAGGAACAGTACACCTAGCCTCGCACCCTTCACTCTTAAATGTTGGTAAGGCTGCAACCGCAGAACAAGATGGAATAACTTCATGAACCACAACATGAGTCCAAATATCAATCGAGCCAACAGCCTTGCCGCTTAGAGGGCTTAACTAATCCCCCCCCCCCTTTCCTCCAAATGATGAGTCCAAATTAATCCAGCATCGATAATATATATAGATTTCTTGGGCGTAAGTCAACGTTTAAAATTGAAAAGCTTAGTGGAAGAACATGTTAAGTAACAAAAATTACATTTGAAGAAATTTGAAGTGAACGTTTTTATTGTAAATTCTAATGATTTATTTTCTGTTTGACACCAACTCCTGAACTAAAAACCCGGGTTCGAACCCTGGCATGGGCACTTTTTCACTCTGTTGGTTTTACGCCTTGTTAGTAATATGAATAAAAATTCACGTAATTAATTTTAGATTTCTCGGGTGTCAGTCATCGTTTAAAATCATTAAATATGTTTTATAACGATTGAAAAAAATCCTATGAAATATAAACCAAAAAAGCGTATTAAAAAGCTAAAATCTTAAACAACGATTTTTACGCACAAATAACGTACAGAATGATAAAAATACTCATACGATCGTTTCGAGGATACTTCGATACCCAGTAAAAAAAAAAAAAAAAAATTAAATGGGTTCGAAGAACCCCCGGCTATAGCCCCGGGAACTGGCTTATGGATTGATTGAAAACGCAGATGTAAGAGTTTATATATCCCGAAGAAATGACGTAAATGAACAGAACTAACTGAAAAAGAGTCACTGCGCAGGATCTCTCCACACTGGTGAAAGAAAAGGAGTGCTGGTCATATCATTTACTAAGATGGAACTATGTTTATGAATATATTGAGCTTCGTAAAAGTGTAGATCAAAAACTGAGTTACATTTTTGAATAATTTTTGCCTCTGGATAATTGAACTGGTGGTTGGAATTCCAACAATGTTTCGCTGTTGTAGATTTCTCAATTTCCTGCTTTCTAAAGTAATTCTGGTGTTCTTTCAGCCTAATTCTAAGTGCACGCTTCGTCTGCCCAATGCAAGAGAGGCCGCACTCACAAAAAATTCTGTAAATGCCCCAGGTATTATGATCGTCAATAGGATCTTTAAGATTGGAGAAAGAAATTTTATTGGTTGGAGAGAAAACAATTTTAAAACTAAACCTATTGAGAATACGAGAAATTTGTGTACTGATTTTAGGAAAATGAGGTAAGACAATAACATTTTTAAATTCTTTATTTGCTGGAACAGAATCGGTGATTATCTGAGGTTTAGATAAAATGCGGTTGATGATATTCAAACTAAATCCACGATCGATGGCAACTGCTTTTATATAGTTGATTTCACTACTAAATAAATCAGAATTTGAACAAATTTTACGTGCACGGAAAATAAGAGTATTGAAAGCTGCAAGTTTTTGATGTGGGGGATGATTGGACTTATAATGAGGGAGTAAACTTACAGCAAAAAGTTTACGGTAAACTGTCGTCAAAAACTCACAATCATTACGAATTACCAGGACATCCAGAAAAGCTAGACGTTGTTGAGTTTCAATTTCAAAAGTAAACTGTTACATGGATCAATTGAATTAAATAAATCAAGAACTGCATTAATATTAAGTTTAGACAAATCAAGAAAAGCGAAGGAATCATCTACGTAGCGTGTATAAAATGGAAATCGAAGTATCCTCGAAACGATCGTACGAGTATTTTTATCGTTCTGTACGTTATTTGTGTGTAAAAATTGTTGTTTAATATTTTAGCTTTTTATTACAATTCGCACAAAGTTTATTCTATGCTTGCAAAAAAGCGTATATGTATATATATATATTTACTACTAAAGAACCATATTAAATAAGTTCTGGAACATCAAAGAAAAAGCAATTTGACGATAACATTTACACGTGCTGTGTCTTTAAGGCTGCAAAACATATGACGAGAATTTAGAACCTAACATGGCGATATATCTCTGCCACTTTTAGATTCCTCTCGAAGACCGCTATGTCAAAGAACTACCTTTAGATGAGGAAATACAATGTGAACACAGATTGATTGGAAAATATTAAAATATACACTGTAAAAAGTCTATGTAACGTTCCTTCATAAAATTGGTGGCAACTATGCTGCCTCTATTTTATTGAGCAATATAACCGATATAATTGGTGTTGCGTTACACTAATTTGTAATATTACACCAGGTATGTTAATTTAAATTACACGATTATATAAGTTAAATTGCTCCATAAAATTGGAGGCAGCATTTTACCACCAGTGTTACGCAGTAAAGTTACATAATGTTTTTATAGTGTGAAATTAATAATAGAGAAAAAATAATTATTATAACCTATGAACTTTGTAATCGAGATCTATTTTTGTAAGCTTTAAATATGTGAATCCACGATTACAGCTAATTCGGCCAAGCATTTTTGAGTTATTTAAAAAGAACTATACCCACATTGCAGTCTGCTGTGGAACGATTCAGATGATTTTAGCATTAGAAGTTGCAAATTTTGAATCTGTATAATTTCTAAACTACTTGATCCGTTGTCTTCTCGTTTGGTATCCAAAGGCAAAATTTAACGACGAATTAAAATTCGTCAAAATTTGAGGTTAGCATTGAAATTTTTAAAGCCTTACACATTTTTAATATGTACACAAAACCTCTTCTATAAAAGGACAGTAGACAATAGCAAACGAGGAGATTTGGTGCAAGTAGATTAGCTTGCGACGTTTAGAAATGGAGTAATAACCTTCATTCTGATTTCATTTTGTGTAATGTACAGTCGTGGAAAAAAAAGTAAACACGCCTTACTGTGCAACAAATTATTGTAGAAGAAAGTTACTGATACCAAACGATTGGAAATAAAGTCTACTTTTAAATGATGTATATAAAATTCCCTTAGGGGACCATCTATTTATCAAAACGAACCAAAACATTGTTTCTTTTTTCAGTAGCAATACCAAAGTTTGACACCATAAATTGATTCTCCATCCTTCAATTAGCCTGAATTCAAATTTTATAAAAGTATTTAATAAAGTAAATAATTATTTTTTCACAATTTAGAAAAATTACTGTGGCGAAATAGGTCGGACGCTGCAATTTCTAGCTATTACAAATTCAGTTATGACATTTGGCTAGGGTTGCCAGAAAGCTCTACTTTTGAAAATAAACGCCAACTGTTTCCCCGCCAAAAATATGAATATAAAGTTGCAATTTTTCAAAATCAAATTCGTGGGGTTTTGAAGGAGTTTTCAAACATTTTTCAATATTTTATACTTATTATTAACTAATTTTTATTTTTAAATACTTTTCTTTAAAAAACTTCAATGTTATTAGTCCGATAATTGGTCTCGAAAATTGCATTTTCAGAAAGTTATGCTGCTGTATAATAATCAAAGAATATTATTTTAAAAAGAAAATTTTATCGATTCTCAAGCTTCATAATATAGGGCTTTAAAATGCCCCAGGTCTCAATGCTAGGTGCGAAGCAACTGCAGAAGTGGTTTCTTTGTAAGAAGAAAGAAAAATCACGCGTCAAGTATGGATTAGAAAACATTCTCTAGCATATTCCGATTACTGTAACAAAAGTTCAACGTTTAGGAAAGTGGGAAGGGATATCTGAGTAACGAATTTAGAAATCACAGAAATGCAGCATTTACAATGTATTATTTTAATTCTTATGTGTATCCCTGTGTATCCTCTATAGATATGTATACTACACATAATATGTCAAATTTAGATCAATAGGGAGCGCATAACGCAACTGAAAATTCTTCTTCAGCAGTTTTCATCCAACAACAGGAAACGTTCTCGAATTATTTTGTGGAGCCCTGTATATGATTTACAAAATTGGCACACATAAAATAATCTGCAAAAAATTAGTTAAATATACAGACTCATACTACAACTGAAAACGCACTTCCATCAATGTATCGCTCATAGACTGTACTGCAGAACGAATTATTTTGTGTGTCCTTGTAAATGAACAATGAATGCTATGCACACTCTTTTGCACAGTAAGTATTTGTTGTGCATCTCAGTGATGTATACCTAATCCAATATGTTGAAATAGTGTAACATCATCATTAAAATACATTGAATAGCATTTTCCCATGTAGGCCATAATGTAGCAGAATTCATTTGAATGTGTAAACAAACTATTAATACTACTTCATTTTCAATATCGAATATGCCATGGTAAAGCTCAAACATGTATAACAGTTACATCGGAATCCAAGAATATTTACGCTAGTTAGAGGACGGAAGGACAGACAGAGAGATGGTCGGACAAACCGAAATCATAAACATTTCTAAACTATGATAGAAAGTTTTAATTGTCCTAATAAACATTTGCTTCACAAAATTATTCATCAACAGTGATTAAGACTATTTTCTGATCAATTTTAATAACATTTTTGTTGAGATTCCAATTCACTTAACAATTAATTAACTGCGGTAGTCTATTTTTTTAGTAGCCTGGCGTTTATACCTGGCGTTGCCCGGGGTTTTAAACATGTTTGATTAGAAAAATCAATTTTAAAATTAAACATCGTACGGACTATGAATCTCGCGCAAAATGCTCTCTTTTTTAATATATTGAAAGCCTTGAGAAATTTTGCTTTTTATACCAGTATTAAAATAATAAAATATTTCCAAAGCAAAATATAGCCTCGATTCTTGAAGAAAAAAATTATAAGAAATGTGAATTCATGAAAAGCCCTTCATGATATCACTTTCTCTCGTAAAATAAGCCATGCATTAACTCTATATTCCGTTTAAATATGAGGTCATACGTGAATTAACCTATATTATTTAAAACTAAAAAGAAATGGCACATCTAGTATTTGTCGATAATTAAAAAAAAAATAATGCACTCGTGACATCATAATTCCCTTTTATATTTTAACAGAATTATAAGGTTACTATGATTTGTAACTCGTGCTATAGCCAGAATACACCTCAGGACACATTGACGTTATCATTATCTTTTGTTTCGGTATGATACTCCATTGTGAAATTTGGTAATTTTTGAAATTCAATATTTGAAAAACAGCATAATCATTAGATTTGAAATTTTATAATATCAAGAAAAATACATTTTTTTTACCTTTCTAACGCAGTTTGTCTAGCAATTTCCTGATAAATACTTTTCCAGCTATTAATTTTTTCAGTAACTTCCGATGTTTCATTTTCCGAGATTAATCAGTGGCAACGATTAGCGAAAAAGCCAGTCGGCAGCAACGCATAACTTTTTATTAAAGAGGATGATTGTTACTTAGATGATAATATTAATTTATGTGTGGATGTATTCTGGTTAGTAATGAAATCAGAACTATGAGATATTTTTTTTCTTCACGAATGCTTAATATACAGAAATGTGTAAAAAATCTTACGTGCGTTAAAGTATCAATTTTCATTTTTCTTTTAGTCCCATTGTTTGGTGTTACTGATGCAGTTCAGAAGCAAATATAAATGTGTAAGTCCCAAAATTACCACATTTAAAAACACATACATTTCTACGAACACGAAAAATGTATTCTTACTTCACTACACTTTAAATTTCTTAGAATGTTTCCGGTGTGTGCTTGTTTTTCTTTATGAAATGTTTCTGTGTAGAGATTTCCGTTTAATTTAAAGGTTTAGCGAAGAAATCATCTGCATAAACATTGTGAAACATGAAAATAATTTCAGAGGAATATATTTCCTCAACTTATTATTTATGTATGTGCTTGCTATGGAAAATAAATTTTGACTCTTCTTTAAATTGTTTCATAAAACATTACACAAACTTCTCGCATTTTTGTGTGCTAGTATATTGTTAGTTTCAATGGCAATTCCTTTCAAATTTCATCATTTCGTTTCTTTTAATATGGTTTATTGCATGAAATATTCAGATATTATTGAATGAATTGAAATATGCAAATATTTTGCAAATCAAAGGGACTTTAAGTTTTAAAAGGAGGACAACAGAGAATATCTAATTTTTAAACATGTTTATAGGAAATTCATTCCTAAAAGCTCTGTTTAATATTTTATACATTATTTATCGCCATAGATATCATCGTATGTTGCATTTTAAAGAAATTTTTATGTACAAAAAACTCAGTAATGACAATTTCCCTAATGTAAATATTAATTTAAACTTCAAAATATATTTTACAAACTTATGTAAATGTATTAAAACACGCATACACAACGCCTGCATTCAACTATCAAAGGTATATACAAATATCCTACAGACATACATATAATAAACGAAACTGGAATGAAAGGTTAGTCAGAGCCAGGAGTCGAACCTGGGACCACAACGTACTAGGCTGTTGCTCTACCACTGAGCCAATCCGGTCGATACCCTGGTCTGCAATTTTTCATTAATAAACCACGTTGGGGAAAGTCATCAGACATCTATCAGACAGCCTTGGATGACGGAACAACGATGAATAGATTTACTATTCCACCGATCTCCAATATAGTATATATTAAAACACACATACACTGTAGAATGTTTGTATATATCTTTAATTGTTGAGTGCAGGCGTTATTTATGTGTGTATGTGTGTTTCAATATACAGGGTGCAATATGTTATCTATCGCCGACCTTTAATTTCTCTACCGTTGGTCGTAGACATTTAGTTCCAATTACAAAAACACTTCTAATCAGGTAAATATTCATGCTGCGGCATTATTTAAAGTAAAAAATCAATTTTGTAAAAATTACGAAATCTAACTTTTTATGCGATCCCCCAGTCCCTATAGTTATATTTAGTAAAAGTTTACACATACGAGTATCACAACAGATATAACACAAAAAGTTTGACATCTGTACTCCAAAAATGGACACAGTTATTAAATTTCAAAGTATGAAATTTTTGCACATGATTTGTCTTTTAATTACGGATCAGTTAAAAGATTAATTAAAGTAATTCGAGATCAAAATAAGGATGCAATGTCCTTTATAAAGCGAAACCACATTTAGCCGATATCGCCAAATCGATGTATCACCAAAGAGGTTTATTTCATCTGAAAATATGAGCTAAATTTTAGGGGTCAAACAACATTCAGGAGTCAAAGTAGGTAGATGAAATAACCCTCTTTGGTGATACCCCGATTTGGCGATATAGGCTAAAGGTGGTTTCGGCGTAAAAAAAGACATTGCACCCTGATTTTGATCTCGAATTACTTTAATTGATCTTTTAACTGATCCCTCAATGAAAGATAAAATCATGCGCAAAAACCTTAAACTTTGAAATTTAATAACTGCGTCAAATTTTTGTGTTATATCTGTTATGATATGTGTAAACTTTTACTAAATATAACTATAGGGACTGTGGGGCCGTATAAAAAGTTAGATTTCGCATTTTCTATAAAATTGATTTTTTACTTTAAATAATGCCACAACATGAATATTTACCTCATTTGAAACGTTTTTGTAATTGGAACTATATGTCTACGACCAACCTTTGAGAAATTAAAGGTCGGCGATAGATAACATATTGCACCCTGTATATATATTACAGATCGATGGAATAGTAAACCTATTCATCGTTGTCAGGTCATCCAAGACTGTCTGATAAATGGCTGATGACTTTCCCCAACATGGTTTATTAGTGAAAAATTGCAGACCCGGGTATCGACCGGAGTAAATCAGTGGTAGAGCAGCAGCCTAGTACGCTGTGGTGCGGAACTTGATGCCTGTCTCAGGCTATTTTATTTTACTCCAGTTGGGTTTATTGTATTTATTGTATGTATGTTTTTAGAATATTTGTATATACCTTTATGTAAACATATTTCATACATCCTACCTAAAAAATTCAAAACATCTTTTCAAACCTCTTGTGCAGAATACAGTTAAAAAACTAGAAAAAAGGAATTCTGCTTTTTCAGAATTTAGTATCTCCCCCTGACAAAATATATAAATATAGATAGTATAAAGCATAATTCAGTTTAAGACATAAAACACACGCTTTTATTTTATATAAAATGACGTCATTCGTAGCCGCTGAAGAATTCCTTATTTACGATCCAGTCTTAAAGAACATGTAGGGGCATGCATAGGACATCAGTATCGCAGAATAATACACAAATCCAGCAAAAAAGCAATGTCGTCATTCAAGAAAGTGGAGAAAAAAATGATCTAATGATTCGTATGTTTGTAACATTAATGTGGATACATAAAATTAAATATCGTTTATAATAGCTGCATGTTTTATCAGAAATCATAAATTTATATTTTTTCAACATAGCAAGTATTTTACTTACAATTTTTTTTTCAGTTGTGAAAATCGCAACCAAAATATATAATAATCTACCATTTCCCAAATATTTTCCTTTAATTTCTACAGAAATGGAATGCTTCAGTTGCCAAAATGTAAAAAATGGCGTTAAAAATTACCAAAAAAAAAAAAAAATCTCAAAAATAAATTGAGATGCAATTTTCAAAGAAATTGCATTTAAAAGTACTTTTCCCCCCTATTTGACGGTAAAAAAATTGGCAATTTGCGATGATTAGAAGTTTAGTACAAATATACATCTGCTTTGTTTTACGGCTAGCTTATGTAACGGAACGTTTTTGTTTTAGAGATGACATTTTAATTAAAGATTTTTATATTAGATATAAGTCTCTTAAGGAGTTTTACGTTTGCATGACTATTTTGTTACATGAGATTTTATAAAACTTTACCCATAAATGCCAATGTTTCCTGGTTGACACACTGTAAAAAAAAAGCTGTAATTTTTACAGAAAAAAATTGTATTGTTTACAGAAAAAAAAACTGTTTTAACGAAAAATTGTTTTTTTTTTCTGTTTAAAAAGTTAGATTTTGTAATTTTTTCAGAAAAATTTGACATATTTTTGACAGAAAAAATTTGTTTTAATGAAGAATTACAGATATTGTCTGTAAGCGAAACGGTTTTCTACTGCCGCCAAAATTGACAATTTTTTCTGTCAGTTTGAGCGATTTCTTTTATAGTACATAAAATTTCATAACAAAACAACAAGATGCTTAAGGGGTCTTAGGATTCTTAAAGCTTTTAAATTATCAAAATTTTAATCTTTTTTTGCTGTTAATTTTTATCTTTTCAGAACATTTTGATATAATTATTTCCTTCAAATTCCCATTAGAACAGAAGTTATGGCTTTTAGAGTTATATCCGCTCAATAGCTGAAGCGGTATTTCCGAAACTTTGAAGTCATTTTTCTTCAAATGACGTTTTTGGGCATAACGCGCACGATATCTCAAAAACTTCTGAATATTTTTTTGTTAAATTTTCGAACGTAAAATTTCCTGGCTATTCTTTAATTTTTTTTTTCTTAGGTGATTATATTGCTGAAAGTTTCAAAATTTCGTATTAGCTAAATACAACTTGGTATTAAAAATATAAAAATGCTTTAAACTCAAATTTATTTAGATTCAAGGTAATTATTACAATCTGAAGTGTAAGTATACACCGAATTTTTATTCTAGTTGCAAAATTTAATTTGTAATCGTGCGCGTAATTTGTTATGCCAATTTTCTGCTCATCAAATGCCTGACAGTTTGGAGCCTCCTATAAATACTAATTCTGCATCTTGCAATGTTTTAAATACATGAAATGAAAGAACACACTTATATATTTCATTTCCAATTAAAATTGTGTCTAAAAAAGAACAACTCCGATTGCTTAATAGAACTTAGGACTCTTAAAACTTTAAAATTTTCAAAATTTTAAATTTTTATATGTTAAATTTCTATCTTTTCTGAACATTTTGATATAACTGTTTCCTTGAAATTCACATTAGAACAGAAGTTATGGCTCTTAGAAATATATCTGCTAATAGTTGAAGTGGCGCGGCGTTTCCGAAATTTTGAAGTCATTTTTACCCAAATGACGTTTTTTGCGCATAAAGCGCACGATATCTCAAAAACTTCTGAATATTTTTTTCACGAAATTTTCAAAGCATATGTTTCATGTTAGTCTGTATAAACGGAACCTAAAATTTCCTTTTTATTGTTAAAAAAATTTTTAGGTGATTATATTGTTGAAATTTTCTAAATTTTGCATTGGCTAAATGCAACTTTGTATTAAAAATATAAAAATAGAAATTTATTTAGGTTCACGGTAATTATTACAATATGAAGTATCCAGTAGGCACCAAAATTTTCATTTTGGTTGCAAAATTCATTTTGTAATCGTGCGAATAATCTGTTATGCCGATTTTCTGCTCGTCAAATGTCTGAAAGTTTGGGAACCCTGTGAATGTTAATTCTGCATCTTGCAATTTTTTTGAATACTTGAAATGAAAGCACATACTTATATCTTTCATTCCCAATTAAAATTGTGCTTTAAAATCAAATACATTTTAAGATATTAAATGTTAAAAATAGTCTTTTTCTTCTTCTTTTTTTTTCAAATTTAAGAGTCCTGAGACCCTTAAAGTAATAAAATATTTTGAAGTACCCTTGTACACATATGGACCAAGAGGCGGTTGCACAAATCATCACCTCATCGAGTTGACGGCTGAATGGCTGACGTGGCAATGGCCACCACGATCACAAGATCTTTAACCGCTTGATTTCGGTGTTTGGGGTTTTGTTCAAGTGTACAAACCGCCTCTTCCTGTGTCCATTACAGAACTAAAATACAGAATCTGCACTGCAATTAATTGGATCGACGGAAACATGCTGACAAATCTATGACAAGAAATAATTTACCGATGGGACATTTGCAGAGTCACGAAAGGAAGTCACATCGAACATTTGTGATAATGGTAAATTTGAACTAATTTCTATTTTACTACAATATGTACATTGATTTTTTCCTGTCAATTCCATTCAATAAATCATTCTTTTTGCCCAACTAATTTGTAGACACCCTGTATTAAATAAAAAAATATACATGGTCTTCACTTAGATTCTGTAAGGCGAGAAGCTGTGGTCGGAACTCCTTGTTATTATTAAATGCATAATAATAACAAGTTACTATTCGAGATAGTTTAATTGAACTGTAGCCTATACAGGGTGTATCTAAAATGCTTCAACAAACTTAGGGAGATGGTAGTACTCATCAAGACGAACAAAAAATGCAATGGAACATGGGGTCGCAAATGACGTTTAAAGGGTTAAAATCGCAAAACTAATAAAAATATCGAAATATCGTATGCTGCTTTTATGCAGAACTGGTTAGTAGCACGAAGTTGGTTTTCCTTTCACTTTGTGCATATCTGGTCAGAAAGAGATAACAAAAACTTGGAAGAAAGCCAAACAAATCTGTGAGTAGGAATCCACGTATGCAAATTTAATCGTGTCCGCCAGGCGTTCCTACGGAGATGTACTCTGTGTAATAATGTCATAATGTCCGCGGTCGACACTTTGAACAATTGTTGTAAAATACTTGTTTTCTCTGGACATCACGAGCTGTGTTGTAGCTATTCTGTGGAATAAATAATTTTCTGGAGTGTTTCTTTCTTGTCTCAGTTTGTCCATATCCAGACGCATTTTCTCGATTTTCATCCTTTAAACGTCATTTGCGACCCCATGTTCCTATGCACTTTTTGTTCATCTTGAAGAGTACTATCATCCCTCTAAGCTTGTTGAAGCATTTCAGATACACTCTCTATAGTGGATAACCATTCTTGCTCTTCCGGGAACAGATCATAAATGAGATAATAAAATTCTTATAAAGTCAACACAAATATTTCCTCAATAAAAATGTTTCTATAAAAAAGAGATAAATCTTTATTCAATGATTACCCCTTTAAACTTTACGTTTATTTATCAAAGGTCGTTTTATGACAGACGTATGCTTCAGTAAAACTGAAACAAATAAAATGAATTTCAGGAATTTTTAGTGATGAAAGAGAAACTGAAGTCGGTGTTTTTGAAAATAGAATCATTTGATTCATTAAAATGGAAATTTTTTCTTTTTTACGCTTTTAAAATTGTTACTTTACTCAATTTTTTCTGACAACTGCTAAAATTATTTGAAGAATAAAAGAAGGCCATAAAAACGTAATGGAAAAATAGTTTTGTAATATAGGTATTAATGCAAGGTTGTTACAAAAAAGTGGAAAAAGAATATATTCTGTCTTTAACTTTTGGATTGATTTAACGAGTGTGACCAGTGTTGTAGTTGTAAAAAAAACCCAGAGGGTACGCGCTAGAGGAAGAGAGTGTATTCTAAAGTTATTAATATCATGCCTCGAGTATACGCTACAGCTTTATTTGTGAAACAGGGGGAATACGGAACTTCTTTAAAAAAATCCAGAAGGTATAAGGCGTATATCTCGGCATACCCCCCATTATAGCCCTGAGTGTGACTGGATAATGCTTGTTGTCACCGCGAATTCCGAATTCAGCTTTGACTACCACTAATTAAAACTAATCTTATGTGACAATCCTAAAACTTTCTTCTATCTCATACATGTGAATACTTCAAAATTCGCTATCACAGTGCCAAAATTAAATGACAATATATCATGAGGATTTTAAAGAAATGAAATAGTGTGCATCAATTCTTGAGGTATGACTATCACTAAAATCATGTAAATCCCGAAAAATTCAGCATAATAGTGCCACCTGTTGGATTATTTACACTAAAGCCTAATTAGCAACTACTTATGTCAACGTCTAACTGAATCTGAAGTTTGATGAAAATCTGTGCATTAGTTCTAGAGACATAACTATCGAGAAAATCATGAGTAATGCAGCATACCAGCGCCATCTATTGGGATATTTACACCAAAAAGTAATCAGCACCAATTTATATCAGGGACTAACTGAATATAAAGTTTTATTAAATTCCGTGCAGTATTAGTTCTTGAGATAGAGCGTCCACAAAATTTGTGTCGCATACAGGCTTACAGATTCACAGACAGACATTTTCTAAAAGTAGTCAAATCATTTTCAGAACCTTCTAAATGTAGTGAATCCGTAGAAAACCGAAAGTCGAATTTTTTCAGGAATCAGATAGTTTCTTCTTGTAAAGATAGAAGATAGTAAAAAAATATCTTCGTAGTATATTTTTAGAACATTTTTAATAGTAAATCTTCCATTCAGATTATAGTATACGAATGATGGTACGAAATGGTTATCGCTATTTTTGTTTTAGAATTTCTTATACTTAATTGAAGAATATACTGAACTTTCGGGAATGCGGATTTCCAAAAGACGCCATTTTCTTTTTTGTCCACACTGTCCGAAGTTCACCTTAAACGATGCAAACATTTGAATAGATCATAGTAAATCCTTTTGTTGAATAAATTGAATTCTGTGTAAGCCAGAAATTGAATATGTTGCAGACTTAAAGCTAAATGAATAACCCTTTCTTTAATTTATACTTTTAGTTAAAAATCAAGTAAGTAATAATTTGTTAAATTACTGAGAACAAACAAAACATGAAAAGTAATTGCCGTACTTACAAAATTTAAACTTAAAGTAATTGTACATTTGTCACAGTAGTCACATGTGAAACGTTATCTTGGAATGATTTTTATGTTTGTAAAACTTTTACAGTTTTTAAATAATTCAAAATATTACAAATCTACAAATACACAATCGCAGAAACAAGAAATTTTTATTTAACACATTGAACAGCAGCATGGCATACAAACGCATGTGCCAACAATATTTTCATAGAAGACAATTTATTGCTATAAAACAGAACTATTGATACATTTTACTATCTAATAAAAAGTTAAATATATAAAAAAAAAGCTGGCTCGGCCTACAGGCGCAGGTAGATTTCGAAGTTAACTACTAATATCACCAACAAAAACTAAATCATGTTTAGAGATAAACCCACTTTAACAATTTTATCTGGCCGCTTTTGACGAGTTTTTAATTTCATTTTTATATAAGAGCTGGTTTTATCAGACCCATGTTAATGCAGTATTCAAAAAATGTTCTTCCATGCTCAACAACTCGCAATTTTCTGACACAATTTCTGATTCATATTTAAATGGAAAAACATGAAACTTGCTGACGTGATTTTTAAAGAGACTTATAAGTGACCTGTGTTCATATTTTTTTCGTTCAATAAATTAGAACTTGATTTATAAGCAATTATTTTCTCAGTAAGAAAATATTTTTAGTTTCCAACACAATCGCTTCGAGAAATTTGGTGCAAATTGCCCCCTTTTTTAATAATATTTTGAAGCATATTCTGCCTCTATCAAAAAATTGAACTTTACGGCACATTATATAGTTTCTGAATAAAAGAACCTATCAATTGGATGCGTTTGAAAGCAAAAATGGATTTAAAAATGAGTCAGAAAATAAGCAGTTTGGATTTGAGTAATGCGATTTTTTTTTCTTCAACCTCTATGTATTTTTAATTTGTTTTTGCTGTAAGAATTGGTCCTATCCAAAAACTTGCCAGTATAATAGTTGTAGATAGTATTCAGAAGATGTATAATAAATTTAAGTGGATTGGATATCTTGTAAATTAACGAAGTTATGGATTTTTTTCTTCTTCAACCCCCCCACCCCCCACCCCCCTCTTCGTTTTCGTTTTTATTTTTATTTTATTTTTATTTTTTTGCTGTAAGAATTGGTCTTATCAAAAACTTCTCAGTATAAAAGTTGTAGATAATATTAAGGCAATTTGTAATAAATTTAATTGGAATCATATCTTGAGAATTGACTAAGTTATGAATCTTTTTCTCCTCAAAACTCTAATTTTTTTCGCCTCTTGGGCCCATTTTGAATTTTATCAAAAATCAGTCATACATAAATTTTGGTCCCTTTTTTAGAAGTAATAAAAACTTTAAACTGAGTCGATATGTATTACAATTAAGAAGTTATAGGTTTTTTTCGTTTTTCACAAAAGCCCTCCCTATTCCCACCCCTTGGTCCGATTTTGCCCATTAACGAACTTGACCAAGACTTTATGCTTCTTGATTTTATGTATCAGTTTGAAAAAGATTTATGCAGAATTGTGGAAGTTATCGTGTCCATAAAAAAGTGGTATAGATAGATATAGAGATAGATATAAAGTTTTTTACTTGGGGTGATTTTGGGATCTAGGAGTCATGATCGGCGTAGGTCTACAAAAATGTTCCCGAAATTCCAACATAGGGGATATTCGGGGTAGTATTTTATATTAAATCTATCTAAAACTATACGTGAAAAGCTCTTAAAACATCAAAACTAACGTAATATTTTCTAAAAGTGATAAAAATAGTTTTACAAAACAAACACATACCTTTATTTATTCAGATCGGCATATGTTTCAGCGCTCTGACGACGACATTGCCGTACTTTCCATAATTTTAATGATCGCATAAAACATAATAAAGCATTATAAAGGGTAATAAAGCATGCACTGGCGTGATTTTTGTTTGTCAGTTTTTCAATTAAAAATTTTTTGTGAAAATATTTGTATCAGTATAAATCTTGAGAATGTCTTCGTCAGAGCAATGAAACATGTCAATCTAAATAAATAAAGGTTAAACACATTTCCCTTGTAGATGTGTTTTTATCATTTTTAGCAAATATTAAGAATATTAAGTTAGGTTTGATTAAATATATAATTTAATATTTTATAGTGGATCAGGTCAATCTGATGAATCAACGTGTTAATGAATCACTCACATTTAATTTAGTATTCAAGATGTCTGAAAATGTTTTCTTTCAATAATTATACTTTCATTACAAATAATAAATGCAACATATAACAATCTCAGGTGTTTTGTGCTAAACATTAAAGCAATACTATAGCAATTTTGTATTTTTAAAAAAGTTGCACTAGGGACGTAGATGTAGGTGTAAGAAGAAAAAATTAAAACTGACTTGGATCATATACAAAACTCATTTTTTCAATTCCTTTTATGTCTGTTGACGGTAGACCCTTTTTTAAGCAATCATTTTTTAATTTATTAAAAATTATTACAAATTGTATTCTAAAATCATAATGAACACATAAAAAAAAACTTACCTTGTGTTCTTTACTACGTTTGCAGCAGTAAAAAGGCAAGCCTGGCAATCTGCACAAAATGTCGGCACAAAACACATCGACTGATTCAAAAATAGTCTTCTTCCTGGCTAAAATAACGAACCTAGAACTACTGCTGCAACATAGCTGAAAAAGTGGAGTTAAAATAATGTTCTCGCAAAGTATCATTAGAATATTAGTAATACTCTCTATGGGATGAAAATTGTTGTACTTATCAGTACCGTCAGTAGACAAAGGGTTTTAAATTAAGACATCTGCGATGTCTGAAACTACACAGTCACATACTTAGGACAGTTCACACACCATCTGAATCACTCTATCAGATATCTAAATGTCTAAGTTCGAGCGCCTCTATTTGCAGTATAATTTCATTCGAATATTAATAAACTAGTCAGTTCATTACTTTTTAACACTTTTCAAAATAGTTGAAAATTGTTTATGCATTCGGCTTGTCTGTCTGTCTGTCCGTCTGTGCTCTGACTCGTGTAAATATAGTCAGATTACAATGAAAATGATGTATGTTATTAAATGTTTACGGTGACATGTTTGGTATTTAAATTGAAGTGTGCAGTATTAACGGTTCATTTACAGGGACACTCAAAATTATTCCGTTACATTGTGATCTATGGAGGAAAATGATTTGCGGCGTATTTTAATGATATTACAATATTTTAAATATATTGAATTCTTTATATAAAACTGAGGTTTATTACAAAATGCTTAGTGTAGAAACTGGTGTGGTAATTCATCGTTCATTTACGGGGACACACTAAAATATTCAAGACCGTACCCAGAAAAATATTTTGTAGAAGGATTTGATCATGGTTTGATCATTATCTCATTTTGGATTTTTTATTTTTAACTTTTTTTTTTTTTTTTTTTTTTTTTTTTTTTTAGTTTGGATTTGTTATTTTCTTAAAAGTTAGAACTCAGATTTTCTAACCCCATTCTGATCAGAAAATCAGAGTTCTAATTTTTTACGACTTCTCTTTCACCTTCACCTAACATTTCATTTATAATGGCTGTTTCACAATAATAGAAGTCATCAGTCCATCAGAAGAAAATGATCCGTTATAAGTTCGATTGAAAAACAATACTTAATACTTTGAACAGAAAGAAGAGGCTACACCTGCAATTTCCATGACACTAATAGAATCACATAGCTGCAATTTGTACGGTTTTGTTATTTCTAAAATTGAATACAAATTTTTGCTATATTTAATCGTTGGCAATTGTTAGATTTCGTCGATTGAATTAGGCAAAATTTTAGTGGTAAGGAAAATTCTTAGAAATCGATGGCTATGCAGTAGCGTAATACTTCAGAAAAAAAAAAGTACCAGCAGCAAAATTAACATTTAACAAACAAAAAACTATCAAGCGCTTTTTCAAACAAACAATTTTATTTCCCGTTTTTCTTAAATGGAACGGAAATGTGCATCAAAGAAATATTGCTAGTACCATAAAAATTAATGTATTAAGTGAAAATTTATATTTCATCTGCTTAGTTGTTGACGACTTGTGTAAATCCGGCTTATTCGAGTTTTTTGCTTATCCGAGGTGAGCTTGGTCCATATTAACTCGTATAATTGGGACTCTACTGTAGTTGATTTTCGAATCTGCTTGTGTTGAGTGATATTTAATGGCATATTTATAGTCATCTTGACAGAAATTTCGGAGGGGGATCAAATCCTGGTGATCCCCCCCCCCCCCCCATTGGCTATGGCATTGAAAGTATTTGGCTACAGTACTGCCTATGAAGAATAGTTCCTGGAATTGCATTTTCAGTTGTAATACGCGTTTTAAAATTAAACTACTTTTTTGCATATTAGTGTTTTGCATGCAGTGTGTATAAATTCGATAGATCATATACAGGGCTATACAAAATATCCCGTTTATTGACGGAAATTGTGAATGGAAAATTTCAACTGCGCTGTGCGTTAAATTGAATTAACTTTTAGAATACTACGTAATATACACGAGAATCTATAGATCATATGCAGGGTTACACATAAAAATTCGGATACATTTTGTACTATTCATGCTATCTGCAGACTTGAGTTTCTAAATGCGTTATGCATTTTCTAAATTGTTCATTTAGACATCTTTTACCTTAATAAATTATAAAGTTTTGTTACGGTAATCTGAATGCGTTGGAAAGTATTTCATAATCATTTTGGACGCATGATTTTTCGTGATTGTTTGTTTCATATTTTGTTCTGAAAAATGCCTTTAGATTTTGCTTTAAAAAACATTTTTGGATTGTTCACAAAAAATCTATATACATGTGTTTCATTACATTTGAGATAAGAATTTGTATTAAATCAGCATAAAACTTAAAGGATTTATATATTTCTAACATTTGGTTAAGCAATTTATTTTATTGCGCAATTACATTTAATACATTTTTCATTACAACAACACTTTAACAATATTTTGCAGTGAAAAACAAAAGTTCGTTTTTCATAATAAACAAGAAAAGAGGAATTCAGAAATTAAAGAAATATTTCATTTTTTTTTAGAACATACTCATATTTTAAAGTTAATAATTAATCCTTTTACTTAAAAGTTTATCTGAAAGTCATTTATTACAATCTTATTTCTTGTAAAAATGAAAAAAAACATAACCGAGAAATTTTTTCATAGATGATTTCAGTAATTAAAATATTCGTAGTTCTTAAAATCAAATTTAAAAGTTAGCAATAAGGTATTTTTCTCTAAAAAACTATTCATTGAAACATATTGCGTTACTTTATTTTTCCAATATCAAAATGACTCTTAGAGAACCTTTTTTAAATACTCTAATATTTTGAAAACGCAAATGCACAATAATTACTTTTTAATATTAAAAATGTTATATTCAATCGTAAAGTAGATTTTTAGTTTTATGTGACTTATGTATATATATATGTGTGTGTGTGTATAAAAGCACATGAAAGATTACATTTTTAATTTGTAAAATAAAATTTCATTTGTTTTAATAGATTAAGCATTTTTTTACAAGCAATTTAATTAATTTATTCAATAGTTTGGAAAAAGAATAATAAAAAATAACATAATGAAAGAGTCACTATAGTTATTTTTGGTCATGTTTGAAGCATAGTTGGGATGTTTCAAAGCACAGTTAGGACTAGTATCCTAACTATATAGGATGTTTCAAAGCTATAGCAATACACTTTCAGATGGGACAAAATACACCTGTGTCTTTTAGGTGTAACAAGACACACTTTGTCCCAAATTAGGCGGTTACGCATTACAGGACAGAACAAGTTGGAAATTGCACGTCAAACGTGGTAAATGTGGTGCGCTTGAACAATAACTAGTTTTATAAATATTTTTTGCACCACATATTGTACTGAATATGCATATTTTAGCGCACGTTATAAGCGCATATCCATTTCATTCTGTTCTAAAGGCTGTAACATCATTAAAATGCACTTGAAATAATTTTTCCCATTGGCCGTAATGTAACGGAAAACTTTTGACTGTTCCTGTAATTAAACTATAAATCCAATTTTCATAAAATTTGAAATGACTCGACGGAATTTTGCAACAATTATATATTCAGACCATTCGGTTCATTATATCTGAACTTATTTTAAAAAATCTTGGTCTGTTTTAGACATCCAAGTGTGAAAAATCATGCGCGCAATGCATGCAAGAATAATTCTTTCGTAAAAATCGTATTATTTTCTTAAATATATTAAAAAACTTTACATATGAGTATACTTTTTTAACAATTTTAATTGCTAAAATAAATCTTTCTTAATATTTGTTTTCAATTTTATAATTAAAAGTCTATTAGTTATAGAGTGACTGCAATTCCTACAGAAGTCACTTTGTCATGTATTTTGTTTGTTCAAAGGGTACCTGCTGACCCCTTAATCGAATTTGTCTAGACGAGGATCCCCATGTCCTACAGTATGAGTTTCCATAACTTTCACAAAAAAACAGAGAGAAGATATGCCGTATTTGTTGGTTACCACATTGTTAGGTATGAATGCAAAATACATACGCAAATATGTCAAACTTTGACCATCTCAACATGCATTTTACTTAAGGTATAAAAGCACGAGTGGTGTAGACTTATCAGAAGTTTTTATGTGCTTCGCTATTGCGCATATTACGTGGCAAAGAACTGCACCTATATCATTAGTAGTGAGTACAGGTTTTCAAAAAAATTAAAATTTTGCCGCTCGAACTAAATTCGCGCGTTCGTTTCTTGCAGTAAAGGAAATAGGTTCGTAATTCCGCCTCTTTTCCAATTCATGAATGAATGCACTTTCACCTACGAACTGTGCGTCCACAGTGGGCATAATTGGACATTAGTATTATACCGGGAGGCCGCTTCATAGACCATTACCTAATCGAGTTAAAGGCTGAAATTCCAGGATTAGACAGAACTCGAATAGCATATTAAAATCCAACTGATCTGTCAAATCATACCTTGATGGAAAATATATGCAAACCCGATTTTAAGCATAAATCTAATCCAGATATCATTATAACTAAAGCAGGCAAAGGAGGCTAAATTGTAGGACTGAAAGCAGTTGCCATCGATCGTAGATTTAGCTTGAATGCCATTATCCGTATTTTATCTAAACTTCCGATAATCACTGATTCTTTTCCAGTAAATAAAGAATTTAAAAATGTTATTGTATTACTTTATTTTCCTAAAATCAGTACATAGATTTCTCGTATTTTCAATAGGTTTAGTTTCAAAGTTGTTTCTCTTTAACCAATAAAATTTCTTTCTCCTATCTCAAAGATTCTATTGACGACCATAATATCTGGGGCATTTACAGAATTTCTTGTGAGTGCGACATCTCTTATATTGGGCAGACGATGCGTGCGCTTAGAATTAGGCTGAAAGAACACAAGAAATACGTTAGAAAGCAGAATGTGAGAAATCTACAATAGCTAAACATTGTTGGAATTCGAACAAGTTTAATTATTCAGAAATGTAATTCAGTTTTGGATATAGACTTTTACGAAGCTCACAATTTTTATAAACATACTTCTTCCATAGTGAATGATATGACCAGCATCCCTTATCTTTCGCCAGTGTGGAGGGATCCTGCGCAGTGACTCCTTTTTTCAGTTGGTTCTGGTCCATTACGTTATTTCTTTAAGGTATATAACCTCTTGTTTTCGCCTTTTAAATCAGTCTATAAGCCACTACTCGGGGCTATAATCGAGAGGTTCTTCGAACCCATTTTAATTCTTTATTTTTTTTCTCACTGAGGAAGGGAATCTGGGAATCCTCGAAACCATCGTATGGGATTTTTTTCGTGTCGTGTTTGTACGTATTTGTGCGTTAAATCATTGTTAAAGATTTTAGCTTTTGTATTAAACCGGATTTTAGTGATTGTCTGGTAGGTTTAGCATTGTGTTTTACTGCTCACATTCCTCCATGTTTTTATACCTTTGGGTGCAAAAAAACACGATGATAAACCCACCTGTCAACCATTAAAATCGGATTTGCATGTGTTTTCTACCAAGATATAACTTGGCAGACCAGTTAATTCAGAATCTGTTTTTAACTAATCCTGGAATTTTCAGCCGTCAACTGGAATAGGTGTTCGTTTGTGCAACCACCTCCCTGTCTATATTTATCACAAAACTCGTCAACAAAGTTAACAGCACCGGTTAATTCGCAATCAATACGTAGGCGGTTTATTTCACAAATGCTTCAATATACTGAACTTCAAATAATATCATAAGACGAAACGCAATTTTTCACCTTGATTCAACATAAAATAAATAATGTGAACATTAAAAAGGTCCTCAATCTTATTTAAAAGGCGACTAATGTGATGAAAAAGATGTTGCAAGTTTAAAATATGCATTTAATTTAAAGCTTCTTAGTACTTTCAAGAAAGTACTAAGAAGTTTTAAATAAAATGTATATTTTATACTTGTAACATCTTTTTCATTACATTAGTCGCCTTTTAAGTAAGATGGTGGACCTTTTTAATGTTCACATTATTTATTTTATATTTTTTAAACTGAACTTCTTTGATATAAACAAAAGAACTACGTCTGAATACATTCATAATTATATATTTTTTTTTTGTCAAAATAACAGACATTACATTACACTTTACTAAAAAGATTAAAACACTAAAAACAATTTAAAAGGACGCTTCGGATTCATTCTGAATACCTCATCAGCTAATTCCTATCGTAAAAGTCATACTAAGGTTGTTAAAGTTCAACAAGCAGAAAAACATTACATCAAGTCTCCAAAAAGAAGATTAAAGTTAAAATAAAAATGAATATTCTATTGGTAGAAATGCAGCCGCTTTAATTGCTAAATCAGCAGGTGCAGTTGCATCTAATTATAAAAGCATTCTCAAAACTCGGAAAATGATCAGTTTTCTCGGCGTGGCCGACATTTATGCAAGTAGTATTTTTTTGAAGCTTGGTACACTATAACTGCTGATTTAGCAGTTAACGAGGCTGCATCTCTACCAATAGAATATTCAGTTTCGTTTTGACTCTAATCTTATTTTTGGCAACTTGATGTTTTTCTGTTTGTTGAACTTTAACACCTTAGTTACGTTAGGAATTACCTTTACCACCTTTTACGTTAGGAATTAGCTGGTGAGGGATTCAGAATGAATCTGAAACGTCCTTTTAAATTGTTTTTTAGTATTTTTATCTTTTTAATGTAGTGTAATGTAATATCTGTTATTTTGAAAAAAAAAAAATTATAAAACTGAACTTCGTTCTAGACAACCATTTGGTCATGACATCTATTTTGTTACGTGATCCAGCTCGACAGAACGATCCGCACATAAAGGAACTCCAATAAACTATGGATGAGCCATGACATTTTATTATTTTTAACACAATAATCAACTGATAGGTAAATAATTCATACGAGTAGTAATTTTTCCATATGAGCGAAACATCCCAACTACCTTGTGATGACTGCGATGCCGCCCTGGTATCTCAATTGGAAGAGCCCTACTAATTAAAGTTAAAAGGTTCTGAGTTCTTGTCTCAGGCTGAACACATTTTCGCTCAGATGGAAAAATTACTACTGTTGTCAATTATTTACCAATCAGTTGATTGCGTTAAAAATAATTAAAGTGTAAACTGTATCTATTACCAAATCGTTTGAATAGGACGATTCATCTAATACTTTTGAAACAAGTCTTGCATGAATGGCGAAGCATATACCAATAGTCATCCGCCGCATAGTGAGGTATTTGACCCAAAGAACTGGCCGAAATAGCAAAAATTAAAATTTGCTCAACAATACTAAAAAGTGTATTTTTTAATAGCTGACTAGCTGGTGCATCGATCTATGCCAATTTCAGAAGTATGAGTTATATCTGCCGTATTATCAAGCCTAAGTTGAAGAACTTCTTTACGAGAAGAAGTGCTTTATTGTTTTACGTTTCAACTTTATTATTATGTTTAATTGTGTTCAAATGCATATTTTTGTGACTTCGTGAATTTTTGAACTCATTAGCTTCGTTATGTTTGCCTAGCATTTCGGCCCAAAATTAACTTTCGGTGCAACTTGTCTATCTGCGGCGCTCCATTTTTTTTTCTTTTTTGCTTCCCCCCCCCCCCTCTCCAATCCATTTTCTTACGACAAGTCTGCAACAACAATTCGGCTTCAAATCCCCAGGTCAATCATAAGTAGTTCGGGCAGCGGTGGCCCAGTTAGCAGAGCATCGAATCCGCAGCTGAGGCCGTGGTATCAAGGCCTACTGCTGGCTATAATCCGCCATGTACGCTAATGGCGCCCTTGTGCATGTAAAATCCGTCATGGGTGCAAAGTCCTCCAAGTTACCTGTTAATTATACCTCTGGAGTTGCCTTGTCAGGTGAAAATCTCGTTACCAGACCAAAGTTCCAGTTTACGAGATCAACATAAGTAGCAATGTGCAGATTCCAAATAACAGGATATAAATGTTAAGCAACCGACATAGCACCGTTCACAACTAAGCAAAAGGCACTGCCGATACGTTCTAGGCGCTTGTTAGGTTTATTGCCGCTACGCAGCGATTAGGCGGTCACCCACTCCGATAGCAGGAATCAAACCCGTTCAGCTGAGGCTTCCCGGCAGGTAGGGGTCTGGTCATCGGTTAGAAAGAAAGAACTCATTAGCTTTATTTTAAATATAATAATAAAAAAATAAAATAGTTTTATTTTTAATGATTTTTAGTTCTAATTTAGATACATTGATTTAGATATATAACTTTTAAAGGTGTGTCGGTGTTTCTCGCACCATGTTTAACACTTTCCAACAAAGTTGAAAAGTGTTTATGCATTCGGTTTGCCTGTCCGTCTGTCCGTCTGTCTACGTCTGTCAAGACGCCTCTATTTGCAGTGTAGTTTCATTCGAATAGTAATAAACTAGGCAGTTAATTACTTTTTAACACTTTTCAAAATAGCTGAAAATTGTTTATGCGTTCGAGTTGTCCGTCTGTTCTCTGACTCGTGTAAATTTACTCGGATTTTCATAAAATTGATAAAGGTTATTTAGGGTCACCAAAACATGTTTGGTATTGTATATGAAGTATGTAGGATTAATCGTTCATTTACAGAGGAACTGAAAAGTATTCCATTACATTACGGTATATGGGAAAAAATCGTTTGCAGAGTATTTTAATGACATTATGCTATTTCAAATGCATTAAAAGTGATATAAATCACCGAATTTTACTACGATCACGTTAGAACAGTACATTCATAGCATTTTGTACTCATTTACAGGGACACACAAAAGAAATCGGTTACAGTACAGTACTGTCTTTGAGTAATAATTTCTGGAGTGTACGGTTTAAAATTCGGTATGCGCTTTTAAATTTAATTAATTTTTTGCATCTTAATCGATATACATAAATTCTATACTTCAAATACAGGGCTGCACAAAAGTATTCACGTACTCTTCTTCTTATTAGAGGAAATTGCTGAAGGTAAATTTTCAGCTGAAGTATATGTATCTCTCAAGTGAACTAAATTTTGGCATGCATGTAGTTCATAGATTCAATTCTATATATCCTGTACAGGGCTGCTGAAAAAATTCGTATAATTTTCCGATTTCATATGGGAACAGCTGAAATTGGGTTTTGAAATGCATTATGCGTTTCCATAGGGTTTAATTAGACGTAATATTTTAATATTTTAAATGGTGCAGTTTTGTTACATTATTCTGAATGTGTTGGAAAGTGTTTCATAATCTATGCTTGACACATGATATTTTTTTTTACCTGTTTAAGTATAATGTTATTGCTTATAGTTTTGAAGGCTAATTTATTTTGATCTTCCGTATATAGTTGCCATTTTTAAATATAAATTGCTTTCTTAATATCTTAATAACACTCAAAAACCAGCATCTCTATACTACAACTCAATTAAGAGACTCAACTTTGCTAAATTCTAAATCCAAATAATATATATATTAATACATTGGTTTACATAAATAATTAAAATTTTACATCTGGCAAAATTAACCACATTTAATAAACATTACTTGTATGAAAAAACAACTCTACCAACAATTATTTTCCTGTTATAAACAATAAAAGGTTAAGTAAATTTTGTATTATACTATATTTATATTTGTTACTTAAATGCACACTTTTACGTGTATATAACATTACTTAAGTGTATATAACATTACATACATTTACTAATAGTAAGTCAACAACAATGATTTTAACTGTAAAACACATGAAATTTTTTGTTTGGCCAGGATTTTGCTTCAAATGCTCAACTGTGCGCTACGTCGACAGTTCATTTTAGCGATCTCGCTATGGTGCAAGCTTAAGGGGTCTATCAAGACTCTTAAAACTTAAATTTTCGAAATTAAACTTTTTTTAGATGTTAAACTTCTATCTTTTCTGACTATTTTGTTATAGTTGTTTCCTTGAAATTCTTATTAGAACAGAAGTTATGAGTTTTACAATTATACTAGCTCTGTAGCTGAAGCAGTGTTTCTGAAAATTTGAAATCATTTACCTCCAAATGACGTTTTTGGGCATAACGCGCCAGATATTTCGAAAACTTCTGAATATTTTTTCATGAAATTTTTAAAACATGTGTTTCGTGTTAGTCTGTATAAACTGAACCTAAAATTTCCTTTTTTTTTATTAAAAAAAATATTTTTGTAGGTCATTATACTTTTGAAATTTCCAAAATTTTGTATTAGATAAGTACATGTTTATATTAAATATATAAAAATGCTTTAAATACAATTTTTTTAAGGTTCAGAGTAAGTATTATAATCTAGAATATAATAAGGAACAAAAATGTTTATTCCTGCTGCAAAATTTATTTTGTAATGCTGCGCGTAAGCTGTTACACCAATTTTCTAGTCGACAAATGTCTGACAGTTTGGAGCCCTCTAAATAGTAATTTTGTATCTTGCAATTTTTTAAACACATGAAATGAAAGAACATACTTATATTTTCATCATAATAAATATTGTGTTTTAAAATAATATACATTTTAAGATATTAAATGTTAAAAATGCTCTTTTTTTCTTTTTTTTTTCAATTTTGAGAGTCCTGAGACTAATTGAAACTATTTTCCACATTTACATCCAGACTCCGTAGAATAGCCTATGAGACCCATTGCTAATCTTCAATGTTCACCATATTTATCCTCGCTGCATTTTATTTTGTGGGAATTATTTGATGCGAAAAGAGTTTTCTCTCTTTTTTAGATATAATGCACCACCTTATTACACAGCGCAATACGAGGGTGTATTAATACGTTTTTGACCTTATAGAGAAATGATTGAATGAAATTTATGAATTTGCTGCATTGTATTAGTCCTTTTCTATATAGTCAACGCGCACAGTAACACATTTCTGCAAACGGTATTTCAAAGAGAGGGGGGAAGATGTATTCCAGTAGGTGCGATAGTAGACCCAAAGGGGGGCATTTTTCTATTTTTTAGAGACCCCCACATGTGATATATTGTTGGAAAGGCCTGTGACCATTTATTCTTGCTTCCCACAAATTTAACCCCGAGGGGCATGAATGATATCCGCAAAATTTAGAGAAGTGCCCCCCGGAGGGCAAATTTGAGGGGAGGAGGGGAGGAGGTGCATAATATGAATAAGTGGTCATAGGCCTTTCCAACAATATTTGTATGTGTATATGCATTTTGTATATATGTATATAAAAGGAAAAGTCGTTCATTTTTAAATACTTTTTTGGAGATTTTTATTTTTCCTGTACTCACCAGAACACATTTAAAAAAAATTGTAGCTTTTACTGATTTTATGCATAAACTTTCGTATAAATTCAAAGAAAAAAAACTAACTTGCTCACAACAAAAACCTTAAGCCTGACGAAAAAATAAAAAATAATCTAAACATTTATTTCTTTACAGTAAATCTTTCCTTATATTATATTAAAAATAACGGTTTACCCAACAAACAAAATAAAATGAATGCGATCAAAGTAAGATTACCATAAAATTTACTTATTGAGCTTAAAATTAATATATCTTAAATTTCGTTACAATGTACCTTTCGGATTTGTAAAAAAAAGGCTTTTGTTGAAACACGAAATATATGTAAAGGGTAATTAATAGTATTTAAGCAAATAAACTTTTTAAAATAATTCATTTAAAACAATTTCTAAATTAATGCCACCTTTTCATTAAGCTTCCTTTTTTTCGCCAATGATTTAAATGATAAATATGATTAAAATATAATTAATAAAAATATTGTTTATCCTTTAACATTTTATATTTTCTTTAAAAAAATAAAGGTTAGAAATTTAATTATGTTTCTGAGGGAAATGACAGGATCGTTAACTAAACTGTTTGAATTTTTCCATATGTGATAAGCTTCCCAGTAGTCAAGATCATAAATTGATGAGCACATATGGAAAAATTCAAACAGTTTAGTTAACTATTTATCCAGGACGCCCAATTTTTCAAAAATATGGTTTAATTTTCTATAATTCATTCTTTTCACTCTCCTCCCCCTTTTTTCTCCTCTCAGTTTGAACTTTTCCATAGCAATTGGGCGATTCTGATTGGTCTCCCTGTGTGTGCGCGTGAGATCGACTCCGTGGCTGTTTGACAGCTGTATGTCGCATTTCACCGTTGACAGTAGAGTTGTAAGGTACGCTTTTCTGGTTCTCTGTCTCTCCCCCCTTTTTACTCATAGTTTTAATTTTACTTTTGATTTTTAAGCACTGATGATGAAACCTTAGAAGTTTCGAAACAGATGTATGCTTTTTAACCATATTTATATTTGTGCCTTTATACGTTGTTTCTCTTTCTTAATATATCGGCACAAAGTACTGTCCTTCCCCACTTTATATTAATATCGATAGGTGGCCATGTATCCTGTTCTTTGCATAGCCTTGCATATTTTTTTATTTGTATTCTACAAACATCTCTTAGTATTATACTAAATATAGTTGAGCTCGAAAATCAACTTGAAGTTGCATAACTCAAGTTTTAAAACATCTTTAAGCAATTCACGCTCATTCTCAGTAATGCTTACGAATTATTTTGTATAGCCCTGTATATGTTCTATTGAATTTATTCACAACAGGTAGCGTGCAAAAATCTAGTTAAACTTAAATAAGCATACCATAACTGAAAACGCACTTTCAGCAATCATCCCTAATAGCCCACACTTCGGATACAGTATTGACTCCGAAATCTTTTATATGTCCCTGTAAATCTGCGATAAATGCAATGAACATCATATTTTGCTGCAAGCATCGTGAAATAAACCTCAGTAATGTATATCAATTTGATATCTTGAAATAGTGCAACATAATTGAAATACAGTCCGAACAGTTTTTTTTTTTCTAGTAGACTATTATACACTAGTGTGCAAAACTTAACAAACGAACGCAAAACGTTAATTTCTAAACAGGTGAGTACTCAAATGAAAATTCTATAAACAGCAAGTGTGAAAAATCGGTGTTATCCTAACAGCATAGCCAGCCTATAGGAAGTCTGCCTGACCTCACAAAAGGTCACAAGTGTCACAGTCACTACAGTGAACTGAAATGTGATATCTTTCATTCGTCTCATTCTTAATCTCTTTTGATCACTCCACCGAGAAGTCACGATGACTGTTACTTTGTGATGAGTCACCAGATGACTTTACATTGAAGTCACCTTCTGACCCCCATGTCCCGTCATTTGGAGACTCCATTGTAAAATCATCACCGATAGTTGTTTTGTGACGAGTTCCCAAGTGATTGAAAATCTGGTGTCTTTTCACAGAGAAGCGCAATGATAATTTCACAGTAGAGTCTCAGTCACCTGGAAGTCACCATGTGATACCATTGCGATATTATTTGCGATTCAGCACAATGCAATGCTCGCGATGACCTCAAAATCGAGTCTTCAAATGACAGTCACGTAAGAATCACAAGGTGACCTCGTTTTAATATCACCTGGTGACTCATCACAAAACAATAGTCTCAGTGGAGTCACCATATGACGATCAGTTTAGAGTAATAATGAGACGAAAGAAACATCCTAAATTTTGTGTCTTCGTAGTGACTGTGACACTTGTGGGCATGTGCGACATGAAGGAGATGTCACATCAACTAGGTGTCTTGTAGATATAATACCTATTTGTTACACCTGATGTTTATATCATTTACTTTTGAGTACTTACATGTTTAAAAATTTGAATTTTATGCTTATTGCTTAACTTTTGCACACCAGTGTATAATCAATCTTTTTTGCGTGACCCAGTAAATGAATGATGAATGCTTTGCACCTCACATTCGATAAAAAGTATAGTGTACCTCAGAAAGTCTTATGAATCATTAGTCATTAAATTTGTAACAGCGTAATAGCATTAAAATACATCATAAACTATTTTCCATTATAGACCATAATGTAACGGAATACTTTTAAGTTCGACTGTACGCGTACTGTAAGTGTTACATAACATATTCTATATTAATCAATTTCTTGTGCACCGCAATAATGCATATAAATTTCATTATGTTCAAAATTGTGTAACACTATTAAAATACACAGCAAATGACTTTTCCCCATAGACCATAACGTAACGGAATACTTTTGGGTGTTCCTGTAAAAGAACTATGAATTGGTACACACGTCGTTTTCAATACCGAACATGGCATAGTGAACATCAATAACGTATATCAATTACATGGCAATCCGAGTATATTTCAACGTGTTAGAGCACGGATAGACAAACCCAATTTATGAATACTTTTCAACTATGCTGGAAAGCCTAGAAAAAACGACAAAAATCGCATACAAATTTAAATAAAAAAATAAAAAAACTCGAAAAATTGTCATTGTTGTTATAAAATGTGTTAAAAAATTTTCATTGTTAGAGCAATATTTAAATACTTGCATTGTTGTTAATTTTTTAAACACATTTTTTATGTCAGTGGTAATATTACTTTTGACAAGTCGACGTTTTTAAATACTAGTTTATTAATAAGATTTCGGCTGATTGGAAACATACACTTTGCTCCCTTAATTAAACTGTAATTAATCCGAAATAATTTTTTGTATCATGTTTCAATACCCTTTTAATTATAAAGTAATTTAATATAACGTTAGAATTATACACAGTCTTAAATTATATAATTATTATGAAAAAATAATTTTAATTAAAAAATGTATCAACATTTTAATTATTAAAATATTACAACATCTGTTGCTTGCTAAATTTCGATATATTAATTATATATAAATATTAATTATGATTAAAAACACTTTTAAGTAATTAATTTTATTTTAACTTAGTAAACAGTATTGTGTTTTGTTAAGTTTTAATCAAGGTAACCAAAAATAATAATGCTCGAGGATAAAAGTATTTCTGGTTAATGATGAAATTGATCATGCACAGACTACTTAAGTATGTATAACAGAAAAAAAGTTATGTTCAATTAATGTTCGTTTACAATAACTTAAACATATGCTACATTTCTAGATATTCAAATAGCCAGTATTTTCTTTTTGCATGAAATGCCAGTATCGTATATTAATTTCATATTTATTGCAAAAACTGAAGTCATATCTTATGAATAAAATCCATTGCATTAATGAGAATTATGTAACGTTGGAAATTTGGAATATGTTTCATTTTATCAATTATCAAAAGATATTTGCTGGGTAATGTGCATTTGATTCTTTTTTTAGATTTTCGAGAATCATATATTTGAAAAACTTAATTATTTATTTATATATTTTTAAGAATTCAGAATGATCGAACGTGTTAATTTAGTCTCCCTGAAAAAGAAAACCTTGCTGTGGAGATAATAATTCCCTAACTTTTGAAAAATTCATTAATTCAATATGAAATTTTAAAAATAACAGCTTCCGTTAAAATGCGTCTAAGAAATATCATAGCAAATTAGTAAGCACTCATTTATTAGCATAAATAACATGAATATGTACAATTTAAAATTATTTTTCTAACAATTATGAGACAGTAGTGCCAAAGAAAAATATTAACTTATTCAAATTGTTTCGTTTCGTTCTATTAACAATTAATTATTGTTATATGAATCACAGGTGATTCCCTAAATAATATGCACATATACTATTAATATGTTTTGCCTAAATGAAAAAAAAAGTAACCTAGGAAAGTTAAAGATTAATATCAGAAAATTTGAAAATTCCAGAATTAATTTTACATTAAGAACTCTTCGTAAAATTTTTAGCCGAAAAATTCTGAGTAATAGTGGTCAGTGGTGTAGTCGTAAAAAAACAGAGGGTATACGTTCTAAGCAGGGGTATACGCTCAAGGCAGAGGGTATACCCTAGTGTATATATACTATAGCTTTCTTGAGAAACAGAGGGTATACGGCGTATACCCCCGTATACCCTCCACCACATCTCTGACTAGTACGATACATCTATACTAGGGATGCACAACCTGTGGCCCGCGGGCCAAAAGTGGCCCGCCATGGGTTAACTTGTGGCCCGCGATCACAATTTATATAATTTCTTCGTTTTTTTTTTTTTTTTTTTTTTTTTTTTGACACAATTTCGACAATTTATAACTGGAAAAATTGCAATTTTTTCTCCTTAAGTCGCAGGAAAAAATCGCGAAATCTGTCAATTTGCTCCGGGAAGAAATTACAAATTTCATCAGAGATAATTAAGAATCGCAAATTTTGTTGGTTGAGTTCGGGTGAAATCGCGAAATTTATCGATGAGTCGAAGAAAAAATCCCAAATTTCGTTGATCAACTGGGGAAAAATCTCGAGTTTGTCAGTTTATCGCGAGAAAAAATTGCGAATTTCGACAATTTGCCGCTGAAAAAATTGCAAATTTCATCAGAGTCAGTTAAAAGTCGGAAATTTCGTTGATCGGATGCGTCAAAAATCGCAAATTTTGTTGATTGTGTAATCCTTGATCGGTTGCTGAAAAATTGCGAGTTTTGTTAGTTAATCGTGAGAAAAAAGCGGAATTTTGTCAATTTGCCGCGGGAAAAATTACGAGTTTCGTCAGTCAGTTAAGAATCGCAAATTTCGTTTATCGGGCATGGAAAATTTTCGAATTTTGTTGATCGCGAGAGGAAAAATCGCGAATTTTATCGACTCGGCGTGGAAAAGTCTCAAATTTATTTAATCGGGCTCAGAAAAATCGCGAATTTTGTCGATGAGGTACGGAAAAATTGCAAATTTTGTTGACCGGCTGCGGAAAAATCGTGAGCTTCGTCAGTTTATCGGGAGAAAAATGTCAAATTTCATCAATTTGTCGCGAAAAAATTACAAATTTCTTCAGAGTCAATTAAGAATCGCGAATGTGTTGATCGGATGCGGAAAAATCGCGAATTTTGTCGAGGAGCTGCTGAAAAATTGCAAACTTTCTTGATAGGCTACGTAAAAAGCGCGAGTTTTGCCAGCTTATTGCGGGAAAAATTACAAATATCATCAGAATCAGTTAACAATCACGAATTCTGTTAATCGGGTACAGTATAATCGTTGATTTTGTCAATGAGGTACAAAAATTGCAAATTTCGTTGATCGACTTGGGAAAAAGCGCGATTTTGTCAATCTGTCGCGGAAAAAAATCACGAATTTTCACAATTGATAGAAAAAATTACAAATTTTGTCAATTAGTCGCAAAAATATTGCGAAATTTGTCAATCGCTCGTGCAAAAATATCGTGAATTTTCCCAAAAATTCGCGAACTTCGTGAATAGCACAGGGAAAAAATTACAAAATTTGAGTATCGGTCCCAAAAAATATCATGAAATAGAAATTCATTGGTCGCTAGAAAAAATCGCAAATTTCATCGATTTTGCACGTAAAAGAAATCTCGATTTTCGCCAATTTATTGCGTGAAAAAAATCGCAAATTACATCAATGTATATCAGGAAAAAAATCACGTTTCGTAGATTGGTCATTGGAAAAAAATTGCAGATATTGTCAATCTGTCACGTAAAATATCGCGAAATTTGCCAATCAGTCATGAAAAAAAATCGCTAATTTTGTCAATCGTTCATGGGAAAAACTCGCTAATTTCGAAGGTCGCTCGCAGAACAAAAAAGCCGCGAAATAATTCGATCGGGGGCGGAAAAAATCGCAATTTTCGTTGATCCGTTGTGGAAAAAAAATCGCGAAATTTGAAAATTTATCGCTGAAAAAAATCGCGAATTGTGTCAATTTATCGCAGGTATCGCAAATTGGTTGTTTGAAAAGATTGCAAATTATGCCAATCGGCAATGGAAAATTACCGCGAAATCTGTCAATCAGTAGTTGATAAAAAAATCGCGAATTTCGTCAATCAGTCGCACTTGATTTACTGAAGAAAAAAAAAACTAGTTTTGTTAATAGCCTGCAGAAAAAATAGCATAATTAGTCCATCACGCCTTGTTATTTAAGAAATAAGTTTCCTTTTATTTTAAATGAAGTTATTCTTCAATAATTTTTTTTTATATAATTTTCAATAACATTCAAGTACTTAGAAATTTTGCGTAATTTTTTTTCTTCAAGTTACCATTTGTCAAGTACGAACCGTTAATCTTCATAAAGTGTTGAATGGTTATTCATATAGATGCAAAGAAGCCCTGCATTCCTTCATACAATTATTTATTTCCGTTTGTTTATTTTTATTATAGACAAAAAATAATTATTCATCAAGAATAAAGACTTATTACCCCCCTACCTCTCCGATATAGAATTTTCTCCTTGTTACTGATGTGGCCCTCGACAACCCAAACATTTTTGTAAGTGGCCCTTCTCTTAAAAAGGTTGTGCACCCCTAATCTATACTAATAAAAGAAAGTTTCGCTCTGTCTGTGTGTCCTCGATCGCCTGGAAAATCTAAATCACATATAAAGCGAAATTTTTGGTGACAATAGTCCATAGCCTCTCCTAACAGTGTTGCCAGATGGGCTACTTTTTTTAATTCAGATTTCTTGATTGGCACCACTTTTTTGAAATGGTAAAATGCGTCTTATTTAATGACATATTAATAAAGGTAAAAACAAAGGGAAATTTACCGTTTCAAAAAAGTGGTGCCAATCAAGACATCTGAATTTTAAAAAAGTAGCCCACTGGCAAAACTGTCTCCTAATGCACTCGACCCTCTGAAATTTAAATTTCTAATTATAAGCCGAGTTATTAATTAAAAATCGCAACGTATTCTCATTAAAAACTCAGCTCTGTCTTGGCGAAAGAGAAAAGCGTAGGCGCATGCGCAGAAGTCTTATTTACGTGTTGCGAGAAAATAAAGATACAAAACAAGGAATTTCGGCGGTATTTTGTCATTATTTGTTAACACTAGAACGCCCGGAAATTTTACTCAAGTTTCATAAAAATATTTGACACCAGAATCTTTATTTAAAGCTTTTGACTGGTTTATTTAACGTAAATCTGTTTGGTTTAAATTTAATTTATTTTATGAAAGAATTTCTGGTTCCAGTTGACATTTAATCATATGATCGGAGTCGAATCGACTCCTTCCGGGCGTTCTAGTGTTAACACACATCAGCCAAACTGCTTAATAAAGTTAAAAACAGAAGACATTCTGATAGATCGTGCTCTACCGTCCCAAATGCCGCAGTCAATTAAAAAATATATCGCAGTTAACCTTTTGAAAAAAAAAAGAAAAATACTATAAAAGGCCGTTTTTTCGAAAAACGCTTTTCTCCCTTATTGCAATGCCCCTAAAGGTGGCAATTTTAGACATACCGCAAACCAAACATACGCTCTTAAAGCTGAAACCTTCTTCTAATTGATGGTGTAATTAGCTTTAAAAAATATAAGTTTTAACCCTTTCAAATACACCGGCAAAACACAGGACACTGGCGCCTCAAAGAGACTATATGGGGCATTCTCACAATCTTTTAACTTTCATGTCCCTGAATAATAATGTTTATTTAATACTTTTTTGTGTTTCTTTTATTTCATATACTTGGGAACATCCCATTGCATGATTGCACAACAATATTAACGAGATAAATAAGTTTTGGACGATGTTGGGGGTCCAAACACATGGAAAACTCATCTACCGTCCCATGTCCCTGATGCTGATTTTGAAGTTTGGAGCAGTCTGGATAAAATTGTTTCAATAAAAATAATTCGATGTAATTTTTTTCTGAAACTGGAATTATTGTTTTATATACATATGTAGCTAAAAATCAACCTGCACACATTTTTAGGGTTGATATTATTTTTTGAACTCTGTCCCTGGGTTTTAGATTTTTTACCATCCCTCTTCTAAAATTATACAGACAATCACTTCAGATGCAGCGACAGAATTTTTTTCAAGTTTTTGCTCATGCAGAAGTATGCTAGAGAAAGAATATCTAAATTCTTTGACAGGAAATTTACTGCAGAATATAAATCAGCATTTAAATATCAATTTCAAGCACCGTGGCTTTATTGGTAGTCTTACCGTCCCCAAGGTTTATTCCTGCACTTTTCGAGGTAAATTAAAAAAAAAATAATAATAATAATAATTTAATCCAATGTTAACAACTGTTTCGAAAAATCAATGAACATTGTGGCTATCACTTAGTCTTAACATGATTTTCCTAAAAATAGGTGGTAATTTTCTTTACCGTTCCATCCTTACTGTCTCTTTTTTTACCATTTCGTCCCTTTTTACTTTCTTCTATCTTTACAAGAAGAAAGTATTGGTTTCATGAAAATTTTCGAATTCCAGTTTTCGACGGATTTACACGTTTTATGAGTCAGAGATTCCAAAAAACATGTTTTTACAAAATGTCTGTCTGTGAGTCTGTCTGTCTGTCTGTCCGTCTGTCTGTCTGTCTGTCCGTCTGTCTGTCTGTATGTGACACAAATTTTGTGGGCGCTCTATCTCAAGAACTAATGCACGAAATTTCACAAAACTTCATATTTAGTTAGACCTTGATATAAACTGGAACTGATTAGTTTTTGGTGAAAATCGCCCAACAGGTGGCGCTGCTATGCGGCATTTTTAACGATTTCTTCAATAGCTGTATCTCAAGAACTACTGCACGGATTTTTATAAAACTTCAGATTCAGTTAGTCCAGGATATAGTTTGGTGCTGATTACTTTTTTGTGAAAATCGCCCAACAGGTGGCGCTGGTATGCTGCATTGTTCATGATTATCGCAATAGCTCTAACTCAAGAAAAAATGCACGAATTTTCATCAAACTTCAGATTCAGTTAGTCCTTGATATAAATTAGTGCTGCTTAATTTTTGGTGCAAATCGCCCAACAGGGGGCGCTGCTGTGCTGCATTTTTCACGATTTCCACAAGAGGTGTATCTCAAGAACTATTGCACGGATTTTCATCAAACTTCAGATTTAGTTAGTCCTTGACATGATTTGATGTATAAATTAGTGCTGTTTAATTTTTGGTGCAAATCGCTCAACAGATGGCGCTGCTATGCTGTATTTTTTGCGATTTCCGCAATAGCTTTATCTCAAGAACTAATGCTTGGATTTTCAACAACTTCAGATTCAGGTCTACCTTGATATCGTTTAGTTCTGTTTACTTTTGGTGTAAATCGCTCAACAGGTGGCACTGCTATGCTACATTTTTTTCAGAATTTCCGCTATAGCTCTATCTCAAGAACTAATGCACGAATTTTCATCCAACTTCAAATTCAGATATACTTTGATATGAATTGGTGCTAAATCGTTGTTGTTTCTTGTACTATTTAAATGATTTAATTGACGTGATTTATATAGAAGAAAGTTTTGTGATGGCCACAACATACTAGTTTTACCTTACCGTCCCTTCTTTAACACCGCTTTTATACAAAAATTCTGCATTAAAAGTACTACATTTGTATTATTTCTTATTTGAATGTCCTGTGGGTACTATGCAAATTCATTATAAGTAAAAATTTAGAAGAAAATAAAAAGTTATTGGGGTAAAATGGTAAGGAAAATTAAACTCGCAAGTTTAACCTAAACCTCAGTTAAATAAAAAAAATTTTCGCTGCTGACCATTTTTTCTTTATTTTGAATCATTAAGGCATTCGTCTATCAGATTAAAATGTTATTTTAGCAAGATTAATTTCGCCAGATTTTTTTTCCCAAAAGTCAAAAGATTGTGAGAATGCCCCATATATTTTCCATTCTAAAAGTAACTAAACGTCCGTATTTTAACACAATATTTTTAGCGTCTCACTAGACCAGATTTACATCACTACAAAAATTTTGAAATTTTCGGGCGGGAAGAAATATTTTTTTATAAAATAAAATGTGTGAAAATGTCGACGAAATCAGTAAAAACCCGAGTCTTTCGTCGCGGTTTCGCTCGCTTTCGGTACGCGTAGACCTCCAGAAATCAAATTACACAGAAAATAAAATACCAAACAGCATATACGTTCAATTCATTATTTTTTCGTTTAAAAATATAAATTCAGACAAAATGGAGTTAAAGATATAAAATCATACAAATTTGAGGTCCATTTAAGGGCCATTCATTACGGGCCCGCGCAACGCCGGCCGCGTCAGCTAGCATATGAATAAAAGATAATTATATGACTCAATTTTTGATGCTGGCGAAAGTTTTCAACGGGAAAATCTTCAAATTATTTTATTGCATCTCATTATCTCATAATACTACTTTTAATGATATATATGTGTATTGCAATATCCAGTAGCAGTAAAAAAGCAATAAACCTCAAATTGTTAAAAATAGACTAATTTAAGGGGTCTCACGAAATTTGAAAAAATGAAAAAAAAAAATTGTAATTTAATAGATTACAACGACCATTTGGAATTTTTTTAATAATCGAATAAATAAAACTCGAAAGCAGTTCCACCGAATCATCCACAGATCGCGACAAATCACCTTCGTAACAAAAGTTAACCGAAAAATCTAAATTTCGTCCACCAAATTCCGTCGCATTCTCTTCAACAACAGATTGCAAAGATCAAACTTCAGACGACCAAAACGTTCATCGATAAACTCTCCAAGTCCCGTTTCGAGAAGAAAAACAGTTTACATATCGAAAGCAGTTCCACCGAATCACCCACAGATTGCGACAAATTACCTACGTTGAGCTCAATTTTTTCCTAGTTAAAATTGACCTACTGTAAAACGCCGTGGCTAGTGGATTGGAGCCCCTCGAGACATGGCCTTTTACTATCAATCGATTAAAAATTAGATTGTTTCCTTTTTCGCGTTCGTCTTTTATTCTGTAATCGATTTTCATGGGCTACATAATCAGTTGAAGACCTCGATTTTTATGGACTACATAATGAGTTGAAGACCTCGATTTTTGCTTTGCAAGGCGATTTTCACTTCGGCGTCGCTCTTTGGCTTTGGATTTTTCCATATCTGATAATTTGCACCTACCCATTTTGTAACTTTTTCAATTGTTAAGGATTTTATGCATTTCGATTACCTATTCAAACAATTTTTAACGATTTTATGCCTTTCTATTACCTATTCAAATAAAAATTCTTCTAAAAGTAATGAACATCGTTGAATTTCGTTAAAAAATAAAATAAAATGCGAGTATCATTTGACCCTATCCTCGACCGAAAACAACAACCATTTCCAAATAGTTAAAAAGAAAAAAGACGTTTATATAATTTAAATACTTCGTGCGAAAGGCAGTTAATGGTGAAATTTGCGCCATATTTAATACAATACATTTAAAATGTCATACTTACAACAATCGTCATAAAGGAAAAATTTACCTCTACATGTTATACACCGGGAGGCAGCAACACACTTTACTTAATCTACTCTGTAATTTCCTCATTATCAGGGCTTAATTTGCGCCGGAGCCCACCGGAGCCCAGCTCCGGTACTTCTCTGTTTTTAGTAAATATTTAAATATTAGTCGGAATTCGCTCATAAATACAGGGCTCCGGAGCCCAGTGCAATTCGTACCTATGAACTTTTATGAAAAAAAAATGCATAGCTACGAACTATTTTTTTTTTTGTGTTAACACTATTTTCGAATCATAATCCTTACCCTATTTAATCGCAGAATTCTGCAATTAATTCACACTAAAACTAGGCAAAGATTACTATTCAGGAGGAGTGATAACTGAAAAGTGGAATAGTTGACAGCCAAATATAAGCTGATAGATATTTTAAATTTTTTTATTTTGCTAAAGAAAAAAAAAATGTTTTAAATTTTGCACATAATGTACGAAATATAAATATGCAGATTGGAGTGACGCGCGCGGGGGGAGAGGGAACGGTACAATTGTAGTACCGGTACCACATAATATTAGGGCTCCGGTACTTTTTTCTTAGAAATTAAGCCCTGCTCATTATTATTACTATTATTATTATTATTATTATTAAATCGATAAATTTTTTGATAAAATTAAGAGGAAACTCTGACTATAAATGGGTCACACACCTGAGCTGAGCAGACGGTCTCCACTGCCGCAGTAAACTAGCTCCGGTGTATTTAATGCAACATTACTGCACATAAGATCTCATAGTAAAAGCCACAATGCGAAAGATGAAGAGACGTTGTCAAGAAAATCACCGGTGTCCGAGCTGAGTAGCTAGTCTCCATTGTCACAATTAACTAATATATGTCTTTGTATTTAATGTAAAAATACTTCATTTAAGGTTATATCATAAAAAAACAAGCCACGATACGAAAGATGCAGAAATGACCATAAATAAATGAACCAAAAGTCTTGCCCTGATTATAAATGTTTATTGTGCTCAAACTATTATAATGAGACATATGTTTGTTTCGATACATTGTAAGTACTGTCACAAATTGTTTTATAAGACCACGTACCATTAAATTCCAACATGTGCCACCTTGGTAGCTCGGAGAATGTGTAAGCGGTATTCTACTTCCCGCCAAGTGTTCTTTAACATGTCTTCTCTTACAGTACACACAGTAGCTTGCCGTCTTCAGTTTTTCGACGTCAGAAATTGTTGTGACAAAGACTCTGTCTTTGATATAACCCCCAAAAGAAAAAAAATCTAGAGGATTAATATCTGAAAAGCGCGGAGGCCAGGGTGTTGGTTCATCCCTTCCAATGCACCGAAGAAGCAATCGCGCCATCTATTGCACAAAAAACTACTAAAACTGATCTATCCAATTATACAACAAGTTACATTATTATACAAACGGTTAATTTGTAATGAATTATTATAATTAGGGCAAGACTCATCCTGTACATCAGTGCCCGGACTAGCAGCTAAATGATACGAAAACGTCAAGACTATTATCATTTTGCACTTCCCATGGCTAGGTATCAGATACGAGCTGAATCTCTCCACGAAAAATGCCCCACTTTTCTAGAGTCTGTTATAGAAAGCTGCTAAAGAAAAAAAAAAATTGGCCCCAATCTCAAACCCATCTTTGTTACTGGTAGACAAGAATGATAAAGTCCTAAAGCCTCTGAAAATTTTTTAAAGTGACACGCAAAATCCTTGAATCAGGAATGACTCTTAAACTCTTTGAAACTTCTAAATTTGGCATGGTGCAGCACCGCCTGCTAAATTCCCTTTTCGCCAATCAGATAGTACATAGGAATAACTCAGTCTCCCAAAATATGAGTACTGATTATAATCCCCTTGACTATAAACACCAGAATATTTTTAATTTTAAGTAACGCTATCAGACACCCTTTAACTGAAATGTATTGAAAAATTTATTACTTAATGACCCGAACAGCACCTCGAGACTGAGAAAAAATCTTCTTAATACTTACATAACGGAAATCCAAAATACCCGTAGTCACCTTTATAACGAAATGAACAAAACTTTAGCCCCGATCCCCCCTCTTCGCATTAAAAAAAAAAAAAAAAAAAAAAAAAAAAAAATCTGTTTTTGCTCCGCCGAAAAGATCTTTCAACCTCTTCAAGATTCTAAAAGATCAAAAACAAATTCCTGCGTTTCCTAAAAACCAGATGGAGATGAACACCTACACCTGTTTTCTATTCCTCGATTCTCTTTTGAATTAACTTTAATTAAGTTAAGTGAAAAATGAACTTCTTAATTTTCCTTTTAAAAAATGGGATTATTTCTTTTCTTTAGTTTTTAGAAGCGTTCGTAATTATATAAATACTTAGCATCTATAGTCGTCGTCTAGTCTATCCGTCTGTCCACATACAATAGCGCAAAAACTACCCAACCGAATGGTTTGAAATTTAATATATATTATCTTTGCAGAATTTTGTCGAGTCATTTCAAATTTTATGAAGATCGAATCAAAACTTAAAAAGATATTAATAAAAGTTTTCGTCATTCTATTGAATCCTATCATACGTAATTAATGAATCCCATGATAGGTAATGATTCTGGGTTGCTGTGATGACTTTGTCCTATTTAAGATAGAAACCTATTATTTCCGTATTATTGAAATTAATATAGGGAAGACTAGGGAAGGTTGACCCATTTTTTACAAAATGATTTTTTATTTTTTATTTTTATTTTTTAAATATTGAACCTAGAATAAAGTTTCATATATCATTTTATTGGTTATAGAATTAGTTATGAAAATAAAAATGCTATATATGAAATTTGAATAATGATTGATTTTAATCATGAGAAAACAATGGGTCAAGGCTCCCGATATCGGAGGCTTGACCCACTTTATTTTTTATTGAAATTTTTGTTAAAAATTAAAGGAAATAAAATCAGTTTTTAAAAAGTCAGAATAAATTTATGCTACATGTTTTAAATATTATTGAAAATTATTTGGGAAAATGCGATGTGTAAATAAACCTGCTGAGAACGGAATTCATAGCAAAGGTGAAAATTTCGTTTTAAACACACCTTTTTGTGACACTCGGTCTGGCAACGCTAGTTCCCACACAGTTTGGCTTCATCTCATTGTGTTCATCTTGGTTAAATTTGTCTACATACTTTGCTAAAGTATTTTGATGAATGTGTTGTTCTTTTTCAGAGGCATGAACACTTTACATTTTTTAAGGCTGCTGCTTTCATCTTTTCTAGTCTTTTCCAGTCTTTCTATTTACTTACTATGCGTACTATTTAAATAAAATTAAAGTTACGATCAACTTTATAATTTATATTTCATCAAATTTTTTCTTACTTCTATAGCAATTTTCACGTCTTCCTTTAAACAGTTGCCCCACCAGTGGCCGCCGAGAGGTTCTGCTCTCGAAGCTGGTAGACGGGAAGTGCTGGGTTCGAACCCAATCGCGCCCGTCGGCCTAATCGTTCGGAGTTTTCATGGTTTTCTTTTAACCTTAGATTTCCAAGTGTTAATACGGGTTCGGTTCCATTAGAAAGACTCCCACGAAGGGTACATCACCCGCTTAGGGCCTATATCCCTCGTGTTGATAATTGGCTGTCATAAACACAATCAACCAACCAACTAACCTTTAAACAATTTTAAACAATTCCCTTTCTATCCCTTCATTTTACTGTAGCTCTGCAGAATATATTTACGTTCTTTTAGAAATTTAGCCATTAATCTTTCATTATGTACAGTGTATAATATAATGATTTCCAAAAACACATAAATAAGGGAGATTTAACCATCTGAACAATCTTCCCTCACATTGATTGGGTCAAGCCTCCCCACATAGCCATTTTTTTTAATTCTAGCACATGGTTATGCTTGGCCCAATTTACTGTACAATCTTTATGCCTGGAATGAAAGCTCAATATTTCTGCATTTCTTAAAACCTACTTACTTAAATTTCTATGATATATTTTATCAGAGAAAATCTTACAGAATATTTCAAAAAATTACACTTTTTAAACTGAAAACGCTTCAGAATTGATTTTTCTACACTTGTTTCAATTATTTACATGAATGAAATAAAGACTATTGTTTGTGCATTTCAGTAGCTTTCGTTGCCTACTATTGGTGAACCTCTCAAATTTTTTTAAATATGAAAACTAAAGGGTAGGTCAAGCCTTCCCTATGGTCAACCCTCCCTAGTCTCCCCTATAGAATCGTAATAAATTTTGCATGTATGCATTTTTGCCTAACAATGCAACAGCTATTGCACCAAGATCTGAATATTTATTTAAAACTAGTTATAGTACGAAGGTACAGTCGTGGAAAAAAAAAAGTAAACACCCCCTACTAACGCCTCAACAAATTATCGTAGAAGAAAGTTACTGGTACCGAACGATTGGAAATAAAGTCTACTTTTAAATGATGTATATGAAATTTGCTTAGGGGGCCATCTACATATTAAAGCGAACCAGAACTTTGTTTTTTTCAATAGCAGTACACAATTCTGACAGCATAAATGAACTCTACACCCTCCAATTAGCCTAAAAACGAATTTTTATGCAATTCGTACCATAAGTTTCTGAGAAATTAATTATTTTAAAATGAGCGTATTTTAAGGGCTGTATCCAAATTGAAGTTCGGAAATCGATTGTTGACCGAGAGAGCCCCCATCTTGATCAAGGCACCTTAAGAAGTCAATGAAGCCTGCTAGATTACGGGGACAGCAGAAGAAATTTCAAAATATCTAGTCGCTTCTATTATAGACGGCCCCTTAAACAATCATTTTGCCGTTTTTTAAGCATAATTTGAAAACTACTAGGAAGAAAAATGGGAAATTTGGGATTTACATAAAGCAGGACTTAATAAATTTAAATCCATCAAAAAAATTGTAGGTTGTAATTCATAATTTTTTCGAATATTAATTTCATAATTCATAATTCATATCATAAAATTATAAAAATTGCAAATTCAGCGTATTTATGTTTGGGTATATTAGTATTATTGCTACAAAAAAAATTAGCCCATTAGGAGCATAATGTCTGGAGATATAACTAAAAATATGAAAATGTAATTTAACATTAGAAGCACTAAATTTTGAATGTTTATAATTCAAAAACTTATCGTTCAAATGACTTGAAATTCGGTACCTAGGCATAATTTGAACCGGAGATTTGAAATATCTTGTTAACATTGGGTATTGTCATTGAAAAAAATGAAGTTTGGATTCGTTTTAATATGTAGATGGCCCCCTAAGCAAATTTTATATACATAATTTAAAAGTAGACTTTATTTCCAATCGTTCGGTACCAGTAACTTTCTTCTACGATAATTTGTTGAGGAGTTAGTAGGGGGTGTTTACTTTTTTTTTTCCACGACTGTACTTCATTTGCCACGTTTGAAGTACAATTTCCGACTTGTTTAATATATTTCAATTAAATAATTTTGAACACTAATATGAAGCGCTCATAACGCCATTTACGCATATTGTATTTAATTTTTTCATAGATTACTATTACATGGATTATATCTAATATATCTTCAAATATTTTAATTCTAAAATTATTGATGTATATTTCTTCATTTGAAAATAAAGTGATGAATAGCATCAGATTTCTGCAAATATATATGTTTACTGTATTTTACAGCCTTTAAAAATCAAAATCGACGACTGTTCTCCAATTTATTTTAAAACTTCGTTATCTTAGAATAGTAAAATATAGTGAAAAGGAAAATTTCGTTTAACAAGGTAAATTGGAATTCACTCTTTAAATTCGCTGGGTAAACGAACGGAATCACATTCAATCAGAGAATGGATTTATAGATATCCTATAGCCTTAAATTTTTATGAGTATTTCATTTTATTAGCGTTACCTTTGAAAAGAAGCGGATTTTATTTCTCAAATCATCATATTAATGCCCTAGTCTGAGGGTGTTTTTCAAAATATATGCTATATAGATTTAAAAAAAAAAAAAAAAGAATGCATGCAATAAGAATATGCATATTGGGTTTTTTTTCGGTTTGAAAAATATTAATAATATTTGTTATTTAAAAAATATATCTTCACTATCGGACTACGTCTGCTTCGTTGGTCGGTTTCTCTAAAATAACCTTGAATCAAACGAAATATATCCAGTAAAGATGAAATGTGTTTACCTGGTTTTTTTTTTTTTTGTATGTTTGTAATCTTGAATTTCACTCTTCTACCTAAAATAGCTGCTGAGATATGCAAAATGTTCTAAAATTTTCGCCCCCCCCCCCTTTTAAACTCCATAGGGTGGGGAATTTGTAAAATCGCTGAAATAAGTGTTTAATTATTTTTTTAGTAGATTTATTTTCTGGAATTTCACGCTTCTACCTAAAACGGTTGCTGAGATATGGCCAAATGTTCTAAAAGTTTCAAAAAACCCTTTTAACACCCTTAAGGGTGAATTTCTAAAATCTCAGAAGTACATGCTTAATTATTGTTTTACTAGATTTATTTTCTGGTATTTCACGCTCCTAATTAAAACGGCTGCTGAGATATGGCCACATGCTGTAAAATTTAAGCCCCCTCCCCTTTTAACCCCCTTAGAGGAGAATCCCCCCCACAACTATCCCAAACGAGTTTTCCCCATACGCCGTAATGTAATGGAATACTTTTGAGTGTCCCTGTAATCCCCCACTTCCACTCACAGCGACCAAACTGCCTTACTAACAGCAGAAGACCAAGAGTTATCTAACCACTACAACCGCATGTGGGTTGCAGTAGGTGTTCATGGAGAAAAGTCTGTCTTTACCCACAGACAATTGTTATATATAATTATATATAAATTATTGTTATTAAATTGCATTAATTAATATCAGATTTTATAATAGTCACAATTACTCAGTAGTATCATTATACAGGGTATCCATAAAAAAAAAGCTACAGTTCCAATGGTATATTATAACATTATAATTTAGACTGTTTACAACAAATCATACATCAAATTGAAGGTAAACTTCCCAGTTTTTCTTACAAATGTTCAGTAGGTGTACCTTTAGTTAGACGGCACACATCCAACGTAAAGTCCAATTCTTCCCAACTTTGAGTAACAATTCCGAAATAATGGAAGCAATAACCTCTTCCATTCTGTGTCTCAACTCTGGCAAATCACGAGGCAGCGGTGGAACGGAGACACGATCTTTTATAAAGTCCCAAAGGAACAGTTGGTTGTGTTTATGACGGCCAATTATCAACACGAGGGATATAGGCCCTAAGGGGGGGGGTGCTCTTCGTGGGGGTCTTTCTAAGGGAAACTAACCCTTGGAAATCCAAGGTTCGAAGAAAACCACGATAACTTCGAACGATTAGGCCGACGGGGGCCGATTGTTTTCGAACCCAGCACCTCCCGTATACCAGCTTCGAGAGCAGAACCTCTCGGCCACTGGTGGGGCGCCTCCAAAGGAAAAGATCGCATGACTTTTAAATCTTCAGCCCAGTAGTAACGGTTTACGCTCAAGTGTCGCCATTTTGCGTATGTGGCACTGCAAGCGAGTCCATAACAAAGCAGTACTCGCGCATGCGCTTGTCTAAAACTGCTTGACTTTTCTCTTTATTTATGACCTTGAACCAACACTTTACGTTTATAGCTGATATACTATTAAAATTTAAAACTGGGACATTCCTGTATTGTACTTTTATACTTCTAATCATGATTTATTTTTCTTACATCAATGCAGTTTCGTAATTTATTTTATTTGCTGTCTAAATTTATTTTAAAGAAAAAATCGAAAACTAGAAAACAGGAATTCTGCTTTTTCAGAATTCAGTGTCGCCCCCGATTAAAAAAAATATATATATTTATGTATGTATAAATGATACAAAACATATTTCAATTTTAAAACTTACAGCACACGCTTTTATTTTATGTAAAATGACGTCATTCGCATCCGATTAAGAATTCCACATTGACGATCCACTCTTAAACATCTACAGTAAAGTATACATAGGATGTCACTATCGCGAAATAATACACAAATGCAGCAAAAAGATGCCGTCATTAAAGAAACTCGACAAAAAAATGGCTGTCTAATGATTAATAGGCCTTCATTTGTTTGTAACATTAATATAGATACTTAAAATTAAATATAGTTTATAATAGCTCCATGTTTTAAGAGAAATCATTCGTTTATATTTTTACAAAATAGCACGTATTTTAATTACATTTTCTTTCGGTTGTTATGAGAAAATGACAACAAAAATATATAATTGCTATTTTACAACTATTTCTCCTTTACTTTCTACAGAAATGGAGAACTTCCGTTGCCAATATTAAGCAAATGGCTCCAAAAACTACAAAAAAATTAATATTTCAAAAATAAATGGTGATGCAGTTTTCAAACAAATTGCATTAAAAGTACATTTTTTTCCCAATACGACGGTATAAAAATTGAAAATGTGTGATGCTTAGAAATTTAAAAAATTGCTATAGAGTATTGCATTTAATCGTACTGCTTTGTTTTACGGCTGGCTTCTGTAAGGTAACGTTATTTTTTGGAGACGACACAAAATAAGCTGGGAGAAAGAAATATCATACCCTACCGGTTTTTTTTTTTAAAAAAAAAGATAAATTCGTCATTTCTTACAAAATGGGTCTGCATAACTAATATATAAGAAAACCCTCCCTCTGATCTCCTCACTCAAAGAAAAAAAAATTAAATAAAAAAAAAATAGCTAGAATTTATTAAATATATAAAGCATTAGTAAAATTAAAAAATAATGAAAAAAAAATAAATATCTAATAAAATGCGACTATTAATGATTTACCGTTAATAGCGATGGAAACCTATTCAACTATTACGCTATTAATTTAGGTTATTACACATTAATTAACGGGAGAAAAAACGGCGATTTCAAAATCATATCTTTAATCTACGTTTATTACATATTCTTATTTAATTTAAAATGGATTTTTTTAATGTAAAACTGGAATTTTGTTATCGATTGTTCACGATTTTTCCTGATATCCTAAAATTATTAAAAGATATGTACACTTGTCTCTTTCCGATGACAATAGAAAATTTCAAAAGTTTTGGAACATAATTATATAATAACTTAATTTTAAGTCATTTTTCCGTTCGCAGTGTGCGGGTGATAATTGACAAATATTCTGTGTGGTTAGAACTGTATGCTAATTTCAACAAAAATGGAGTTATTTATGCGCCAAACCATGTTTGCCAAAATAGGCCAACTGTCTGTGAATCTACAACAACGAAATATTTAATATACTAAACGTAGGGAATACACAAATTAAATAGAAGGATATACAGATTCGTTTTTAAAATACCTACTATTTAACCAATTAATAGTTTAATAATGATTAAATAATGATTATAAATTGAGAAAGCAATTTAGAATCCGGAATAAGTAATTTAAATTAAAAAAAAAAAAATCTTGTTGTCATGTCTTTAAAAAGAAAAAAAGCAAATTTTATAATTTTTAGCTCACAGGCTATCAAAGCCTGAGAGGTAATGTTCCCGCCGGTTCTGTATGTATGTATGTAAGTATGTGCATACGTACGTACGTATGTATGTACGCAATGCGATAACGCTTGATAAAAACATCCGATTTGCTTCAAATTTTTTTTCTAGGTTCATTCTGATAAGGCGCTTCCCTGATTAGCTTTGGGGTTTTCATTGGTTAAGTATAAAGAAGGGAAAGGGGGCTATCACCCCCTTAATTTAGATAAATGGAATTTTCATGCAGAATTATTTAATTTGCTCCAAATTTGGTATATCGATTTATTATGTTAAGGAGTTTCTTTGATTAGATTTGCAGGTTTATTAGTTAAGTATAAAGGGGGAAAGGGGGCTATCCCCCCCCCCCCTTAATTTAGATAAATGGGTTTTTCTTGCAGAATTTTTCGATTTCTCCAAATTTGGTATACCGGTTTATTATGTTAAGAAGCTGCCTTGATTACATTTGAAGGTTCATTAGTTGAGTATAAAGGGGGGAAATCGAGGCTAGACCCCCTTTATTTAGATAAATGGGTTTTCCATGCAGAGTTATTCGATTTGCTCCAAATTTGGTATACCGGTTTATTATGTAAGAAGTTGCCTTGATTAGATTTGAAGATTCATTAGTTAAGTATAAAGGGGGGAAAGGGGGGGCTAGACCCCCCCCACACACACACACTTAATTTAGATAAATGGGTTTGTCATGCAGAATTATTGGATTTGCTCCAAATTTTGTATACCGGTTTATTATGTTAAGGAGCTGCCTTGATTAATTTTGGAGGTTTATTGGTTAAGTTTAAAGGGGTGCTGGGGTAAGACCCCCCCTTAATTTAGATAAATGGGTTTTTCATGCAGAATTAATCGATTTGCTTCAAATTTGATATGCCGGTTTATTCCGATATGGTGCTTCCTTTATTAGATTTGGAGGTTCTTTGGTTAAGTATAAAAAGGGGAAAAGGGGCCAAGACCCATCAAGTTAATTTAGATAAATGGATTTTCATGCAGAATTATCCAATTTGGTTTAATTTTTTTTCTATGTTCATTCTGATAAGGAACTTTCCTAATTAGATTTGGAGGTTCATTAGTTAAGTATAAAGGGGGAAAGGGGGTTAGCCCCCCCCCCCTTAATTTAGCGAAATGGTTTTTTCATGCAGAATTATCTGATTTGAATCAAATTTGGTATACCGGTTTATTATGTTAAGGTGCTTCCCTGATTAGATTTGGAGGTTCATTGGTTAAGTTTAAAGTGGGGGAACGGGGGCTAATCCCCCTTCATTTATTTTTTGTCTGCATTATTCTTTGAAATAAGAGTATAATATACAATTAGTGTGAATAGCCTGTGAACTCATTACCATCAGTTTAACTGGGCATTTTTCTTTTTATTAAAATAAGTGCACTAGTTCGCGCTTTCTGCAAAGCGTACGTAAATTTTCCACAATTGGGACTCTCGCCAAACTGACGTATTGGGAATAATCCTATTTCATTCCACCATTTGGCGTTTTTAAAAAAAGATGCCAAAATGGCGATTTTTTAAGTGTTTATTTGCATTTAACGTAATGTAACCCCAATAAATAAAAAGTGGAATGTTGCCATCCTTTATTTTTAAATATAGTTACTCATAGGAAAATAACGGTTTTAGAGATAAAAACGTCACTGGAAAGTAGATTGTCTTTACATGAGCGTAGAAACATACCGGATGTAAAATTTGATTCGTTCAGACAATTTTTGGACAGAAAAATGATAATGGAAATACAAAATTATCAAATTAAACTGTAATCAAACGGATGATTTTTTTTAGATGTTGTATTTATGAGTTAAATATAAATATTTTATATCACAAATTTAATAAGATAGATGTAAAAAAGATTGTATGAGCGGCAAGAAGTAAATTTTTTATACACGTTTTACAAAAATGGCAGAAAATTCAACGATTAATGTGAATATTTAAAACAAACTAAAGTACACAAAAATCATTAATGCAGCGATCACTACATCGCACTTATGAGCGCTTCGCGGACATGAAAAGTAGAAAAAAATCATCACTGGACGCAGCAACTTCGTCGTATTGGAATAAAAAAAATACACTAAAATTGTTAATGCAGCGATCACTTTACCGCACACATGAGCGCTTCGCGCAAATGAAAACTAAAAAAAAACATCACTGGACGCAGCAACCTCGTCGTATGGGAATTGAAAAATACACGAAAATTGTTAAAAGGAAAGCTAACTTCATTTATATTTTTGAAGCAAATACAGTGAAGTTGGTAAAAGTGGCCTCTTTCTTTCTTTTCTCTTCTTTCTGTTTTTATTATTCACTCTTTATTTTTATTTTTTATTTTTTTTTTTTTGTAAAATTTTGTTTGGCAGTAAAGTTAATATTCTCTGGTAAAATATTAAAAGGCTATTTGCATATGGCGGCAAATCTGGAAATTTTTCATTTTTCAATATTATCAATATATGATTTTTGACCTTTTTTCATAAATACCACGGAAAGAATTTTCTTATTTAATTTAATTTTTAATATTGTAGGTTTCATCAGTCTTGATGAGGTTTCAACTATGTTAATAACAATTATATTTATTAAATTTTTAAATGCACTATAAAAATAAAGAAGAATCGAAAATGTGAAACATACTTCGTTAGACTAAAGCGCTGATTATTACTGGAAAAGCAGAAGCAGGGGACACACTAGAAAAGAGGGAAAATCTTGCTTTTGCTCATGGGGCGGTAGCACATTCTTCCTGACTAGTATAACTAAAATTACATGACAACATTTTTTCGAAATTTTTCGTTTCTATTTTTCCTTTATGTAGCTAAGATGTTTGTTTTACTATGGTGCTCTGTTGCAATTTTTATTAAATTTAATAATAATAATAAAGAAGAAATATTAACTAAATTAAAGCTGAATAACAATTATCATCGTTTTAATAAAATCTGCAGTCATTTGTATTTCTTAAAAATATGGTGGATTTTTCATTTAACATCAGATTGTATTAAAAAAGTAATTCCTGCAATTTTGGATGTTTTAAATAGAAATGCCCTATAAATAATCTATCCCTTATCATAGGATGAACCCAGTACCGTCTGCGTATATATATATATTTTTTTTTCTAATTTCTTCAATAAATGATACAAAATTGCACAATCATTTATTTCTTTCAAAAGATCCACCTTCTTTAAATTGAAAACATCGAATAGAAATTTCTCTGTCACGGCTTGGGACAATATCGGCTGCGTATTTTGACGGGAACGGGACGCTTGTGTGGCTATGTTAGCGCAGGTGTTTATTTTTCTTTCGAAAACCACAAGCGTTCAAATAATCGGTCGTCTGACATTAGCCTAATGGCGTAATTAGTTATTTATTTGTATAAAAAAAGAAAAAAAAAACAATGTTTTAAATAAAAAAGCAGATGATGACCATATTCAATGCTTCTATATTTTAATATCATGACATCACCATTTAGTGACGTAATTGTTATTTTAATTACCGCAAAAACTAATAAATCATTGAAATTCATTAAAAATACAGATAAAACGTTGAATTATGAATCACTCTGACGTAACAAACGCGAAATCACAAAAATATCAATGCTCAAACTTTCCAACAATAAAAGGGCAACATTTGCCTGACTCTCGACAGTTTGGAAAGATTTAGCCAAATGGTGGGTTGAAATATGATCCAACCGACGTATTGTAACGGAATTGTTTTTCTGACAACATAAATGGCGGTTGCGAAATTAGGACTGATTTTTAAGGTAATTATTGAATACCTACAAAAGAGCGCTTAATTCTTTTTTTTTTTTTTTTTTTTTTTACTCTTATATACTTATTCATTTTTTCTTTTGGTATCCGAAATCATTCAAGAGATTGGGCATTTTGGAAATTTTCTTTTTGATCCCAAAATTGTTCAAACAGTTAAATATTGCTTTTCAAAAAAACGTGACGTGTAATATATCCGGTGGGAAATGGGGTAGAATTGAAGGGAGTTTTGGAAAGGAAAAATGCAGACTGAACTAAGGGGCCTTTTTTTCTCGGATTACTTTTTTATTGTTTATGTAAATTGTTACATTTTCCGTTTTAGAAAACATGGTTGATATATAAAACAGCAGAGCTTAAAGAATATAGAATATTATTAAAATTTCGAACAGTGAAACATTTTTATAAACAATTACTTTTGTAGATTGGTTGCTTTCATAGTTTTTAAAACTGAATTATAAGGGCATTTTTTCTCGGTATATTCTTTTATTGTTTATCTACATTGATACATTTTCTTTGACAGAAAACATGGGAGATTGTATAAAAAAGCAGAGCTTAAAAAGGATATAAAATGTTACTAAAAGATCGAACAGAGAAATCTTTTTATAAACAATAACTTTTTTATAGATTGGTTGCTAAATGAGACGAACAGGCAGACAAACAGAGTGACAGGTAGACATTCAGACTGACAAACGAACCAAGCGGTGATGAACCAAATTTATTCTGGACGTCTTTAACTATGTTAAGAAATTTAAATAACAATCTTAGGAAGCCTTAAAAACGAGCTGTATCGTGAAATACATTTATTAGCACCCAACACGAAATGTGGCATTCCAAAATAAATTGCGTCTGCGTAAACATATTGCAAAGTCGTGAGCTGATAAAGTCGGGAATTTGAGAAACAGGATTATTCAGTTTTAATTTGACACCAATTGTACCCTTTAATTTAATAAATCAAAAGTACTCCTAAAAATCTATCACTAAATTTGATCGGAGACCGCTATACACCAAACTGTCAGGTCACAGTCCGTTTTCCTTTTTAGGTACGTTTGTAATTATATAAGTACGTAATAGCTATAGTCAGCGCCTGGTTCGCCCATCTGTCCGCATATAACAGCGCAAAAACTACCCAACCGAATGGTTTGAAATTTAATATATATAATCGTTGCAGAATTTTGATGAGTCATTTCAAATTTTAGGAAAATCGAATCAAAACTGAAAAAGATATTAATAAAAGTTTTCTTCATTCTATTAAATTGTACCATGCGTAATTAACTCAATGAAATCCTATGACACGTAATGATCCTAGGTTGCCATGGTGATGACGTCCTATATAAGATGGAGTCGTATTATTTCCTTATTATGAATTTAATATATAGAATATAATAAATTTTCTATTCATGCAATTTTTGCATAAGAGTGCAACAGCTATTGCACTAATATCTGACTATTTATAAAACTAGTTATAGTACGAACTCACTTCATTTGCCAACTTCACGTAGAACTTCCGACTTGCTATTTAAGCCGGAGAAAACAGAAAAAATTCCCCCATGAGTAAAACGCACTGAAATTGTAGTTGCGAACCACCATACTTCAAATCTTTACGTCGTCAACTACTTATACAACATTCAATATATATTTAACTGTATGAAGTCGTGGTTTTTACAATCGCCGCCCTGGTTACAAACTTGGTTTTTATTTAAATTATCAGAAAAACAAAATAAATACACCATACGATCAAGAGAAACTAGCAACAAAGTAAATTCCAATGATTTATTCCTCAAGCAAATAAATGGGCAATTCATTTTAGATCTTATACTTAGTATTCTATCAGTAGAATTAATCTACTGTTAAATGGGAGCTTAAAGTAATTTAAAAACATCTTATGTGATTTTAATTTCATTATAATATATATCCGATTACGTTAATCAAATTTACCTGAAACAGTTTCGTTTTAATTGTTACTATTTGTGGCAAGGATAAATTTAGAAATGTATGAATGAAAATTTTAAACAAAAAAAAAATACTTTTTAACTTACAATATGTTCATTTGAAATGTTTTCATTTCTAGTATGAAAGGTGTTTCTAGCATCAGGGTGTATCTGAAAAAGGGGCTAAAGCTTTACGGTGTGATAGAACGCAGCAATACGAGCAAATTTCGTCATAGAGGGTAGGGTCGAAACAAGTGGTAGGGTTCAGCCGGTTCGATAGAACCGGTTGTTAATTTGTTTTGAGTTCGGCGAACCGGTTGTTAAATGAAAATTGCATTTACATTAATCTACTTTCTTTAAATGTTTATCTGCACAATAGTGTTTTTTAAACATAACAACGTGAAATGTTCTCATTTGTTTCATTCACTAAAATAATGTTTTATTTGCCAAAAATATGTATTTTTTCTTCATCAGTCCTGTAAGAAAAAAAAAAAAAAAAAAAAAAAAAAGAAAGAAAGAAATTTTGCTAAATTTAGCTAAATTTAGTTATATAGCATGCTCATTCAAAACTACAATAATTAATTATATTCAAATGAAAGGTACTTTGCTTTGGCTGCTTTTTTTTTTTTTTGGAAATATATGGAATGTATCCTGTTATCATTGATCAATAGCTAAATCATAAATTAAAATAAATTAGATTTAGTGGTGTACTTCCAACTGCATTTTTTAAAAATATTTAAAAACTTCTAAAATGACTTCACATTTTAGAAGTCATTTAAATAAAAGTAGTTATTTTCGTAAATGTAACAAATTTTTAATTTTTATAAGATTCTTGAACTCTATAATTTATATTTAGAAGAACATTTTCCATGATCTAACAAATGAAAAAAACATTGTATGGTCTAAACTTGCGAGTCATGATATTTTATATTTTGCGAAATTCCATCGTTTTCTGGCCTGTTTTATGTACCAAGAAATGTTAAAAATTCCTAAAATTTTAAATATCATAATTCGAAAAAGAAGCGCAAAAATTTGTCTCACTTCTTATAGCATGGATAATGTTTTTCTAACTATGTTATAAGACCCAAATGATCGCATAAAAATTTAAATTTTGTAACTTTCTTCTGAAGTAAAAACTATTTCTAAGATGATGCAGAGCATTTGGAATATTTTTTAAATTAGAAGTATTCTATAAATTTAACAATTTAGGAATAAGCTCTTGATCAGCGATAAGAAGTGACGCCCTATATATCTTATAACTGAAATTTCCTTGATGATTGTATACTAGGGTGGGTCGAAAAAACCGAAATATTTATAATCGAAATGTAATAGAGCGGAAAAGTTGCCTTTTGTTAAGAATAATAAATTCGTAAAATATTATACCGATCGGTTAATATCTTTTACCGCCGCAAGGGGACCAAAGTTTCCAAAAATCTCAAAAAACATGTTTTTTTCAATATTTTTTTTTAATTACCCAAACATACGAATACAATTTCTAATAAGACGCAATAGCTACATGAAGATATAAGAAATGTCCCGGTAAATGTTCATTATGATAAAGTCATGTCTTTTATTGCCGCTAAGGGATCATATTTTTTTTTTTTTTTTAACTGTAAAAATTTAAATTTTTCATTTTTATTAAATTTTTATAATTTCTATAATATGCCGATAAAAAATTAATTTACTTCATATCTATTAATATGTCATAAATTGTGCTAACTATTTGTTATAGACTGGAAAATAAAAGTAATCATTCATTTTCTTGACGATCGCTTCATCTACTGCTGTTTTGCTGCATATCGGCAGTTCATATACCAAAAATCCCAAAAATGATACAAAATGAACAAAATATTTTAACATTTTATTAATTAAAATACAGAGATGTTTAACCGAAACGGATTAAATAATCTTAAAATGAAGAAGTATTTAAAGTAATTGAATTTTATAATATGACGTGCTTCCAAATAAAACCATTGTTCCTCGAGTGGCCGAAATTGATCATATGTGATCCTCCCTCTTTCCCGCCCACAAACTTTACCAGCACTTCATAGACTAATTTCACGCATCTTTCTACTGATTGAGTGGGACAAGGGAAATTATAATAGCTAGTATCATTAATCGAATATTCTAAACTCACAAGCATCGTTAGATCGTTAGTCGATAGACAAACCATAACAGGTGGTTTTGTTAGTTTACAGTTTTGAAACTCGATTAAATACATACAATTTTATGCTTCAAAGTTCAAGTCTGGAATGACGACGTGACGAATGGCACTATTCGCGTCCACAGAACTTCGTGCTTTTGCAAATTTCTTTATGGCTGGGGACCTGATATTTTCTCCTTCATATGCTATAATTCTAATGAGGTTATATTCATGATTTGCGAAACAGGCATTTCGTGAAATTACAGGAACTATAATCTTTCGTAGATGATATGGCAAGTAACGGGGGTTCTAAATTATATTCACAGAATCTGAAAAGAATGATGGATTCATTTTAATTGTGAACCAACGGATGCAGTATACTTTCAGGATGTACTCATTGAGTATATCCTGAAAGTGTACTGCATCAGCCGATTGCCAAAATTGAAAATTGCCAAAGCACGAAGTTCTGTGGACACAAATAGTGCCATCCGTCATTTCGTCATTCCAAGCTTGAATTTTGAAGCTTAAAAATGTATGACTTTAGTCGAAAGGCAAAACTGTAAACTAAAGAAACCACCTGTTACGATTTGCCTATCGGTTATCGACTATCTAACAACGCTGGTGAGATGAGAAAGCTCGATTAAAGATACCAATTATTATAACTTTCCTTGTCCCACTCAATCAGTAGAAAGATGCGTGAAATTAGTCGTCACTGCAGTGCTGGTAAAGTTTGTGGATCAGAACATAGTGAGGATCACATATGATGAATTTCCGTCTCTCGAGGAACAATTGCTTTATTTTAAAGCAGGTCATATTATAAAATTCATTTATTTTAAATACTTCTCATTTTAAGTTTATTTAATCTCTTTAGGTTAAACATCGCTGTATTTTAATTAATAAAATGCTAAAATATATTGTTCATTTTATATCATTTTTTGTGATTTGTGGTATATGAACTGCTGATATGCAATAAAAGAGCAGTAGATGAAACGATTGTCAAGAGCAATGAATGATTACCGTTTTTATTTTCCAGTCTGAGACAAATAGTTAACAAACTTTATGGCATATTAATAGATATAAAGTAAATTTATTTACTTCTTGACATATTATAAAAATTATAAAAATTTAGAAAAACTGAAAATTTGAAATTTTTACGTTTTTAAAAAAAAAAATATGGTCCCTTGCGGCAGTAAAGGATATGATTTTATCATAATGAACACTTACTGGGACATTTTTTATATCTTCCTGTAGCTATTGCGTCCTATTAGAAATTGTACTCGTATGTTTGGATAATTAAAAAAAATATTGAAAAAAACAGGTTTTTTGCAATTTTTTGAAAATTTGGCCCCCTTGCGGCGGTAAAAGATATTAACCGATCGGTGTAATATTTTACGGTTTTATTCTTTATTACAAAAGGCAACTTTTCCGCTCTATTACATTTCGATTGTAAATATTTCGGTTTTTTCGACCCACCCTATTGTATACACTGGCCTCCAAAAGTTAAGGTACAGGGACTGTATGCTTTCGATTGCACACGGTTTGTCGAATATCTACCAACATTATTGACGAATTGTTCTTGAACATCTGGGATGTAAAGAACATGTTTGATTTCATATTTCTCGATGAAGATATAGTTGGGCCCACAATTAGGGGGCTAATAATAAATTTAATAATAAAATAATATTTGCGATCAGCTATGCAACAGAAAATGCTGGAAATGGTTTGTCATTGCGTTAAGGCTATTCTTAACTGCTCCGCTGAACAAGCGTAAAACGTTCTGACACATTTACAAATTCATTTTTTAACGGAAAGATATAAAATTGGAAAGCCTTGCTATGGAAGCGATTTGGAATTGAACTGTTTTTCTCATTTTTTGATCAATCAATTACCCATTGAGTTATAAGCTATATCGATCACGTGACAAACCCGTTTTTCGCCCGCTCTTGAGAGATTTTTCTACTATTGCGCGGAAATTTCGTTCAAAATGTCCACTTTGACATTTTCTGAAAGATCTATTGCGTTTGCAAAAAATAAATGGAAAAAACAGCTCGATGACATACTTCCTGAACAACAACACCTGCTACCTTCATGCATTTTCGAACAAAAATAAATTAAAACTTATGTCAGGAGCTCCCTTTTTGGGTTTGAGAACAGCCTTAAATGACTATTTGGGTCCTGTTCAACGGTTGTGTGCATTTGTGTAAGCATATCACTTATATTCGTAAAGATGTTAACGTTTTTGTGATAAATTCAAAAGTTTTTTGTTTATAGCATACATAGCTTTCAACCAAATTTAACACAACTTTCCGAATACCTGCCAAAGAACAGTAGCAACAGTACACTTCAATTAAAACACGAATATATTGAATATTTGATTAGATATGGGCACTTGTATGGAATAATTTTTAACTGCGCATGCATGGAAGATTTCAAAATTTTTATTTCATAATTTGGTAGTCAGCTATTTAGGGCAACTTATCTAAAATGTCCAGTCAAATATTGAGAAATTTCACAAAGATAGGGACGATATAGTGAGTTGCTTTCTAAAAATAGCTTTATTATAAGGGTTTTTCCACAACTTTTCAATCAACTCACTGTATCTTTCTGACTTTTCACAATATTTGACTGAACTTTTTACAGAAGTTACTCAAAATAGCTCGCTACCAAATTATGAAATAAAAATTTTGAAATCTTCCACGCATGCGCAGTTAAAAATTATTTCATACAAGTGCCCATATCTCATTAAATATTCAATATATTCATGTTTTAATTGCAGTATACTGTTGATACTGTTCTTTGTCAGGTTTTTGGAAAGTTACCTTGCTATGTTTAATTCTTATTGTGTTATTGTGTTAATTCTTATTGTGTTAAATTTGGTTGAAAACTCTGTATGCTTTAAACAAAAAACTTTTGAATTTTTCACAAAAACGTTAACATCTTCACGATTATGAGTGCTATGCTTACACAAATGCATACAAACGTTGAACAGGACCCAAATAATCATTTACCACAGTGACAAACCATTTCCAGCCTTTTCTGTTACATAGGTGATCGCAAATATTATTTTATTAGTAAATGTATTATTAGCCCCCTAATTGTACCACCCGATAAATCTTCACTGAGAAATATAAAATCAAACATGTTCTTTACATCCTTATAGCATACAAAAAGTTCAAGAACAATTCGCCAATAATGCTGGTAGATATTCAGTGGCGTAGCCAGGATTTCGTTTCGGGGGGGGGGGGGGGGGTTCCAAAAATTTTTTCTTCAAGTTATATATATAGTAAAATCTGTCAAGATGAAATCGTAAATATTGCTGGAAAATTCCGTTTTACACAGGTTTTCGTGTTATTAGGTGTATTTGTATAGTATTCTTTTCCGTAGCAAGGAATATTTCTGTTTAAGACAGAATTTCGTTATAGGCAGGATCCATTTTTACAAGTTTTGTGTATTTATATAAATATACTTACTTATGTCATATGAATAGAATAAAACTTGTCAAAATAGTAATTGTCTATAACAGAATCATGTCTTCAACGGAAGCGTTACATGGTCTTAATATGAATTGCGATACAATTAAATTTGCTGAAAACCTGTCTGAAAGGGGATTTTCATTGTTCTTTAGTGAAACATAGTGAAACCTATGAAAGTGGAATCTTTCTATAACGGAATCCTGTCTCAAACGGAAGAGTTTCAGAATCCCTGCGAAACGAACAATAGATCTTATTGAGGTTGTGTATCTTAGAAGCATAATTAATTACACTTCTTTCTATGGAAGCCTGTCTAAAATGGAACTTTTTACCAGTCCCTTTGAATCTTGTCTTGACTGTGTATGTATAATAGAAGTATTTTGAGTAACTTTAAGAATTTAGGGTATATCCTTATTTAATTTCTTAATTAAAAAAAGCATGGATAAAAAAATGTAAGGCCAATCTCTATAACTGCAACTAATAATACATTGAAGTTACATTAATATTTACCAATGAAAAAGATTCACTATGATTTAAAAAGCTGAGAGCATACTGAAGAGTTAAATTTAATTAACCCATTCGCTGTCATCCACGAGTATACTCGTGGCTTTAGTTTATTAATTACTTTGTCACCACTATTTTAAAATTAAAAATATTGCCTCATTTATTAGCAGAAATTTCGCTGTATTAGTAAAGCGAAATTTACCTTTCTGAATTTGTGGTAGCAAACGACTTTTAACAAAAAATTTGAAAATTATTACTTTATAGTTTTGACAGCAAATGGGTTAAATCAAGTTTCATATTACATAACATTTGCCTACAATAAAGTTAGGATCAATTGGTTAAGTTTAAAACAGCAATTTCCATGTTTAATTTCTTGTGCATTGAATTAAGAACTTGTGCTGTAATAGATATTGGATAAGGATTTCACATAAGTGTCAATCGCATGAGCTATTCATGCGATCCGCCGCGCTCCCCATGGGAGTTTTTGAGATAACCCAAATAGCATGAACATTAGCAGCAAGTTTATTTTTTCTGATATTATCTTGCCGTGACAAATTTGAATTGAAAAATTCGCAGCAAATCTTCCGCAATGTATACCATCACCCACTTGCATGAGTAGTTTGTTGTGAAACTGATGCAAGACTGTCTTTAATTCACGAAAGTGACGAAAGAAAAACATCACTCTGTTGAGAGAATAGACAATCAGCACATACACAGAAATTGCAGAAATTTTATTCGGTAGGCAGCGCTTTTTCTAAGCGCTATACTTATTAAATACCAAAAAATGCTCGAAATGAATAGTACAAATATTACCTAAACTTGTTTGTGGTGATAAAACCGATGCATGCACCTTCTGACTGCACTTTCGCATCAATAAACAGGTCTATGGACCCCTTCAAAGGGGTTAAACTTTATAATGTGACATGGAAAGATTACTACTTTACAGTAAGTCTGCAGTATATTTTTGATTACTTGTTTGCCGTTAGTTTGCAATAAATTTGATAGAGTATGAATTTAACTTGCACGACCAGTTAGCTGCAAGTTCAAAGTGTGGTGACTTCGGCGTTTGCGTTATCTTGCTGCAGTCTTGTTATGAACTTTCAGTCTTGTCATGCTGAGCTTACTACAACTTTGCAGGTTTTCAAAGCAAAACTGTTGCAAATTTTCTGCAAACTAAAAATGCTATGTGGGAAGGTTTTAACTTTAAGAAAAAGATCTTGCATTTTCAGCTACAGAAACTAGTAATGTAAGAAGCACACACATCAAATACAGTTCATGCTGGAAAAAGCAGTTTTGTTACAATTGTCTTATTCAGCCATAATTTTTTTGTGTTTCCATGTTTCATGTCTCGGCACTTTTGATACTATATTCGATCTAATAGTTGCTTCCGATATCTGGTCGTCTTTAAGGAAGTTAAATTTTTGTAATAAGTTTATTTGTGATGGATTAGCACTATTTTGGAAGTATTAGAATGTGTAAAAAATGGTTCATGGTGGTTTCTCTTTTTGTACTTCCCAGCCAATTTATTTTAGATGGTTCAAAACAGTTTTAGAACATTCTCCAAGTTCAGCAGTAAGCTTCGGACGGGTCGGATTTATGCAGCTCTGGAAGGGATACTTAGGAGTTCCGTGGAAGGGGTTAGCGCCCTTCTAGACCATTAATAATCATAAAATTCCGAATCTTCCGATTGCACCCTTAAACAACTTGACAGGAGAGTCAAGAATCTCATCTCTGTATATTTCAGCATTCACAGTTGCAATGGTAAAAATGTGTTGGTCACTGTGGCCATTCAAAATGATGCCCGTCCATACCACGATTCCACGACCTTTGTATCGATGCCTTTCACGGATGTTTGCAGCCTTATTGCATGTGATTTTCTCCCTCCATATACACGTCTGTAGTAACTCTCTCCACAAAATCGGGATTCATCTGTAAAGAGAACTCGGCTCCAGTCCGTAGTACTCCAATGACGAGATCTCTGCACCACTTTAACCGGGCGCATTTCGCTACCGGAGTTAGTGGAACACAAATCATAGGTTTCCTTGCATGCAACCTATCACTCACAGTAAACCAAGATAGGCGAGTTCTTGTTTCTGCAGCAAACTCCCTGCAATCTGAACTGACGTCAACTGTCTATTTCTTTTAGCAATCGTTGGCAAATTACAGTCCTGAGAGCCTATTGTGGTGCATTTTCTACCTTGACCTGGTTGTCTGTGGACATTATACCAGTGTCTTTAAACCGTTTACAGATACTTGACATGACGCTTTTGGCTACTTATAAGTCTTTACAGACCCCTAAGAGTGTCTGTCCTGCTTCCATTCTCCATCGCACGCAATTTCTCAAAATCGGTCAAATGTCGTCTGGACGACATATTCCACCTATTAGAAGCAAAGTTTTACCTAATTACACGTACAGTCCTTAAAATTAGACTTCAAATTACCCACGTGCGCTCCTTTTCACATGTGAACCGAAAGAACGGGCTGAGGCTAAAAAATTTGCATATATTTCTGTAGCGAATGTTAATCCCATTGGACTACGTGATAACGTTGACACTGAGTTACCTTTCTGGAAGTTCCCTTAATAGAATTAACATAAAGCACCTTTTTATGGTTGTTCCTTTAATTTTCCTCGCCAGTGTATTTTGAAAGTGGTAACAAATAACCAGTCCAAAAATAAAGTTACTTTTATTAATCGCAGGCAGCAGATTTAAAGTAATTGTTAATATTGTCCGTTATAATGTGAACAAAGATAAGGGTCACGAAACTCAACCAATGTACCGTTATTGCGTTCGTATAAACTCGTTCTTTCCCATAAGTGTCGACAACAGAACCTCATCTAAGTTCAAGATAAACAAGTTTTACGTTTAATCTAGTTACAGTAAATTTGTGTAAACGGAATAGCAGGTATACTTGTATAGCTATCCTTCCGTCTCGGGACATTAATTTTTTTTTTTCTTTTTTATGAGAGGATTCCGTGTTTTCAGTAAACCTGCCAAGAAGGATTCAAAATTGGAACAAGTTTCATTTCAGATAGGTTTCAAACGTTAGCAAGGACAAATATATAGTGTTGTTTTCTTCGAACGTTCAATTGTTTTCATTTGAGATAGGTCATCTTCACAGATTTTGCTGTAATAGATTTATGCTCTTCAGAGGTGGTATTATAGCAGCGGTTTCCAACCTGCGGTAGCGTACCCTGGGGGTACGTGGCGGGTCTGCTGGGGTATGTGAAAATAATATCGGTAATGGCGGAAGTTACAAAAATGTTAGGAATATCAATGTAATTTGCATCGATTTATTATATGGTTGTGATAAGAAGATTATAAATGGAAACAAGTTGGAAATTGCTCGTCAAACGTGGCAAATGAGGTGCGTTCGTACTATAACTAGTTTTATAATTATTTTTTGCACCCCATATTGTACTGAATGTATATTTTTTTTGCGCTTCATAAGTGCATAGTCTGTAATATCATTAAAATGCACTTGCAATGATTTTTTTCCCATTCCCCGTAATGTAAAGAAAAACTTTTGACTGTCCCTGTAATTAAACTATACTTCCGATTTTCATAAAATTGGAAATGGCTCGCCAAAATTTTGCAACAATTATATATTTAAAATTTCAGACCATGCGGAAGGCTGTAATATCATTAAAATTCACTTGCAATAATTTTTTCCATTGGCCTTACGGCCAATAAAAAGAAAGACTTTTGAAAACTGTAATTAAACTATACATCCGATTTTCATAAAATTGGAAATGGCTCGACAAAATTTTGCAACAATCATATATTTAAAGTTTCAGACCATTCGGTTGGGTAGTTTTTGCTCTGTTACATGCGGGCAGGCAGACGGACAGACAGACGGACTGAACGACGACTATAGGTGCTACGTATTTATATAATTATGAACGCACCTAAAAAGCATGTTTACGTTATCTCCTTGAATGGAGAGGGGTAAGGGGACGTGTTTATGAGAAATGGGGGTACTCTAAAATGAAAAACCTAAGAAAGGAGTACGTTTTAGCAGTTTTAAGGGATATTGTGAACGGAAAGTGTTTATAACGGAAACCTGTCTAAAACGGAAAAGTTCATAGTCCCGAAAAAAGACATACCTTTGAATTATACCGTCTAAGACGAACACCTCACTAAAGCGGAATTTTTTATAGATCCTTTGTGATTCTGTCCTAGCAGTTTTTACTGTTGTATTTGTATACATGATTCAGTAAACCAGATCTACTTTCGGTGTGGGGGGGGGGGGTCCGGAACCCCTGGACCCCCCCTTGGCTACGCCACTGTAGATATTCGACAAACCGTGTACCATCGATAGCATCCAGTCCCTGTACCTTAACTTTTGGAGGCCAGTGTATTTTAAATGAAATTGATCGTCTTTCAAAAGCACTGCGAACAAAAAATATAAGCATCATAAAGGATAAAAACGTAAGATAAAATTTATTAAAGCGTTTGAAATGCTTCGGAAAAAAAAAAAAAAAAAAAAAAAAAAAAAAAAAAAAAGACGGCGAGAGTTTTATTACTTCAGAAAATTCAAAAACTATCTAACTTGTAGAAGATCATGTTTCGTTGTCAATTTGAATATAGGAATCAACTATACATTTTCCCCCCGTCAGATTACTGAGATATTGAAGAAGTGATACTTCCAAGGAAAGCAACTGAAAAACTATTATTTATATTTAATGCACTTATATTAATATTAATGATTACCGAGAATTTTTTAAATTATATTTTAAATATATATATTTTTTAAACTAATATTGTTTTTTAAAGTATCCAAAAGGCTTAAAATATTGTCAAAACAATTGCTGCAAGTGTAGCAGAAATGGAAAAGGACTTTTCAAAGATGAACTTAATATGATTAGAGAAGAGAAGTCGACTAACTATTTCTAATATATCAAACATAATAACGATTAGTCTAGTTGGCCTAGCTGTAAAAGAGTGGGTTCCTACTTTTATAGTGAAGGCATGTTAAGAAAGAAGTACATATCAGATAATGTTCGAATAAAGGCAAAGAAAATTGAAAGTGAGGGCGCTTATCAAGAAGATATATGAAAATATGTATCTCAAATAGCACAAGGTACTTAAAATTTTAAATTTCATTTTCTGTACCGTAATACTGTTTTTACTACATCCTTTTTTGTTTTATTTAAGTATGAAATAATATGCTACTTTTCGGATATAGCTTTAACACTTTTCAACATCATAAAAATAAAGTTAGTTTTAATACAGGATACCTAAAATAATTCAAATTTATCTTTGCTGGTTTCAATCAGAAAACGTATAGTATGCCGATGCATTTCATGGGCAATTGTTATCCATGGGCAGTTATTGTATCAAAGATTTTGTAAAGATATTGCATGTTTTTAAACTGAGCTAAATTTTATTAGATACAAAATTTGCAGAATATATCTTCTCTGCGTGCGTATTGTTGTTATTATAAAAATAACTTTAGGATCATTTGGAATTAATTACAGAAGACGATACTGACAAATATCTCGGCAAAATTTGCAACTTTGGTGGCAAAACATAGCATAAAACACGCATTCAAAAAAATCCAGAACTTATCACTCACAAGAACCGATTTATTGAGATTAACTTAGAAGAAGTTACAATCATTTATCACAAAAGCAAGGACGTAAATAGGAATGCTTGATATTCAGTGATTTACTATTCTCGTGAGATTCGAGACTTGAGCTGTATCTTGAGCTCTTCCTACATTTAGTGTTTTTAATAACTAACTGTTTGCAACTTTAGATCATGAACATGACTTAATTCTTACGCTTAAATTTCTCTTATTTTTGTTTCATCCTTATTGTATTATACAGTTTTGATGCATTTTCTGATAGAAATCTTGATCAGGGTTTCATGTTTGCCGAATATGTATTTAATAAAGTACGTCCTTTTATAGGCAAACATGTTTCAGAATTTTTTTTTTCAATATGCCAAAAGATCGAAGTTTTTTAACAATGTTCTTCTAATATTGAAAGTTCTTCATAATGTACGTGCGATGCTTTATTTTCCTTTCATTTTTGTACGTCAAAAATCATTCGGGCAGCGAACCGGTTGTTAAATTATTTGAATCCCACCACTGGTCGAAACGCAAGCGGTGAGGAGTTAAAAGGTAGTTTTCCACTGTCGCTATTAAAGAATCAACACAAGAATGAGAGGAGATACTTCAGAAAACATTTTATTAACAGGAATGTAATTTATGTACATATCGATCAAAATGCTTAAGAAATTGCTCAAAAGATATTCCGCCAGCTGTATTGCACGCCTCACACCTGCGGGATAGGGACTGACGCACATTTGCGAAGACACCAGACACTTCCCGAATACAGCCGGCCACAACGGAAATCCTGGCGACTAGATCCATATCGGTTTCAATGGGTCACTCGCAGGTTAGGCTTTTCATATGGCCACACAGAAAAAAGTCCAAACACGAGAGATCCGGCGATCTTGGTAGCCAAGTTATGGGACCACCTCGACCCATCCATCGCCCTGGGACAGTGGAAAACTATCTTTTAACTTCTCACCACTTGTGTTCCGACCCTACATTCTGTGACGAAATTTGCTCGTATAGCTGCGTTCTATCACCCCGTAAAGTTTTGTCCACATTTTCAGATACACCCTGTATATGTTTTTTAATTGATTTTATTTTTTCTATGTATCTACGTTGGCAATTTATTAGTATATCTAAAGGTACAATTTGTAAAAAGAAGAGTAATTTACCTGACTATGTAAAAAAAAAAAAAAAAAATGTTACTAGATGATACATATTTCCAGAAAATATTTTGACACACTTAAAGTCAAACAAATTTAACTACAAAAGTAATTTTTACTATAATGTCCTACATTTACTTGGAAAAAGGTTTATATAACTCACTCAGTTTCTAATTACATCGAAGAACATTAACTGAAACTTTTACTTTCATTATAAAGCCCTAATCTATGAGAGAGGTATTTTGTTGGAAAAGTGAGGATTTCGTAGATAGATTGTTTGGCATTAAAGCCGTGATTTATTCTCTTAAAAATCCCACTTGTCTCTATTTTTAGCACAATCAGACGCAAGTTTATTGCAGTAATTTTACAAATTTGTACAATACATTATTTTGTGGGACAGTTACGTTTTGCGTGCGTAAATAATATGTTTATTGACTTTTTCTCCTAAACTTTACATAAATAAATTTCACAATAATGAAATAAAGTTCAAATTAGTATATCTATTTTTAAGATAAGGATAATTTGTTAAAGTTTTTATTTTGTGAGTGGATGAAGAATTAATTTATTATACAATATCTATTTTAGAAAATTCTATTATAGAAAATACTAGGTGGCTCTGCCCCCTGCAAGCTACGCTCGCCAACCCCCGTTCAGCCACCGCAGAATCTAAAAGCACGCTATCTGATCGGTTTTAAAAAGATTAGAGAAGATTAAATTATACTGAAAAAACCTGTAGCGATATCCCTGTAAACGGGTTTCCATTCATTTCCCTTTGATTGCAAAAATTTAAGGTAAAATCAGTTGCTGTTAAGACATCCAATGGTTGTTTTCGTGTTTGATTAATGAAGATCAGTTAAACATTTGAAAAGAAGCTCCAATAAAATGAATTAAGTAAACAGTCTTTCTTTCTCGGTATTTTTTAACAGCGTTATAAAACGATTGAAATAATACAATTTACTACAATTCCTAAATTTTGCTGCTTTAACCCCTTCAAGGGCGGTGGTTCATTTCTGGACCACTTAATTTTAATTCTTAAATTCCACATTAGCACCAGAATATTGGGATGAAAATTTCCCTTTTATTAAGTAAGTGAACAAAAGCATTTTTGTATTTCGAAATTTGTTTGTAAATTCTGATTCCATCAACTGATTTCAAGATTTTACGAATAGAAGTGCCTTGTCCGCGAAAGACTTAAACGCATATTAATGTATTTATTATTTTAAGGTTTCCTTTCCCTTTTAATATTCACGTGTAAATACAATTTTCAAGACATAATTTTCAATATTTTCCTGCTTTTAACACTTACTCATTTAATAGTAATTTTAAAGTTTTTTTTTTTTTCTGTTTTTAATAGTCACATGAAAATAAATTTTTAATCGTTAGGAAATATTATTCTTTGCGCTGCTTTTAGAATTGAAAACAATCTCTATAATAATAGCCTAAGTCACGTGATTATCATCAACAGCTCCAGACGGATCCCTTCGCTTTTTATATTCCAGGCGGCCATTTTGGTGCTTTAACGTTTGCCAGCCACAGGTGTCATAAGTCGCCGAATATTATTCTATCGCCCTTATTTCGTTTATATTATAATAGTCCAAATCATGTAACTGCCATAAACAACGGGCTGATTCCTTCGCTTTTCATAAGAAAGGTTTCCAATTTGATTAAAGATTCAAAATTATATTTTCGAATAAAACTACATAAAAGTTGCCATGATCGCAAAGAATTCCTGGTACTTTTATGATAGCCGGGTGAAAATCTCGCCAGTTAGCATTTTTTTATTTTTCGAGTGGTAAATTAAAACGGTGCTACTTGGTTATCCCATCGACCAAAAATCTGTCGCCAAACTATAAGATTAAATGCCAATAATGGTTGATCGTAAATATCACATTCACTTGACTTTAAAGAAGTTACACATGTTCACGCCATCAAGTGATTTTTATTTCGACGTTTTATTTGTATTTTTATTAATGTTATACTAATTTATTTGTTCTTTTGTTATTTAAAAAAATGTCAATTTGTATAATTTGGTTATTTATATAATTTGGCGAAATTGGTTGACGGGAGAAGTAATAACATTAAAACGTTGCTTTGAAGTGGAAGTTAAATCTCATGATTTGTTGCATTGTCACATACACAGCGGGTTGGGCGTGATTTTTTTTACGACAATTTGGCGAAAACCTCGTTTTCCGATACCTGTTACATATGTATTTTTAAATTATTTTCTGTTATTTTTAAAATGAAAGAACAATAAATAAAAAAAAAATATTATTAACTATAGAACAAAACAATTTATAACATTTTTAAAAATAAAAATGAAATAAATTCAAATAAACATTTATTAATAAATAAGCAACAATAACCGGTTACCATGTCAGGCAAAATAACGCCATTTTGGCGCCAATTAGGTACCCCGTTGCGTATATGACATCTGTGTCTAATATTTTTCTTTTCGTTTCGTTTAAAAAAAAGAATGAAGTAAAAGCCATTTATTTTAAAGGTTTCAATTTTAAATGATAGTTTTGTATTAAATAAAATGATAATGAAATACAAATTGAATTATGAATAAAAGTAACATGATGCATTTCTTAGCATACATTTAAGGGAGGCCAAACTCGTCGCCAAATTAATTTAAAATAACCTTTTCTAAAATATGAAAAAAAATATCTGTTATGATTAAAATTTGAGTTGCCATCATTAGAGAACTGTATTTAAAATTAGAAAAAAAATTAATATTTCGAAAACTAATTCTAATTTTAAAATTCTAATACCAGTTTTAAGATCTGTGGATCAATACGGATTTTTGGTGTTAATTTCATCGCAAAGTATTCCATATTTTAGGAGAAATCACCGTGAAACGTAATCAGTTGTTTAATCAGTCGTTTCATTGAATCGTTACGTAAATTCGTTTCAATTCAGTCGTTTCATTAGGATTTTATATATATAGGGTAGATATAAAAAATAGTTAAAAATTTTAAAAAGTTTTAATGTAAAGCCCTTTCGATTTTAAACACTTTCCAAAAACTATTGAAAAGTGTTTATGACTTCGGTTTGACTGGCAGTCTGACTTTCTGTCCGGATTCCATCTTCCGTAAATATTCATTGATTACCCCGCCATTGATATACATTATTCAGATTTGCTACAGGATATTCCCTATTAATAATAATAGCACAGTTAATACTAAAGTTTGTAATAAAGGCTCGTTCCGTACCCCATAGAACTTCTTTGCATATCCCCAAGGGTTACGCATACCACACTTTTGGAAACCCTGTTATAATATAAGATAAGAGAGTGAATTTAATAAGTTGTTTACAGCGGTAAACAAGCATGCTGGATGTAAGACCGATATATCTTGTATGATCAATATAGCTGTTCAAATGCGAAAAAAGAGTAGATTGTGTTGTATAATTAGTTTCAACATTTGGTGGAGGCAGTGAAATGATGTGTGTCTGCTAAAATTTCAACCTATATTTAAGTTACTGAATACAAATTTATCAACTATCCAATAACAGTGTTTAAGTGTTGTTCAATGAAGGTCAATCACTTGTGCAATTTTAACATTTGTCATACTTCCAAATTTGTGTGATCACACACTACATAATAAAGTTTTTACAACACCACTTTCTTTGCTAAACAAAATTAATCAATACTAAATACGCAAAACTCGGTTAATATGTGATATTCCCTGTCAGTATGTGCTAATACGAACACAAATATCTCTAGTAAATGACTTCACTACAAAACTAAATTCTAGTTCAATGTTTAAATGCATGTAGAAATAAACGTAAACAAAGAAAATATCACCCCACATAAACTACGAGGGCTGTTTAAGAAAAAATTATTATAATTTTTTTTAGCATACTTTATTGCCCACAAATTTACTTTTATGTTCCATTGTTAATTTAGTGTGTAATGAATACGTGGTAATTTTTTGTTCATTTATTTCCAGTAGTACGTCCGTAGCAACCATGATAGTTCAGATACTTTCGGTATCGCCAACGGGAACGATGGAGGCAACACGCAATGAGCAACTATGCTCTTGCTTGATGGAAATTTTGCTTTCGCCTGAAGAAATCGCCAGTCGAAGCGTATTTTTACATTACAGATTCATCTCATATTCATGTAACATCACTTTCAATTTCGAACAACATCCACGCAAATATCCTGTTGTTAGGGTATGAGGAGTCTCGAATTCAAGGCGCACAAACACGTCTCATGTTCACTTTTCTGTTACCAACGCCATTATAACTGCAATATTTTTAACAATTCTCATATCTAACGATCTTCTCTGACAATAATAGCGACGGTATTATGTTGAATTCTGTAAGCTCAGTTACAGTAACTCCAGGGAGGAACAGACTCTACATAATTCTCCTACAGCATAACTCTTCGACTGACGATTTCTTCCGGCGAAAGCAAAATTTTCAGCAGGCAAGAGCATACTTGTACATTGCGTGTTGCCTTCATCGTTTCTGTTGGCGATTCTGAAATAAACAGGGAGCCGGCAGCACTGGCAATACCCTCATCGAGTTCACGGCTGAAATTCCAGAATTAGTTAAAACTCGATTCGCGTATTAAAACGCAATCGGTCTGCCAAGTCCTATCTTGGTGGAAAACACATGAAAACCCTATTTTAGCGGTTGACTCGTATGTTTACGATTGTGTTTCCTTGCTCCCAGTTCTCCATGTTTTCATACCTTTGGGTGCAGGAAAACACAGTGATAAACCTACGAGTCAACCGCTAAAATAGGATTTTCAGGTGTTTTCCACCCAGATAGGACTTGGCAGACCAACTGCGTTTTAATATGCGAATCGAGTTTTAATTAATTCTGGAATTTCAGCCATGAAATCGATGAGGTGATTATCTGTATTGTCGCCTCCCGGTCTAAAAGTATCTGAACTTTCATAGCTTCCACTGACGTACTACTAGAAGTAAATAAACGAAAAATTATCGCTTATTCATTACACATTAAGCTAACAATGGAACATACAAGTAAATTCGTGTGCAATAAAGTGTGCCAATAAAATAATTATGATAATTCTTTATTGAACAGCCCTAGTAATAGTTAATGTGTTATTTTCTGGAGGTCCTTACCCACATAACTGCAGCACAACCACGAGGCATTGGCAATAAATGCTCCTGAATGTATACAAGGCTTCTTTCAGTGCCCCAAACAAAACATATATTTACCGGAAGTTCACAGACTGCCTTCGGTTTCTTTGCATTAACAGAAAACAGTAAATAAGGCCAAAAGTTTTGAATAATTCTAATTTTTGGGTTTGCTGCACGGTTACATAGGTGCCAAAACTGCATAGTTAACCATTTTTGTACCTCTACGACTAAGAATTCACCAAAATCATTCTTCGAGTAGAAATACATGCAATCTAAATACGCATGTCGCTTCTCATCTTTTTCGCTCAATGGCAGGGCCAACAGTTTTTCATAAAGATGAGGGTAAAAAACATGGCAAGAATTAACTATTATTGTTCTCAGCAATTTTGCTTTTAGTATTGCTATATAACATGCTGGATTAAAGGATCTATGACGTACAGTCTACCTACTTTCTAATACAAAATGCATGCCCACAATATTTAACAAGAAGGGAATTTAACAGTGAAAGCAACAAAGTCTGGAAGAAAATTCCCGCCTTTGTACGACGAATTGTCGGATTCTTATCACTGACATGCAGTTTTAACTGGTTGCAGTGGAAGAAAATAACTAGGAGAATACTTCTCACAGTATTTAAATTTATTTTTGTCCCTTTCAGGTATTATTTTTGCATCAATATCTATTTAATTTCATTCTTTGCGTTTGACCACAATATTTATTTTTATCAGTCCCACCGTAATGTAAGTCTGTTTTCGTCCAGCGATCTTTTACCCCTAGTAATTTGGAGGGTATCGGCGATGTTGCGCTCACACTTTTCTTCGCCTCTCTGCGTTTTTGGAGCACATCTCTATTTGGCGTCGGCATGTATTATGATGACGTCATTGAAGCGCTTCTCGCCTCCCTATCGTGACATATTTGTCACGCGATAGCTGACAGGTGTGCGCTAGTTTCGCTTTACAAATCAGCGATATTATTTTTTCATCAACGGCTTTTAATTTGATTTTCATTAATTTGTCGTAACTTTTAATTTAGCTAATCAACTTAAATTTGACCTTTAATTACTCTGTAACCGCCCCCCCCCCCCCCCACGTACTCATCGTTTATAAGCTAAAACCCGTTAATTTTCGAATCAGAATTGGGTTTGAGTTTGTCCTAAAAGATGTAATTATTGTGGAGGTACCGACAAAGTGTTCTACGGGTATTGTACTTAATACTGCTAATCCCTTCATGTTGTGGATATTTGATCATGATCAAATTAATTCAAATAAATTTGTGCTGCTCTCATCTAAAAATCCGATGGAATATTTCAACGTTTCTTTTTACGTTTCTCTTTTTATAAGAGAATCCGCTTTTTTTAAATTTCTACGTTGTGACCAGAAGCAAAATTCTTTATTAAATTTCCCCTACTGACGATAGAAAATAAAGGATTTGTTTATTCTTCATACTACCTCTTCACTGTCTGTACAGTCTACATGTAAATTAAGATTATTCTTATTTCGTTATTTCTTTAACGATCACAATATATGAAAGAACTCCACAATGTACCTTTAACTCATTTTACCACTTAACGATGACATTATTCTCGCCACAATAACGGCTTCAACTGCTCGAGAGTTCATTTGACATGTTCTTTGTAATAATATATCAGGATAATGATAAACGTTTTTTTCTTAATAATTTTGAATTATAAATGTTACAATATTTCTCATTATTTAAGTTGACTTAGTACTTTTCGAGTCCAAAATTGTTCACTATAAGATGTTTTTTGCGACTCGACATAAATGAGTAAGTTTTTCTCATTATACAGTGAAATTTTTACCGTGTTTTTAATAAAATACTAACATAATAAATTTAGTAAATAAATAAATAGAAATGCTTAATTCATCTTTAAAAAGTTAAACTTAAACTTACACTATGTGCAAAACTACTTAAAAGATGAGACAATATTAAAAAATTATTTTAATACCTTAGTACTTTCAACTATAAAAACCTAGATTTCGGAAGAGAAATATAAGAAATACAATTGTTATTGACGTCTAATTTTCAAATTTCACGTAGATGCTGAAGAAAGGAATGAAAGTGGAAGTTAATTTTTAGATCCGGGAAACATTGGAAAATAAAACATGGATATAGGGAAGTGGAATATTACTCGTTTTATGATTATTTAAGCAAACTGAGCCAGATTCTGGGTATGTTGTAGGATGAAACGTCATTGCAAACAGTATTTTCTTTAGTAATAATTTCTATTGATTCGCGGATGATTAAATCATGATAATTGAAGAGCTAAGTGGAAGAACATGTTAAGTAACAAAAATACATTGCAAGAAATTTGAAGTGAAAGTTTTTCCCAGCCTGGGCATTTTTTCGCTCAGTTGGAAATATTCAATTCGTATGAAAGTTTTTGCTGTAAATTTTAATGATTTATTTTTTGTTTCATACCATGTGTTTAAAATATTATCAGGTATGGTACTAAACTCTCTTAGAAAAACTTATTCATGGTTTTTTTTTCAAATATTAAAAATTATTAATATTATTGACATTATTAAATATTAAATATTAATGAATAATGTCTTAAATTTTCAAGATGAATATACGGAAATCTTCAAGATGGTATACAGGAGTTTCCGTGTTAAAGTAGTTTCATCATATAAATGCTATAGTTATAGCTCGGATGAATGAAACTAGCGCTGCAGTTCGCAGCCAAGTTCAACTAATAAGAGTGAATTATGTCAGCCAGGTATCGGTCCGGATAGCCTAATAGGTAAGGCATTGGCACGGCACCCCAAGTATCCAGGTTCGATCCCTGGTCTGGACATTTTTCGCTCTGTTGGAATAAACTTCAACTGTGCTACTCCAGCCTTGAATATAAGAATCTTAGTATTTTAGCTTCACCGTCTGATAGGATACCTCATAACGCCTTCATCCAAAAGATTAAAAAAAAAAACTTAGAAAATGTGGCGTAACATGTTCATCCACTCAGCTCTTCAATTCTTTGAGGGATATATAATTTTTGGGTCTTCGAAATTAGCTTGTATATTCTGCGTCTGGCTAAGTCTTGACAGGGCTGTTGTAGGTCGGTTATACTTTAAATCTCTCAAATGTTCTTTAATACGGACTTTAAGTTTACGTGAAGTCATTCCTATGTATTCGAGATAAATGTTTTCTATTTTCAGTGGAATTATATTTATTATAATTATTAATCACGTAATAAATTTAATTCAATTTTTTCAATGTAATTAACAGATATTTAAAAATTTCATAAAATGTATACATAAGTTTAAAATTAAGAAGTTTAATGACTTTTGCTTACCCGCAAGACAACTTTTGAGAAAAAAAATACAGTAAAATCTTAGTTCTAGTATCAAATTGTATCTTAATATTGTCTTTATTAACTGAACAAAAATCTTTAAAATCTTTACTATCTATATTATAAAGGACAAATGCGTAATGGTATGCGTAACGCATACGTCATTTTGCGAATGGCAACACTTTGAAATTTGAATTAAAATTTCGGTTTTGCAATTATATCTACGGCACATTTTTAAACTTCTAAACATCGCACATTTTAAATTTTAACACCATTGTATCTATATTATAAAGGACAAACATATCTGTGCGTAACGCATACGTCATTTTGCGAATGGCAACACTTTGAAATTTGAATTAAAATTTTGGTTTTGCAATTATATCTACGGCACATTTTTAAACTTCTAAACATCGCACATTTTAAATTTTAACACCATTGTATAAGGAAAAAAATGCTCTTTTAAATGCAATTTATTTGAAAGCTGTATCTCAATTTATTTTTGAGATATTAATTTTTTTGTAGTTTTTAATACAAATTTTATAATTATGGCAATTGAAGTACTGCATTTATATTGAAAGTAAAGGGAAAATAGTCATGGTTTATTATTTTTATTGATTATATCCTTATTGATGCCATTTTCACAATACAAATTAAAGTAATTTTTTTATAATTTTTGAACAGAAAATGATGTCAGACATAAAAAAAAAAACACGCATTCTTCTTCATAAATCAGTTACATTTCAATATTTTTGCATTACGCTGATACTGAGTTTGAGACGCTAGGCAAAATTATTCAGTGAGTAAAAATTATATCATATTTAAAATAAAACGATCGTTTATTTTGATAAAACTAAATATTTGACCAATACTAAATGTCCAATACTATGACAACCAATACTAGGCAAATTTCTGAATTTTTTTTTTCGCGGATATTGAGATTAGAACTTAAAGTTTGTGCGAATGTTCACATGAAAAGTTGTATCGGACAAACGTGACTTTAAATTTAGAAATACATTCATTACTATAATCTATTGCGCGTTAAAATACTTTCAAATTGTGAATTTGAGTGGTGCGTATGTAAATTATGGGAATTGAAAATAACGCACAATTTAGATTTCATGGGGGAAAATTTTTGATGTGACAAAGCGAAATCCTTTTTACTGATTTTTCATCCCATAAAAACAAACATAAAAGTCTCAATAGATAAATTCATCATAATTACTCATCTTGATTACATATTCTAATAGAGTTTAATTTTTCAATAATTTAAGCAGTTGAAGTTTGTGGGAATAATATTTTAGTAATTTTAGGTTAAAAATATTATCTGTTTTAAGAGTGAGACAACCAATGTTAGATGAATTTTTATTGTAATTATTTTTGTAGGTTTATTATAAATTCGATGTTCGTCGAATTTCGACGGGTTCCAACTCGTTATAATAATTTTCAAAATTTAAAAAAAATTTCAAGAAATTGCAATTTTTAAAAATTTTAACATTTATCCTGTTATATATCAAAATCTATTTTTTGTTCCCTTTACTCAGGTTCGGTGAATTAATACCCTTATGTAAAAGATTCATTCAAAATATTATAACTCTACACTCACTGTTTTTTAAAATCTTGCAGGTAAGTGTAAAAACTAGAAACTGAGAAAATCAGGTTTAAAGAATGAATTTGTATTATTTATTCCCTTATTTGTATTGGAGCATTTAAAATGCTCCTGCCAATCAACCACACTGTTTTGAAGTGTTCCCAAGACTCTAAATTATTTTTTTGAAATATTTTTTAAAAATTGATTTTTTAAAAGTACAAAGGTACTATGCACCCTACTATTTTTTAGACGGGATTATAAAGCATCAGATACTTTAAACGTATATCACGGATATGAAACAAGGTTATGAATTATTATATTTGTGGTTTTGCAATGAATATGGGGGGCGATCGTGTTTTATATTTCATTATGAAAACATGCAATGTATATGGAGGAAAATCCTCTCTTTTCCCCTTTTCTATTTATTAGCAAATATTTTGGTGATTTTTGATCTTCATCACCAGTAGACACTAGACGGTTTTATTTCTATGCTTTCTTACAGTTACAGACATAGTTAATGATAAGAAATTTGTATATTTAGATAGGAGAGCAGCTTCACTTTGAGCCACATGTACAGTCGTGGGAAAAAAAGTAAACACCCTTACTAACTCCTCAGCAAGTTATCGTAGACGAAAGTTACTGATACCAAACGATTGGAAATTAATGTATACTTTTAAATGACGTATATAAAATTTGCTTAGGGGGGCCATCTACATTATAAAACGAATTCAAACTTCATTTTTTTCAATGGCAATACACAATTTTAACGAGATATTTCAAATCTTCTGTTCAAACTATGCTTAGACACGAAATTTCAAGTCATTTGAATGATGAGTGAAATTGAAGTCATTTGAGTTTTTGAATTATAAACATTCAAAATTTAGTGCTTCTATTGTTTAATTACATTTTCATATTTTTATTTATATTTCCTGAAATTATACTTCTAATGTGCTAATTTTTTGTGTAGCAATATACTAATATGCCCAAACATAAATACGTTGAATTTGCAATTTTTATAATTTTATGATATGAATTATGAGTTATGAAATTAATATTCGAAAAAATTATGAATTGCAACCTATAGTTTTTTTGATGGATTTAGATTTATTAAGTCCTGCTTTATGGAAATCCAAAATTTCACATTTTTCTTCCAAGTAGTATTCAAATTATGGTTTAAAAACTGCAAAATGATGGTTTAAGGGGCCGTCTATGCAAGGGCGCCAGAGGGGGGTCTGGGGGGCATACACCCCCCACCCCCCGTCGGGCATACCTGGCCCCCCTGTTGGGGTCAAATTTAATCGTCGTCGGGGAAAATTTTTTGACTTGTGTGTACAGTCCTGTGTCGGGTCAGGTAACCCGATTTTTCGTGCACACGAGTTGTGTCGAGTCTGCGACAGGTTAATTAAAAAAAAAAAAGATCTTATATTAATTTATAGAAAACGCGACCCATTGATAAGCTTGCCGCTATTTTTTTTCTTTGGAAGTCGGATTGGCTTGGCTATAATTTTTTCGGTTTCGGGATGAGTTTTGATTCTTACGCGTCGGTTTTGTTTAAGCTGATTTTTCAAAAAAGTGCCCAGAATTATATCTCAAATTAGAGTCATGCATCGATTCAGATTGCTCGATTTCACCTACACCCGACCCGACCAGACCCATGGATCGGATTGAGGATAACATTTTTCGTTGTGGTTGGGTTCGGTTGGGTTTGGAGTTCAGTTTTGATACTTACAAGTAGTCAGGTGTCCCGATTTTTCCCAAATTACTTCAAATTTTTACAAGTTTAATCTAAATTATAATTTTATTCCTTAGTTTGCGACGGGAAAATTTAAGAATTTAACCACTTGTCGGTTAAAGTCTGTCGTCACAACGGCCGGATGTTACCGAAAACCGTATACATTTTGTCTAGAACTCATTCACGTGCACTCCGGTTCAACGTTTATTCGATTGACCGCAAACTTAGGCGCCTATAAGAAATAAGATTTCAAGAAGAGACAGGATGTGGAATTCATCTGCTCACTTCGACCTTCTCATTAAAAAGCGTAGGGTAAGTTAGAAGTCTGCACGTGCCCGGGCTTGGCCCGAGACCCGTACCCGGACCGGCAGAATTAGAACGATTTTTTAAACGGGCCGGGCCGGCGAAGAGATTGAACGGGCCTGCAGGGCCGGGCCGGATCGAGAAAAAAATTAATCGGGCCTATCGGCCCGATATAAGAATTTAAGCGAAGCAGATAAAATACGAGCCATTTTCAATGAATATGATTTTCACGAGACATATAAACGTGCGTCGCGACCCGATGCGACTTTAACAACATCAATACAGTAATGTAACATGTCCGACGAAGAGATCGGCATCGTACATTTACAAGATGTCTGATTCCGAGTTTAATTTTTTTCATCAGACTCGTGCCGGGACTGGTCTAATCGATCTCAGGATGTGTAGGACAGTCATTATGTTTTGTAGTATTAGTAGTGATAATGAACTTCTGTTAACAGTATCTTTGGAAACATACCTTAAGGTGGTTCTCATATTCACTGCTCAACAATGCGAAACTTTCAGACACATTTTCTGACTCATTTTTAACTATAAAGGCATAAAATTGACAGGCCTGACTATTGGAGGCATTTGGAAACGAATAGATTTTTCCATATTTGATAAATTACTTACAGAGATAACAGAGATTCTTGTCACGTGACTATGCGTTCTTCTCCTTTCCTGTGCTATCGCTTCCGGAAATTCGATTCAAAACGCTAACTTCGGCAGTATTTACAGAAAGATATATTGCTTTTAACGATGAAAAAAACCGACATTTACATAGCTTATGAATAAGAATACCTGCCAATCTTACGCGTTTCCGAAAAGAAATGAATTTATAAATGTGTCGAAATGCAGCTCCTTTGGATTTGAGAAAAGCCTTAAAAATGAGAAAAATATTTTCACAAATCTACTTTTTATTATACAGCTTCAAAAGTTATCATGTTTTTAGCCTTTTATTCTGAACTACATTAATCTTTTAATGAATCGTTATTTGAATTTTGAAATGTCTGTAGACACGATGACTAAAACACTGTAAGTAATCGTTAATGTTTACTATTGTGTGTTTTCTGTTTTGCGAACATCATAGTAATCTAAAATATACTGTAAAATGTTCCCATAAATATGTATGTAGTATTCATTAAAAGAATCGTAATTGTATGTTGAGAAAAAACGGATTTTTTTTTGTAGAAATTGTGTCGGGTCGGGCCTGTTTTCAGTGATTTTTGTACGGGCCGGGCCTGGAAATTGCGGCCCTGCAGACCTATAGGGTAAGTATTTTTTATAAATGAATGAGTAAGTAAAAAGAGAGTTTTGTATAATTATTCAAGCAAACTTAGTATCAAACTAAAAATTTCTACTTTGTTCATTAATTTCAATGTACAATAGAGTCTCATTTTATAATAATATGGATATTAGTCTGTATTTAATATATAGAAGAGAAATGGAAGGTATAAATAAGAAAATAATTATATACATACATAACTTCATTGTAAATTGCAGGAATATGTATGTACAACAACATCTGAAATCTTGTATCAGGTCTGTTAACCCGATTCTACCCAAACGTGTTGACCATTGGCTCTAAAATTTTGCTGCGGATCGGGTTGATTAGTGTTTCTGTTTTCGGATTATCTCAGATTAGAGTTTTGACTCTTGGGAGTCGATTCGAGTATGCCAAAATTTTCCAAAGAAAAGTCCAGATTATATTGTTTCAAATGATTAAAAAAAAAAAAAAAAAAAAAAAAAAAATACTTTTATATGAATGAGTAAAATGTATGCATTCATTTTTCGAAATATAAAATTGATTTTAAAGATATGATTTCAGAATTTTACTGAATTGTTTTACATTAAGCATGGATTTTTTTTTTCTTTTCATGCTTAGGATCAAGTTGCCGGTTCGAAAAAAATATTTTGTCAATTTCGGGCCGAGCGTAAACTCGAACCGTGCAGGGTTGTAATTCGCAATTCGTGTTTATGGTCGTAGGCTCGCATTTAGAAATTTACAAAATCGTGTAAAGCAGAACACCGACTTACTTGATAATTTAAACTTGATTGTATTATTAGATTGAACAATTTTAATTAATAACTGTACGGTCTGTACGCGCCGAAATTTTCAGGTCCGAGCTCGACTCATAGAAATAAAAGTTCGGCACGACCCGGTATAAAAGTTAAAACTTTGGCTCGAGCCCAGCCTGCCCCGTACAACAAACATTAATGACTCGGACCGGTATAAAAATTATATGTTCGGTCCGAGCCCGGACCAGAAAAAAAATTAAAATCTCGGCCCGAGTCTGCTCCAGCCCGACGGAATTTCTACAAAACACGGATTTTTACGTCGATTTTGTTAAAAGGAAGAGTTCTGACCAAAAATACTTATTTTAGCTTTTTTTTCATGTTTATAATCTTCATTTTGAAAGAAGCGCCCTAGTTTGGGTTATACATTTTTTTAATGAATGTCTGTTTGTATGTAAATGTTTCAGCTATAATTAATATCGTTAATCAAAAAATTATATATTGGAGACTTAAAAATCTGAAAAATTCTATACAGTAAAATCTTCTAAGGCGGAATCGCATAGGAAAGAAATAAAATGCGTTACAAACGAGTTCCTATCTTAGCAGGTGTAAATGTAATATATTTTCTCACGTATTATTATATTCATTTTTCATGTGTCAATAAATTTTTCCATGTAAGACAGGTAACATAGGCTGGGTTTTTTTTTCACACGTTTTACTGTATTTCAATATTATTGCCTAGAAATCTACTATTCTTTAAAACGAATAAATTTTAAGTTTTAATTGTAGAATAATATCGATTTAAAAAGATATACACTTTTTGCAAAAATTTTTGTCCGGGCGAAATTTTACTCATTCTGGAACCAGGCCATGGCGGGACAATGATTTTCATACGGGCTGGATCGAGACCGGAACGGGACTGAAAATATCGGCTTATGAAGACATAGGAAGAATGAAACCTGTCCCGTCTCGGTACGAAAAAAGAAGTCAGGCCAGGCCCGATCCTCCAGAAGAAAGTCAGGCCAGAGCCCGACCTGGAAAGAGTAGTGACTAGGCCCGACCCGTTCCGAATGTCATGAATGAAAATAGGTACGAGCCCGGCCCATGCAGACCATTAAACATTGGCTGTTTTTGCATGCTTTGGCATGAATTTAAAGATTTTTTTTTTTTTAAACATCAACAAGACTTTGTTTTATGATTGAGCTGATATTAAAAAACGAACTTTTACATTCCAAGCTATTTTACAAGTTTTCCTTTAACTTACATTTTTCTTCAGAATTTTGCATTTCAATTTTAGTCTCAGATTTAAATTTTGTATCTTATTAGAAGTTAAAGGACTGTCTGGTTTCGATCAATATACACTCTAAAAAAGTACGCGAGTTGAAGGTGTTTCTTCAATTGCTTTTATTATTATTATTATTATTAAAACACGAAAATTCCTGTTTTGATTTGCTCATTCGCCCCTCCCCCCCCCACCCATCCGAATAAAACAGAAAATTATTAATCTAACGTAAAAATTATCTGAAGTTGCATTTTCGCCAAATTACAGGGGTGTTCCCGTAACTTGCTGCATAATACTTTTTTGTATCGGAAACCGATTTTTTACGTATGTCTCGTTCTTCAAAAACAAGAAAAGTTTGCGAACCGAAGCTCTTTTTTTTTTTTTTTTTTTTTTTTTTTTTTTAATTCTCCCGTCAAAAGACGGAAATTTCTTAAAATAATAGGAAAAAATCTGTTCCAACCACAGGTGCGTTCGGCAACTTGCTGCCTGTGCTTTTTACGTTTGACGATCTGTTTTCTTGAGAGTGCACGTAATAATAATTGTGCTTTTTCAAAACCGGCTGAAATGAAAAATAATGAAAAAAATAAAATACTGTATTTATAATGTGAGCATTATTGTCATGAAATTACTGTTAATTATTTAAAAAACTCTAGTTCGACTAATTAATTTCGCACCATTCCTTTATGGGCAAAGTATAATTCACGTACATTCAATACGAAGAAAGGGAGCTATTTAATATAGCAACCTGTTAAGATGGAACGACAAATAATTGGAAGAACTTTCCAATTTAGACAGGTTTTAATCTTAGCCGATATTGCGATTTTTTTCAGATGAAAGTATCATTCCGTTATACTGGTACCGTTTTAACAGGTTTTATTGTAGTGCTTAAGGAAGTCCCGATTTTTAAGTGCTTACACCGCTTTTTATCTCTCTCTGTCCCTCTTTTTGCGATTCTAGACCTGACAACACTACTTACTAGCCAAGTTTGAATTAGCGCAATTTTACAAAAAGAAAGTCTAAGATATTGTTTTAGATGAAGAATTATATATTTAAATTTGAATGAATCGCTTTACATGTTTATTTTCTATATAAAAGATAGAATTGATATTAGAGATATGATTGCAGACTATTTTTTTATAACTGTGTTAAATTATAGATCTTTTTCGTGTCGAGTCGGGTTCGGGTTGAAGTGTTTCGGTTTTGTGTCAATAGAAAAATTGTTGTCGGGTTTTGGGTCAACGGAAATTTTCCGTAGCTTTCAGATTGACTTTAAGTTGAACGTTTGGGTCGGGTATATAACTCAACCCACGCAGGAATCTATTTCAGATGAAAAACTACATATTTGAATATGAATAACTCCTTACATGCCTATTTTTCAATTCCTACTATTAGTTCACACTCTCCTTATATTTATTTATTTATTTATCTTGTTCAAATTTTCAATCGTTTATAAAATACTTATTATTCATCCTATCAAGTTGAAATAATTTTTTTAAACTTGTACTGGATGACAATTGATGTTAATACAGTTTTTTTTTCAAATTTTAATTCATTAATTAAATTTTAATTAATTAATTTTAGTTTTACATGGGAGACAAAATGGCCACCATTGGTTATTGAAGAATTTAATGCATCTTCATATCTATAAGGGGGGTTACCATAGGGGGACCCTGTTATGTCGCCAAATGCAGCCAAGTTTGTCGCCAACTTGGCGATATATCGCCAAATTTGGCGACCAAAATGAGTTGTCAAAAGTGACGCCAACTTGGCGATATCTCTAATATTTCGCCAAATTCCAATAGACTTCCATTGTAAACCTACTTGCTTATAGAAAATCAACAAATTGAGATATTTTAATGCAACAAAAGCTAATATTAGCTTAAGGGATTATATTACATTTTTCTTTGATGACCTAAGTAGGCATTGACTTTAAAAACAAAATTTTTATATTACTTGTTCTACATAAAATATAACATTAATATTGGAGATATGATTACAGTCTATTTTTCTATAATTACATTATATTTTGGATCAATTTTCTTTGATTCCGGGTTTCAGGTTAGGATTGGAATTAAGTATTTCGTGTTCGATCAGGTTGCGGGTAGACGGAATATTTTTGGTTGGGTTCGGTTCGGGTTGCAACTTGGTTTTAAAACAAATATTCAGGCATGCAAATTTTGTTTGTTATCCGGGCAGGACCCTAATTAGGTGTAACGTTTAACTGCTAGTTTTCACTATAACACTTTCACTAACAAATTTAAATAATTTTTGGTCACTTCATGCGTTTTTGATAGGATTTGTCAAGTGATTTTTTTCAATTAGCTCCGACATTAAAATACATGGCCAAACCGGCCTGAACACGAACCGCGTTTCGAAAGAAATTGGTTGCCCACCTTGCCTGATGCGGGACTCTTGTTTCTAGGCCTTTGCATTTTCTTAAGGGCGGGGTAGTCCGCAGTGGTTCGACTCATAACCGCGAAAACTGTTCCATACTTTGTCGCTCTCACACTGCTGTGTATGTGCCATATATGTGCACGTAAAATCTGTAATATTGAATGACCTCTTATTAGGAGGTTTCTGGGTGAAAGAAGAGTACGAAGCAGAGTTTTTCCTTTCGGGTAATGCTCAAAAGAGAGGAAATTATTTCTGTTGTGGATTCGTCCGCTTATAAAGATTAGGTGACTAGTGAGGTGTCGCAAAAATACCCTTCAGAGATTTTTTTCACATTATATATCTACAATATTCTTTGACAAGCTTCGAAATTTATGTTTCGAATAAAAATCGTTTGGCCCTCTGATATTCCTCTCTAATTTAAATAGCAGTGTGAGTGTTAGAGATCTGCGCGTTTCGGGATATGCCAAATCCGGACGCGAAAATTTTATGTTTTTCACGTAATTAACCAACATATTCCACCTATTATTTAAAAAAAAGGGAAAAAAAGAAACAAAGAAAAGTTTTATTGTTGATTTACTCCACTAATAAAAGAGAAAAATTACCTCGACATTACGGTGACGAAAAAAATTCTGAAATATAAATACAGTCCCTGTCTGGCCCGAATGTACAGAAAAAATGTAAGACCCGGACGTGTCCCAAGGAGAATGAAGTTCAGGCCTGGACCAACTTTTCAAAAGCTAAAATTTAGCCAGAGCCCGTACCGACTTCCATAATGAAAGAAACTTTTACCGAGCGTGGACTTTGAGACAGGCCCGGGCACGTGGAGACCTCTAAAATACATAATGAATTTGGCCCCCTGTCGGGGATACTGTGCCCCCCCCCCCCCCCCGTCGGGCAAGTGCTGGCGCCACCCCTGCGTCTATTATAGAAGTGACTAAATATTTTGAAATTTCTTCTGCTGTGTAATCTAGCAGGCTTCATTGACAGCTTAAGGCTCCGCTTCACTGAAACTCCCCGATCGCGAAATCCCATGTTAGCCTATGGGAAAATTTGAAGTGCTGTGACTCATTACCTAATATAATTATTAAAATACTGTTTTCATCATCAGAAAGTAGACGTCAGATAGAGATGATGTGCGTTTTTAAAAATTACCTCCGTAAATTTTAAGTGCATAAAAAATTCCTATAAACTTTGAAATTTCTATTTGATTAAATTTTATCATCTTCTTAAAAATACTTAAAATTTATGGAGATTATTTTTAAAAACGCACATCATCGGCATCTGACGTCTACTTTCTGATGGTGAAAACGGTATTTTAATAATTATCATAGCAAACGCGGTAGCGTTATTATCATAGCAAACGCGGTAGCGTTAAGCTATAATATGATTAAGAAATAGAAAATGCAAACGACTTTCTTAAATTTCTGGCGAACCAGTTGACATACCACAATGATTTTTCTTTTGAAAGATAGAACTCGACGAGACGAATAAACTGATAGCATTTAAAAAATTACTGTAGCTTTCAGTAGTTTTTTATTTAATATTAAACGAAAAAATGAAGACACAAAATTCAACAAAGTGTAGCTAACGTTCCAGTGGGTGGATTAACTTCGTTTTTGTTTTATTTTGATCATCTTGTTAAAACTTAGAATAGGTTTTTTTTTATCTTTGTATGTTTGACTGTTGCTGAGAAAATCGAAATTTTCTTTATAATGTCCCCATAAAATTATAGAAATCTCTCCTTTTCATTTTCTAATTTTCTAATTCAATAATTTATTTCGTGTTGCCACTCCCTAAAATGCAGTACAATAATTTTTAAAAAAAGGATAACACGTTTACTTTTGTTTTTATAAGTCAATAAAAATTGAAATTCAACTGACAGATTTTTGTATTTTTGAAATCGACGTCAACCTAAGCAGATAATGCATAATTTTCATAAATATATTTAAGTATTGCGCTGCCGCGCAATACTTATTTATTTCCAGTGTCACTTCTCAATGTTAATTTAACATAGAAAAGCCTATGGAGATCATAACTTTTTCATTTTTTCTTCCCACCTTTTTGTCCCTGATGCCACTCATTTTTAATTCTTTGCTAATTCTAATAATATTATAAATTCAAAGTGTAAAAATATTTGCCAGACGTCGGGATCAAAACGGATCATAAAATGCCTTTGCATATAGATGGATTATAATCTAGAGAGTAACATGGGCAAATTTTTATTTACATTATTCAAACATTTTTCTTAATAATTCCAAATTTCGCTTTTTTCATTGAGAATCAACGGACATTTTCTAATAAAATTTAACATTTTCCTTCATTGTTGTAAATAATTCAAAAGCCGTAATAATAATTTGCCTATTTTTAGTTGAATGATTTTCACGTGAAACATGAAACTGAAGAAACTGAAAGTTTTTTTTTTTTTTTTTTTTTTTTTTTTGTAAGTATTAAAAAAAAGATGAATATGACGTCATAGTGGAAAAAATGACATTTTCAAGCAGATTTTTTAGTTCAGATTGTAATTTTTTGACCAAACTACAACAACCTGCATCATTTATTGTACTGGTGAAACATTTTCAATTATACAAATTGCATCACAAATTGTGATGCGATATCGCGCAAATCAAAGCCTGATGATGATACCCTCCATTAATTTTGAAATGTGTTCGTCTGAATGCAGTAGTTATTAAAAAACTTGACATATTAAACAAAAACCTAATTTGCAGAACAAATTAAAAAAAACAAAATTTATTTCCTAAATTGTTTAAGCCCGAGACGGGGCAGATATTAAGATATTTCATTCAATTCGTTTTACATTTATTGTTAAAGTTTTGTAACAAATAAGCTAAACCAATTGAACATTAAAAATTAATAATGACATTCATACAATATAATGCTTTAAACACCTATATACTTAGATTCTGTTTAAGTGAAATTGAAATAAATCTTAGACTTTTTCCATTTTTAAGTTGTAAATATTTGTACTGCAGATTTTGCATTATGTTTATGGCGATTGTACATAATATGATAAGGTACATGCAAAATACAAAACTTTAAAAAAAGTCTAAGATTTATTTCAATTTCATTTGAACGGAATCAAAGTATATAGGTGTTTAAAGCATTATATTGTATGAATTTCATTTTTATTTTTTAATGTTCAATTGGTTTAGCTTATTTGTTACAAAAATTTAACATTAAATGTAGAACGAATTGAATGAAATATCTTAATATCTGCCCCGTCTCGGGCTTAAACAATTTAGGAAATAAATTTTGTTTTTTTAATTTGTTCTGCAAATTAGGTTTTTGTTTAATATATAAACTTTCTTGATTAATATTTTGAACTGGAGTAATAGACACAATGGAGCACAAACGAGTTGATAGGAAAAAGAAAAACAGGGTAAATCCCAAGCTTCTGTTCAGGAGCTAAATGTAAGTTTTTTTTTTAATTATCATCCTAACACCTGACTTACAGAAGCGATAGTTATGCAGTAATATAAATACTTCATATACTAAGAATACCTTAAAAAATACCATTCCATCTATTTTTAATAAGGAAGAGATGTCATATACGCACCAGAGTACATAACTGGCGCGATAATGGCGTTATGTTGCCTGATACGGTAACTGAGCTATTGTTGTTTATTTATCAATTATTTTTTTATTTACTTTTATTTTATTTTTTAAAATTATATAAATTGTTGGTACAGATGTCATATTCGCCCCATATTGGCGCGATTTTTTTCGGTTGCCAATTTGGCGAAAACATCAACAGCATAAACAACATAATCTGGGTTACCACATCAATCACTTTGGCGCAAGTTAAGTACCCGTTGCCTATATGATATTGGCGACAGAAAAAAATCGCGCCAATATGGGGCGAATATGACATCTGTGCCAAATTGTTTTGTTCTATAGTTATTAATTAAACTTTTCATTATTTATTGTTATTTCGGTACAGATGTCATATTCGCCCCATATTGGCGCGATTTTTTTCGGTTGCCAATTTGGCGAAAACATCAACAGCATAAACAACATAATCCGGGTTACCACATCAAGAAAATTAACGATACTTTGGTGCCAGTTAAGTACCCGTTGCGTATATGACATTGGCGTCAGAAAAAAAATCGCGCCAATATGGGGCGAATATGACATCTGTGCCGTTATTTCCTTTTTAAAATAATAGAAAGTAATTAAAATATATATGTGTAACTGCTATTCGAAAACGCGATTTTCGTTAAATTGGCGTCAGAAAAAAACCCTGCGCCAAACCCGTTGTGTATATGATATCTGTGCCTTAAATAATTAGGGTTTCATTTAACTTTAGGTACTTTTGCTTGAGATATTGTCGAAAATGTACAGCAAAAATATACGGTACTACTTGATTATCCCGTCGACCAATTTCGCCAAACTATTCGCCAAATGATACAAACTAACATAATTTTTATTTTAAATAACGGAAGAATAAATAAATAACTTAAACATTAATAAAAATACTAGTAAAAACTTGGGCACAGATGTCATATACGCTCCATATTGGCGCGATTTTTTCCGACGCCAATTTGGCGAAAACCTCGTTAATATATCATCTATATCCGGGTTACTATATCAAGTAAAATAACGACACTTTGACGCCAGTTAAGTGCCCGGTGCGTATATGACATTGGCGGCGTAAAACAAATCGCGCCAATATGGGGCGTATATGATATATGTGCCAAAACTTGAATTAAAAATCACTTGATGACGTAATAAACACGTGTATCGTGTTTAATGTCAAGTGAATGTAACATTTACTATGATCCATTATTGTCCTTTAATCTTATAGTTTGGCGATAATGTTTTGGTCGACAGGATAATCAAGAATAATGTACCAAGTATGGTACAGATGTCATACGCGCACCACGGTCGCGCGATATTTTTTCTGACGCCAATTTAGCGAAAACCTCGTTTTCGAATACCAGTTACATATATATTTTTAAAAAGGGATTAACATTAAATTTATAAAAGTTTAATTAATAACAATAGAACAAAACAATTTATATAATTTTAAAAAAGAAAATAAAAGTAAATAAACAATTTATTAATAAATAAACAACAACATTCGGATTATCGTATCAAGCAAAATAACAAAACTTTGGCGCCAGTTAAGTACCCCGATGCGTATATGACACTGGCATCAGAAAAAAATCGTGTCAACGTGATGTTCATATATGACATCTGTGGCGGTTCAAGTACACTTCGGAACATTACTTTGAAATCGGTGAGTTTCATCGCCAAAATCGCCAAGATGCTTAATGATCATCGCCATTGAATATATAAATAATGCCATATTTGCAAACTTATAGGTCAAAATATAAGTGGAACCTCGGTTCACGACCACCTCTGTTTACGAACAGTTCGGTTTATGTCCAACTTCGATGATCAAAATTTACTCGGTTGGCGTGCAATATCTCGGTTCACGACCAAGGCTGCCGAATAGTTCAGTTGGCAACCCTCACATAACTGTTGTTATTAGTCAAGTTTGGAGTAAGGAGTGCTTTGTGTACCTTTATTACCGCCTTTATTACCGTAAAAAAAAAAAAAAAAAAAAAAAAAAAAAAAAAAAAAAAATTGTTTTACTTTTACTCAGGCTTGCGCTAATATTAGCTCTCATTATGGCTTCTAACAATGAAAAAGTGCTTAGTGATAGCAGTAGTAAGAAGCTTAAGCGAATTACTGTTCAATAAAAGAAATTGTAGCAAAACATGAGAAAGACGTTAATATAATCGGTCTAGCTAAACAATATGATGTGGCCTAAACCATCGATTTCCACGATAATCTATCTATCTATATATATATATATATTACGCTATCGTATGTGTCACAGAAATCGCGATTATTTTTAATTTTTTAATGGCAACGCTCGAATGAAACGCATCTGATTGTTTATAGAACAGCATTTAATGCATCTCTATACCTATAAGGGAGTTGCCATAGGCTGGAACCTGTTCTGTCCCCAAATACCGCCAAGTTTGTCGCCAACTTGGCGATATATCGCCAAATACCTATAGGCTTCCATTGTAAACCAATAGGGTTTACTTGTTTAGAGAGAATCAACAAATTGAGATATTTTAATGCAACAAAAACTAATATCAGTTTAAGGAATTATATTAATCATATTTAAGGGAGCCCAAGTAAATTAAATTATGAATAAAAATAACGTGAATTTGATCAAAAAACTTTTAACCTCTTAAAACAGTGTGTATCACTTGGTTAAATAGTGCATTATTGTGCGAAATAAGATAAAAGTATTGGGAATATTTAAAAGCAACTCATGTTTCTTTATATTCAATATATAATTATCAAAAAATTTAAATGACTAGCATTAAAAAATGCTCTGACGAGCACCAAAAAAGGCTAATATGTGTTTAAGTATGAAAAAGGGTTTGAGTGTGCTTCTAATTGAGCATGAAAAGGGACAAGGGGTACCTTCATGGCTGCAGCTCACTGTCAATGCCAACTTTGAAAAAATCATATTTGCGCTTTTTCCGTATAAAAAAAATCAGCCACAGTTACGATAAAAATGTGTAGTGTAAAGACACAGCCAGTAAAGACGCATCCTGATTAAATATGAATGTAAGGCGGCATAGTACCAAAAATCTTAGTTCCTGCAGCGTATTACACTCATGCAGTGCCACCAAGCATGCCCGCAGTGTAGAACCGTACAAAAAACTGATTTGTAGTGTAGTGCAGACTGTTGCAGCAGTCTGCACAGGAACAATTCCACATGTGCACGCATAACAGTGTAATGCATTCATTGATTGTTGAAATTATATCCAAGTGGCTGTGGCTGTAAGATGTACTATGCAGAACAACAGTGCATATGTAAATTATAAACGAACATTAGACGCATACACCTTTAATACGGAAGTACAAAAGCACAATGTGAGTGTGCACTGAGGTTCAAAGGCATAATAGGAATGTAAAGTGTAGTATAGTTTGTAGAGAAATAATAGTACCTACACAGTGCACTGTACAAAGTTGCATTGCAGACGCATGTGCAGTACAGTAATGGAACAGAGCAGTTAACATGTAAAGCACGACGGAAAGTTTTACTAAAGTACTGCGAATATATTTTGTATTGAAAAAGCGCAAATATGATTTTTTCAAAGTTGGCATTGACAGACAGTGAAATGCAGCCAAGAAGGTACCCCTTCTTCTTTTTCATGCTCAATTAGAAGCACTTGTCAAACCCTTTTTCATACTTAAAAACATATTACCCTTTTTTGGTGCTCGTCAGAGCATTTTTTAATTCTAGTATTAGGTAATGAGTCGCCGCGCTTCAAAGTTTTCTCATACGTTAACATGGGATTTCGCGATTAGGGAGTTTCAGTGCAGCGGCCCCTTAAGGTGCCGTTATCAAGAAGGGGGCTCTTTCGGTTAACCATCGAGTACCGAACTTCAATTTGGATACAGGCCTTAAAATACGCTGGTTATAAAATAATTAATTTCTCAGAAACTTTTCATACGAATTGCATAAGAATTTGTTTTTAGGCTAATTGAAGGGTGTAGAGTTCATTTATGCTGTCAGAATTGTGTACTGCTATTGAAATAAATAAAGTTATGGCTCGTTTTAATGTGTAGATGGCCCCCAAAGCAAATTTTATATACATAATTTAAAAATAGACTTTATATCCAATCATTCGGTATCAGTATCTTTCTTCTACTGTACAGTATCTTTCTTACACGACTGTACAGTCGTGGAAAAAAAAAGGCAAACACCCCTTACTAAGTCCTCAACAAATTATTGTAGAAGAAAGATACTGATACCGAACGATTGGAAATAAAGTCTATTTTTAAATTATGTATATAAAATTTGCTTAGGGGGCCATCTACATATTAAAACGAACCCAAACTTCATTTTTTGGTCATTGCCTTGATCAAGAAGGGGGGCTCTCTCGATCAACAATCGAGTTCCCGAACTTCAATTTGGATACAGCCCCTAAAATACTCTCATTTTAAAATAATTAATTTCTCGGAAACTTATCGTACGAATTGCATAAAAATTTGTTTTTAGGCTAATTGAAGGGTGTAGAGTTCATTTATGCTGTCAGAATTGTATAACTTTCTTCTGCGATAATTTTTTTCAGAGTTAGTAAGGGGTGTTTTCTTGTTTTTTCCACGACTGTACCATTCCATTGAGTCACTTTTTCAGCTATAGAAGTTAAAAGTTAAAACTTCAGTAAGAAAAAGTTCGAAAAGTTCACATATGAAGCTAATTAACGTATGTTGATATTTATTTTTTAAAACATTATTGAATTTACGAATTTTATTACAACAAAAAGATATGTCAAAGTACTGTATGCCTATTTCATTATCTCAACATTTCAATTTTATATCTGGGATATGTAAAAATGTTTAAGAGATATGCTAAGTATTAAACACTACATTAAAATTTTAATTTCATTAAAATTATACACTGTAAAAAAAATACTGCCAGTTTTCCGGTAGGAATCGGAAAAATAGTTGACCTTATCGTACCGGAATAATTTCCGACCCAGCTCGGAATAAAATCAATAAAAATAAGGAAATAGTCAGTAAAACGGTATTTTACGGATTTTATTCCGATTTTACGGAATTTATTCCGAGCTGGGTTGGAAATTATTCAGGTACGATAAGGGCAACTATTTTTCCGATTCCTACTGGAAAACTGGCATTCTTTTTTTTACAGTGTAGATTCTGCGTTTGACTTGGATATATTTGTGCAACGACAACTGTACATATGGAAGAGTTTAGGAGCAGTGGTTCCTAACCTTTTATTGACCATGCCGCAGCAAAACATCTGTACAATCACGATGCCCCCCCCCCCCCCACAACTCTGTAACACATTTCTTTTATTGTTAAAAAATGAACTGTAATCACACAATGAAAGCGTAACAAAGCCTTAGCAATAACTATTAATTTGACATTTTTTAACATATCAAAGAAATGAATTTTTCTGGTACAAATATGCTTTAAACATAATTCTGTAAATGCAATGATGCATTTATACATCTTCACCTTTGGGTCAAAAAGTGTCTTGTTAAATAAAGACACATAACCTTGCTTAATGGTAGACAAAACACGAACTTTAATAAGCTAAAAATTAAATTCTACGTTTCGAGCTTTTTTCTATAGCCGTCTTCAGGAAAAATATGATGGTTAAATGGCTAAAAGCCCAGATATATAGGCTTCCTGTGCGAGAGATAATTTGTCGAACATTGACTAAAGGTATGTCTCTCGCACCGGAAGCCTACATCTCTGGGCTTTTAGCCTTTTAATCACATACTTTTCCTGATGACAGCTGTAGAAACAGCTCGAAACATAGAATTTAACTTTTAGCTTATTAAAGTTCGTGTTTTGTGTACCATTAAGCAAGGTTATGTGTCTTTATTTATCATATTTTATGGTGCAATTGTCCAGTATGTGTTAAGTGTCTTGTTGTTATTTTCCTACTTAACCCACCGTTAAAGAAAATTGTTATACGGTCTGCACTTTCATCTTCATAAAGTGTTGAAGAGACTCTCACATTTAGAACTAAAATTGATATCATCGACTACTTTATAATTCATTTTTGTAACTATTAAGAATTGGTGAAAAGATTTGGACACTACATTTTCTCTCTATGGATAATACACTACACAAGAAGCATTTCAAGATTCTTAATTTCATTAATTTTAAAGAGCTGTTTTTCCCCCTTTCACAACACATTTTCTCTGTTTTCCCTTTTTCAATATCATTAGTTGCTTGCCATGTATTATCTGATTTTTAAATTTAAAATGTATAAGTCATGATGTAAATTTATTTACTGTGTAAGATGCTTGCACTAGAGACATAGATATGTATTATCTACCCATTTCTTTTTCTATTGATGTTAAAGATTTATAAATTTTATAAAATTGGTGGTAGTGCCTCATTTGGATATTTCAAATATAATTTAGGTTAAAATCTTCTGGACAGCTAAATTTATATATAGTTTTAAGTGATGTTACTTGCAAAAGTTTCTTCGTGGATATGTAGCAGAGTGGATAGAAATAGATCACTCATTCCATATATAGTTTGTGATCGGTTAACGAATTTAATCCGTTCCAAAACAGTGTTCGCTAACCGAATTGTTCGTTAACCAATCATTCATTTTGTATTGATTTGTATGGGAATTCAATTAATTCGTTCTTAAAAGCTAAATAATGTATAAAAAATAATATAAATCTTCTCTTTATAATAGGGTTAATACACGTCTATATTTAATATGGACACATCGTATTTTGATGACTTTGTCCGGGTAGTGGCGTATTTAAAAAAAAAAAATAATAATAAGTGACATTCATTTTGTATTGATTTGTATGGGAATTCAATTAATTCGTTCTTAAAAGCTAAATAATGTATAAAAAATAATATAAATCTTTTCTTTATAATAGGGTTAATACACGTCTATATTTAATATGGAGACATCGTATTTTGATGACTTTGTCCGGGTAGTGGCGTATTTAAAAAAAAAAAAAAAATAAGTGACATGCCTGTTTTAAAAACTTTTAGGATTACATTCATAAGGGCATTAAATCATATCAATTTGTCACTTTGACCTTTTAAGAACTCCTTAGTTCTCACAAAGATCGTGTTTACTGCAGGACCCCGAGTCTAGAGCCTGTTAATAATTTGTGAACTAACTTTCAATTAAAATAATTAATTTGTAATTTAAAATATTTTTTTAAAAAGGGACGCAACATATAAAAAAAAAATAATAAAGACACACCCTCATAGCATGCATGGTCACAGTGACGTCATTGTGACGTCACTGTAAGTCACTGTGGTCACGTCACATCTGTGACCAAAATGCCACCACTCAGTGATGTCACATTGTGACTGAGATGTGAACTTCTTAGAAAGCTTTAAAAAATTACGAAAATTCTTTAAAACATGTTATTTACTGTAAAATTATATTTTTCTGGCAATTAAGAAAAAATGTGACGTCACTGTTATGTCACTGCTATGTAACGTACGTCACGTCACATATGTGACAAAAAAAACCACTATATTGTAAGTCACAGTGTGACAAAAATATGAACTTCAAAAATCTTTGAAAATGAAGAGAAATATTTTAAGCAGTCACGAGTTATAGCGGCATAAGGAATGAAAATATATTAGTGGATAGCAAATGGTAAATTCTGTCACTAAAGGGGAGAGGGGGGGGGGCATAATAAATAAAGTGCACGATACAAGCATTAATAAACTAAATTTTCAGGCTATATTTTATCCATTTGATATCTAAGACAGTGAATGTATACTTTTTCATGTTTTCAATTTTATCTAGCATTTGGATAATATATTTAGAATTAGGATTATTAAATTTATACACTTTACATATTTAGTTTGCTGGGAGGAAATTTCTTTCTTTCTTTCTTTTTTTACCGACCAGGATTATTCGAAACACTTCTGTGGTTTCAAACTAAAAATTTTCTATTACAGTTAAATCTGCACCTTTTAATGAGCACGTAGAAAGAGTCTTCAGAGTTTAGTCATCTATGCATTTCTTGCTTTAGAATATTTTTATAATTTGTATTCAAGTCATAAATTCTACTTCTTTCAGACTTTTTAAATAAAATTAGCATTTTCCGAAAATAAAAGAAATATACAAAATTTGTGCAAAACAAACTTTACTTTAAAAAAAAAGAAGAAGAAAAAAGGGGGGGGGGTCGTTAATACCATTAAATTTATTTTTACACCTTTTAAAAATTTAAACAATGTTTTATCTAATAAACTCTAATTAAGAATATTATTATTATGATTATTTAGAAAAAAGAAACTTTACAATACATTTAACTTGAATTATTTGGTACGGATAAAAAGAAAAGGTTAAATATATAGGACATGTCTTCAAATACAAAATTTTAATTAACGATACTTTCAGAAAATTACTGCACATTCAAGTTCAATATTTCTTGTATACAAAAACAAATAATCTGTAACAGAACACCTGCTTGAAAATCGTCTGCCCACAGAAAAATAAATATGAGAAGACGCGGGAAATTGTTCACTGTTTTTAGAACATCACCAAGTCTACAACACTTTAAGATAAGGAAATGACCATTTTAGGATACACGGATATTAATGGAACGTATATGTAAGTGTTATTTAATTTAAATATTTTGTTCCTGATTTGTATTTATGAGTTAAATAGTTTTATGTTATATTTGTAAGAGACTGATCTTTATGTCAGAAGCGATATTTTTCAATTCGATAACTGTAAAGAAAAATATCTTAATCTGCCATCGCTTGAAAAAAAAAAAAAAATCTGCGCAGAGACTGATTCAGGCTTAAGTTCATACTGGAATTAATATAAACATTAATTTACTCTTACTTGAGATTGAAAATGTATGGAACGACAATGATTTGGAATTATTTTATCGGCTTCTTACTATTTTTTGATTACTAACACTTATAGTTATTATTATTTTGGGGTTAAATATGATGTTCGATTATCATGAGATTACGAAACTGTTTCAGATTAGAAATTAACATTATACTGGGAAAATATATTTTTACATATTACAGTAGTGAAACATTTGAAAGAATTTTCTTTTAGTGCTAATAATATTTTAAATTATCTTTTTAAATCCTAAATCTTCAAACCAATGTTTTCAGATTTAACATTTGCCAAAATTATGAAATAATAGTAATTCCTTATACCATACGGAAATATTTTTGAGATATTGTTAAATCTAATAGTGCATTTAATTTATTTATTGTATTTTGCTGTTGTTTAATAGTACAATTATAAATACTAATTATTAATTTTAGTGTTTTTCAAATTGGTATATTTATTTTTTTAAATTGTATGTAAGAATTTTTGTGCTTGTGATTTTAATCAAACATTTAATTATAGACATTCTGAATCGGTTATTAAATTTTCTTCTATTGTAAATTCATTTTCTACGTTTATGATACACGTAATTATTGGCACTAAAAAGTAAAATATGATATTTAAGCATTCAAATGAAGTGTTTTTCATGCCTGATAGGAAGTTATAGATTAAACTGCTTTAGTATATATTTTTTAAAAGTTCATATAATACAGGATACATAAGGACATAAGTTGAAAAGTGCTTATGACTTAGGTTTGTCTCTGCGTCTAGCAGTCTGTCCGCACTCTAACTCCCGAAAATATACTCGGATTGCCCTGAAATTTTTGGATGTTATTGACGTTTACTATAGCACGGTACCTATTTGTAATGAAGTTTGTAGCATGCTTTGTTCATTTACAGGGCCAGCCAAAAGTTTTCCGTTACATTACGGCCTATGGAAAAAAATCGTTTCAAATGATTTTTAATGATTTTACGCACGCTTTCAAACATAATAAAATTTATATGCATTTATGAAGGGCACTAAAATATGCATTCTGTTGACTATGCGATGCACAGAATAGCTATTGTTCATTTACAGGGCTAAAAAGGGAATTCAAATACATAATGATATAGGGGTGGAGGGAATTGTTTGCAGCATACTTTAATTATGTTAATCTATTTCATATATAATGAAATTGATGTATGTCGCTTAGGTTTACATACTATAAATTATTTCATTTATAATACGAATAATACGTATATAGCATTTACAGGGACACTCAAAATATTTCAGATACTATATTGTATCCAAAGTACTGTTCATTAGCGATGTTTGCTGGAAATGTATTTTTAATTATGATATGCGCTTTTATGATTCACTATATTTATGCATAGTATCGTGTATATAAATGCTATAATTCCTATACAAGGCTACACAAAAGTATTCGTAAGGATTACTGGGTATGGGCGCAAATTGCTTAAAGGTGGTTTTTAAATGAGTTATGTTTTTTTTTCGCTGAACTGCATTTAATTTACCAATAAATGTTTGTAGAATATGGATAAAATGATACACAGGGTCACGCAAGGAAATGGATACAAGGCCGTCTATAAATGATAATTTCTGGAAATGTGATTTCAGCAGTTTTAAGAGTGTCTTAGTTTGAATTAAATTTTAACTAAATAGTAGCGTGTAATAAAGATTCTAGGTAAACTACAGGGTTGTACAAAAGTATTCAAGTATCTTTCCTTACATTAGTATAAATTGCTGAAAAAGAATTTCAACCTGTTAGGCGTTTTCTTGCTAAACTAAATTTTCCCATTATATAGTATATATACACTTAAAAAATGGGTACTCAAAATTGAGTAAGAAGTACCCAATTTTAAATGCGTCACATACTCAAAATAGCTCCGATCCAAATGTACTCAAAGTTGAGAAACACATGTATTCATTTTTTATTCCATGGTTGTGATGAAATATGAATCGTTATGCACTCCCCCCCCCCAAAAAAAAAAACAAAAAACCTAAAATTTAAAGTAAAAATGTACTGACATTTATTTCCCGTTCAAAGTTCTTAACAAGAAATGTTTAATTGATTATTTATTAAGAAAAACAGCAAAATTCTTAGCAAGATACTCAAATCGAATATTTTTATGACAAGAGCATTATTGCCAAGTACTTTTAAATTATTTTTAAAATGCTGTGCATAATTTAATATTTACATTAATAAACATCATTTATGCCGCTATGCCGCTATAAATGAAATGAACCATTACAGGGTACAAAACTATTCGTTTGTTTGGGTTTTATAACATGTGATGTTTCAAAATAGAGAGAGCATAGGTTCATTTTTGATCCAAAAATATTCAATTCGATATGAGTACGTCGGATTACTCATTTTTGAGTACTTCATTTTTTTTTTCAGTGTATCAACCTACAGATCAAATACAGGGCTGTTCAAAAGAATTGGAAAACATATTTGGCTATGGACGGTAACTGTTGAAATCAGTTTTTCAAATGTTTTATGCGTTTTCTGAAATGTTTACTTAGTTATCTTATTTACGTCATTTCCCTAAATTACGATGTCTTGTTAAAGCATTCAGAAAGTGTTGGAAAGTATTTTATAATCTATGCTTAACGCATGATTTTTCTTAATCGTTTTTTTTTTTTCTATTTCCTAGATCAGTCTTTTCCTATAAAACATACCAAATCTATTTAGCTCATATTCACAAAATACAATATACACGGGAATAAAAAATTTAAATAAATATCGCTTATCATGCCGCTCTATAAATAATAGTTGTATTAATATCCGTTAGTCTCCATGTTCATATTTAATAAAGCAATGACTAATAACAACAAATTAAAAAAACTTACACATTCTAAATATCAAGCTTGAACTCAATATCAAGCATAGAACTTAATAAAAAAATATGGCAGTTGATAAGCATTGTTTTTTAAGTGGAAAAATTTAAAATGTTTTAGAAGAATAGGACTCCAAAATAGCGATATTTTGCTAAAAAGTACGGTAAAAAGATAAGGTTTTATATTTACAGCAAAAGTTTATTTTAAAATTCATCGCTGTATTAATACTTAGAAATTTTTCCAGAGAGAATCATTCGCCTTATATACAATATTTCAAATGAAAATCAAATATCAAATTAATTGCTTAAAAGGCGCAAAGGAGTGAAAAAGATTCCATGCCGGGACTCGAACCCGGGCCATCAGTATAGCACACTGACATTCTACCGACTAAACCACATGGAACGACGCCCAGCCTGTAAAATTTCTCACTATTACATGTTGGCAAGGCTACAAACGCAGCACAAGATGGAATATTTATCGTGAGCCACCGACATGGGGTAAACACGAAACTTAATTAAATCCAGCATCGATTGAAACCATATTAATAATTGGAAATTTTTCCAGGGAGAAACATTCGCCTTGCATACAACATTTCAAATTAAAATTGACTTTTAAGCAATTAATTTGAAATTTGATTTTCATTTGAAATATTGTATGCAAAGCGAATGGTTCTCGCTGGAAAAATTTCCAAGTATTAATATAATTTCAATCGATGCTGGATTTAATTAAGTTTCGTGTTTGCATCATGTTGGTGGCTCACGCTAAATATTCCATCTTGTGCTGGGTTTGTAGCCTTGCCAACATGTAATAGTGAGAAATTTTTCAGCCTGGGTATCGTTCCATGTGATTTAGTCGGTAGAATGTCAGTGCACTGTACTGATGGCCCGGGTTCGAGTCCCAGCATGGAATCATTTTCACTATTTGCGTCTTTTAAGCAATTAATTTGAAATTTGATTTTCATTTGAAATCACAGTGTTTATGACAAGTTCGTCACAAATGACACATATTTCACAAATTGGTCACAGTGTGACTTCAAAGCATTGTCGCTTTCGTCACAGGTTCGTCACAAAGTTAATGCCAAAATAGTCACAAATGACACACTTTTCACAAATTTGTCACACCGTGACTTCACAGAGTGGTCACAATGTGACGTCACAAACGACCTCTAAAACGGCCATAACGACCTCGCATTCTAGTCACTATGACGTCACATCGACGTCACGTGACGTCACATCGACGGTCACAAAGTCACAGTGTGACTTCACAACGACGTCGCCGTGACGTCACCATGCCTTACGGGCACAACCTTGCTCAGTGGTACACAAAACGCGAACTTTAATAAGCTAAAAGATAAATTCTATGTTTCGAGCTGTTTCTTCAGCCGTCTTCAGGAAAAATATGATGGTTAAATGGCTAAAAGCTCAGAGATGAAGGCTTCCTGTGCGAGAGTCAATTTGTCGAACATTGATTAAAGATATGAAAACAAAAATGTATGGTGCCATCCAGGGAAAATAAATGCTTATTAATGAAATGAATCCAAATAAATCAAAAATTCGATTGAAGAAACCACGACTTTCGCCATCTACGCATGAGGGCCAGAACCACATTCGACTAAGTTTTCATTCAAGTTTTTGGCAACATGATTCAAGTTTAAATTGAAATATTGCAATTAGATACAGAATTATGACTTTATGATATTATGCCAGATTTTTCTAATATTATAGGATAAATTATCATTAAAAGGTTTAGTCAATGTTCGACAAATTGTCTCCCGCACAGGAAGCCTTCATCTCTGAGCTTTTAGCCATTTAACCATCATATTTTCCCTAAAGATGGCTGCAGAAACAGCTCGAAACGTAGAATTTACAGTTTAGCGTATTAAAGTTTGTGTTTTGTGTACCATTAAGCAAGGTTGTGTGTTTTTATTTGTTATATTTTATTGTATAATTGTTCAGTATATGTTATTAAAAAATTAATCTCTGATTTGTTCATTCTAATTTGGGGGCCCTAAAATCTAGGGCCCGAACACCCGGTAGCCCATGATTTAATTAGGCCACACGTATACAACTGTTAAAATGTTCTCGAAGTTGACAACATACTCAATTAAATATGGCTCGGCAAATCTGAAACACAGCATTGCTTCTTCATGGCTTTGTTTTGTGAGGCGTTCTGTCACTGAACAAAAAAATCTCTCGCGAAAGTGTTCGTTAACCAATCTGTTCGTAAACCGATCAGTTCGTTAAACGATCACGCACTTTACAATCGAAAGCGTTACGAAAAATTGTAAAATAAAATAATAATAATAAAAAAAAATAGATATTTCTAATTATAAATGAAAGAAGTCGAAGTGTTTTAAAGGTTGCTCTTTCATCTAACTATTCTAGTACTAATTCTGTTTTAAACATTTGATTGGGAATCAAAACTGCGTACATATCAAGCGTTTAAACTTAATGCTGGAATCGGGCGTAAATTAATACATTTGCGCCATCTTGTGAACGGGGTTGATAATCCACACACGTGGGCTTTTAGTGTGACGGCATATGACAGAATATCTACCATCTGCACATATTTTCTAAATCTTTTGTAACTCATGGAATATGAATCTTGTTTACCAGATTTATGACAAAATATATTTTTTTACAGTTTGTTTTGATAAAATTATGTATAAAAAAATACCCACAATACTCTTTTAGTTTCGGGAGAAAAGGAATTAATGCTACGAAAATATTACTGCATTTTGTCCCGAAACTAAAATGACATTGCGACCAGTGGTGTAGACACAAGGGGGTGGGGTCCAGATGCACCTGACACCACGAGGTTTTCTTCGCCTTATCTAATCAGAGACTTTTCAGCTATTAATGGAGGTGAAAAAAAACTTTACAATTTTAGTGGTGTGAAGTAAGAAAACAGATAGGCATCTTGTCTTCCTGTAAGTTCAACCCCGTCCGCTACGTGGAGCGTAACCTTGATTGATGTGACCTCCTCTTTAATCTTGCGGTTACCTCTCCCATTTAACCCGGGAGAACTCGCTAGTGAGAATTTCAATCACAATGTCCAATTGCTTTTCTTTTACTTTACATTAACTTAATATAAATATTTTTTTTTTTATTTTTTTATTTATTTATTTATTTTTTTTTTTTTTGTTTGGCTTAGTACTTTTATTCACAAAAGAGATAAAATAATTGAAATAACATTTTGAAATTTTAATTAAAATGAAAAATCATTTAAATAAGAGTCTTAAAAAAAGTACGACGGTGAGAGAAATTCTCAGAAGCGAGTTCTCCCGAGTTAAGATAGGACGCTTTGATTGGGAATTTCTTTTAAATGCAAAAAAAAAAAAAAAAAAAAAAAAAATGATTTATAAAATTTAATTTGTATTCCATTTATTTTTTGTCTAAAACTTTACTAAAAAAAAAAAAAAAAAAAAAAAAAAAAAACAGAAACTGATAGAGAATGATTGAGTAAAAAAATTGGAATTACCTACCTAAAATACCACATTGCTCCTCGGTGGTGCGTATGCCTCGTGTTAGGAACACTGGTTTAGAGTTATAAAATACATTCCCTATAAGATATCATAATAATACGCCGTGATATTCAGAATTTAAAAATAATGCAAACAGAATAAAAAATACTTTGTTAATGACAAAATTCAGTGCTATTTGTAAAAAATGATTAAATTTGGAAAATTATAAATGTATCACTTTTATCGTAACATATCACGAAATTTTGCTTTTGAAAATGAAACTTCATCTTTTCATTTTCCTAATTGCTTTTTGAAGATAACTGTTTTTTCTCATTCAGAAATTTATCTCCTTTCGATAAAAATATGGTTTGCAGACTAATTAAAAATTGGTTTTGGTACCGTGCTCTAAACATTTTTGAACAAATAAAAGAAACATGTCCGGTTTACAAGAGATATTTAATCTGTTTTAAGCGATTTATTTTAGACGAAAGAAATAAACACTTAAGAACATGTCAAGAATTAAAATTTGTATACAAATTACTTATGGACATATAAAATTTACTTTTTGAATTTTCGCGAAAATTGTACTTGAACTTCTCTAAATTTGTAAATAAACTTTATGTATTGCACAAATATATAATTATTGTATAAATATATATATTCATTAAATATATAAAATGCAAATGGGAATTTCTATCCGGCTGCTTATAACTTGTGTTTTAGTGAATAGTTTTTGATGGGACTTGCAATGTTAGGTGCATAATTTTACAGGGAAGGTTTTCGTATATTGCATAAAATTCTATGTTGCTCAGTTTCATAATTATTGTGGAAATAATTAATGAGGTATAATATGGTATAATGAGGTGAATCCTATCATGAAAGATTAACATTTAAAAAAGGTTATACTGGGCGGATTTGAATAAGAATTGCACTGTTATTTAGATAGTTTATCAGGGATAGTTTTAGTGATAGAATTATGGGGCAAAGTTCTGTAATCAGATGTATATGATTATGACAGAATTAGCCTTTGCAAAAGGTTCTATTAGTCAGATTTTGATGACACATGTACTGTTATACAATTTTTCAGGGAAGGTTTCAGTATATAACATATTGTTCTACATTGTTCAGTTATGGATTGATTAAGAAAGACTAGCCTTTAAAAAAACCTTTACTAGAAGTATTTTGCTGAGACTTGCCTTTTTAATTAGATAATTTTTTAAGCGATTGTTTTAGTATATTGCATAATATTCTATCGTTCTTTATCAAATCCTACTGTAAATGGTTAGCTAAATTAATGGCTCCTTAACAAGCTAAATTTCCCCTGACACATTAGAAAATATAATGACGCAACGGATTTTGTGTCGTTGTCAGCAATGCGAAAGGTTACATGTAAAAGTCCGTTTTGCTTTTGTTTGGAGAAACCAACCAGCGTAGCGGGCGAGGCCTGCTAGTTAATGTATAAATAAATATATATATATATATACAAATAGCAATATTATCAAACGTTTTTCTTTTATGTGCCTTTTAAAAAAGTTACTTGAAAACATAGAAAGACATATCTTAAATGTTGTTAAACAATATGTTTACTGTAGGTGAAATCAGTGTTAACTTGTTAACTTCAGACTCTTTTCTCCAGGAGGGATTTCTGTGGCTCCGGGGGGGGGGGCATTGTAGAGTACCGGGGGGGGGGATTGCACTTTTTGACCATTGAATACCCGAAATCTCAAATCTTCCGGGGGGAGGGGACATCTCACTGCTCCGGGTGTCCGGGGGGGGGGCATGTCCACCCCGGGCCAGAAGAACTAATACCAGGGTGTAACAATAAGTTTTTGCCCTCACATAGAAATTATTGTGTGACATTTATGAAACTGCTACATTGTATGAGTCCTTTTCCATATAGTCACCGTGCACAGTAACACATTTCTGCAAACGGTATTTCAAAGAGAGGGGAGAGGCTGTATTCCAGGAGGCGCGGTAGTAGACCCAAAAGGGGTCATTTTTCTAACTTTTGCCGACCACCACCTGTGACATATTGTTGGAAAGGCCTGTGATCACTTATTCATGCTATGCGCTTCCCGAGCTCCTTCCCCATAATTTGCCCTCCCGGGGGGGCAGTTTTCTAAATTTTGCAGACTTCATTCACGCTCCCGGGGGGCAAATTTGGGGGGGGGGGGCTCGGGAGATGCATTGCATGAATAAGTGGTTACAGGCCTTTCCAACAATATGTCACTTGTGGTGGTCGGTAAAAGTTAGAAAAATGCACCTCTTAGGGTCTACTATCGTGCCTCATGGAATACATCCTCCTCCCTCTCTTTGAAATACCGTTTGCAGAAATGTGTTACTGTGCACACTGACTATATGGAAAAGGATTCATAAAATATAGCATTTTAATAAATTTCACTCAGTTATTTCTATGTGAAGGCAAAAACTTATTGATATACCCTCGTATTTCATACAGTCGAATATGAAATTATTATTACTGAAACAGGTAGATAATTAAATAGGCTGATGCTATGTTAAATAAAAGTTTTATCCTAATTTTAAGCTTGCGGTGTACAGTTGTGGATAGTGTTGTCAGATCAATTATAACAAAATGCGGGACAGGGAGACAAAAAAAGCGGGACAACGACTTCTAAATCGGGACACAAAAATACAGTGAACCGTACCATAAAGGAACCTATTTACAACGGAATCCTGTCTTAAACATTAAAATTTCATTATCCGATATATCATGCAATTATATCTGATAAGCCAGAAACCTGTTTTAAGCGAAAAAAAATTCTGTGTCCTTTTATTCCGCCTTAGCAGGTTTTACTATATATTAAACTCAATAATCTTATACAGTAAAATTTGTGGAAGCGAAATCGCTGGGACATTGAAATTTTTTACTTAAAAAAATATCCGTTATACACAGATCCAGTTTCACAGTATTTACTGAACAAAGTACAATAAAAGTTGTGAAAACAGAATCGCTATGAACAGCCCAAAATTCTGTTTTAGATATTCTTCCGTACAGGCAGGTAGATTTTTAAGATATTCTTTTTTAAATGACCTTAAAAATTTTCCGTCATACACGGGTTCTACCTTCCCAGTCTTTACTGTATGAAGTTCCACCCGATGCAGTCTAACCAACAGAAAGAAAAATATGGAAAAAATTTAAAAGAATTTGTGTATCATTAAAAATCGGGACATTTGTCGTCCTGCGCAATCGTTACAGGTCTTGGAGACCCTGACAATCGGGACACCTGTGAAAACAACTCATCGCAAAAAATATAACTGGTATAAACAACTTAGTAAAAGCATCTGTTAATTAATGCTACGCATAAATCTTTGCTTAGGGAGCCGTTCACATATAATCTAACAGGCTTTAAAAATTTCTATACTAAAACCTAATTTTAACATTACATTTCGATTCCTTGGTAAATTGTACTTTCGAATATTTTACTGGAAGGTATTCAGTAAATTAGTATGGGAAGTATTCAGATTTAATGTTTGGATTTCTTAATATTAAATTAAAAATGTGATAGTATAAACCGTTTAGTAAAGACGTCCATTAATTAATACTATACATAAATATTTGCATAGTGAGCAGTCCACATATAGAAACTGTAACGAGCTTTAAAAATTTCTATACTGAAACTTAATTTTGACATTAGATTTCGATTCCTTGGTAAATTTTACTTTCGAATATTTAACTGGAAGACATTCAGTAAATTAGTATATATTCAGATTTAAAGTTTGGATTTCTTAATGTTAAATTAATTTTTAATAATTTCCAAACAGATTGCAATGTGGATAGTTTTTTAAGCATAACTCAAAAACTAAATAATGGGATGAACTGTGAATTCGCATGTTTAAATATTCTAAAAATAGATTTCTGTTTAAAATTATTATAGTATAAAACTAATAGTTTATAGAGTAATAAGTGACATGCCTGTTTTAAAAACTTTTAGGATTACATTCATAAGGGCATTAAATCATATCAATTTGTCACTTTGACCTTTTAAGAACTCCTTAGTTCTCACAAAGATCGTGTTTACTGCAGGACCCCGAGTCTAGAGCCTGTTAATAATTTGTGAACTAACTTTCAATTAAAATAATTAATTTGTAATTTAAAATATTTTTTTAAAAAGGGACGCAACATATAAAAAAAAAATAATAAAGACACACAACCTTGCTCAGTGGTACACAAAACGCGAACTTTAATAAGCTAAAAGATAAATTCTATGTTTCGAGCTGTTTCTTCAGCCGTCTTCAGGAAAAATATGATGGTTAAATGGCTAAAAGCTCAGAGATGAAGGCTTCCTGTGCGAGAGTCAATTTGTCGAACATTGATTAAAGATATGAAAACAAAAATGTATGGTGCCATCCAGGGAAAATAAATGCTTATTAATGAAATGAATCCAAATAAATCAAAAATTCGATTGAAGAAACCACGACTTTCGCCATCTACGCATGAGGGCCAGAACCACATTCGACTAAGTTTTCATTCAAGTTTTTGGCAACATGATTCAAGTTTAAATTGAAATATTGCAATTAGATACAGAATTATGACTTTATGATATTATGCCAGATTTTTCTAATATTATAGGATAAATTATCATTAAAAGGTTTAGTCAATGTTCGACAAATTGTCTCCCGCACAGGAAGCCTTCATCTCTGAGCTTTTAGCCATTTAACCATCATATTTTCCCTAAAGATGGCTGCAGAAACAGCTCGAAACGTAGAATTTACAGTTTAGCGTATTAAAGTTTGTGTTTTGTGTACCATTAAGCAAGGTTGTGTGTTTTTATTTGTTATATTTTATTGTATAATTGTTCAGTATATGTTATTAAAAAATTAATCTCTGATTTGTTCATTCTAATTTGGGGGCCCTAAAATCTAGGGCCCGAACACCCGGTAGCCCATGATTTAATTAGGCCACACGTATACAACTGTTAAAATGTTCTCGAAGTTGACAACATACTCAATTAAATATGGCTCGGCAAATCTGAAACACAGCATTGCTTCTTCATGGCTTTGTTTTGTGAGGCGTTCTGTCACTGAACAAAAAAATCTCTCGCGAAAGTGTTCGTTAACCAATCTGTTCGTAAACCGATCAGTTCGTTAAACGATCACGCACTTTACAATCGAAAGCGTTACGAAAAATTGTAAAATAAAATAATAATAATAAAAAAAAATAGATATTTCTAATTATAAATGAAAGAAGTCGAAGTGTTTTAAAGGTTGCTCTTTCATCTAACTATTCTAGTACTAATTCTGTTTTAAACATTTGATTGGGAATCAAAACTGCGTACATATCAAGCGTTTAAACTTAATGCTGGAATCGGGCGTAAATTAATACATTTGCGCCATCTTGTGAACGGGGTTGATAATCCACACACGTGGGCTTTTAGTGTGACGGCATATGACAGAATATCTACCATCTGCACATATTTTCTAAATCTTTTGTAACTCATGGAATATGAATCTTGTTTACCAGATTTATGACAAAATATATTTTTTTACAGTTTGTTTTGATAAAATTATGTATAAAAAAATACCCACAATACTCTTTTAGTTTCGGGAGAAAAGGAATTAATGCTACGAAAATATTACTGCATTTTGTCCCGAAACTAAAATGACATTGCGACCAGTGGTGTAGACACAAGGGGGTGGGGTCCAGATGCACCTGACACCACGAGGTTTTCTTCGCCTTATCTAATCAGAGACTTTTCAGCTATTAATGGAGGTGAAAAAAAACTTTACAATTTTAGTGGTGTGAAGTAAGAAAACAGATAGGCATCTTGTCTTCCTGTAAGTTCAACCCCGTCCGCTACGTGGAGCGTAACCTTGATTGATGTGACCTCCTCTTTAATCTTGCGGTTACCTCTCCCATTTAACCCGGGAGAACTCGCTAGTGAGAATTTCAATCACAATGTCCAATTGCTTTTCTTTTACTTTACATTAACTTAATATAAATATTTTTTTTTTATTTTTTTATTTATTTATTTATTTTTTTTTTTTTTGTTTGGCTTAGTACTTTTATTCACAAAAGAGATAAAATAATTGAAATAACATTTTGAAATTTTAATTAAAATGAAAAATCATTTAAATAAGAGTCTTAAAAAAAGTACGACGGTGAGAGAAATTCTCAGAAGCGAGTTCTCCCGAGTTAAGATAGGACGCTTTGATTGGGAATTTCTTTTAAATGCAAAAAAAAAAAAAAAAAAAAAAAAAATGATTTATAAAATTTAATTTGTATTCCATTTATTTTTTGTCTAAAACTTTACTAAAAAAAAAAAAAAAAAAAAAAAAAAAAACAGAAACTGATAGAGAATGATTGAGTAAAAAAATTGGAATTACCTACCTAAAATACCACATTGCTCCTCGGTGGTGCGTATGCCTCGTGTTAGGAACACTGGTTTAGAGTTATAAAATACATTCCCTATAAGATATCATAATAATACGCCGTGATATTCAGAATTTAAAAATAATGCAAACAGAATAAAAAATACTTTGTTAATGACAAAATTCAGTGCTATTTGTAAAAAATGATTAAATTTGGAAAATTATAAATGTATCACTTTTATCGTAACATATCACGAAATTTTGCTTTTGAAAATGAAACTTCATCTTTTCATTTTCCTAATTGCTTTTTGAAGATAACTGTTTTTTCTCATTCAGAAATTTATCTCCTTTCGATAAAAATATGGTTTGCAGACTAATTAAAAATTGGTTTTGGTACCGTGCTCTAAACATTTTTGAACAAATAAAAGAAACATGTCCGGTTTACAAGAGATATTTAATCTGTTTTAAGCGATTTATTTTAGACGAAAGAAATAAACACTTAAGAACATGTCAAGAATTAAAATTTGTATACAAATTACTTATGGACATATAAAATTTACTTTTTGAATTTTCGCGAAAATTGTACTTGAACTTCTCTAAATTTGTAAATAAACTTTATGTATTGCACAAATATATAATTATTGTATAAATATATATATTCATTAAATATATAAAATGCAAATGGGAATTTCTATCCGGCTGCTTATAACTTGTGTTTTAGTGAATAGTTTTTGATGGGACTTGCAATGTTAGGTGCATAATTTTACAGGGAAGGTTTTCGTATATTGCATAAAATTCTATGTTGCTCAGTTTCATAATTATTGTGGAAATAATTAATGAGGTATAATATGGTATAATGAGGTGAATCCTATCATGAAAGATTAACATTTAAAAAAGGTTATACTGGGCGGATTTGAATAAGAATTGCACTGTTATTTAGATAGTTTATCAGGGATAGTTTTAGTGATAGAATTATGGGGCAAAGTTCTGTAATCAGATGTATATGATTATGACAGAATTAGCCTTTGCAAAAGGTTCTATTAGTCAGATTTTGATGACACATGTACTGTTATACAATTTTTCAGGGAAGGTTTCAGTATATAACATATTGTTCTACATTGTTCAGTTATGGATTGATTAAGAAAGACTAGCCTTTAAAAAAACCTTTACTAGAAGTATTTTGCTGAGACTTGCCTTTTTAATTAGATAATTTTTTAAGCGATTGTTTTAGTATATTGCATAATATTCTATCGTTCTTTATCAAATCCTACTGTAAATGGTTAGCTAAATTAATGGCTCCTTAACAAGCTAAATTTCCCCTGACACATTAGAAAATATAATGACGCAACGGATTTTGTGTCGTTGTCAGCAATGCGAAAGGTTACATGTAAAAGTCCGTTTTGCTTTTGTTTGGAGAAACCAACCAGCGTAGCGGGCGAGGCCTGCTAGTTAATGTATAAATAAATATATATATATATATACAAATAGCAATATTATCAAACGTTTTTCTTTTATGTGCCTTTTAAAAAAGTTACTTGAAAACATAGAAAGACATATCTTAAATGTTGTTAAACAATATGTTTACTGTAGGTGAAATCAGTGTTAACTTGTTAACTTCAGACTCTTTTCTCCAGGAGGGATTTCTGTGGCTCCGGGGGGGGGGGCATTGTAGAGTACCGGGGGGGGGGATTGCACTTTTTGACCATTGAATACCCGAAATCTCAAATCTTCCGGGGGGAGGGGACATCTCACTGCTCCGGGTGTCCGGGGGGGGGGCATGTCCACCCCGGGCCAGAAGAACTAATACCAGGGTGTAACAATAAGTTTTTGCCCTCACATAGAAATTATTGTGTGACATTTATGAAACTGCTACATTGTATGAGTCCTTTTCCATATAGTCACCGTGCACAGTAACACATTTCTGCAAACGGTATTTCAAAGAGAGGGGAGAGGCTGTATTCCAGGAGGCGCGGTAGTAGACCCAAAAGGGGTCATTTTTCTAACTTTTGCCGACCACCACCTGTGACATATTGTTGGAAAGGCCTGTGATCACTTATTCATGCTATGCGCTTCCCGAGCTCCTTCCCCATAATTTGCCCTCCCGGGGGGGCAGTTTTCTAAATTTTGCAGACTTCATTCACGCTCCCGGGGGGCAAATTTGGGGGGGGGGGGGCTCGGGAGATGCATTGCATGAATAAGTGGTTACAGGCCTTTCCAACAATATGTCACTTGTGGTGGTCGGTAAAAGTTAGAAAAATGCACCTCTTAGGGTCTACTATCGTGCCTCATGGAATACATCCTCCTCCCTCTCTTTGAAATACCGTTTGCAGAAATGTGTTACTGTGCACACTGACTATATGGAAAAGGATTCATAAAATATAGCATTTTAATAAATTTCACTCAGTTATTTCTATGTGAAGGCAAAAACTTATTGATATACCCTCGTATTTCATACAGTCGAATATGAAATTATTATTACTGAAACAGGTAGATAATTAAATAGGCTGATGCTATGTTAAATAAAAGTTTTATCCTAATTTTAAGCTTGCGGTGTACAGTTGTGGATAGTGTTGTCAGATCAATTATAACAAAATGCGGGACAGGGAGACAAAAAAAGCGGGACAACGACTTCTAAATCGGGACACAAAAATACAGTGAACCGTACCATAAAGGAACCTATTTACAACGGAATCCTGTCTTAAACATTAAAATTTCATTATCCGATATATCATGCAATTATATCTGATAAGCCAGAAACCTGTTTTAAGCGAAAAAAAATTCTGTGTCCTTTTATTCCGCCTTAGCAGGTTTTACTATATATTAAACTCAATAATCTTATACAGTAAAATTTGTGGAAGCGAAATCGCTGGGACATTGAAATTTTTTACTTAAAAAAATATCCGTTATACACAGATCCAGTTTCACAGTATTTACTGAACAAAGTACAATAAAAGTTGTGAAAACAGAATCGCTATGAACAGCCCAAAATTCTGTTTTAGATATTCTTCCGTACAGGCAGGTAGATTTTTAAGATATTCTTTTTTAAATGACCTTAAAAATTTTCCGTCATACACGGGTTCTACCTTCCCAGTCTTTACTGTATGAAGTTCCACCCGATGCAGTCTAACCAACAGAAAGAAAAATATGGAAAAAATTTAAAAGAATTTGTGTATCATTAAAAATCGGGACATTTGTCGTCCTGCGCAATCGTTACAGGTCTTGGAGACCCTGACAATCGGGACACCTGTGAAAACAACTCATCGCAAAAAATATAACTGGTATAAACAACTTAGTAAAAGCATCTGTTAATTAATGCTACGCATAAATCTTTGCTTAGGGAGCCGTTCACATATAATCTAACAGGCTTTAAAAATTTCTATACTAAAACCTAATTTTAACATTACATTTCGATTCCTTGGTAAATTGTACTTTCGAATATTTTACTGGAAGGTATTCAGTAAATTAGTATGGGAAGTATTCAGATTTAATGTTTGGATTTCTTAATATTAAATTAAAAATGTGATAGTATAAACCGTTTAGTAAAGACGTCCATTAATTAATACTATACATAAATATTTGCATAGTGAGCAGTCCACATATAGAAACTGTAACGAGCTTTAAAAATTTCTATACTGAAACTTAATTTTGACATTAGATTTCGATTCCTTGGTAAATTTTACTTTCGAATATTTAACTGGAAGACATTCAGTAAATTAGTATATATTCAGATTTAAAGTTTGGATTTCTTAATGTTAAATTAATTTTTAATAATTTCCAAACAGATTGCAATGTGGATAGTTTTTTAAGCATAACTCAAAAACTAAATAATGGGATGAACTGTGAATTCGCATGTTTAAATATTCTAAAAATAGATTTCTGTTTAAAATTATTATAGTATAAAACTAATAGTTTTTTCAAAATTTTATTTCGGAAAAATATAATGAGGCATTCTCACATTTTTATTTTAGTACATATTCTTGTGTTTTTTTTTCCTTATATTGGAAAACACCCCATTGCATGACTGTATAACAATATTAACGAGTTAAATAAGTTTTGGACGATGTTGGAGTCCACATATACCACGAAATTCCTATACTATCCCGTGTCCTTGATGCTGATATCTATGTGTGGAGCTGTCTGTATAAAATTGTTTCAATAAAAGTAATTCGATGTAATTTTTTTCCGAAACTCAGACTATTGTTTTATATAAATATGTAGCAAAAAATTAACCTGCACACATTTTTATAGTTGTTATTATTTTTTTAACTCTGTCCCTGGATTTTAGATTAATTACCGTCCCTCCTGCTAAAATTATAGAGAAAATCACTTCAGATGCAAGCCACAGAATGTTTTCAACTTTTTTCTCATGCAGAAGTATGCTAGAGAAAGAATAGCTAAAATTCTTTTATAGGGAATTTATTGCAGAATTCAAATCAGCATTTAAATATCAATTTCAAGCATCGTGGCTTTATTGGTAGTCTTACCGTCCCCAAAGTTTATTTCTGCATTTTTCGAGGTAAATTAATCTTTTTTTTCATTTAAACCAATGTAAATAACTGTATCAATAAACAATTAAATTTAAAAAATCAAAAAACCCGACTGCGTAAAAAGCGAACTAATTAATTATTTCTCATCAATGTGAAACATTTATTTTTTCAATTCCTACTATTAGCTGACACTCTCGCTATATATATCTTGTTCAAATTTTCAATCGTTAATAAAATACTTATTATTCATCCAATCAAGCTCAAATAATTTTTTTAAACTTGTAGTGGATGACACTTGATGTTAATCCAGTTTTTTTAAATATTAATTCATTAATTAAATTAAATTAATTAATTTTCAATAATCGAGAGAGCCGCCTTCTTGATCAAGGTATTTTAAGACCGAGAGAGCCCTCTTTTTGATCAAGGAATTTTAAGCGCCACTCAAGAGGAAAGAAGAATGAAAGAAAAAAATTCTCTTATTAACCTAAGTAGGAATTGACTTAAAATATTTTTTTATATTACTTGTTTATATTACTTACCTATTTTTTTTTTTATTTACTTGTATTGATGACTTTTAAGTTGTGTTTAATTGTTAGTTCCTATCTATAAACACTGTTTTGATGAGGTCTATAGATGTCTATGATGGTTAGAGTTGCAGTAAAGCTAGAGATCCTACATACACAACTTCCAGGTTGTATAATATTTTAACGGAGCTTCTGACTGTAAAATAGTCAATGAAACATCTTCTTCATTTTGAATGACCTATCCAATGATATGCCACTCAATAGGGTGCGTAAATTTTTTTATTCATCTCTACCGCCATTTTGTATTTTACGGCCGCCATTTTGAATTTATAAAAACAAAACCTAGCCTATAACTATCGGGCCGTTAAGACGAATTGATAGAGACCTCATTCATTAAAATCCATCCAGTCGTTGGGATGTTTCGAGGGTATAAAGAAATCCACATACACAGATACGTGTGAAACACATAACCCTTCTTTTCAGTCGGTTAAAAAGTCAATGAACATTGTTGCTATCACTTAGTCTTAACATGATTTGTCTAAAAATAGGTGGTAATGTTCCTTATCGTCCTATCCTTGCCATCCCCTTTTTTTTCCTTACTGTCCCTTTTTTTCCCTTACTGTCACCTTTTTTTCCTTACCGTCCCTTCTTTACCACTCCTTTAAAAAAATATTATACCAAAATTTTGTACTAAAAATACTACATTGCTATTATTTCTTATTTGAATGTTCTGTGAGTACTATGCAAATTCATTATAAATAAAAATTTAGAAGAAAATAAAAAGTTAGACCAAATGACTTCTAGTTCTGTATCCGAATTTATCGAAGAGTACAAATACGATGTCAAAATTGGGTGCTAATATTTAAAATGTCAAAGTTTGTTACAATTCCAATAGGTAGATGACTCCCAAAAGAAAATTAAAGTATAGAATAAATTAGTAGACGTTATTACTATTTTATTGGTGTAGTCACATTTTTATACGATAGTTAGTAGGGTATTGTGCGTTTTATCCCGCGAATGCCTTATAATGTGTTACATAAATTCTCAACTTTCAAAAAATGGATTTTTTTTGTTTTTGACGGAAATAAAATCTTTATATTGTGTGTAATTATGGGCAAAAAAAAAATTAAAGTGGTATCTCAATTATTAATAAAGATATGTGCTGTGAGAACACGCACAATCAAAATACAAGGTGTGTCTAAAAAGTTTGGTGAATGAATCATAAAACAAATAAAACAAAACATGGGAATAAAATACATTTAATCACCCTCAAAGTAACATCCGTTGGCCACAATACACTTATAACATCGTTGATAAAACTGAGGGAATGAGTCAGCGAAGGACTCTTTTGGGATCGACCGAAACACAGATGTTACACGTCGTCGGATGTCTGGTATGTCGTCGAAACGTGTGCCCTTGATGATTCTCTTGAGGTTGAATCTTCGTCGCATGTGTTAATGAAATCTTGAGCAATATGCATTCGTTTTTCCCTTTTCTCGTCGGACAATGAATGCGGCACAAAACGGGAACAGATCTTGCGCTTACTCAATTCTTGATGAATGGTTGTGCTAACACTGTCCTTGCTGATTCGCAATTCCTCCGATATCCACCGTAATGAAAGTCAGCGATTGCTTAACAGCATCTCTAGCACTCACTCGATGTTGACTGTGGTCACACTTAGAGGGTCGACCTGAACGGGGTTCGTCACCCATGGTTTCCTTTCCCTCCCGAAAACGTTTAAACCAGCCGTACACGCATTTTTCAATTACTGCGTCTGTTCCGTACACCTGGACCAACATTTCATGCGTTTCTGTGTCGGTTTTACCCAATTTGTAGCAAAACTTGATGTTTATTCGTTACTTCATTTCAATATGACGCGAGTTTTCAAACATGTACCACTCGACTGCTCATAGTAGACTATTCTGCCTTGGTTCCTTGCGCTTCTTACTATCTACCGTCTCTACATTGGTCTCTACCTGCGCATGCGCAGGGACGCATTTTAAATTCGTGTTGTTTATGCGCTATCCATCCATTCACCGAACTTTATAGACATGCGATTTTCTGGAAACTGCATTTTTCAACCTGGGCAGCATGATAACTTGAAGAATTTTTAACATTTTTGGATAAAATTTGATCTCAACTATTCAAAATTAAATTGTTTAAAGGTCATGGAGCTATTTTTTGAAAAATTTAATTTTTTATGTTTTGCCAATAAGTTTAAAGGTCAAAATTTTAAACAAAAAATTAATTTTTTTTAAAAATGGCGCAATTTTTTTATTTTTCAAAAAATAAAAAATTTGAGCCGATGACCTTTAGCTACAATCTTATTTTAGAAGAAAAAACTGAGATTTTAATAATTGTTTGTTTCTACAGGAAGTTAAGATGTTACACATCGAGCCCGGATATTTTTCTACGGGTCGATGCAACTGCAGGTTTCCAACGTAATATGCGACCAAATTTAACAGTAACAAAAAACATTTTAAAATACTCAAGTAATAAAAAGCAATGTGGAATTATTAGTGTTTCAAATAATTTTACTCCCTTTTTAAACAAAATTCCAAGATATGTCAATTTTTCGCCGCCGAAAGTACTATATGTAACCTCGTAACTTAATTTCAATTTTAGGTATATACAAATTTTTATTTTAACGATCTATGTCAGAAGAGGTGAGGTCACCAACCAATAGTGGTGATGCAGAAAACTTCTAGAAACAGTGACACATAGCAACAATCATAGTCAGCATTAAATGACGCTGATACAGCAAAAGTTCCTTGTAAGGAAAATGGAACTAATTCAGCACTTGTTGTCTTACCAGAAAATCAACTTATAATGAAGTTCCATTATATATATTATTTTATTTCCAAACCCTTGTCATTTTTTATAAAAAGTTGCATTTAATTTAACATTTTAAAATTCTAATAAATCCATTGAGCCCTGTTCCCAAATTACATAATGCTTCTCGTTTCTATTATTTATGAGAGTCCTTTCATTAAATGATTAATCATATACTAGATTTTTCCACAGATGTAATTTTAATGTAAATAAACTAAAGAAATGCAATTCCTTTAAATCTGTCATGTACATTACTTTTGGGTAACCGTTACGGCTATCGATGTATTTTTAACAATCAACATACATCTATTAATGTTTAACAGTCGTAAATTATCTTTTCATTAACGCAAATATAAGTAATAAAGAAAGATAAATAGATTGATATCATTTTTTGTTACTTTTTTTTATTTAAACACAGGCAGGCAAACGTACTTTTAGATAATAAGATTTATGAGGTAGTTATTGTCACATTTAATAAGTTCCCATCCTATTCCTCAGCTAAATTTAACCGGGTAGACGTATTTATTCCAAGTTCTTATATAAACATTTCGTAGATTGCTGTCTACAAGCTTTAGGGTTACTGAACACGATATTTTGGCGATGGTAAACCTTCCCTTAAAACACCAAATAAAATAAACTAAGACAGACTTGAGCACTGTCTTAGTTTATTTTATTTGGTGTTTTAATGGTTTTTAAATTCAGACGTTAAATGTATATGTACTGTAAACCTTCCCTTGTTTATCGCCAGCAATTTAAAATATCCTCATAGGCTTTGATTAACGATTTCGTAAATTCTGTCTCCCTCTGCATAATTATCGCCAAATCTGAAAGTATGCGATGTGTATTGGCGAAACCAGGCCAAGGATGATGCACTGATGATAATATCTGACCAGATTTATAAATTCAATGGTATTCTGATAACTGTACGGTAGGAACCTGACAACAAGATGTAATATCCATAAAAAACTGGGGTTCTAGGGGTCACTCCGTGGGAATTCACCCAGTTTAATGTTCCTGCAATAAACATCTTAAAATACAGTGCTGGAGTGTTCTATCTTCTGCGTTCCTGATTATTGTTACAACGCAATGGGTTATTACTAATGAAAAGGTTCTCCTATAAAATAACTTCATATAGCTACTCTGCACAATTGTTGCAGTGTAATGTACTCAGCAACTATTCTTGCTTAAATACTGGTGAAAATGCTTTGTGTTACAGACTTCACCACTTGTAAAGATGAATACGGTCGTGCTGTGGCACGACCGCGTCTGTCGAACCCAAACCTCTCTTGTATATATCCGTATTTAATCAAGTTTTATTAAATAAGTTTAAAAAGATTCAAGACTGGTCTTTTGACATCTATGCAATTAAAAAATCTACAATAAAAGTAATACATAAGAAAACTCTTTCTAAAGCAACTTGAACTTATTTACATTTCTGTTATTATGGAGAAACGTGCATTTAAAATTTCAATTTAAAAATCATTTAATATCTTAAAAATATGTACTTCCTATTACAAACCGTTCAGGCGAGAAATCGGACTTTTAATTACCGTCTATCAAACTCAATTACTTTATATAAATCCGCGAAATTTATCCTGAATACTTTAAACATCTCGTGGATTAAGACATCTCGTTTAAATAACTTTGATGTTCTAGCTTAGTTTAAATAAATTAAAAGGTATATGCATCATAGTTTTAAAATGTGAATATCTTTTAAAATAAAGCAGAGTTTTTGAGTTCTTCATTAATCACACAATATTTAAATTTTAACGAATAACATGAATATCTGATAGTTTAGAAATAATTAGTTAAAAGGTATATGCATTATTGTTTCGTTTATTTTTACGGCAACATGATTAGAATTAGCTTTTGGCTTTTACTCAGAAAAAAAAAATTCTTTCTGAACGAATTTAAAAGTTTTGACATGTAAACTTTTTAAAAACTTTAAATGTACGGAATACTTTTATTAAAAAAAATGTTATGGTGGAAGTAATTCAATTTCCACTGTGCCGCAAATTTTGGTAATAATAAATTTGTAAGGTTTTTAGTTCGTTTCAATATATTAAACTTTAATGAAATTCAAATTTCGTTTTAGATGAGAACAAAGTGATAGTTCTCCATCCAATACTTTTTTTTTCAAAACTTTTGTATTTTTTTGTATTCTGCAAAAATAGACATAAGCGGTATACACAAGTTCCGTACAGAATTTACTTTTGTCACTTCAGTTTTCAAACAACAATGTTCGGCTCATATTACCAAATTTGTGTAAGTTTTCTGTTATTAACTATGGTAAAGATTATTATTCAGAAATAGTATTGTAAAAACTGTACTTGCACAGCACTAAATATCACATATATGAAGTATAAATTATTTTTAGTTTTGAAGAACACTTTTCTGTCCCTATTTTTTTAATCTTTTTATTTTCGTTTGTGTTGTTTAGGCATAAATTACATCTACGATGCTTATGATCAGTAGGCGGATTAAAAAAATCGGTCAAGTGCGAGTATTACTCGCGCACTCAGGGTTACGTACAATAAACCGAACAAGATGAGAATTTACCTTTTCTTGATGTTAAGATTAGCCGCAGCAATATGCATTTCACCTTTTCAGTTTACAGAAAACCTTTGAAAGAGAATACAGTTATACCTTATTGTGAAAATTTACCTTTTAAATATAAGATTGCTGCGTTTCAGTCCTTTATCAGAAGAGCCTACAACATTTGTTCAGATAGTCAGCTTGAGACGGAAATTGATTTCATTAAAAAAGTTGCAATAGATCATTGTTATAAAAGCTTCCAGATAGACCGGATTATTTCGCAGTTTAATACCCCCCCCCCCCGCCAGGGGCGCCATTTCAGAACTTTCTTGGGGGAGGGGGGGGGGGTATCATCTTCCCTCCAAACGTAAACCGATTCAAAATTCCGTTTTAAGCAGGTTTTCATCTTAGCAGGTATAATTGCAAGATATTGACCCAGGTTTTCCGTTTAAGACAGTATTCCGTTATAGACAGTTTCCATTTTTACAAGTATATCTAAGGCTTTTAAAACATCTTTTCTACAGTAAACCTCTGAAGAGCATAGGCACATTACATTTACTGCAAAACTTGTGAAAATGAAACCTGTCAAAAAAAAGAATTCTTTCGGAAACTGAAAAAATATCACGTTTCCTTGAAAAAAAAAAAAAAAAAAAAAAAAACATAATTATACTTGCTAAGACGGAAAAATGTCTAAAATGGAGCTTTTTTCCTGACCTTTCGACTTCTTCTTTACAGGTTTTGTTGCAGGGGTGGGGAGCCATTTCAAGATGTCCTTGGAGGGGGGGGGGGCGGTGAACAAGTGTGATTTTGCCCACTTAACGTCTATCAAAACCATGGGATTCTTCCATGAATATTTTTCAATTTTCGTGGAAGACTGCAGTATTTTTTTCTTCTTCTTTCTTTTTCTTTTTTTTTTTTTTTTTTTTTTTTTTTTTGCAGAACAACGCAAAATCATTTCTCCAGTCGACCGCGGGAAAAAGTCGCAAATTTTGCCAATTGAACTTTGAAAAAATAATCAATTTGGCAAATTAGTCGCGGAAAAAATATAATTTCCTAAAAGGACCGTGGAAAAATATTGCAAAGATCGTAGAAACAAACAGCGATTATTGTTAATCGGTTAAGGGGAAAAAAATCGCAGATTTCAACATTCGGTCATAGAAAAAAAAAATCAAATTTGCCCATCAGTCGTGCAAAAAAAAATTGTGAATTTCGAATATCTATCAAGGAAAAAAACGAGAATTTCATCAAAGGTTTGAGATAAAATCACGAATTTAGTCAAAGAATCGCGCAAAAAATTCAAGAATTTTGTCAAACGATCGCACAAAGCAATCGCAAATTTTGTCAGTCGGCTGCGGGTGAACAGAAAATTGAATTTCAACAAATGATCGTAGAAAAGAATCACGAATTTTGTCAAAATATCTCGGATAGAAATAGCGAATTTCGTAAATCGGTCACAAAAAATATCGTGAATTTTGACAAATGGTCACGGAAAAAATTTCTGAATTCCGTGAAACGATCACGAACAAAAATTGCGAATTTCGTCAAACGGTCAGGAAAAAAAATCGTGAAATTCAATCGGTCGAGATAATCAGCACACAAACATGGTCAACACGTCAAGAAGTTTGCAAATTTTGTGATCCATAGGAATAAGAAATTTTCACGTGTGATTTCCTGTCAGTAAAAATTTTCCTTTACCCCTAAACTGCCGACGAAATCTTGCGCGATCTCCAGTGCCTTACTTAAATCGCATATTTCTGAAATTATAGAAGGTGTATATTAGTTTTCTGAAATAACAGTAAGAAAATGCACGTTATACTGTTATATATAATGGCTCATGTGGTGAAAATTGCCTCGCTATAATTGGAATTCGCCATCCCTTTAATATATACATGCATTTTCTAAAGATGCACATACACTGCAAATAGAAGCGTCTTAAATTTAGACACATATGTGACTGAAAAAGAATTTTAGACACTTAAGTGTCTTAATCTGAAAATTAAGACACTATAGATGTCTTAATTTAAGATACATAAGCGTCTTACTATGACCATGGTGTAAACGAACTGAGAATAATGTCTAAAATATCCGCAAACGTCTTATTTTAAGACACTTCATTGCTTTAAACGTGTCTTAATTTAAGACGTTTTGATTCTTCCGACGCAATAACCACCAGGGGGCACTAGCACTCCCAGTTGCGCATGCGTTTTAGATGTCTTCGTTCGAAGTGGTATACGTTGTAATTCAAACAAAGTTTGTTTTTATGTACGCGTGCATTTTAATTCGTTTTTTGCGAAATGTGATGTACTGTGATTTTAATTCGTATTAACTTGGATTATTTATTTATTGAATACATACATCTGACGTGTGTGCTCGACATCAAATGTCTCTTAGAAGCTGTCGTCGATACAAGGGCGGGATAGACACAGAACAGAAGTAGACGACGGTTGAAGATTACACCCGGAAATTCTACAAAGCGTGTGCAATGGGCTTAGTGTTAACTCGTATCAATTTATATCAATAATATTGTGTTATTCATCTTCGTCCTGTCGAAGCTGGCAAAAAAAAAGAAACTTTTGTCTGGCGGGTCCTGTTTTTAGGATGAAACATCTCATTTTTTAAATATGGCTAGTCGGATGTATTATGGGATTACCTTTTAAACTGATGAAAGTCTTTCTCCCTCACTGTGGTTGTGGTAGTTTTTAAAATTTCAAATCGAGGAATATTTCTTACCTCTTGCAGCAACTCAAGTAAGTTTCTTTATAGTAGTAAAATTAGTGTATTTTATGATTTTATTTATTGTACTAAACAAAATCCTGCATGAAATTTGATTAGTTTTGAATCTGTTCGCAAAAAACCCCACTAATTCTAGAAGTATATATTTTTAAACTTATGACGTTCTTTTTTATTACGAATTATATATTCAATGTCAGTTCTTAGTTTCAATGGATAATTTTTATCTCGCAGTAAATGACGGCCACAAGGAAGTAAAGAAAAAAAAAACTTTGAAAGATGACCTAATGCTTTCTTACTTCCTGGCATAAAACCGCAGATTAAAAAAAGATAAATAAAGTAAATGAGACTCGTCTATTATATGAAGCTGCCTGTAAAAATATACATATGTATTTGATTTGCAATCAACTATAATACTGATTTTTTTATTATTTTTAATAAAAAAGTAATTTGAAATTTATAATGGGAAAAAGTAAAAACCTCTAACTAGATTTCGTATTTAAAATTGTGGTAACTTTATTTATATGCACTTATACGAAAAATACAAAAATGACAGATGTTACTGTATATATTTAAGACGAAAGAAGTTTGGAAATCATAAGTTATTTTTTCCTCATGTTTTTAATATAGAATATGTACTTATTTGTTTTTATTGATAGTTGAATAGCTTTTGTGAGTACCCTCTGATCTACATAAAAACTTGCCCATGTGGAAATATAAATTTTTTAAAAACATAATTTTTAAATAAGTATTTTCATTTTTTTTTTGGGGGGGGAGGGGGGGATTTTGCATGAATTTTTGTAAAGCTGATATCTTAAATCTTGCACTGATTATAATGAAAGTTTTGAACTTTTAGAGTAGGACAAGTTTAAAAACGCAAATATATTTAACAAAATACCAAAGTCATTTTTTCCCCAATGTTATTAAAGTAGAATATTTATTTCTTTACTTTCATTATTCATAGTTAAATGGCTGTTGTGATTATCAAGTGATGTATATGTAAAATTGCCTATGTGGCAATATATTTTTTTATATTTTCATTTTTTTTTTTGGGGGGGGGGATTTTTGCAATTTTCGTACATCTGATATTTTAAATCTTTTTCCACATTCAACCGAGTATAATAAATATTTTGAACTTTTAGAGTAGGGCAAGATTATAAAATATATATATATATTTATCTATGTACCTTAAAAGCCCTTAATAGCGAACACTTCGAGACCGCGGAATTTGTGCGATAATTGGAGATGTCTACTTTTTTGAGGTAAAAATATACAAATATGTATGTCTGCTGATTAAAAAAGTATTCGTTAAATAGAGGTGTTCGCTATTCGAGAATGTCCATTAACCTCCACAACGGATACTCCCGAATATCGGACATCTCAATTTAGACAACTATAATGCAGGGTTGCGTTTTTTGCAAAAGTACTTCTTGATTAAAGGAAGGGCAAACTGGGAAGTGCCCCGTCCCCCTACGACTGTAGTGCCCCCAAATTTGATGTGCAATATTTGTAAAGCTTATATTTTAAATCTGTTTCGAAATTGTACTGGCTATAATCAATATTTTGAACTTTTAAAGTAAAATAAGGTTAAAAACAAAATAAATTTAAAAAAATCTAATATTTAGATAAATATTTTTTGTTTTTTAATCTTGTTCTACTCCTGAAGTTCAAGATATTGATTATAATCAGTACAATGTCGTAAAAGATTTAAATTATCAACGTAACGAAAATTGTATACCAAAACTGAGAGCACCAAAAAAATCAGGCTGTATTGGGGGGGGGGGGGAGGGGCAGGACCACAGCCAAATATTTTTCCAGGATTCAACGTGGTCAAACATGGCTACGTATGATGCTTACAAAAAATGGATGCGATTCAGACGCTTGAAGTGTCTGAAATTCAGACGCAAAAAGTGTCTGAAAAAATTCAGACATTTTAAAATGTCTGAAAATTGAACACTCCATTTCAGACACTTAAGTGTCTGAATTTCAGACATTTTAATTTAGAGTGTATACGTACGGGACAGTTAAGGGATTAATAAAAGATGAATTTCTTCAGACTATGATCTAAATCCCACACAATTCAGAAATTTGCAAAACATTTGGTCTCAGTTAGAGTCTGCATTGGGTTGCCCAACCCGTTTTTTCTCAAAACCGACACGATCCGATCCGCGGCACATATCGAGGCGGATTGACATTTCTTGTTAGGTGCGTTTGTAATTATATAAATACGTAGTACCTATAGTCGTCGTTCAGTCCGCCCGTCTGTCTGTCCGCATATAACAGAGCAAAAACTACCCAACCGAATGGTCTGAAATTTTAAATATATAATTGTTGAAAAATTTTGTCGAGTCATTTCAAATTTTATGAAAATCGGATGTATAGTTTATTTACTTGGACAGTCAAAAGTTTTCCGTTACATTACGGCCAATGGGAATAAATTATTGCTAGTGCATTTTAATGATGTTACAGCCTTCCGAATGGTCTGAAATTTTAAATATATAATTGTTGTAAAATTTTGTCGAGTCATTTCAAATTTTAGGAAAATCGGATGTATAGTTTAATTACAGGTACAGTCAAAAGTTTTTCGTTACATTACGGCCAATGTGAAAAAATTATTGCAAGTGTATTTTAATGACGTTACAGACTTTCGAACAGAATGAAACTGAAATGGCACTTATGACGTGCACTAAAATATACATTCAGTACACTATGCGGTGCAAAAAATATTTATAAAACTAGTTATAGTACGAACGCACCTCATTTGACACGTTTGACGAGCAATTTCCGACTTGTTTTCGTTTCGGCAGAGGAGATTATTAAGAACATACTGTATATAATATGATTTAATAAAGCAAATAATTTGATAGCGTTGTAATGACTGCAGTAAATATAATGTGACACTAATTATGCAAAATTTCAAATAATTAAGAACTTGAATTAACCCTCTTTTTTAAAAAAAGAAAAAATCCTCTGTAAATTTCTGGCTAAAGGGGAAATTCACAGCGAAAATTCTAGCCCTCAGGAGCACGAGTTTTCATTTGATCTAGTTTGCATACGGCTGGAAAGCAATAAATAGAATTTTTTCTCGCGTATCTTTTAAAAATTTGTCAAAATGCGCATTAATAAGAAATGGTTCACCTTGAGAATGTTGGAATAGCAAGAATCAAAGACTGTAGAAAATATTTTTGATAATTATTAGTTTACAAGCATAAAAAGTTTATTTATTGCATGTGTTTTTATTGTAATAAAATCTGACAAGTTACTTTAGCTTTTGAGCAATTTATGAAACAAAAAAATTTGAGTCTGACCTGTGATGACATGTAGGGATGCATCGAATATTCGGTATCTATTCGGTATTCGGTCATGCTACCGAATATTGGTTAAACTGAATATCAAACTATTCGTTCTGCCGAACATTCGGCTTGGCCAAATATCGAACTATTCGACCTGCCGCCTATTCGGTTTGGCTGAATATTGAACTATTCGGCCAAACCGAATACTTAAAAATATTTTTAAAAACCTTTAAACCTTTTAACTGTTAATTTATAAAGATATTCAGAATAATTGAAAACAGAATCATATTTAAATAAAACAGAGTGCCGTTACATTATTTGTTTGCGGTTTGATAAGTGTCACTTAAAAAAAATAACCATTAATAATGACCTTCATAGAAATAAATGATGCACAAATGGAATTTTTTGAACAATGTCTTGTAAATAATCTGTCTTTTGCTTTTTCGCTAAAAGAGTGTTGTCTAAAGAAAATGGGAAAACTTTCAGATGTGATAATAGACGTCAAGACAGACCATTTTTGCCCAATAAACCAGTATCGCAATCCGCTTAATCAGTCAAAATAAAAAATACATTGTATCTCATCTCATTTCATGTCAAACTTAGATTTTCATTTGTTACTTTAACGATAATGAAGATATCGTTAAGTATATTTTAAAAAGAGTTACTTTGATTTCTGTGACATATGATATCATGAAAAGTGCCGCAAATTGTGTGTGTGTAAAGTTTACTTGTAAAAAGGTCTTGCTTATCAAAATGGAAGTATCTGTGTTAAATATTATGAAAATTTAATTTTTTTAATATCTTTAAACTTTGAATTCGGCCTAACGGTCAGTATTCGGCTACCCAAATATTCGATATTCGGTTTACCTGTAGACCGAATATTCGGTCTTCGGTTACCTGTAGGCCGAATATTCGGAATTCAGTTTACCTGTTGGCCGAATATTCGGTATTCGGCCAAAATCACTATTCGGTGCATCTCTAATGACAGATAAATTTTCTGAAATATCAAATTCCTTGGGGGACGGGGGGGGGGGGGGGGCACGCCCCCCCCCCCTCAGTCAGGCCAGCGGTTTGTTAATACTTTACCTATCAAGTACAGGAGTATGTACTATGTCCCCATCTTATATGAAAAATTAAAGCAGATCCTTCAATCATTCAATATAAAATTAGTAGCTCTCCCCCCCCCCCCTTACCTGATTCAAATTGTTATTAATAATATTGATAAAATCATGAATCATCAAAAATCTGGGGTGTATAAAATTCCGATTACTCTCCCAAATAATGAAAGATTAGTGTATATAGGCGAAACTAAAAGAAAATTCTCAGAAAGGTTGAAAGAGCACAAGCGGGATATTTCACAATCTAAACTTAATACGGCTCTCGCAAGATTTTGTTTTGATAATGAGGGAAGCAGAGTTATATTTGAAGAAGCAAGAATCATTATTCCATGCAAGAATCCATACTTAAACAAAACTTTAGAATCCATTATGATTGTTAAGCTAGGACAGCACACCTGTAATGATAATTTATCCTACAACATACATAAAATTTGGCACAATATATTATAAACTGGTTTAGAGTCAGTCCCATTTTCTCCCTCTCCCCCACCTCCTCTTCCATAGCTGGATTGGCTTTTCTCCTTTTTGTTGCCTTAGCAACTTTGAGACGTTTAGTGCGCCCTCTAGACAAGGTCGTCAGTGACTTTCCATTCTTGAAAGATCTTAGACTTGTGTGTCAGCATGAAGACGTCCGCAGAAGCGGGGCGAAACGTTGTTTTTATTGTATATTTCTAATGTGTGTACCATTTAGCAAAGTGTATTTTATTTTAAATACAGTGATTTTATAATAATTTCACTCATAAATCACCATTAACGCTTACCGGCCACAAAATGTGGACGTTATTGTTTTTTTTTGTGTGTGTGTGTGAATTTTTATTGTTTTCCCTATTTTATTTTTTTTTTGAACTCCTATTAATATAAAATGAATAAATCGTAAAGAAAAAGTATTTTTTTTCTCCTTATAAAAAAATCGTCCTTGAAGACGTTAATAAAAATATTTTTCATCTGGCATTATCATTGTTATTGGTTTATAAATTTGGTTTTTATAACACCAATTAAATATTCCCTAATTTTTTAAATTAACGTAACAATAAAATTATAAAGAATTAAAATCTTTATCTTTATGTTTGTTTACGAGAAAAACGGCTGTAATACACGGACAGAAACACACACACGAATGATCTTATAATTGTTCCGTTTTCTCTTTTTAAGTACGGATGTAAGAAAGTATGTAATAAAGATATTTGCGCTTAGTTTTTAATTTTATAAGAAATTAACAAAGGTTGATATATGTGTACAGTACAGTTATCGTTCGAGGTGGTGTTTTTACTTAAATACAATAGCAAGTACGATTTATCCTAAAAGAAAGGACTGAAAAATCTTCCAAGATGTCACGACAAAAATTGTGTAAGATAAACTCGTTACATTTATGAGAAAAGTGAAGAATTGGTATGACCGGGAATGTATGAAATAATTTCACTCAGCAGCCACAAAGTTGAACGTTATTCTTTTGTGTGTGTGTTAATTTTTATGGTTTTTCCAGATTGTTTTTTTTTTTCTTTTTGAATTTCTATTTATATAAAATGAATAAATCATGAAAAAAAAAGTAATTTTTTTCTCATAAAAAACGTTCCTGAAGAGGTTAATAAAAAAAATTTCATCTGATATCATCACTGCTATTGGTTCATGCATTTGATTTTTATAAAATAATATAAATATTTCCTAATTTTTAAAATTATCGTAACAATAAAATTATAAAGAATTAAAATCTTTATCTGTATTTAAGTTTAAATATTCCTTTTAGTTTTAAAGTTCTTGACTTTCAACACAAAATGTCTCAGCCAATCATTTCATGAACTTAACGGCTTTATTTTAACTTAAATCCTTATTATTTTAAGACCACCTGTGCTCGTAGATAACAAATAGTTTGCAATAGTTTGAAACTGAATAGTTCACTGGGCACTGTAGCTATAAGTCTTATTTGATTGCTATTTCAATAATTGTTTTGAGAAAAAAAAAATCCATCTGTTATTTTTAAACAAAGAGAATCTGAATGTTATCTCTTTATAAAAGTAAAACTGTTTATCCGAGCAATAACTTTAAAGCATGTAATCATAATTTATAGTACAGTCTTAAAGAAAATATATTTATGAAGTTTTAGTTGTGATAATGAATTAAGGTATTCCGCGGACTAATCTATATTATAAAGGATAAACGTGCCCGTGCGTAACGCTGACGTCATTTTGAAGGTGGCAACGGCAAATTAAGTTTTAACTTTTATTGCAATTTTTTAACTTCTAAATATCGCATATTTCCGATTTTTACACCGTTAGATAGGAAAAAAATGTACTTTCAAATGCAATTTGTTTGAAAACTTTATCGCAATTTTTTAAAAAACTGTATCGCAATATTCTCAATTCTTATTGCTTTCAAATTAATTTTTTGTATGATTTTTTTTCATATCCATCTCTATCTAACGCAGAAGATTACAAAATGTAAATCCATTTGCGATTAAATTAATATAAATAGCTCATCATTCTTTTCCAGCTAAAATTCCATAACGAAATGAAAAGGTCATCATTCAATAAAGAAAACAATAAAGTATCAGCGAAACACAAATTTAAGACACGTAATCGAATTTCGCTCTTAATCCACTGAATGGGCAAAATTAAAAAAGTGGATTGTAAATAGCGATCTTTGAAGATTTCTTCGGCTTTTAACGCCTGACGTGCAGCCAATATGAAAATATCTCTTTTAATACGTTTCAACACATTATTTGAAAGAATCATTGTTCTTAAACTTAAATATACACTATGTGCAAAACTACTTAAAAGATGACAATATTTAAAAAATATGTTAAATTACTGTAATACCTTAGTACTTTCAACTATAAAAGACATAGTCTTCGTCAGAGGAATACAAGAAATATTATTGTTATTAACGTCTAATTTTCAAAATCCACGTAGATGATGACGAAAGGAGTGAAAGTAGAAGTCAATTTTTAGATCCGGGAAACAATGGGAAAATAAAACATGGATATAGGGGAGCGAAATATTACTCGTTTTATAATACTTTAAGCAAACTGAGCCAAATTATGGGTATATTGCAGGATAAAACATCGTTACAAACGGTATTTTCTTTAGTAATAATTTCTATTGATTCGCGGATGATTAAATCATGATAATTCTTTGAGGGATATAATTTTTGCGTCTTCGAAATTAACTTGTATATTCTGCTTCTGGTTAAGTCTTGACAGGGCTGTTGTAGGTCGGTTATACTTTAAATTTCTCAAATGTTCTTTAATACGAACTTTAAGTTCACGCGAAGTCATTCCTATGTATTCGAGATAAATATTTTCTGCTTTCAGTGGAATTATATATATTCCAGAAACTTCATCTTTCGGGATCGGGTCTATTTTGGCACTAATTAGATTTTTCAGTTTTGCTGAAGGAGTTTACGCCGAAGCGAAAAATTGCATATCTGAGTTTTTCGAAAAGTCCTGGTATGTACTTCATTTTGCAATATCTCATATTACTCCGTGGAGTTTTCTCTATTTCCAAATGGTTCTTCTGTGAGTTTATTAGATTATCAATAATGCGTATTGGGAAACCATTCTCAACTGCATTGTTTCTAATGGTATTTAATTCATTTTCAAGGTGATTAATAGAGCAGACACTAAAGGCTCGTCTTATATAAAAGTTGAACGGAGCACTTTTGTAGTTAAAACGTGATGTACTTTCAAAAGGAATGGTGCTGTTACACTTATTTACTTTCCTGTAGACTGCGCTGAATTGTTAAGTGAATAGTTAACTTAACAATTGAGCGCACTCTTAAGACATCCAATGTTTATTAAAAAAAAAAAAAAAAAAAAAAAAAAAAAAACATACTACAATACATCCAATGGTTGTTTTCGTGTTTGATTCACAATCTGTTGCCTGTTATATCTAAAACCTGTCGCCAAACTATAAGATTAAATGCCAATAATGGTTGATCGTAAATGTCACATTCACTTGAGTTTAAGGAAGTTACGCGTGTTTACGCCATCATGGGATTTTTATTTCGACGTTTTATTTGTATTTTTATTAATGTTATACTAATTTATTTGTTCTTTCGTTATTTAAAATAAAAAATTATGTCAATTTGTATAATTTAGCGAGTGGTTTGGCGATTTATATAATTTGGCGAAATTGGTCAACGGGAAAAGTAATACCATCAAAACATTGCTTTGAAGTTGAAATTAAATGTCATGATTTGTTGTATTGTCATATATGCACCGGTTTTGGCGTGCATTTTTCTTAACGACAATTTGGCGAAAGCCTCGTTTTCGAATACCAGTTACATATGTATTTTAAATTATTTTCTGTTATTTTTTAAATGAAATAACAATAAATAAAAAAAAGTTTAATTAATAACTATAGAATAAAACAGTTTATAAAATTTTTTGTAAATAAAAAGAAAGTAAATTCAAATAAACATTTATTAATAAATAAGCAACAATAGCCGGGTTACCATGTCAGTCAAAATAACGCCATTTTGGCGCCAATTAGATACAGCGTTGCGTATATAACATCTGTGCCTAATATTTTTCTTTTCGTTTCGTTTAAAAAAAAAAGTGAAAGCCATTTATTTTAAATGTTTCAGTTTTAAATGAAAGTTTTTTATTAAATAAAATGATAATGAAATACAAATAGATTTATGAATAAAAATAACACGATACATTTAAGGGAGGCCAAATTAGTTTAAAATAATAACCTTTACTAAACTATGAAAAAAAAATCTGTTATAATTAAAATTTGAGTTGCCATCATTAGAAAAAAGTATTTAGAATTAGAAAAAAATTAATATTTCGAAAACTATTTCGAATTTAAAAATTCTAATACCAGTTTTGAGATCTGCGGATCAATACCGATTTTTGGTGTTAATTTCATCGCAAAGTATTCTATATTTTAGGAGAAATCGCTGCGAAACATAATCAGTTGTATCAGTCGTTTCATAAATTCGTCACAATTCAGTCGCTTCATAGAATAGTTTCATAAATTCGTTTCATTAGGATTTTATATATATAGGGTAGATGTAGCAAAAAGTTAACCTGCACACATTTTTACGACTGATTTTTTTTAACGCTGTCCCTGGATTTTAGATTCCTTACCGCCTCACTTGCTAAAATTATACAAAAAATCACTCTAGATGCAGCCACAGAATTTTTTTCAACTTTTTGCTCATGCAGAAGTATACTAGAGAAAAAAATGGCTGTAATTCTTTAAAAGGAAATTTACTGCAGAATTTGAATGTTGTGGCTTTATTGGTAGTCTTACCTTCCCCAATGTTTATTCCTGCACTTTTCGAGGTAAGTTAATTATTTTTTTTTTAATTTAATCCAATGTAAATAACTGTTGCTAAAAATCAATGAACATTGTGGCTATCACTTAATCTTAACATGATTTGTCTAAAAATAGGTGATAATTTTCCTTACCGCCCCATCCTTACTGTTCTTTTTTCTCTTTACCGTCCCTTCCTTACTATACCCGTTCTATTTCACTATTAAGGTATGTGCCTTACCTTCGGGGCACTTTAAAAAAAATCAAATTTTTATCAAACATATGTGCTTTTAGTTAAAACAGGGAATAAAACTATAAATTCGTATAAATTTTTAAAGGAATTTTTATTAACTTTTCAAATTTAGGCAACATTTAATCAAATTTAAGTAAAAAAATGCGTTTATGCCAAACCTTCTATAACGAAATCGATTCAATATATTTCACTTTTTTTTTCAACAATATATTAGCAAACCATTTACCTGTGTTATGAAGCAAAATATTTGCAAAACCTCTTAAATTTACTAACTTATGCCAAATTTTGTATATAAAACATGATTTTTTCTGAAAAAATGTGTATTTTTCAATAAAAATGGCTCTTAAATTAATATATACAAACTTACAAGCTATATTTTGCTTCGTAACATACCTATTTACAGCAGAACCTTTTTCAAAATTTTATTTTAATATAAAATTATTTTCATACACTAGACAGACTTGACTACACTGAACACAGAATTAAATTATTTCAATATCTTAAAAACTTTTTAAGGAATGATGTTTTCCGTAAACGTACACAATGAAAAACGCAGTTTTCTAGAAAACGCAAATTAAGATTTTGATAGAGCACAAAAAATAATGTATAAAGTTTACAATTTTGAAATCCACCCTATTTGTAGGGGTTTATATGTTGTGTATATGTTATATGTTATATATTTGTGTATTAAAATGCATTCTTTACCTGTCTGTGGCTCTTTAAACGGTTACTTCCGATTTCATAAAGTTCATTTTCGGGGGAAAATTTGGGCTATAACTTTGCTTCTTATTATCTCTGAACCAAAAGTAAAGCATTTTTGCAATCCTAAATGTTTCAACTTTAATTTAAAATAATAAAAAAAGAAATCGAAAATTTTCGGAAAAACAGCGATTTGAGGGTAGGCACATATCTTAAATAGATTTCAAGGGTCTCACTGTATTAAAAATTAATGCTGAATAAGAACATTTTCAAATTATAGCTACAAGAACATGAAAGTTTAAAACTGGAAGTTTAAAAATGCTGTTTTTTTTTTTTTAAGTTGAATTTCACATGTTTCTTATTCATGAAAGTTAAAATGATCGGAGAATGGCTCACGTGTAGTTTGTTATAAATCATCTTTTTTAAAAACTTTTAAGTATTATGACACTCTAAGCATTCATAAAAAAGTAAACAGCTTGTTTTGTTATACTAATGACATCTTAGTAACGAATTCTTTCAAAAATATGATCCTATATATTTTTTTATTTCTTACTTTTGTGGAAAGCATTTTCTTCAATAGTAGCATCAAAAACTAAATTTGTTGAAATTGATTTACTTCTGTGTGCTTCAAATGTAAATCTACCGCTAGTAAAACTTTCAAGCAATAAGTAAAGGGAGCCGTGTATTAACGCTTTAAGAGTCCTGCAGAATTTTAATACATATTTATGTTTACTTATAAGACTGCATTGGAATTAATACCAATTATGTAATATTTGTTTATTATTGTTTAATAACAGATATTTCTTGTACATAAATATTTTATCTTTACGGATTGTCTGCAGCCTTTCGTTATCTGTTCGCGACTAACAGTTGGATAACAATGTTCTAAACATTTAAATGTAATTAATGGCTGCAGTCCTTACCGTTCCCCTGATATTCTTACCGTCCTATACTCTTATATTTCTGTTTGAACCATGATATTCTTAGTAAAAGATATAAAATAACAAAATTTATTTATTTTTTTTTAAACCGTGGTAGGTATATATAATAAATTACATGTCTGAAACATGTGTATAACAGGTAAATAATAATAAAATAAAACAATTCAGCATAAAATAATATAAACTGCTAAATTTCAGCCTTTAAGATAATATTATACCAAAATTTTGTTCTAAAAATACTACATTGTTATTATTTATTATTTAAATATTCTATGGACACGATCCAAATTCATTATAAGTAAAAATTTAGAATAAAATAAAAAGTTAGAGAGATAAAATGTCAAAGGGGCGATAAGGAAAATTAAACACGCAAGTTTAACTTTGTTCATTAGTTAAATAAAGTAATATTAAAAATCTTCGCTGCTGACCTTTTTTTTTTTTAATCATTAAGGCATTCTTCTCTAAGTTTAAAATGTTATTTTCTTAAGTTTAATTTCGCCAGATTTTATTCCTGAAAATTAAAGAATGCCTCATGCACTGCTAGTAAAATTATTCCAGGAAATTTTAACAAGAGAAATATATATATATATATATATATGAAATTAGTGCTTTAAATTAATCAGTGCGCGATGTCACATTTCTTTGAAACGCATTTTAGGCATTTGCATTTATTTCTAATAAATAGAGTACGTATAATAGGATAAAACAAGCGGGAAAGACCCAAGATATACTCTGTTAAAATTAATTTTGTATTCAACTCTATATAGCAATAAATCCTCGCTGTATTATTGTTACATAGAAATTTATTTAATAACATTATTATTTGCAGTAACTATCATTATTAGTACTATGTAAATGTTTCTAAATTTTAAGTTAGTCACATATTTATACCGAAAGGGTATCTTTCCAAACTACATTTTTAATTGTGTGGTTACTTTCTTTTAATAGCGGGCCTTTTAGGCCTGAACGCCTCTATACACGTGAGAAAGCAACGTACAGGAATCCGTGCTGAGGCGTCTGCGAAGTCGAATCTTTGTTGATAATGGGATTAATTGCGAGAAGGTTCTAAGTATTCTATTTGGTTGAATTCTGTTTTCGAGACATCCTACAGGCTCTGACTGGTGGAATTCTGTATCTCGTCTCTTACTGGGAATTTCTAGAAAATTCCTTCAGATTCTGAAGGCCAATTTATTTCGCCAAATGTTGACAAAATGTCGACAAATATCGACAAATTTGGCGATATTCTTTCATTTGGCAGCAAGCATGCGTTTTTTACAAGTAGATTTTCTAGCACAAATTCCACTAATGTCTTCACTATTTCGTCAAATATCCCCAAATTTGGCGAAATGTTGCCAACTTTCCGGCTTCGTTTATTGCTAACTGTTCGACTTAACTCTTAAATGCGTGATTTTTTATTTTGTTTCGAAAAAATTATATATGATTCTCTGAAAGGTTTATTACCCAGGAAAAATAATGAAAAAAAAATCAGAGATACATTTTTCATATAATACGTCAATCTTTTTTTCTGTTGTACATCTGCAGTACAAGTAAAAACTGCTGTCGTGTGACTGTTTTATGTTAAAATATTGCATATTAGTAAATATTTTAATAAATATGTCTCCAAATACGTCATTTTATATAATTATTTATTGTATAAAACTTAACCTTTAACCCTTTAATTCCCATGATAGAATACGTTCTAGAAATTACGTAGTTCAGAGAATCTGACTTTACACCAGAAATTCTCAGTGGTCAATTTCGCTTTATTTAAATACGGAATGCCTGTTATTAATTAAAGCAATTGCTATTTTCATTATTGCTATTTTCATTTTCTGGTGTGAATTAGGTAAATACGAATAAAAAACTTTAAAACACTGTTAAATTCAAAACACTGTTGTTTGCATATATGCAAAGCTGCGCACTAAAGGGTTAATATCTTTTTCAACCGTCATTCCCATTGAAATGCATTGGGCCATAGTCATCCAAAAATGAGCCACTCATCGAATTTTCTCGAACATTTGACCTAACCCAATGTTCTTCTACCACCTCAAAACGACAGAATACAAAATTTATTCAAAATCGTTAGAGCCGTTTTTAGATAAAATTTACACACTCACACACATAGATGCACACAAGGTTTGTCCATATTATAATAAAGGATAAAGTCTTCAATAAAATCATAGATTTTAAATTCTTTATTTCTAAAAAAACTTGTATAAAAATTCTATGTATTATACCTATCTAATTTCTTGTAAGTTTTCTCTGACACAAAACTCTTGAGCACAGGGAAGTGGATGAACTTAAGACATCTAAGAATTCTAAGTAACATAGCAGGTTGATTACATTTTAAGTTCAGTATTTTATGTAGCTCATTTTTTAATACACTTAAATTATTTTAACTCATAATTGTCTTTATACCACAGAAATACAATTTTATTTCCAATACAAAATGTCTGCTTCTAGTCCATTTATTTGTAAATAAATGGAATCACTGTACATGATCACTTTAAATAAGCTTTAAAAATAATATTAGTACTTCGTCAAATTATCTGAAAGATTTTTTTTACATATCGTTCTTCAAGAATATTATAACTCTAACACCCATCTGTTGAACTTTCCTAAAAGGCAATTTCAATATACCAACTCAGGCGTCAACACATGTTTTCAATGTTTACAAAGTCATTTTTTCTTTAATTGTGTATACTAGTATTCATCAATAAAATGTCAAATCTGAAACCAAATAGTATATTACCTATTCTAAAATCTTATTTTAAATTAGTATCATGAATCACTATACATATTCTAATAATCCACCAATTAAATATTTCTGTGTGCTATTCTTTCACTATCAATGAATGTTAATATATCTATTCAGAAATAAGCATTTTATCTTCGAAATTCAAAAATATTCTTTAATAATGTGTATATTTCCTTACATAATACTCTTATTTCCATTGAAGTAATAAAGAAACATTTCAAATACTCATTTTTAAGTCTTTAAGAAAATATTTTAAAGCAGGCGGTTGTTTAAAGCATATTTACTTGAGCACACGTATAAATAATTCAGATAATCTGTTTAACTAAGGAATATTTTCACATTGTGCAGTGTTATGCCTAAATATTAAATTAAATTTTGTTTTTATTTCACGTATTCCTAGCTACAATGTGCTTTAATCAATCATGTGGTTACACTTCATCTTTCATTTCCCTTTCATATTTTCACTGGTTATCATTTCATTTAATCAATTAATCAAGCGGTTATATTTCATCTTTCATTTCACTCTCAAATATTCACTGGATATTATTTCATTTACTCATTTCTTTTCATTAATTCTGAAAACATTTCATTAACTCTGAAATCATTTTCGTCGACAAAATCACTTTATAATTTCACTTCATGATGAATGGAAACCATTTACGTAAACTGTAATCCACGTCTATGCAAAGGAACAATGACTAAGAAGGACAACGACGATACGACTGTAACCACGAAAAAAATCCAGAAGAGGATTCTATCGATCACTAATGCAATTTGTCGCCATTCGTTGACAACTCGGATTCGGTGATCCTCTTGCTCTTGACGTTGTAAAATGTAGCGAAGTGTTCTTAGAATTTCTTCTTGGATTCTTGTGGAACAGTGAGACCCTGTCGAAGAACCGTTGACTTTAGAAGAAGGAATCTGGTGAGATCGACGCTTGCCAGAGTTTAGGTCACCGCTAGATGATTCGTTGCAAGTTTGGTCCGGATTCATTTCTTTCAGCTCTTCGTGCAGGCTATCGACTGTAAGGCGGAAGGAATCGCCCTGAAAGAAAACGAAAATTACAAAATGTAATGTGCATCAGATATTCAATTTCTCATTGTGAAAATTACTTTCAAAACAGAAATGTTAAATATTAACATGCAGGAATTCTACTTTTTCAGAATTTAGTGTCGCCCCGATGAAAAAAAAAATATATAAATATAGATAGTACAAAAAATATTTCAGTTTTAACACTTAAAATACCCGCTTTTATTTTAAATAAAATGACGTCATTTGCATGTCTTAAACAACATCTATAGAAAAGTATGCATAGGACGTCACTATCGTGGACTAATACACTAACCCAGCAAAAAGCCATCCTAGAATCAACAAAAAAATCGTCTGTCTAATGATTCATATGCTTTCATTTGTTTGTAACATGAAGATGGATACTTAAAATAAAAAATAGTTTATAATACAGCCATGTTTTACCAGAAATCATTCATGTAGATTTTTTTAAAAAATTGCTCGTATTTTAATTAGAATTTCTTTTTCAGTTGTTATGAGAAAGTGGCAACAAAAAGATATAGTAATCTACTATTTTCTAACTATTTTCCCTTTCCTTTCTACAGAAATGGAGTACTTCAGTTACCAAAATTACAGAAATGGCTATAAAAACTACAAAAAAAAAAAAAAAAAAAAAAAAAAAAAAAAAACTACAAAAAAAAAAAAAAATTATATCTCAAAAATAAATTGAAATGCAATTTTCAAACAGATTGCAGCTAAAAATATTTTTTCTCCCTATACGACGGTGTAAAAATTGAAAATGTGCGATTCTTAGAAGTTAAAAAAAATATAGTAGATATTATCAGTATTTAACCTTACAATGGTACATCTGTTTGTTTTACGACTGGCTTCTGTAACGGAACGTTATTTTTTATGTACAACACTTTAATTGTTGACCGAAAGAAATAGCAAATCGGGGAGTAATATAAACGCCCATTCTGTCTAACTAGGGCTGAAAGTCGCCTGGGTTAAAAAAATAAATAAAATAAGTTATAGTTCCGTCAATGTGGCATCGGCCAGGGAATTGTTCATGGAAAATGCCACTATTTTCTGATTAAAAACTATGGCTTATTTAACCTTGCGATTACGTTAGGGAATTCTCTAGAAGAAATTTCTGGCATTTTGTCTGAAAATATCCCTCACAATGGCCATCTTGTAAATTTCTACCTGGAATAGCAAAAACATTTATGATATACTTGTTATAGCTTATTTATGTTATAACTATATATTACTTGCGTGTTATAGTAAATTAAACGTTGTGCGTCTTTTATAATAAAATTATGTGTGTGTGTTTATAATAAAAATTGTGCGTGTTTTATAACAAAACTGTGTGTTTTTATAATAAAATAAACTAACATGCTGTTTTCGCACGTTTAGGCACAAAAGGTATTCGAAAATTAGGTTTCGAAAGGGTTTCGCGCAAAAATAGAGAAAAAGAAAAAAATCTCGCCACCCCCGGTGCGTCTTTGAGCTCAGTTTCCGAATTTTACAAGGTGCGGCCATTAATTTCCAAGACTGACGCAACTGTACGAGAACCGGAAATCGTCAGAACGCGGTAATGCTTGTATTTGGAAGGTCGTTTATCCGCGAATGTCCACCGAAGTCGGCGCTCCTCAGAAGCAAGTGGTTGACTTTGAAACACGCATTAAAACGTAGCTGTTAACTTTTTGTTGTCGAGGTCAATATGGAGCAGAGAATAAACAATAAATTCTTCTCCAAATTGGGCAAAACTGCAACAGATACCCATGAAATGTTTAAACAAGTGTACGGAGAGGGAGCATTATCTCGTTCACGCACTTTTGAATGGTTTAGACGTTTTCGGGACGGCCGCCAAAGTGTCCAAGATTTCGTGCATACTGGACGGCTGCATTCCGTGCGCACGCCAGAAACATTTTAAAAAGTTAGTGAACTCGTGACTTCGGAACTCCGATTCACTATCCGAGTACTCACCTATGATCTGAACATTTCCAAGGAGGTGGTTCGGCAAATTTTGACACAAGATCTAAGGGACAAGATTTGACACAATATTTAAGGATGTCGTAGCCATCCAGAAAACGGTGACGTAAACATTAAAGAGCATTCCGAAAGGGGTCTGTCTTTAAAAGTTGTTTCCGAAACTTCTACAGCCAAGCACAGAAGTGTATTACGGCAGGTGGTAGGAACATCCAAACATATTAAATGCATATGTCCAAAATAATATTTTAAAATTTACAAAACTCTAAGAATGAAAAAATACATATAAATATACCTTAAAAAGTAAAATCACAGAATTATTAATTTTTTTTCTCCAATCTAATCATGTGTGTGTGTTTATGTGGTGATGTATTATTAGCTCCGGCATTTTAACACTCTTATGTCAAATTCGGTAACAATAAATCTCAATATCTATATAAATTAGTTGTATAACAAAAAGTTGTATAAAAGGAAAGAAAGCCAAAACGTTTTTAATAAAATTTTGAAGGCTTGTTAAATATATTCTAAAAATAAAGGAGAATCTTAGCGGGCATAAACTAATGCTTCGGAAATTATAAAATATAAATTCTATTTTATTTTAACCCTTAACTACAGCGACCGATTATCTCACAGATTACTAGATAGTTTCCCGCGACCATTTCCAACTCTCAGAATAGATATTGATTCTCACCCTTTTTACTACGTTCCTTCAACGACCTTCTCCCTGCTCAAGCGCATGTTCACATTCCACTTATCATCCAGATACTGTATGACTCTCACAAGAAAAACTCTAGCACCGGTCTCACAAGGGCACCACCAAACATGGTGCTCACAGATTTTGATGATTTTAAAGTATGTTATAAGGATCATACTCAGTGGTGTAGTCGTAAAATAAACAGAGGGTATACTCTCTAAGCAGAGGGTATACGCTCAAGGCAGAGCGTATACCCTAGAGTGTATATACTATAGCTTTCTTGAGAAACAGAGGGTATACGGTGTTCCTTAAAAAAATCCAGAGGGTATACGGCGTATACCCCCGTATACCCTCCACTACATCCCTTATCATACTCCTAATTATTCTGCTTAAAGGTTTTACTCAGATGGGTAATGGATTTCAAGAATTTGGGTGTTAAAGTTCAACATATGTTTCAAATACTGATTAATCTGCTTTTTCAAACATGGGCTGGGCAGCGTCGATGTAAAGTGCGAGTACGCTATACCGTAGATGGCGAGTTCGAAACCAACTTGTACCTTTTTTAATATTATATTTTGACATGTTTTAAGTTTTACACGGAATTAAAAAATCCGTAGCTTTGAAATTTTTGATTTTTTTCCTAACAAATTACATTTACATTTTCAAAATTGTTATGAATATTATATTTTTTCTGCAATTTTTAAGCTAATATTTCTAATGACGAAAATTAAACTAATTTATGTCTAGCATTTTTTTTATGTTAAATTATTTTTATTAAATTTATTTGTATTTACATTTTTATATTTTAAGTGCAGATCTATAATAATAATATATGTATATTTTTTTACATTATGGGATTTTAAATGGAAATTTATATATTTTCCCCCATAATTTATACAAAATATTTTTCATGTCGAATCTCTTAAACGTATTCACGATTAGATAATTTCAATAATATATTTAGAAAAGAGTAATGAAATGCTAAAGTAGTAACACTTATATGCAAGATTCTACTAGTTGTATAAATTTTTAATGTCCTATAAATATATTTATCTGTAAAGTTCGAACTCAATATCATTTTTATTTCCAAAGATAAAAAATGACAGACTACATTAAAAACATTTTCTTCGTTCTAACAATTATAAACATTGATTCTTAAAAAATGAACTGGAAATACCAGGTATAATTTGTCATACATACAAAAAAATATTTTTAATAAAATCGTTTGCTGTGTTTTCGCGGTAATATCAGAATAAGTAAAGTTTTGTTTTTATTGATCTCGTTCAGCTATTTAATGGCATTAAGGAATTAAAAGTATTTAAAGAATATATATTATGTTAATAAGTATCTTCCAATATTGTTAAAAAAAATTCATGCAAAGAAGTTGATTGTATTGTGATTTTTTAATGGAATTATATGTTTTGAATATTATTATGATATGTATCATTCAGTTAATTGCATATTTACTAAATTAATAATGGCGATGTCAGTAATGATAAATATTTTTGTATGTCATTAGTTAATATGTTACATTCATTATATTTAGAACAAATAAAATATTAAAATCATATTCAAGTCTGGAGTAGCACAGTTGAAGTTTATTCCAACAGAGTGAAAAATGTCCAGACCAGGGATCGAACCTGGATACTTGGCGTGCCGTGCCAATGCCTTACCTGTTAGGCTATCCGGACCGATACCTGGCTGACATAATTCACTCTTATTAGTTGGACTTGGCTGCGAACTGCAGCGCTAGTTTCATTCATCCGAGCTATAACTATAGCATTTACATGATGAATCTACTTTAACACGGAAACTCCTGTATACCATGTCATTAGGTCATAATGAAGGGAACGAATATTTTTTCCAACTGGATTAAATCATATTCAAGTCTGGAGTAGCACAGTTGAAGTTTATTCCAACAGAGTGAAAAATGTCCAGACCAGGGATCGAACCTGGATACTTGGCGTGCCGTGCCAATGCCTTACCTGTTAGGCTATTATGTATCATTTTGTAAAATTTTCCTAGTCAATTATTTATATATATATATATAATATATAAAAGGTAAGAAAACAATATTATGCGTTATTTCAGAACTGTGATAAATAAAAAAAAATATACATAAATGTAAATAATAATAGTAAGATTAAAAGAGGATGATATATATATATATATATATTAGTTTAAGTTTCGTTAACGGAAATATTAGTTTAAAATTTTGCAGAGAAAATATAAATTTTCATAAAAAAAAAATCGAAAATGTAAATGTAATTTGTTAGGAAAATATCAAAAATTTCAAAGCTGCAGATTTTTTAATTCAGTATGAAACTTGTAACATGTCAAAAATATAATATTAAATAAAAAAATAAAAATTGTACAAGTTGGGTTCGAACCCGCCATCTACGGTATAGCGTACTCGCACTTTACCTCGACGCTACCCAGCTCACATTTAGAAATGCAAATTAATCAGTATTTGAAACGTATGTTGAACTTTGACCTCAAAATATTACACAACCATCTCCACTTACACTGCACCCATATCGTGCGCGAAGGAAATTTGGCTCTGACTTGCAGCTTGGTTCTTTGTGACAACGCTAACCGCTGTATTTGATGGAAACCATGTATGGGGCATTCTCACAATCGTTTGACTTTCATGTCCCTGAATAATAATTTTTATTTTAATACACTTTTTTATTTCATATACTGGGGAACATCCCATTGCATGATTGCATAACAATATTAACGAGATAAATAAGTTTTGGACGACGTTGGGGGTCCAAATACCAGAAAAACTCCTCTACCGTCCCGTGTCCCTGATGCTGATTTTAAAGTTCGGAGCTGTCTGTATAAAATTGTTTCAATAAAAGTAATTCGATGTAATTTTTTTCCGAAACTGGGACAATTGTTTCATATAAATATGTAGCAAAAAATTAACCTGCACACATTTTTATGGTTGATATTATTTTTTTAAATCTGTCCCTGCGTTTTTCATCCTTAGCATCCCTCTTATTAAACTTATACAGAAAATCACTTCAGATGCAGCCACAGAATAATTTTCAAGTTTCTTCTCATGAAGAAGTATGCTAGAGAAAGACTGGCAAAAATTCTTTGACAGGAAATTTACTGCAGAATTTAAATCAGCATTTAAATATCAATTTCAAGATCGTGCCTTTATTGGTAGTTTTACCGTCCCTAAGGTTTATTCCTGCACTACTCGAGGTAAATAAAAAAAAATTAATTTAATCCAATGTTAAAAACTGTTTCTAAAAATCAATGAACAATGTGGCTATCACTTAGTCTTAACATGATTTTCCTAAAAATAGGTGGTAATTTTCCTTACCGTTCCATCCTTACCGTCCCTTTTTTAACACCCCTTTAAGACAATGTTATACAAAAATTCTGTATTAAAAGTACTACATTTTTATTATTTCTTATTTGAATGTCCTGTGGGTACTATGCAAATTCATTATAAGTAAAAATTTAGAAGAAAATAAAAAGTTATAGGGGTAAAATGGTAAGGAAAATTAAACTCGCAAGTTTAACTTAAACCTCAGTTAAATAAAAAAAATTTCGCTGCTGACCATTTTTTTCTTTATTTTGAATCATTAAGGCATTCGTATATCAGATTAAAATGTTATTTTAGCAAGTTTAATTTCGCCAGATTTTTTTCCCCCAAAAGTCAAAAGATTGTGAGAACGCCCCATATATTTAAAGAAATATCTGATTTAACACAGAGCTAATCATTTTCACCTTATAAGTAGGTAGATGCACAATATCGTAAGAAGTACAAGTCTTTTTCTTTTTTGGCGATCTGAGACAGAAGCAGGAACACGTCGAATTTACTCTCTGCAGGACGAGGTCCCTGAGGTAGGAAGGCACCTCCTTCCTGCTGGGGCCACGGTAATGGAAGTTAAGAACCACAACCGTGACTACGACAGAAATGGACGTAATGGCCATCACCACCGTCAGGTAGATGCCTAAAAAAAGAAGATAAAAGTAAGAAATGGTAGTTTAAAATACATTTTTCAAAAAATGATCACTTAATCCTCTAGTAAAAATAACGTAATTCCTAAGATGATGATGATATTTATGTTAATACCTCTCGTGATATCTTTTTATAGTACAGGGTTTACATGATTAAAATTCATACTCTCAGATCTTCTGTAGTCGAAACTATTCACCAGAAAAATATGAAATTTTGAATACCGTCTAAATGAAGGGATGCAAAAGACATTGAGCAGAAAAAAAAAATATTTTGAAAAATCGCCACCAGAGGGCATTTTATATTACAGTTTGGCCATATATGCAAATTTTATCAACCGCGTGATGTATCTGCTAGCTTACCATGAAAATGTCGAATCAAAAGGCGCAATGAATCTATTGTCTGTCACATGCCTTTTCCACGGAAAATGTGTAGTTTGAGGGATCGTGCCTTTACTGGAAAACCTTTTTCATCAAAACGGTGATTCTCTACCAGGAGCTTTGCGAAGGCTCGGGCGGAGGTGAAAAACATTAGCAGAGGTGAATGACAATAAAAAGAACATTAACAGAAATGGAGTACAATATTTACGACACGCCCTCAACATTTGCAATAATTTGCATCGAATGATTGTTGAACTACTAATTTGCGATTTGAAGCAGAATTTGACTATAATGGTGAACACATTGAACAGTATTTGGCTTGATAAACCAATTCTACAGTGTATAATTTTGTATTTTGTTAAAATGTTGGATAAAATTAATAATACGCTCTTTGGTGGCCATTTTTGATTTTTTTTTTTCTACTGAATGTCATTCAAATCCTTTCATTTGGACCCGCACCAAATTTCATACTTTTTTGATCAATAGTTTGCACTATAGCCTGCTCTGAGTAGGTGAACATTAATTATGTGCACCTGGTATTTTGATAAATATGTACAGTGCAGCAATAAGAAGAAAGCGAATCATAATTCCCTTTATGAAGACATTGCTGACGAAGGTCATGAATTCACGTCTTTTGGACATATGTAATTTCGACCACGGGTAGTGCTTTTTAATTTTACATGTTACATTACTTTTCAAAAAATACAATTACAGTAGTAAGCATATAAATAATTCGATTAGAAACAGAACCAATATTATATATACTCCCGGCATCTCAACCAGACGGCTGGCTCCATAATATACTTATACGCACCTGGTATAAGTATATTATTATTATTACGCGTATAAGTACACTGTAAAAAAAGTTACTATAGTTACACTTAATTTGAGTTTATGAAATGCCAAATGAGGATTAAATATGCTCTAAGTTTGGTGTAAACACAGAATAAAGCGTCATGATATACTCAAAACGGTTTAAATATACTCACAGTTTGGTGTAAACACAGAATAAAGTGTCATGATACACTCAAAATGGTTTAATTTTAATTTTTTAAAGAAATTGTGGAAACCGAACACCAGTTCGGGAGTAAAGTTTTAAAGGGACATATGATTCAGTCGCATTTTGAAATTTTTTATATAGCTGTGTTCTAGGGCTCGGATTTTGTTCAAAAATGTTTCTCAGTAATGATCACTAAATAAAAAGCAGTTAACCAGATTATGTTGCAGTACCCAAGCTGAAAGGTTCCTTCACAGCTGAAAAAAATTCTCGTCTTCTTTGGCTAATTTCTTCGGAATAGGGTAAGAACTTAAAACTTATGTTTAACTTCATATTTTTGAAAAATTCCTGTTGAATGTTAATACTACAATCATTTTCCAACTTTTTTATACCTTTTATGTATCTCTAGCTGCTATATTTATAATTTTATGAGTATATGAATCAACCTACTTTTAAAGTGTATTGGTGCCATTTTCAAATTTTGGCATTTTTGTCAGTTTTGAGACGCTCAGTATACAATGAATTCTGCTTGTTAACTTTAAAATAATGTTCGATTCAACTAAATTAAAGATCGTAGATTATTTTTTAACCAAGAATTTTAAGTTTTCATTAAGTTTTAACTATTTGCGAGCCATTTTAAAAAGTATCGTTTTTAGGATCACGACTTTCGTTTTCCCGTAGGAAATACATTACGTAAACAACGATATTCTTAAGCTTTTTTAGCTACAAAAACTAACTTTTTCTGGAAAATTAATGTGATATTCAGCTCATTTAAAGTTTAAGCTTCAAGATTCTGTCTAGTTTTAAAAGTTTTGAACAGTTTTTGTGTATTTGCTGAGCGTTTCAAAAGTTGACATTTTTCGATTTTCCAGTTAGCTCACGAATCACGATCATAGAAATACATGGGATTTTTACTGTTGTTGACATTTTTTAACATAGCTTGTTTTCAACATTTTATTAATTATTTTGAAAAACTAATACTTGTTTTATGTTCTATTAAGTATGCGCTTCACTCCGCCACCCACCGTGTATTCCTGGGTTGAGTTTAGATATGTTTAAAAAATTCATGAAATTTGGTATAAAATTTTTTGTCTCCGACCACTTTCCCATAGCGTTACGCGTTTTGTTTACTTTGTTTTGCACCTTTTTTAACTATTTAAACCTTATCATTTTGCTTAACTATTAGTATATTTTAAAAGCTTAAACTTCAAGCTTTCTAGCGGTGTAGTGTTTATTAATTAATTATGCCGTTAAGTATTTTTAATTTGCACTTTAAAAGTGATAAAAATTGTTCTTTAGCGGTTGAGAGGTTTGTGGTTTTTAGCTCTCTGTATCCGATTTTTGTACAATTTGTGATGTTTAGTTGTATTTATGGTATGTTTATTTTAAATTGCTTAGACTATTTATTCGAAAACCAGTCAGGCCTATGCTGAGTTTTTTAAAAAAAAGTCAAGTACACGTGACGTAGGTCCAGATGTAACGAATGAATGATTTGTGAGGAAATTTCGTTGTTTACCCAAACTAAAATGTTTAAAATAAATGTTTAATTGAGATAATAAATTATCGCAGTTAAAACAATGTTTAGTAGCCCCTTTGCGTGAAACTATTTATTGTAAATTATGGTTGCATTAGATTTAAAATGTAATCTTTAAATTGTTTTTTATTTTACTGTTAAAGTGCAAACAAATAAGCAGTAGTGTGACTTTACACCAGATAAGCAGTAGCGTGACTTTACACCAAAAAGGGTGGCAACTAAGTTGCCACTAAAAGTGGTGTTTGCTTACACCATTTGATAGCTGGTGGCTCATTACACCAATTTTCAAATAGAATTTCATTACACCATTTGGGGTGGCAACTTAGTTGCCAACCTTTTTGGTGTAAAGTAAGGGAATTTTTTTTGACAGTGTATATTATACGTACCCATAATATACTTATACGTATGAGTACAGATATAATTTGTTTGCAAAATGACCTACGATGAAATAAATGAAAATTGCAGATCCCGAGAAAAAAAAAAATATCTTAAAGAAACTTGAAATATCGAGGGGATTTTAATACAAAAGTAGTCGTTAATTCTAAACTTCTTATTTGATAAACATAACAATGTGTTATTTTGTGCCTCTATATGCTTAATACATCCAGTTAAAATTTCGTGAAATTTTAGGGAATCTTTTTTAATAAATAGTACGTGCAATGATCCAAATCGACGTTTTGAGAAAATTGACTTCAAAGATTAAATCACCCCTTGATCACAAAGAAAAATCTCAAAGTGATTTAGACATAACTTCTCTTTTAATGCGAAATTTTGAATGGGATTTGTTTTTAAATTTTCCTAAAGAATCATATTTAAGTATTAGTTTTTTTGTAAAAAAAAATAATTTTCAGATACTTTAAAAGGCACCTGACTCTTTAATGGTAATCTTCTCTTTATTATATTGCAACTTTTTATCATTAAATAAAACAAGCATAACTCTTTTAAAATAGTGGTAAGAATTCTGCAAATACCGGGTGTCCCAAAAGTGACTGATGGATTTTAAAATTCGATAACTTGCAAACGATGACAGATATTGAAAAAATTCCTGCAGGAGTGTTATGTATGACGTCAGGAGTTTTTTTTTAATAGTGATTCTTGATTTTAGTTCGAATTTCAAATTATAGATGGTGCTGAAAGCAATAAGTGCTCAGTCTAGACCAGATTTTTGGTACTTCGGGATCCATTCAATGCATTTTAACCCCCTTTTTCGCATGGAAGAAGAGAAAGGCCAAACAATCGCGCCTGGTTTTAGCGGTTATTGCTTGCAGCGCCATCTATCGATGCAATTTGTAACTAAAACTAAGAATCGCAGCATAAAAACTCCTGACATCTTGCATAACACTCCTGCAAGAAATCTTTTAATATCTGTCACTGTTTGAAAGTTATTGAATTTTAAATTCCATCAGTCATTTTTGGGACACCCGGTATATGTCGCTAGGAAACTTGGAACTTGGAACTTATAAATAACGTAGCACCTGGGGCCGAAGGTGCCCCATCTACAGTAGAAAGATGAGCATAAAATATTTTACAGAAGACTACAGGACACAGAAGAAGAAGGCAATCCTCCTCCCCACAACAAAAAAGGCCCATTTCAGGCGCCATACAGTAGAAAAATAATAAACAGTTCAGTAATGTCCGTAAAAAGAAGCAAAGTTCATAAAAACTTGAACATGGCAAGAGAAACAGCAGAAACTTGATAAAAAACACTTTTTAAATGATGAAATCTACAGCAGTCAAGTTCGGACCAATCAAAATGAGCAGGAAAAAAGTAACAGGATAGGCCACGCCCCCGGAGGGACAGCGGGTTGAAAGATCAAGTTCAGAGGAAGGTAGGATTGAAAGTGCAAGTTCAGGCTTACTGCGGATTGAAATGACAACTTCGGGAACCGACCAATCACGAACGTGAATGCCCAGCGAGTGGAAAAAATAAAGATTTTAAAAGGAAAGTGAATTAACCAGACGAAACATGCGACACAAATGTGTCACTGTTTGTCTGGAGAAAGTTAGAGATAGAAATGCCTGTTTTTTTACAAAGATCATAAATTTTTTCAAGCATAGAAATTATAAGTTTAAGTTTTTCAATAAAAGGATCTAAGTTTTCGAAAATTGCAGGAAAGTTATTTTCCAAGTACACTGGCTGTTGCATTAGTAGAATTATCATTGGAATTTAGATTTTTAATGGGATTAGACTGAGTTGGAAGTTCAGGAAAATCCTGTGTAGTAGGAATAATAGGGGAAGTTCCGGAATCATTAGCAACTTCCGCGAAGGTTTTACCAGTAGAAAATTTAGCAGAATTTTGAATAGTACGATTAGCTGTAATATTCCTTGGGTTTTTAGGGCAACCAGAATAATTTGCCGTATGCCGTCCTGAGCAATTTGAGCAGCAAAGTTGAGAACAATCTGTAATTTGGCATTGTCTACTGTCGTGCTTGCCAGAGCATTTAACACACACCTGGTCAAACAGGCAGTTAAAACTCGAATGATTATATTTTTGACAGCGGTAACACTGTTTCACTCCTTTAAATTTATAAGTTTCAATTTTTACAAGGAATCCAAGGAATTCCCTAATACTAAAAATAGAAGCAAATTCGTCATTAACAAAAAGGTTAACGAGAAATACAGAAATAGGTTGTTTAGTCCTAAAATCTTTGAGCTAGGCTACAGTGTGAACACTATAGCCCAAGTTAGCAATTTCAAGTTTAACTTCTTCAACAGGAGTGTCCCGGGGAAGTCCCTTAATAACAACTTTCCTGGGCCTCTCAGATTTTAGCTGGAGACTAAAGAATTCAATACTGTTTTCCTCAAGATAATTTTGAATAGCGCGATAATCAGTAATATTCTTAGGCATTAACTTAATATAATCATTAACAACTTTTTTGTCAGGAATTTGAGTAGATATTTCATTAATTTTAGCAATAATTGCACGCCAATTGCTAGTTAATTTGATTGAGATCGGTTCCGGTCTGTCATTGTTGCAACGAGAAGTGCCAGCAGACTGGGTCTGTGGCGCGCTCTCTGAACCAATATCCATATTAGAAACTTTATTTTCGGAAGATTCCGGAATAAGAGAAGTTTTCATAGCAGGGCCCTTTAGGGTAATTTTATCGTTAGTTTTAGGGTTTGAAATATCAGAAATATGCTCAGTGGACTTAGCTTCAGAGGATTTAATCGCAATTTTGCGAGTACCACTCTCATTTTCATTAATATTAGTAGGAAAAGAACTAGAAGTGAAATTTTGTTTTTGCCTTTTGGCAGGATTAGAAATAGGCTCAAATTGATTGGGCAATAGTAAAGCATGTTTAGATTTTATCTCCGAACATATTTTTCTAATGTTCGCTACAGTAGATTTTTTCAGAAAAGTATCGAGGACTTTCTGTTCTAGTATAACATAATTTTGACTGCTGTCTTTAGTAATGTTGATATGCTCTTCTAGCAGTTGAATAAGCTGAGTATGATGTTTTTCCGCACCTTTAATGGGAAGTTTAGTTAGATATTTTTCGAAAAAGTCCTTAAGGTATTTCATGGTAGGTGGGAAAAGTAATAGAAGCGCATCGGAAGAAATAATTTCAGACGAATTTTGTCGCTAGGAAATTTACCCAAGTGACTGAAATGGGTTAATAAAATAAATGGATCGTACCGAGCAGCGGAATGGATTCGGATGTTTCTGGCATCTTTTCTGCGATGGCCAACATGAACACAGAGAAGGCGAGGAGAACCGTTACCCCCAGGGCGATCTTCTCCCCTGAATCCGGAGGAAGGCAGAAGACGAGCAGCGTCAGCACAGACATCATCATGCAAGGCATCACCACGTTGTACATGTAGTAGAGGGTCTTCCGGCGAATCACGAGCGTCACCGTCACGTCCGGGAACGGTTCTCGGCAGCAGGAGTAGTAGACCACGTTGCGGATTATCTGCGCGTCCAGCAGCTCCCACTCTCCGTTTGGCACGTAGTTGGATAAGTCCACTTCTGAAGTCCTGCAAGAGGAAAAAAAACAAAATCTCAAGAGATTCAACTTGACTTTACGAACACTGGTGTATGTGTACAGAAAGCAAAAAGCAAAATAAATAAAACATACTTGAAAACAGGAATTCTGTAAATATAGATAGTTCAGTTTTAAGATTCCAATCACGGGCTTTTATTTTGCATAAAATGATGTCATCCGGATCCGCCAAAGAATTCCTCATTTACGATCCAGTCTTAAACAACGTCTACAGTAAAATATGCATAGGGCGTGACTACGCTGAATAATACACAAATCCAAAAAAAGAGATCTCGTTATTGAAGAAACTGGACAAAAAAAAAAAAAAAAAAAAAAATCGGCTATCTCATGATTTATATGCTTTCATTTGTTTGTAATATTAATATAGATACTTAAAATTAAATTTAGTTTATAATAGCTCCCTGTTTTATCAGAAATCATTCATTTATATTTTTTCAAAATAGCACCTATTTAATTTTATTTTCAGTTTTTATGATAAAATGGCAACAAAAAGATATAATTGCTAATTTACAATAATTTTCCCTTTACTTTCTACAGAAATGGACTACTTGAGTTGCCAAAATTAAAGAAATGGTGCTAAAAACTACAAAAAAAATTACTATCTCAAAAATAAACGGAGATGCAGTTTCCAAACAAATTGCATTTAAAAGTACATTTTTTTTTTTAATTGAAAATGTGCGATGCTTAGAATTAAAAAAAAATTCAGTCGATATTATTCCGTACAATGATACATCTGCTTTGTGTTACGGCTGGCTTATACAACGTAAAGTTATTTTTTGGAGACGATACATTAATACGTGGGAGAAAGAAATAACATACCGGGGGCGAATTATTATAATTTCTGACACGTTCAACCGAACAGGTCGGCCTATCCAAAAAGGGGTTAGATTAGTGATGGGCGATTTGGATTTTTTTAATCGATTTAATCGATATTATGGCCAACTCGATTTAATCGATACTATAAATTTTTTAATCGATGTCTCTAAAGGTCATATCATTTTCATTTTCCTTCAAAAATTTAAGGTCAAGTAGTTGGATGTCCAATCCCAAAACTTTCTTCTGTCTCATAAATGTTAAAACTTCAAAATTCGCTATCACAGTGTCAAATTTAAATAACCTATACCCATCATGAGGATCCAAAAGTATAGGTTCGTTGAAATATGTGTATTTAAAAAATATATATAAGAATCCCATTTTCCTAACAAATCATTGAATTTCGGCCCACACCCTCTTAGATGTCCGAAACGGAAAATCCCAGTTCAAAGGGCATAAAAGCGACACATGTTGGGTAGTATACACCCAAGCCTAATAAGGATCTATTTATACGACAGTGTAACAGAATATGAAGTTTGATTAAATTCCGTGCATTAGTTTTGAGATATGGCTATCATGAATATCATGAAAAAAGCAGTATAGCAACGCAGCCTATTACATGATTAACACGAAAGACTCAGAAACAACTTACGTCAATGACTAACAGAATATTAAGTTTGATGAAATTCCGTTCATTACTTCTTGAGATGTTATCGCAAACATTGTGTAAACCCTAAAAACAGTGTTGAATTCAGGGGCTGGTACGGGTGCACCCCCCCTCCCCGGAACATTGAAATGTCCCCTAGGGAGATTTGAGATTTTAGGCTTAATGGACGAAAGTCCAATCGCCTCACCCCCCCCTGCTCTTAACTCTAGAATGTTCCTCGCCAGAACCATAGAATCCCCCCCCCCCCCGGAGAAAAATGTCTGAATTCAACACTGTTGATAAAAGCAGCATGGCAGCACAATTTGTTATATCATTTACACAAAAACCTAATCATGGATAACTTATGGCATTGTCTAACAGAATATTAAGTTTGATGAAATTTCGTTCATTAGTTCTTGAGATATTATCCCTAAAATTGTTTAAATCCTGAAAAACGTGTTGAATTCAGGGGGAGTCCCGGGGGGGACATTCCTCCCCCCCCCGCAACAAAGCATAAAATCTCAAACTTTCTGGGGGGCATTTGAGTGTTTCGGGGGGAGGAGAATGTCACACCCCCGGGCGACCCCCTGAATTCAATACGTTTTTGTGCATTAAAAATTAATGAAATTTCGTTCATTAGTTCTTGAGATATTATCCCTAAAATTATTTAAATCCTGAAAAACGTGTTGAATTCAGGGGATGGCCCGGGAGGGTAACATTCCTCCCCCCCCCCCCCGCAACATTCAAATACGCACCAGAAAGTTTGAGATTTTATGCTTTTAGTACATTAAAATGTACAAAAGTCCAATCCCCTCCCCCTCTGAACTGTCCCTCCCGGAGAAAAATGTCTGAATTCAACTCTGCTGATAAAATCAGCATAGCAACGTCCCCTGTTGGGCGATTTACACCGAAACCTAATAAGCAGCAATTTATGCCAACGTCTAACTGAATGTAATTTTATGAAAATCCGTGTATTAGTTCTTGAGATAGAGCTATTGCGAAAATCGGGAAAAATGCAGCATAGCAGCGCCACCTGCCGGTAGATTTACATCAAAACCTAATCCTCAACAACTTATGTCAACGTCAAACTGAATCTGAAGTTTGGTGAATATTCGTGCATTAGTTCTTGAGATAGCAATCTTGCGGAAATCATGAAAAATGCAGCATAGCAGCGCCACCTGTTCAGCGATTTTCACCAAAAAATAATCAGCACCAATTTATATGAAGGTCTAACTGAATCTAAAGTTTCAACAGATTCCATGCATTAGTTCTTGAAATAGACCGCTCACAATGTTTTTGTCAGAGACAAACAAATAGACAGACTGACAGACAAAAAATTTATAAAAATAGTCAAATCGTATTCCAGACAAGAAGTTCTAAAACTATAAATCCTTAGAAACCGGAAGTCGAAAATTTTCACGAAAAGAACACTTTATTTTTCTAAAGACAAAAGAAAGCAAGAAAAGATGAACGCATCGATTCTGCCCTTGGATCAGAAACGGTGAATCGATTCAGTTCAGATTCGATGCCGATGTCGATCTTCAGATGCGATCTTCAGAATCGTTATTTTTTTGATTTACTTCAATTCTTTAGATGCAATGTCGAATCGTTATATTTTGATTTACTTCAATTCTTTAGATGCAATGTCGAATCGTTATGTTTTGATTTACTTCAATTCAAATCGCATCGCGGTCGATCCACGATTCGGGTTGAATCAATTCTTCCAATTTTGCTGTTTTAGTGCCAGAATTGCTGTAAAATTTTGTATAAGAGCCTTTTTTTACTTTCTAGATTAAATCAGTGTTGAATGCAGGTATTTTTCTCAGGGAGGGATTTATGCGACTCCGGTCGGGATTGGGGGGGGGGGGGTATTTCAGAGTTCGTAATGGGGGGGGGGGGTGCACATTTGTCCATTAAAAAGCATAAAATCTCAAAACTTACGGGAGGGACATTTCAATGTCCCGGAATGGATGTCCTCCCGGGCTACCCCCTGAATTCAACACTAGGTTAAATCGTTATACTTTTGTTTAGAAGACTAGTTATTCAGGTTACTAATTTATTATATTGTATTTTTCAAGTTCGTCCCTTCTAATCTCTCCACCCCCGTCTCCCCTTTTCCTCGCTAATCTTAATTTACAGGGCCGTTCAAAATTTGCATGCAATTTTTAAAATGTCCAATTCTTGTTCTATTTTATTATAAAGCCACATTATGAAACCTTGACCAAAGATACTTTTGAGGTCGCCCCTCCGACCGTTTGGGCTTACCTGCTCCCTCGGGGGGGGGGGATATTTTTGTTTCTTCCAAACCATATCGTATAACATATCGTTGGAAATCTTTTAATGTGATCTTTTATTTTCTGTCTCTAGCCTTCCTTCTTTTTGGTAAGGGTCAATCGTGCTCCAACTTTTGTATTGATATTTTTGACAGTAATTTCAAAGGAATATATATTTATTCTTTCGGATTTACTGTTTTAAAGGCAGAACTGCTGTCAAATTTCGCATAAGAGCCTTTTTCTTTCTAGGTTAAATTGTTATATTTTTAGTTTAGGAGCCAAGTTATTTGGGTTACTAGTTTATTAAGCTGTACTTTTCCAGTTCGTCACCAATACATCCCCCCCCCCCCCCCATCCCAATTTTCTTAATTATGGTCCAATTTCAATGGGGCCTTTTTTGACATTCTTCCCGAGTCATTTGTTACCAACTAAACACTGATATTATATCTGCAGCTCTTGGTGAGCATTATTTATGAATGGTAATAACAAATTTCGTCTCTTTTCCATTTTAAATTTATCATTCTTGGTTTAAAGCCACGTGACTCAAGGTTCTCGTTAGTTAAGCGGTATTTCACAAGTTTGTCAAAGTGTTTGTGTAAGTTGTATTATAAAAATTCCAGTCGTTTACAACCAAACTTACTGATTTATGATACTTTGAATTTTATGAAATTTCGGAGCTTTCCGAAACTAAAGGATCCCTTGTATGTTATTAATTTTTTTCAAGGGTGTAGGTATGAAAATACGTGCTAAAATGCTTTAAAACCTGTTTTTTTTTTTCAAATAATATATTTAACAATTTAAACAAAGTGATTCCCGAGAATTTTGTACTGTTTTAAAAGGGGACCACATCTCAGAATGTAAGGGGCGTAAAAATTCGAAACATGGACAGGGCGATGCAAAAAAAAATCCTCCTTTCAGAAATTCGAAAAAATATTATCTTAATTACAAGCTGAGATATTAATTATTATTTCACTAATTGGTTTATTTCTATTAAATGCTTTTTTTTAAAGGCAGTCACGTGATTTTTTATAGCAGCATTAACGTTTTCTACCGTTTAGCGTGCGGTTCTTTGACGGCGGGCTGAGATAATTACTACCTTTTCAATATAAAAAATTTTATAACTGTTCATACCACTATTTTCGAAGGTGGTGGAATATAGAACTAACAGCCCGCGATTTCATTTAAAGTAGAAAATCTAACAAGGCGATCTGTTCGAAACTTTAAGATAGTTTATAACACATAAGAAAAAGTTTAAAAAAGAATGGTGCGAAAATTTCGGGAAGGCGGGGGGGGGGGGGGGGGGGAGTAAGGCCGCTAGAATTTTTTTTAAACCTTAGCATTCCTTACCGTTTATGTGGGGTTTTTAGACGGAGTCCTGAGATAAATGCTACTTATTAAATATAAAAAAGTCAAAAGTTTAGTTACCACTATTTCCGAATAGTAATTTCGGCAAATAACTTAAATTTTTGATCAAGATTGCCACACTCTTGAGTAATATATCTACTGATAGGTTGTTTAACGGAGTTTCGTTCACAGTTTTGTTAGGAATAGAGTGCGCACCCTGGTGGTGGAATCTGGAACTAACATAACGCGATTTTGTTAAAATTAGGAAATCTAACAATGCGATCTGTTTTAAACTTTAAGATTGTTTATAACACATGATAAAAAATTATAAAAAAGAATGGCGCGTCACATTTGGGGGGGGGATAGAGGGGAGGGGCAGAACAAAATTAGAAAATAAAACAGGGCGAGTTGTTTGAAATTTTAAGATAGTTTATAACACATAATAAAAAAATTTTAAATGATGAATGTCAAAAATTGGGGGAAGGGGAGGTGAGCGCGTTTTTCCGACCCGGTGGGCAAAGTGGGGGGGGGGGGGGTACACCTATACGTTGCTGTAGGCAGCGGGAACCCGGTTCGCGGTTCGTTCGCTTCGAGATTTCATATTAGAGGGAACCCGCTAGTTACTGGCTATAATGTTAAAGATTTCCAAGCAATATACATGTGCGTCCACTATCCTTCTAAAACAGTAAAATTAATTGATTTTTATTTCTTCTGAGAAAACTAAATTTTCACGTCTTGCAGCGATGATTTTTTTTTTTTTTTTTTTTTTTTTTTTTAATAAAAGAACTTTAATAAACTTTGCTAGTTACATTATTAAACTCAAATTGTAAGAGTACTAAATCGGTTCTTATGGCAACGTGAAATATGTCCCTGAAAATTTAAATTTTAATTCAGGCTGGAAGAAAATCACAATGATTTAATTACAGGGACAGTCAAAAGTTTTCCGTTACATTACGGCAAATGGAAAAAATTATTTCAAGTGCATTTTAAGGATGTTACAGACTTTCGAACAGAATGAAATTGATAAGCACTTATGAAGTGCACTGTTATAGTCCGAGTGCACCACATTTGCTACGTTTGACGCGCAATTTCCAACTTGTATTTAACCGAGATCTTTCTTAAAAAATAAATTTAAATAAAATCTAAATTACAATATTAGTAAAATTACATCTTAAAACTAATATTTTAAAAGTTAAAAACTTTATTATTTGACTCAAAGGTCTGTAATAGCTTACAACTGGGCCCCTGACTCCTGACTTTGTCTACCCTCTAAATGTGAGGTATGGGAGGTGGTCGCTACGGCTCTGCTGATTCGCTAAGTTTTGAAATTAATATTTTAGAGCTTATCTGTGCGAATCTGTGACTATCGAAATATCGATTCAAGTATCGATTCCAGAATTTGGGAATCGATTCTTGTAATCGATTCAGTTTTATACGATGTCGATTTTAATCGATTCCTAAATTTTCCAGAATCGCCCATCACTAGGTTAGATTACATCTCTGCTGGTATGTAAACTACTAACTGCGATGCACAAACTAATTACCGAGCCCGGAAACAACCTTTGATGTCGAAGACACCCTAACCAAAACTTCGTCTGGTTCCGGCCAGAACGGAAACAGTGGTAGATCCCCTTAACCTTCGATGGAAATATATGAAACAAATTAACATTAAAAGTAGAGCTGGTATATAATATCTATATATTGCACAAACTGAATAATGTACGTAAATATAGCGATATTGCATAGTACACTACTACTGAACCCGGTACAGAAACAACAATTATTGAGATTTTAACAACTCTTAATATCTTACGAATACTATGACTAATTGTAATAGGGTTAACCCATTAAATTTTCAAACACTTATATTGTAATTGTGCATTCATCACAATACACAGAATCGGTTGTATTTTAATCTGTGTCTCCCGTTTTGAAACGGGACATGTTATCACTCCGCTACTAATACTTGATAACATCTCTGAAATATTTATCCTTTATATACTGTCACGTTAGTGGTGTGAGTCATAGATGTGGTGTCAGTCACAGATGAGTGTCAGTTGAACTGCTGGTAATTTATATATGTTTTCAATTTTTTCTTTTTTTATATTTATATATATATTGTTGTCTAGATTTTCATTATATGTGTATAATTTGTAATTGTATTTTAAATGCCATGAAGGTTTTAATTAATCGTAAAATTTACATTTCAAAAAGCGTGAATATGTTGCATCATTTTCTACCCCTTCTACATGCACGCCCTCTCTTGGCGAAAAGAGTTTGCTGTGAGGCAGTTACAGTCACACGATCAGACTTTTATTGATTCTTCTCGCTTCGAAAAAAACCCCAAATAAAACAGTTTAAATCATTTTATAAAAAGTGCCCGTCGAAGTCATTCATTACCAATCATGCTGACATAACAACAGACCCAAACTTTTTTTTAAAATATCAATAAATCGAATATCATCTTTATTTGTAGTATGAAATCGAAGAATATTCGAGAAAACGAAGTCAAAGTTAGAAATTTAATCCTATATTAGTGATACAGAAATTATATGGGCTAGTTTCATCGTAGAACAATCGCTTATACCTCAGTAATGTAGTACATTTATTAGAAAACGAAAGCGATTCCAAAGAACTTCAATCATGATCTTGAATAACACTTGGCAATTTCATGTTTTTTCCCAACCCTGGACGTCTCAGAGAAATACACGTTATTTAGCAAGGATTTTCTTTTTTTTTTTTTTTTCAACAACAAGTTCACGCGCTTTCTTTTTGATATAAATAAATGGACTATTGTATTTATTTGTCGTTAAAATTCAAAGAATATTCGAGAAAACAATGTCAAAGTTAACCATTCAAGCCTATATTAGAGATACAGTAATCGTAAAAACTAATTTCATCAGAGGACAATCGATTATACCTGAATAATGTTGTGCATTTATTAGAAAACGAAAACGATTCCAAAGAACTTTAATCATGCACTTGGATAATACTTGGCAATTTCATGCTTTTGCCCATACAATTAGGTCCGGAAGAATCCACTTTGAGGTCAGAAAAATTCATGTTGCCTAAAGAAGATTTAATTTTTCTTTGCGCTTTCTGGCTTAACAAGTATGAAAATCTAGTCGCATGTACTAATCCCAAAACTTTCTTCTATCTCATACGCGTTTACCCTTTGGACCCTGGCATCTCTTACACAAATTTTATTAGGTCGGCATCACTTTTTTAAAAGAAGTTTCATTCAAGTACACAATTATTCTCAGAATAAGGGGGACCTGCAGACGGACAGGTTCACAGACAGACATTTTCTAAAAACAGTCAAATCGTATTTAAGACCTTCTAAAACGTATAAATCCATCGAAAACTAGAAGTCGATAATTTTCATGAATCCAATAAGATAGAAGAAAGTAACAAGCTTTATGTAGGACAGTGGACAATTTTTTATCTAAACAAAGTTTTGAAGTTATATAAACAAAGTATTTGAAGGAATTTCATATTGTCAAATTAAGCAATAATATTAAACTTTCTTAAATTACCCCCAATAATGACTTTCCAAATGGAATTTACCTATTAATAATAACTGTTTTTTATGGAAAGGAACTGAGCAATTAAAAAAACCACTTTTTTGAATATCACATGAAATAATATAAATATATATATATAAAAAAACGTTACGTGTCATGACACCACTTATCATTGTATCTTTTTTTCATATCTTTTGTTCATAATGATTGAGCTATAAAACTTCTTTTGTTGAATAAAATTTTAAACATTCTCTAAAATTGTTTTCAAAATTTATTTTAATAGACATTAGTTTTAAATGTAATATTTAAAAATTTAAGGTATCATATTAATAATAATTAAAAATTTTATACATGAAACTCACAATACGTAATAGTTTTCATGCAATACGTGCACAATAACAGGACGTTTTATTTGGCTGAACGGTACTTAGTCCAAATGCATATAGGATTAATCCGTATTTATGTTTAACTTTCCGTAGCCTACAATAGCATTCGAAGTTTCATATGACAACTAATTTTAGCAATCATTGGAATTATATTCACAACGAAATATGGATAGCTATTGCTAAATATACCGCATGAAGTCATCCAATTACGAAATTATATATTTACTATGCTTTGTTATAAACCAAACAATTCTATCTCTTTAATGTAGCATTAATTTGGCAAATGTACTGTAAACGCCATACATGATATCTTTTGATGATTTCCATGTATTTGCACCAATAAATGTCCATGAATTGGCATTTAATAACATTAGTAAAGCAGCACAGAATAAATACTGAAAAAAATGGGTTCTCGAAATAGAGTAAAAACTACTCAATTTTAAATACGTGACATACTCAAAATAGCTCCGATCCAAATGTATTCAAAATTGAGAAACAGATATGCCCATTTTTGATTCCATTTGTGTTCATATAGCAGTCGTTATGTACCGCCTTCTTGAACATACAAATTAAAGTAAAAATGTACTGACATTTATTTTCAGCTCAAAATTTTTAAGAAGAAAAGTTCAATTGATTGTTTATTAAGAAAAATTAAAAAAATTATTATCAAGATACCCAAATCGAATACAATCAGTTTTAACAAATAACTTGCTTTGTGCATAATACTATACAATTTTGTTCCAGTATTACGTTTTCATTTCATAAAATATAAAAAAAAGGATGCTCATACTGTTTCAAGCCATCCAGCGGTTTACAACATATCTGCATTCTTTTCACGGATTTTTTACACGCGGCATCGAAACTGCTTTAATATGGTTACTATTAGTCTACCCGTTCCTTTACTGTGTGTGTTATTCTGAGTCATTATTTTGTTTTGCATAGTCAAAAGAAATTAATTTATCAGAATTGATCTATTCTCGAAGTCACACGACGATAGAGAAGAATTAATCCAAGATAATTAAAAAAAAATACATTTTTTAACCACTTCAAGGGCGGTTGTTTATTTTTCGACCACTAAATTTTAATTCCTAAATGCCACATTGACACCAGAATATTGGAATGAAAATTTTCGGTTTATTAAGTACGTAAAGAAAAGTTTATGCCTATTTTAAAATAAATTTATTTGTAAAAACTGGTGTCATTCACTCATTTCAGCATTTTACGAACAGAAGTACATGGAATTGACCCTAAAAGGATTAAATAATAAATCTATTTTGAAAAGAAGAGATTTTCCTATTTTTGTCCTCCTCCAATAAATAATTTTTGATATACATATATATATATATTTTTCGAGTTGTTCTTGTTGCATAATTATTAATAATTGGTAGTTACCATTTTTAGTATATTTCTAAATATTGTTTCTGTTTGCAAATATTATTACATTTTAATTTTCTCTATTTGCATGTATGCATGTTTTTCTAACATATCTCTTTTCTATGTCTTTCTAAGTTATCTCATTAATAAAAATAGACAAGTCTTTTTCTTATATTAAATAAATAAACTGTATACATATTTAAAAAAATGCTTGTTTATATGAAACAATGAGTAGATTGTCAGAAAATATGCATGAAAAATTTCCTTCACTCGTCGAGGCCACTATACTGTCGGTACTTGAAATGTACATAGTTTTGTTCTATAAATTCACTAGTTACCACTTCTATCAAGTATAAATAAATGTAGTTCCGTAATCAGGTTCTGCACTTAAATCACGTTTTGTAACGGACATGTTTTGGAATAACATGAAATTAGGCATCATTTTATAAAATAAACATTGAATTCTTATATAAGCCTACTTTATTGTTTAAAAAAAAGAAAAAACTACTTAAAATTACACTATGTGCAAATTACTTAAAAGATGAAAAAATATTTAAAAAGGTGTTAAATTACTTTACTATCCTTAGTACTTTCAACTATATACATAGCCTTTGTCAGAGAATACAAAAATGCCAGCCTCTTATTTTTTGCTTTGTATTTGTTATTAAAAAACATAAAGGTATCTTATTAATCTAAAACTTTCTCACCTGAGTCGTGAATTCTACGCCTTTATTGTGGCTGATCTCGTTAAGGTATTTACTTCGAAGAATATAAACACTGCTGTACGAAACAAAACATTTAATAGACAAAACTAACACTAAAAACGGTACATATACTATCTTTAAACATCTTCAATTTTTAAATTCGTACATCTCGTCTGCAGTAAATTCATGGAACAACAAATGACATAAAAATAAAATCGTAAACAAAAATGGGTCACTTTAGTTCACACAGCTTGTCTTTTTTACTTCGTACCAAAGAGTTTGGAATTTGAGTCAGAAAATACAACATCCTCCGGCTTAGAAAGATAAGTTATTCTTTATCATAGTCAAGTTCCAATGGACTGCTCGCCGAATGAAATTGCCTGTTGCCAGTCTTAAAGTGCATGCACGAACCTTTCCGTCTCAACCAGGATGAATATCTGTAATAATGCCCAATTTCCACAAAAGCCTTGGCTGATTGTCTTCTTTAATTTGAACAACGGCTCCTTTTTTTACATGTATGCCTTTGTAGTGATCTGTATAATGGACAGATTTTAAATCCATTAGGTAAAATTGTTTCCACTTCAACCAAAATTTTTCTACTAAGTTTAATCTGAATCTATATCTGCGAGTTACTTCACTTTTGGTAGAAGGAATGATCCTTATCTTTTCCGGTGGCAAAGCTGTCAGTCTTTTCCCTACCAGGAAATGTGCTGGACACAAGGGGGTTGGCTCATTTACATCTATCGATACAAAGGTTAATGGGTGGGAATTCAAAACAGCTTCCATTTCCTGTAAAGTGGTTTCAAATTCTTTGTAGTCTAATGAAGATCTTCCAAGGATTTTCTTAAGGCATATCTTCGTTGAACGTACCAATCTTTCGTAGAATCCTCCCCACCACGCTGCTCTCTCTACGATGAATTTCCATTCAATTCTTTTTTCACTAAAATAATTTTGTACCCCGGGATTCTTTATCAAATTCCATATCTGCTGTAAATTCCTGTCCGCTTTCTTGAAGGTTTTAGCATTATCGGTGTAAATAATCTTGCAAGTACCACGACGTGAGATGAATCCTAAAAAGGCCATTAAAAATTCGGTCGTTGTTAAATTCATAACAATTTCTAGATGCACTGCTCTTACTACTGCGCATATAAATAAAACAATGTAAATCTTGGTACTATTTTTGAGGTATAAAGGACCTAGGAAATCTGCTCCTGTCACTTCGAACGGTGATGCTTCTTTAATTCTATCTGGAGGAAGGGGTGCAATGTCTTGGCAGTAAGGTTTAGTGCTGAATTTTTTACAGATGATACATCGCCTTAGTATACGTTTTACTTGTTGCCTACCCTTTATAATCCATAAACTTTCTCTTAATTGGGCGAGTGTTTCGGCAACTCCAGCATGAGCTACTTCTTCATGAGCTCTTCTGATTTGAAGATCTGTAAAATGACTTTTGCTAGGAAGGATAATTGGATGTGCTTCTGAATAATTTAAATTTGAATTCTGGAGTCTTCCTTATAATCGCATGATTCCATCTTCATCTAAGAACGGATTTAAATTTAGAATTTTTGATTTTCTTGGGATTAATTTCTTCTTAAACAATGCTTCTCTTTCTTCTGGAAAGCATTTCTCTTGCGTCTGTTTCATTCAATATTTCTCGGCTTTCAACATTTCTTCAGCACTCAAAGGTCCTGAAAGTTTACTTACACGTATCTTTGTATTGTTCGCAAATCTGAATATCCAACAGGTGATGCGAAATACTCTAGTCAATGTACTGTAATTTTCAATTTTAAAAATTGTATTTTCTTCTTGAGTCACACAGCTAGCTTGGAGAATTTTTGTTTTCATTGATGATCTTTTCTCTACTTCGACACCTTTAATATCAATTTCTTTCGTTTCTTGAGGCCAAAATATTTCATTTTCTTTCAGCCACTTGGGACCGTTAAACCATGCTTCATTTTTCAAAAATGATTCTGCTTTTTCACCTCTGGTTAACAGGTCGACTGGATTTTCTGAGCCAGGGCAATGCGACCACAAGTTTGGATTTGTTTTTTGCTGTATTTCTCGAATCCTATTCTGAACAAATGGCTTCCATTCTTCAACATTGCCTCTGATCCAATGCAGAAAAATCATTGAATCTGTCCAGAAATGTAGACTGATTTTCATTTCTTTGAAAAGATGTTGATTAACATAGGCTGTTAGTCTAGTCCCTACTAGTGCGCTCATTAGTTCCAATCTTGGCAGAGATAATTTCTTGACTGGAGCAACTCTGACTTTGGAAATGACAAAACTAGTAAATATTTGTTCGCTGACACGATATCTTAGATAAACAACAGATCCGTAAGCTTTGGAACTTGCGTCGTTAAAACAGTGTAATTGTAGATCTTGAATCGTATCTTTTGAATAGTCACCAAAATAATATCTTGCAATCTTTGCAGCTTCAATAGAACTTAGTTGCTTGCACCCCTTAATCCATTTATTGTGCATATCTTCATTCAATTTATCTTCCCAATTCAGACCTTCTTTCCAAATTTCTTGCATAAGAATTCTTGCAGTTACAGTAAAAGGGTTTAAAATTCCTATGGGATCATATATTCTTCCTATCATCTTTAAAACTTCTCTTTTGGTTACACCGTTATTCTTATCGTCAAATTTCAAAAGATTCTGTAATTCGACTTTCAAATAATCTTCTTGGGTATTCCATTTATAACCTAGAACCTTTGTATAAGCAGAATTTTTATGGACAGTTTCTTCTTTTAAGTCAAATTGCGATTGAAGACTTTCGGAATTTGTAGTCCACTTGCGCATATTGAAATTAGCCTCTTTCAAAATGGTCTTAACCTCAGCATATACCTTCAAACCTTGTGATTCTTCATTTACACCAGCGAGTAAATCATCAACGTACAGACAATCATTAAGCAGATCAAACGTATCTGGAAATGTGGATTTGTATTTCTTGATATGATGTCTTATAGTTGCAGATAACAGAAATGAACTAGGCTTCGCTCCGAATAAAACTCTGGTCATTCGTAATGTTTTCAACTTCAAATTTGACCCTGGATTAGGAGAATTTTCAATCCATAAAAATCTAACAGCATCTCTATCTGCAGGATCTAAACTAATTTGCAAATATGCCTGTTCAATATCGCCGGTGACTGCAATTTTGTGTAATCGAAATCGAAGTAAAACATCGAGTATATCTGGATTTAAATTTGGACCCGCATGTAAACAGTGATTCAACGAAATAGATTCGGAAGAATGAGAGGACGCATCGAAAACGACTCTAAGTTTGGTAGTTGCTTTGTCTTCACGTATAACTGCTTGGTGAGGCATATAGTAAGATACTGAGTTTGGCTCCGAATTAACAACTTCTGCCATTCCTTTCTCTAAATAATTATCTATAACATTGGCATATTTTTCATAAAATTCTGGACATTTCTCAAATTTCTTATTTAAACTATATAGTCTTTTTCTCGCTAACTCATAATTATCCGTTAATTCAACAACTCTTTCATTCCAGGGCAACTGCACTTGATACTTATTATTCTTAAATTCAACAGTTTTATTATAATTTTCCAAAACTGTATTCTCTATATCAGATTGTTCCTTTTCTGGTTTTATTCCCATAGTTTCTAACTCCCAGAAAGCCTTTAAAGTAGTATTTACATCGGTATTCCTATCCAACTCAACATGTTCCGAAACCGCTTTCATGACACTAATTGAAGTTTGTAAAATATTAGCATCTTTAGACGCAGTAGAACCATTAACAGTCCATCCTAAAATTGTTTCAGAAAGTACAAGATCATCTGAAAGTCTACGAAGCTTCCCTGTTACCATTTTCCAATAATAATCACTTCCTATCAAAATAGATAATCGAAAATATTTTGAATCTCCATAGGTTCTATCAGCCAATTGCAATTTATTTCTATATACAAAATCTCTTATTCTCTTCTCGGGTACGGCAAGTAAAGCTTCACTAATTTCAGGTGTCTCTAACACTTCAATCGTAATACTTTTATTCAGCATTTCGGGATTTTTCAAAAGAATTCTGTTTTGCTTACGTTTCTGATTTATCGCGGCTTTAGAGCCAAAAGCGTGAATTGTAACATCTTCTTCTCCCACTACTTGTAAACCTAATTTTTCTGCAACGTTACTCAATATAAATGATCTCTGCGACCCCAAGTCATACAATAGACGTAATTTCGATTTATGTTCTTTTCCGATGGCTAATGCAGTAGCGGTTTGCAAATAAATATCTCGTGTTACGTTCCCATTTTTAATTGATGAAACTAGTGTATCTGTTATTTCCCCTTTATTCTCGCTTTCTTCACAAATCACTGAATTATGCCTCCGAAAACAAAATTTACATCTATTTTTAGACTTACAATTTTTAACTAGGTGAAATCGCTTCAAACATAGAAAACATCTTGCTTGACTCTTTATAGCATTTTTCTTCTCTTCTATTGTTTTAGAACAAGTTTCTATATCATGACTTTCTGAACAGAATAGGCATTTATTTTCAACATTCGTATTCAAAGTAGCCGACGTAGACATTTTGTGCTTAAATGATTTACTATTAACAAAATCCCTATCTGAAAATTCTTTTTTTACAACTACTTTGTTCCCAAATCTTGTATAGTCATCTGATTCTTTCTTGCCAAACGAAAATGTGCGATTTCTTGTTTCGATTTCCGCTCTCAAATAATCTAATAGCTTCGAAACATTCCACGATTCTGCTTCATCTTTATTTTCTCTGTTATAAATCAACATTAAACTATTCGGTATTAACTTTGTTATTATAGGAAATAATAAACTTCCATAACTTTCTAACTCGATTCCTAATGATTTCAAACTGCGTATATGTATTTCGCAAGTATCGTACAAATTGCGCAATTCTTTCAAATTAGAAGAATTACGGACGGGTGGCAAATTTAATAACTTATTAATATGTGACCTGATCAACATTTCTTTTTTCCCGTAGCGATTCTCTAAAATATTCACAGCCATATCATAATTTTCTTCGGAAACTAATAATCCTTGAATGGCAGTTTGCGCCTCTGATTTTAGGAGACTTTTCAAATATGTAAATTTATCTATTTTGCTTATTTCATCATTATCATGAATTATATCATATATATATATGCTGATTTAAACTGACTGTAAAATTCTTGCCAGTTCTCTAAATTACCATCAAATTTCTCAATATTCAACTTAGGCAGGTTAACGCGAATCCCATGTTTGGCCACAAAAGGCAAATTGGCGTTCATATCACTAGGGGCGACCGCCAAATTTGAAGCGACATTACTTTCTTCTTTCTGCAAATCCTTCATTTTACGATTTAATTTAGTTTTAACGGAAATAAACTTTTCCCTATATTCTTGGTTGGATTCAAAATCCGACTCTAAGCTTTTTAAATCTTTTATTTCTCCCTCAATATTCTTACATAATTCAAGAAATTGATTTTCTTTATCATTAATTTGTGCAAACGATTCTTCTAACCAAAACATATCAATTGTACTATCGGATTTTTCAAACATATCATTGATATTATTCATGAGCTTCGTTGCGCTAGATTTAATAACTTTACGTTTCGACTTCATTGCATCTAAATTTTCCATTTTAATATTCTCAAAGGAAATAAATACTTATCAAATAATATTTCAACCAAATAAAAGCGCGACGTATGGGCGCCAAAATATTATATAAAAAATATAAAAGGTATCTTATTAATCTAAAACTTTCTCACTTGAGTCGTGAATTCTACGCCTTTATTGTGGCTGATCTCGTTAAGGTATTTACTTCGAAGAATATAAACACTGTTGTACGAAACAAAACATTTAATAGACAAAACTAACACTAAAAACGTTACATATGCTATCTTTAAACATCTTCAATTTTTAAATTCGTACATCTCGTCTGCAATAAATTCATGGAACAACAAATGACATAAAAATAAAATCGTAAACAAAAATGGGTCACTTTAGGTCACACAGCTTGTCTTTTTTACTTCGCACCAAAGAGTTTGGAATTTGAGTCAGAAAATACAACAGTATTTCTCTGACGAAGGATATGTATATAGTTGAAAGTTCTAAGGATATTAAAGTAATTTAACACCTTTTTAAATATTTTTTCAACTTTTAAGTAAGTTGCACATAGTGTAATTTTAAGTTTAACTTTTTAAAGATGAATTTAGCATTTTATTTATTTATTTGCTGGGACAAAACTATTTTTACTCTTTTTTTTTTTTTTTTTTTTTTTTTTAGAAATACTTTCATATTTTTAAACTTTTATTTATTTATTTACTATTTTTAGATATGTCTGCAAAAATATCCCATTCCAGAATTATGCTATTCATAAGAGGTAAAATATTTAAACTGCAAAATTTTTCAAATTTTGTTTGTGTAAATGTGAATATGCAACTTAACATTAAGTAAATATTTCAGTCTAATATAAGTGCCCCCTGATATATGGAGTACGCAAGCACTTAAATAAAATACATTAATAATATATATAAAGAACATCACACAACTGAAAACTTTTATTAAAGAACGATGATAAACTTCAAATACTTTATATAGCCATTAATCACCGGACAATTTCAATTTTAGACATTTTGTCAAATAAAAAAGTATATATTTGTCGATTCTTCTGGAACGTTAGGATTATATGTTTAACATCATATTTATCAACGGCCAGGGATGTACTGGAGGCGGGTATACGGGTGTATACGCCGTATACCTTCTGAATTTTTTTAAGGAACGCCGTATACCTTCTGTTTCTCAAAAGTGCTATAGTAGTATATACACTGTAGGGTATACCCTCTTTCTTGAGCGTATACCCTCTGCTTTTTTTACCACTACACTACTGTCAATGGCGATTTTATAAGAAGGACAATTAGAGGCCCAACAAAAAAATCAAAAAAAATAGTAATACAGTAGAACCTCGATTATCCGAAGTAATTGGGACCGACCCTCTTTCGGAAAATCGAAATTTTCGGATAATCGAGAATGCTTAGATTTTAAGATTTTGGAGAAATAGATGCAATATTTCTTATTATGGTAACAAGTGTGCTTGATGAAAATAAAGCAAAAGCAAAATTGAAACATGAATAAATTACCTGAATCGTAATTTTGAAATTAAGTACCTTTTACATTTTTCACAAGGGTTTGAAAAAAGGTTTTGTTTGTCGCAGTTTCGATTGCAGCTCTATCACGGAGTTTTTTAATATTATTAGTTCGCCAGTATCACAGTCTTTCTGCTGCTCCAGCCCTGCCAAACCTTTTGCAAAACATTTAAAAGCTTCAGAAATGCTAATTTGCTCGTTTTTTTTGTTCCACCCCGCAGCTTACGGAAGCTCAAGTTATATTCAAAGGAACTCTAAGAAAGGGGATCGAAAATATTTATATTTACTCGTAGTTCGGAAAGGATCGCTTGCGCACAAAGAATATAATGGTTTAAAAAAAAGAAAAAAAAAAAAAAAAAAAGCTTTCAAAATGGATTTAGCACTCAAGGAATGTGATAGTAAAAAAAAAAAAAATTCAAAAGTGGATTTCGGTTAATCGAGAGTTTCGGTTAAAAGAGTTCCGGATAAAAGAGGTTCTACTGTAATTGGGATCAGTCTGTAAAATAAATATACGAAAAGGTCTATCGCTACAGCATACAAATATGTGATATTTTACAATCCATGTATTCATTTTATAATCATGGAGATATAGCAATTTTTTTTTTTTAAGTTCAAAACATTCATTCATGTTTTTTTGCTTATATCACGCAGGGCTTTCAACCAAATTTAACGCCAGTTTCAGAAAAATTGGTAAAACGTAGTAGAAACAATATAGTGCAATTGGGATATAAATATATTGAATATTTGATGAAATATGAACTGTTGGATCAAATACTTTTTATCTGCGAATGCACGAACGATAACAAAGATTTTTTTTTTTTATGATTTAATAGTCAAGTCTGTGTAGCTCTAATGAAAAATCCAGTCAAATATCGGAAAAATTTAGAAAGGTTTCGTCGATAGAGTGAGCTGATTTTTAGTTGCTCTCTAAAAGCAGCTGAATGATAAGAGATTTTCCATAAATTGTCATTTTTCATTTTCAATTTTTATTGACCTTTAGTTCTTCTTGGAAAACGACCAGAACGAACTTATTCCAAGAAAAAAAGAAGTATCAAAATCGTAACAATTTTTCCAAATCTACTCGTTGAGATTCATTAAATGCTAACTGAAACTTTGCTGAAAATCAGTTAATAAATAAGTGGGGAAGTGTAATCACAGATCGCACAGAGGGTTTCGTTTAATATTCCTTTTAAAACACTTTATTATTTAATTAATAAATCCAAATTGTTAATTTATAATTATTAAATCCTTACACAGATCATATCTTTAAATATTCGACGAAATGACTAAAATTATAAGTGTCCGGTGATTAATGGTCATATAGTATGCGAGGGAATATCAATAAGTTTTTGCCCTATAAAAATAATTGAATGAAATTTATGAAATTGCTACATTTTATGAGTCCCTTTCTATATAGTCAGTGTGCACAGTAACACTTTTCTGCAACCGGTATTTCAAAGAGAGGGGCGGAGATGTATTCTAGGAGGCGCGATAGTAGACCCAAAGGGGACATTTTTCTAACTTTTACCAACCCCTACATGTGACGCCCCACCAGTGGCTGAGAGGTTCTGCTCTCGAAACTGGTAGACGGGAGGTGCTGGGTTCGATCCCAATCGCGCCCGCCGGCCTAATCGTTCGGAGTTTTCGTGGTTTTCTTCGAGCCATGGATTTTCCATGCGTAAATGCGGGTTAGGTTCCCTTAGAAAGACCCCCCATGAAGGGCACTCCCCCCTCGGGCCTATATCCCTAGTGTAGATAATCGGCCGTCAAAATTTAACCAACCAACCAACCGTACATGTGACATATTGTTGGAAAGGCCTGTGACCACTTATTCACGTTATGCACCCTACGAGCTCCTTCCCCCAAATTTGCCCTCCGGGGGCACTTTCCTAAATTTTTCGGACGTCATTCATGCTCCCCAAAGGGAAAATTTTAGGGGCAGGGGCTAGGGGCTTGCATAACATAAATAAGTGGTCACAGACCTTTCCACCAATATGTCACATGTGGGGGTTAGTAAAAGTTAGAAAAATGTTCCCCTTTGACTCTACTATCGCGCCTTCTGGAATACATCTTAACCCCTCTCTTTGAAATATCGTTTGCAGAAATGTGTTACTGTGTACGGTGACTATATAGAAAAGGACTAATACAATGTAGCAATTTCATAAATTTCGCTCAATTATTTCTATGTGAGGGCAAAAACTTATTGATACACCCTCATATATCTTCTATGTTTGTCTTAAATTTAAATGCATATCACAAATTTTGTAAAGAAATTAACGTTGTAATCTACACAACTTAAAGCTACTTAAAAATCTTCTCTAAGAGAATTTTTCCTCGGGATATGCTTAAACCGATGAGTGGTATAATGAGGCTATTGTATTTCTATCTCCTATCACTTAAATTTATCAAAGATTTTCTGCGAACTTGCTACATTATGGTATTTTGTTGCAAAAGTAAACGCATTTTGCATTGTATATTTTGGATGGAAAAAGACGCCGACATAAACTGCATCATTTTAAGTGAGGTATACATTAAAATAAATACAATCATTAAAATAAATGACAATTGTTGTGGAGAAAGTTTGTCGTCTTTATTGTCTTCTTTAGTTCTTGAAAGATAGTTTTTTCTTTATTCTAAATAGATCCGAAAATAACAGAAAGATGTCTTACAGAAACATGTCATATTGTTTTATAGGAACAAATGCATAAAAACGTAATTTTTACATTCAATAACAGAGCTTTTACTTATTTTATCTCACGCCACCTATACTCACTAATTTAATATATTGAAATGTTTCTCTATAAATGATGAAATAATTTTGTTAGTTTCGTCGTTATAACTTTCAAATTATAATTCCTAGTTACAAGAAAAATTTTAATAAATCCAATTCTAGTTTAAAATAATTAACAACAGTTCTGATTGTTTTTTAACTATTGAAATAGACATGATATTTATTGTGTAGTTTGTGTAGTACTGAAAAAAGGAAAGATGATTTTATAAATCAGTTATATCACCGTTTTATGTTATATGAATCTTTAGGTCTTTAGAGATTTAAAAGAAAAGAGGGTAAGAGCTAAAATTATAAGGTAAGTTTAGGAATAATGAGACATGTACTTATAAACGGCTTGCAAATGTAATGTAACTGTTATTATATATTTAACATAAAGTCTGTTTTTTGCATCATATTTCTAGGTAATTAAAATAATAAAACTTTGTAAAAAATCACCATAAAATTAAAACAAAACACAGGACGCGTTTCGAGCTAAAAACATAACAGCTCGTCATCAGCTACAGCATACACGTGTCCGTAAACGAATAAGTTAATTTTATGGTGATTTTTTACAAAGTTTTATTATTTTAATTGCTTCATATCGCCAGTTTTCGGTGCTGTTTCGCTATATTTCTAGGTATTTCTACTGATACAATTTCAATGTTTTTTTTTTTTTTTTTTTTTTTTTTTTTTTTTTTTTTTTATATATATACTGAAAGCTATGCATTTGTAAATGAGACAGCACTGGTTTGGTTATTTGTTTCTTAAATACTTCCATTTTTATATTAGCCCCCGTACGGTATGCTACGAGTATTTCTTTCTCCCAGCTTATTTTGTGTATTCCAAAAAATAACGTTTTACAGAAGCCAGCCGTAAAACAAAGCAGTACGATTAAATACTCTTTAGCAATTTTTTAAACTTCTAAGCATCGCACATTTTCGATTTTTATACCGTCGTATTGGAAAAAAAAAAAAGTTCTTTTAAATGCATTTTGTTTGAAAACTGTATCTCCATTTATTTTTGAGATATTAATTTTTTTGTAGTTTATTGAGCCATTTGCTTAATATTGGCAACGAAAGAACTCCATTTCTGTAGAAAGTGAAAGAAAAATGTATAACTTTTTATTGCCATTTTCCCATAAAAACTGAAAAAAAAAATTAATTAAAATACGTGCTGTTTTGAAAAAATAGAAATGAAGGATCTCTGATAAATCATGGAGCTATTAGAAACTAAATTTAATTTTAAATACCTATATTAATAATACAAACAAATGAAGGCCTGTGAATCTTTAGATAGCCGATTTTTTTGAATGACGAAATCTCTTTTTTTTTTTTTTTTTTTGGATTTGTGTATTATTCACCGATAGTGACGTCCTAAGCGTACTTTACTGTAGATGTTGTTTAACGCTGGATCGCAAAGGATGAATTCTGCAGCGCATGTGGATGACGTCACTTTATGTAAAATAAAATCGTGTGTTATAAGTCTTAAAACTGAACTACAGGAGATTCCATATTATCGGAGTTTCCGCTTTCACCGAGTAGTTTTCTTGTGATGGACTGATGGCTTCCATTATTATGAAACAGTCATTATAAATGAAGTGTTAGGTGAAGATGAAAGAGCAGTCGTAAAAAGTTAGAACTCTGATTTTCTGGTCAGAATGGGAAAAAAAATTGCCATTTTTTTTATCCCATTCTGACCAGAAAATCAGAGCTCTAACTTTTTACGACTGCTCTTTCATCTTCACCTAACACTTCATTTATAATGACTGTTCATAGTAATGGAAGCCATCAGTCTATCAGAAGAAAATGATCCATTCCAAAGGTATAAGTTCGATTAAATCGGATAATCGGGACTCTACTGTATCTATATTTATATACATATATTTTTTTGTCATCGGTGGCGACGATAAATTCTGAAAAAGAAGAATTCCTGTTTTCTATTTTTATTTTTATTTTTAATTTTAAAAATTAGAATTTTTATTAGAACTCAATTAGAATTAAATTTCCTGATGTACTCTACAGTAGTTTTCCATTTATATAATTGATCAAGGCCCAATAAGAAACTTTTGTCTCTAGACTTTTAAGAATTTCCACCTCATATTTATCCTGAAGACGACTGCAGAAGCAGTTCGAAACGCCGATGCTTTATCGTTAATTTTATTGTACAAGTTCATAAAAAATGTTCTTGTTTATTTGTACCATTAAGCAAGTTTATATGTTTTTAAGATATGTATCTTATTTAGAATTCTAAATGCTTCATGAAAACTTTGTGCCGGTGAAAATGACATTATATGTGCTTTTAACTGATTAAACATGAAAATTTATATGATAGAGTTAAAAATATGTAATTTTTATTTTATTTAATTTAATTTTATTTTTGTAACTATTACATATTACATCCTCGATTGATTACTTATCTCAATTACATGTTTACTTTCTGAATAACTTGAAAAATTAAAACTAATAAAAATCGTAACAAAGTAACTGTAGATCAAAATATTAATTGTTGTTGTAGTTAATCTAGCGTTCAATCTTCCATTGGCTAGAGTCTAACCAATGGGTGATTGATTTTTTATTTTAATTATTTTGTAGATTTATTTAGATGTTTAATCTAACAGTTCCTACTTAAATCTTTCTATCCCGTCGAATTTCCAACAGGTGGACCACCACATTCGAACAGGTTCCAACTCGTATTACCTTATTTAAGAAATGAAAAACAATTTGTTAATCACATTCATAAGCAACTAAAGTGACATATTTCAAGCAAGACCTGTCGTTTTAGGTGACTGTGAGTAAGGTAAATGCGATTATTTCTCATTTGTCAAAGCAGGTGGGGTCCATTAAATTTACATGAACCATTATTGGTAGAGTTATATTTAAGGTGAAAAAAAAGTAAATGAACCATACAGACCTGTTCATAAGGTCAACTTGGAGTCCGTCATAGATCCATGAACCGAACTTCATGGTGCATGTTTGGTCGTCAAACGGAAAATATGTCACATCAACAGGACACGTGCTCCTGAGCTTCGTCGGAGGTGGCCAAAAAACGTTACCTGAAGGTTCCAGCATTGCTCGAGAATTCATATAGCCACGGGTATAATCATCAGCACTAAAAAAATAAAATATAATACAAAATATAGAAATCAGAACATTTCCAAATACAGAAAAACACAAGATTATATTGCTACATGACAAATACTTAATTTATAACATGAAAATTGGTAACATTACTTAAATTGGGACAACTTATGTTTTAGAAGATGTAACGCAAATGAACGATAGTACACAAAAGGGGTAATGAATGACACAGAATCCTAGTTATGAGAGTAATAAGAAATTTACGCGATGAACGGATTAAAGTGCATTTCGCTTTTTTTTTTTTTTTTGTGAGCCTTGCAGTCAATTTACTCTTTTAATTAAAATGGAATTTTTAGTATAAACAAGAAAGAAAAGTCCCTGACACATTTTAAAATTCAATATAAAATCAAGTAGTTGTCGCACAAGAGAGTGGTTTGGACTAAATTGCTTCTCACGATGAAAATTTTTCTTCAAACGAATTAAAATAATATATTACATTGAATTTTAAAATGTGTCAGGAAATTTTGGGACACCCTGTATTACTAATATTTATTTTTTGATTGTCTGTCATGCTATCCGTTGCTTCTCAAAGCTGCATACATTATTTTTCAACACTTAAAGAGACATTTTTTATGATTTCAAATGATTTATAATACCTACCCTATTAAAATCCGGGCGTGTATTTATGTAACCTCAAAAACTCGACAACCACAGGGCGCAGGGCTACAAAATTTGGGACACAGTTTGCTGGTATGGAGCCCATGAACGATTGGGGCAAAGAAATCGAAAATTTTAAATAGATTGTTTTTTTGACGAATTTTTGAGAAATTTTATGTTCAACCCGTAATCACGCGAGTTCTAACTAACGTGAGATATACATATTCGTACGCCACGCTGCAATGCTAAGAAGCTGTTGCGGGTATTACGATAATTCTTTTACCTCACATGTAAATAATTGGAGGTTATTTAATTGCGCTTAATTATTAACTTTTTTTAAAAAATAAAGAAAACATTTTATCACAAACATCAACAAAACTTTTTATGCTATTTATTCCTTTATTCCAAAGATATCGTTTTATCGTCTGCTGCCATAGTAACATGAGAAATTAAATTTCATTAAAAAATGCACAGTAGTAGAAAAGTATTTTTTCTAAATTCAATAGTTATTTTTAATTTTGGTTTGAGAAATAAATTCATGAACTCCCTTGCATAGAACGGATTAAACAACTAGTCTGTACTATTAAAATCTGTGCGCGTATGTTTGTAACCACAAAAACTCGGAAACCAAAGAGCGCAGGGCTACGAAATTTTGCACAGGGGTTGCTGGTAGGAGGCCCATGAACGATTGGGGCAAAAAATTCGAAAAAGTCTTATATTTAACCCTCTGGGCTCCAACTTGTGTATTTTAATCTTTTTGTTCTAACTGAGCCCCTAATTAAGTTTAAGACTTGAAATTTTGCATACTTATAGCTGAACACCTCACATCAAACGACAAATCCTAAAATTTTGAAAAAGTCTTATAATTAACCCTCTGGGCTGTAACTTGTGTATTTTAATCTTTTTGTTCTAACTCAGCCCCTAATTAAGTTTAAGACTTGAAATTTTGCATACTTATAGCTGAACACCTCACATCAAAAGACAAATCATAAAATTTTGAAAAAGTCTTATAATTAAACCTCTGGGCTCTAACTTGTGTATTTTAAGTTTTTTTTTTTTCTAACTGAGCTGCTATTTAAGTTGAAGACTTGAAATTTTGCATACATATAGCAGAACACTTGTGATCACACGAAAAATCATAAAATTTTCAAAAAGTCTTATATTACACTGGTTATCAAAAATTAAGGAAAAGTCACAAAATGCTAATTTTTAAATACGCGAATTCTCAAAAGGAAGTAATATAATTTGAATAATTACTATATCTGCAGAACAGCTAGTCCATATAACATCTCATTCAGGTCACACATGGTCACAAGAGTCACAGTCAGTACGGCGAAACAAAAAATAGAAAATTCCATACGTCTCTTTTATGAGTCTCAAATGACTACTATATGTGACTGCACTGACAGGTCACTGTGACTGCTGCTTTGTGACGAGTCACCAGTTGACTTTGCAATGTCGTTTCATTGAGACTCTCGTGTGACTCTCATCTGGAGATTCAATTTCAAAGTCATTGTGCACGTTGCACTATGATAAATCACTAAATAATGTCACATTAAAGTCACATGGTGACTTTCTGTCACATGACTTTGTCAAATGGCAACAGAGACCCTACTGTAAAGTCACCACTGTGAAAAGTGGTGAAAAGTCACCATGTGACTTTAATTTGGCATTATTTGGTGATTTATCATAATGCAACGTTCACAATGACTTTGAAATTGAGTCTCCAGATGAGAGTCACACGAGAGTCTCAATGAAATTACATTGTAAAGTCACCTGGTGACTCGCCACAAAGCAGCAGTCACAGTGACCTGTCAGTGGAGTCACATAGTAGTCATTTGGGACTCATGAAAGAGACGTATGGAATTTCCTATTTTTTGTTTCGCCGTAGTGACTGTGACTCTTGTGACCATGTGTGACCTGAATGAGATGTTATATGGACTAGCTGTTCTGCAGGAATAGTAATTATTCGAATTATATTACTTCATTTTGAGTAATCCCGTATTTAAAAATTGGCTTTTGTGACTTTTCCTTAATTTTTGATAACCAGTGTATTTACCCACCGGGTCAAGGGCGGATCGGGAGAGTCCTCAAGGGGGGGGGGGGCGATTTTGGAAATTTGGAGATTCAAATCTGATGCACGGGTCGAGCTTAATTTTTTTCACTGCGGGTCGTGTTACTTCTACTTTTTCCTGTGGGTCGGGTTTGGGTCCGGTTGACTTCTATTTTTTTCTGCTGGTCGGGTTAAAATATTTTTTTGCTGTGGGTCGCGTTTGGGTCCGGTTGACTTCTACTTTTTGATGCGGGTCGGGTTAACATCTACTTTTTTGCTGCGGGTCGGGTTTGGGTCCGGTTGACTTCTACTTTTCTGCAGTGGGTCAGGTTCACTTCTACTTTTAACTGCACCTAGCGCGTTGGGTTTGGGGCAGATTGACATATATTATTTCGGGTTTGGGTCAGTTTCGGGTTGAGTTTTTACTCTTGCAAGAAGGATTCGGGCCGACCCTAATTTTGAAAAGAAAGTCTAAATATATTTTAAGATAAAAACTACATACAGTAAAAGCTCCATAACGGGCACGCCCAAACAATTATTTAATAATTCTTCTTAATCTCCAGGATTATGTAAAAAATACTAATTTGTATGAAACTGCTTGTCTCTTTATATCTAAGGTCAGTTGTAATTCAGTAGAGAATGCTTTGAAACTTATTAAAAAATATACCGGGTGTCCTAAAATGGACTGATTTAAAAATTCTGTAACTTGCGAATGGTAACAGCAATTTAAAAAAAATCTTGCAGGAGGATTATGTAAGATGTCAGGAGATTTTTCACTGTGATTCTTGATTTTGCTTTACAATAGCAGAGACTAAATCGGTGCCCGATTTAACGTCTATTGTTTGCCGCGCCATCTGTCGTTGCTATTTTAAACTAAAATTAAGAACCGCATATTCTCAGTTTAAAAAAAAAAAAAAAAAAAAAAAAATTCTGAAATTAAAAGCAAATTTTCTGAAATGTTACAGCAGAGAGGGGAGGGGGGGGGGAATTCCCTCCTGGCACTAATTATTTTTGTTGCAGGTCGTTTTAGCTGTTTTCGTTTCGGGTCGATTTCAGCCTGATTGTAGATTCCTGCAAATTGGGTTTGGGTTAACCCGTTTTCTTGAAAAGTTACTTCAGTATATTATTTCAGATTAAAAACTATACCTATAATAATAAACATAGATGTATGTATGTGTGCTGTGTTCTAAGAAGACCACTGTAATTTTTCCACGACTCTTTGATTATATTCGAATTTCTTCCGCGACTCTTTGGCGAAATTTGCATGTTTTCGCAGCCCTTTGATAAAATTCGCGTTTTTCCGTAGCCGTTTGATGAAATTCGCATTTCTTCCATTGCCCTTTGACAAGATTTACGTTTGTTCCGCAACCCTTTGACGAAATTAGTGAAATTTTGTAGATCTTTGATAAAATTCACATTTTTCCCCACGACCCTTTGATAAAATTCTCGCTTTTCCGCGATCTTTTGACGAAAATCGCGTTTTTAAGCGATTCTTTGGCGAAATTCGCTTTTTTTCCGCGATTCTTTGAAGAAATTCGCTTTTTCTCTGCGATCTTTTGACGAAATGGGAGTTTTTTTCGCGACTCTTTGACGAAATTCGCGTTTCTTTCGCGACCCTTTGATGTAATTCGCGATTATTTGATAAAATTTGAATTTTTTTCGCGATCCTTTAACGAAATTTGAAGGGGTTTTTTTTATACATTATTCGCGTTCGCTCCGCGATCCTTTCAAGAAATTCGCATTTTCCGTGATCATTTGAAGAAAAATTCGCATTTTTTCCGTGTCCCTTTTACCAAATTAACATTTTCCTGCGAAATTTGACGAAATTGAAGTTATTTTCTCCGAACGATTGACGAAATAGATTTTTTTAAGGCAGCCATTTGTCAAAATTCGCGATTATTTTTATGTCCGAATTTTCGGATTGATGATTTTTTTTAATTTTTGGAACCGAATGCCTTAACCCTCTCGCTGCGTATATATATATATATATATATATATATATATATATACAAAGGGTACTAGGAAAGTTTTGCAAAACGGATTTATTTGTCAAACTTTTTCAAAGTAATTTCCGTTACAAGCAATACAGTTCCCCAAACGCCGAAACCAGTCCTTAAACCAGCTCTGCCAAGTTTCGCTTGGGAGTAAGGAACACTCATTGTCCCAAGCCCTCAGAAGTGCCTCATCACTGGAAAACCGAATCCCTTTCTGCTTCAGTTTCAAATGTGGGGACAGTACGAAGTCACTGGTGGCAAGATCTGGACTGTAAGGAGGGTGTTCAAGAAGTTTCAGTCCTGTAGTGGCCAAATATTCAGTGCAGGCTTTGGTCCGGTGAGCCGGAGTTTTGTCCTGATGGAGGAACCATTTTTTTCATTCTTGACTTTGGTCACAGGTTCTTCTTAGATTCTATGACTTTAGGTAGGCACTGTTCATTGTACCACTTAGCAGTAACTGTCTTCTGTGCGTCCAAAACGATACACTCAAAAATCCCACTCGATTTGAAAAATACTGCTATCATTTTCTTTTTGACAGATCGAGATTTTCTGACAGCTAGCAGTGTGTCCTCATCATCAAAGACCCAAATTTTGTTTTGAGACTTAGTCGGCACATTTTAATGGTATAGCCAGGTTTTTTCACCTGTCACGATGCTGTTCAGATACCGAGATTATCCTTTACCAAACATTTTTAGCATCTCCCAGCACCAAGTCACATTTCGTGTCATCTGCTCCTCAGTCAGTCTATGTGGCACCCAGAGACAACACAGTTTCTTGATGTGCAAATGATCATGCGTAATTGAATGAATTGCAGGTGCATTTAGGCCCAAGGTATCCTCTACATGCTTGTAAGTTATTTGTCTGTCTTCGTCAAGCATTTTCCTCACAGCAGTAATGTTTTCTTCCGTAATTGACGTTCGAGGCCTTCCCCCTCTTTCAGCGTTCTCCAAAGAGAAATTTCCACTTTGGAATTCTCTGTACCATCTGCGTATAGTCCTACGATATGAACAATCATCACCAAGTGCAAGAGTCATTTCTTCTAAGCATTGGTTTATGCTTAAACCACGCGCGAGGTTACACCGCAAAACTGCCCTTATCTCACTTCGTGACCAGGACACCACTGGTAGAACTTCACACGATCACAGCTAATGAATAACTGAGCCTACAGACTTGTGGTTACGTGCAGGTGCATAAGTATGAACCTATGTCAACACGCAACCACAAGCAGCCACCTGCGACTGTTTGTTTCTTCATATTGCAAAACTTTCCTAGTACCCTTTGTATATATATATATATATATATATATATATATGAATATATTGCGCATTTAGTTTATTACATATTTCAAATTTGATAATATATTTTAGAGTTCGAATATGTCCAAAATCTTTTTGAAAGAGTTTCTCTTTTAAATAGAATTATATCATAAAAAAAAGATTTGCTTCGGAAATTGCGGGTTGCTCAAATTTTGCCACTTTTACGTTGCCCGTGGAAATCGGGGGAACAGAATCACCCCTGCTCCTGACATCTTACATAACTTTCCTTCAAGTATTTGTTTAATAGCTGTCGCCATTTACAAGTGATTGAATTGTATTTAAAATCCGTCAGTCTATATTAGGACAACCGGTATATTTAGTAGCTATGGGATGGTGGCTGAAAGAAGCATTTAAAAAAATAATTAAAGATGGCTTCGATATGTCAGTTAGAGATTTACCTGGGCTGAAATTTCTAGGTCCAACCCGCATAAAAAAACAGTATTGGCCCGTCCCGGTATAAAAAGCTAAAAAATCAACTCCAGCCCAGCCTGGATTTTGCAATTAAAATTATTCATAAAGTGCGCTTACTTATGCTCATATTTTATTTCAGATTTTGTTCGAAATTCATGAATACAGAAAAACATTAATATTAGTGACTATTTAGGCAATTATGTACATAAACGCTACATAAAAATCATTACTTAGACAAATACATTCAAATGAAAATCCAGTAAGAAAATCACTTTAAAATGAAAAAAACGGATAATAAAAGAAAATCACAATTTTAAAACTCTACAAAGAAAAAAAGTAGATTTTTAAAAATGCATCTCTGTAACTTATTAATTCAAATTCAAATTTTAAAGATTTCGCTAAACAAATGTACAACATAAATATAATTTTTACGAATAACAAATTAGTAAAATGCCAAACCAACTTGGGCTCGGAGAAAAGAATTTAGAGAAGTGCACGGTTCGCGGTCTGCCCAATACTGCTTATCACACGGGCTGAAACGGATCGAACGTTTAACTTTTATTCCGGACCGAGCCCCGACCTGGAAATTTTGACTAGTGCAGACCTCTGGGGCTCGACCTGGAAGAAAAAGAAGTCTGGCCCGACCCGGCTCTAAAAGAGAAAAGACCTTACCCAGGCCGAGTCTCGTGGCTTTAAAATGGCGCGACCCGACCCCGGTCGCGCCGGGCTCGAACTTCACCCCAAGTCATTTCCTGTGAAGATGCATAATGCCGTTTTGAAAACCCTTTATTCGCTCAAGGGGGGGGGGGCGATCGCTCCCTCCCCCCCCTTAGATTCGCCATTGCACCGGGTTCTAACTTGTGTATTTTAAGCAATTTTTCTAACCTCCCCCCTTGCAACCGATGGGTAGTTTTCTAACACTTGCCGACACCACTTTGGCCCCTCTTTCATATTATGCACCACTGTCTTACATATTTTAGTTCCACTTTTTACCGCCAGGGGTGCCTACTTATCTCGGGTGCTATGGGCCCAATCCCCTCGACTAATATATCTACGGATAGTATGCAAAACGGAGTTTCGTTCGGATAGAGGTTTGTGTAGAATAGAGTGCGCCACCTGGCTGCGAAATGTGGAACTAACAGATTTCGCAAAAGGATAAAGTGTTTTGAAAGGAATATTAAACGAAACCCTCTGTGCGATCTGTGATCACACTTACACACTTGTTTTTCAATGCAGAGAAGAATACAAGAGGAGTTTATACTCACTGTTGTCACAACGTCAAAGCAATTTTGGAACCTCTTCAACTATATCCAGATCAGAAGAGACAGCTTATAGATGGCAGTGAGAGATCGTCAGCTCACTTTAACGAACACATAAGGTCATATAACAATGCGTTGTCTTTTGCCTCTGTGGATGCTTATGTTACACCGCCCCAGGTACTGGCCCGTATTGTTTTAGAATCAATGGATAAATTTATCATAGTACTTCTCATTTTCATCCATCTGAAGTAGGTCAGGAAAAATATGCTCAATTGTATGTATAGGATTCTGATATAGCACTGCGGCAACGTATGAACAGTAGAGAAAGTTTAAAATGTAAAGAAGAAATAATAAGCAAGCTTGACGATGTTATCAGGCGAGTTAACACTTATGCACATGCTTTTAAAATGCTTCATGAAATGGAAGAACGAGTCATCGCAGAAAAAGGACCTGGAGTAGCTGAAAGTGTGTGTATGTATATATGCGATAAAAATTTATCAGCGGACCAGCATCGAGGCAGATACAATGCACCAAAGGCAAATGAGATAGCCATGGTTTTCCATAGTTCGGATGGTGCACCTGCTACCAATGGGATATCCGAAGGGGAGTCAACTGTGTAGAATAAATGCCCTGAATCCTAATTGTGGCCCCATGACTTATGTTTTATTTTCCCACATGGCGAAAAGGGTTGTGGATGCTGGATGTTATGAACTTCAATTTTACAGTCACAGGCTGTCAGTGAGAAGGAATGTTTTCAATCCCATACTTTATGGTGGAAAACATTTGCATCAGTAATGCGTCGATACTTATGTCAAGGTTGAAGGAAACCGTCTGAATTACATCCGCTCTAACCAGAAAACATTAAGAGTAGAATCTTACTTAGGGTTAGCGGATCACCTTAAACCTCTAGCAGAACAATCTGGTTTGAAACCAGGTGTAATGGTTATTTTGCCATCTACATTCATAGGAAGTCCCAGAGCCATGCAGCAAAATTATCAAGATGCGATAACAATCGTTAGAGGATTTGGTAAGCCTGATCTTTTTGTCACCCTAACGTGCAATCCGAATTGGCGAGAAATCAAAGGGAAACTTTTCCCAGGACAAAAGCCTCATGATCGTCCAGATTTAGTGGCACGCGTGTTCGATATGAAGAAGAAAGTAATGTTGAACGATCTTAAAAAGAGTGACATTTTAGGACGCACAGTCGCAGATATGCATGTTATTGAATTCCAAAAGAGAGAATTGCTACACATGCCCCTTTTACTCATTTTAACTGATGTTGATAAGATAAGAGATCCAGCCACTATTGACACCATGGTCTGTGCTGAATTACCTGATTCCACAATTGAAAATGGATTGCACGAAATTGTCATGGCTACGATGATTCACGATCATGTGGCGTCATAAATCCAAACTCATCTTGCATGGAAGACGGTGTTTGCTCAAAGGGTTATCCAAAAGAGTTCAGAAAAAAATGGCTGATAATGTTGATGGTTACCCAATGTATAGACGGCGTGATGGTGGTAGTCACATAATGATAAAGGGAAATGTTGTAGACAACCGTTGGGTTATTCCTTATAACCCATAACTCACAAAGAAATAAAATACCCATGTTAATGTCGAAATATGCAGCTCTGTTAAATCCATTAAGTACATTTTTAAGTATGTATACAAGGGTCATGATTAACACAAAAATTGTTTTTCAAAATAACGGTGAGGGATTCGTAGTGTGGGATGAGGTGAAGAGTTATTTAAATGCTCGATATGTTTCGGTACCAGAGGCAATGTGGCGACTTCTTGAAAAGCCCATGCAGGACAAGTCGCATGTTATTATTAGATTGACGGTGAATCTACAAGATATGCAATCTGTGTATTTTAGGAAAGCGGGAGAACGTGAAGCTTTTAAAAGAGCAAGTAATAAAGACACCATGCTCACAGCTTGGTTTCTACTTAACAGGTCAGATCCTTCCGCAAACATCTATCTCTACACAGAAATTCCAAAGCACTTTGTATGGAAAGGCAATGTGTGCCAAAGGCGTGTTAGATTAGGTGACTACATAGTATCAAGGATGTATTCTGTAAACCCAAAGGATACTGGGCGATTCCATCTTCATATGCTGCTTTGTCATGGTCCCGGCGCCAAGTCTTTCGAAGAGTTAATGACGTATGAGAATACTGTCTATGAAACATTCAATGGTGCATGCCCTGCTAGAAATTTATTAGAAGATGATGATGAATGGCAACATTGTTTAACAGAAGCGTGTGGTTTTGAAATGTCGGCCAAATTGAGACAACTGTTTTCTTTCATATGTGTATTTGGCAATACAAATTCACCGATTTAATTATGGGAACAATTTAAGTCAGAACTCTCAAAAATTTTTTGCTCGCCATCTGCCGCTACAGGAGAGCAGAGATAGAGCCCTTCAAGACATAGCCAATCATCTACGCATACACAACATGACACTTCATAGCCTTGAATTGCCTGAACCCTCAAGCCTGGAGAACTCTGTGGAAGGCGATTTCTATGATTTACAAGAAGAAAGAGCAGAGGGACAGTGATTGTTAAACATGCTATATCCGGAACAACGTATAATTTTTGATGCTGTCATTGAAAGTATTCAAAATGATTATGCTACTGCCGCTAAGGTTTTCTGTATCAATGCTTCTTCGGGATCATGAGAAACATTCCTATTCAATGCTGTGCTGCATTACGTCAGAGGAATGTGACATACTGCTATTCCCGTTGCATGGACAGGCATCGCATCTATACTCTTACAAGGTGGAAGAACTGCACTTTCTCAATTTAAATTACCAGTCTCCATATTGGATAATTCAGCTTCAAAAATTCGGCAAAATACATCTGAAAGATGATTACAGCAAATTGCTAAGCTCATTATATGGGAAGAATGTACCATGACACCTATTCATGCTTTGAATGCTGTTGATAGAACTCTGCGAGGTTTGGTTGGCAAGGATGTCCCATTTGGAGGCAAAGTGTTTATTCTTGGAGGTGACTGGAGTCAGATTTTACCTGTAGTTATTCATGCAAACAACACACTCATTTTTGAAAGCTGTATCAAGAATTCTTCTCTCTGGCCAACATTTCGACAGTTCAGTCTGGTTACAAATATGCGAACGGAGCCGGAGGAACTTGATTTCGTGGAATGGCTCATTCGCCTAGGGGTTGATCTGTTGACTAATGATTATGAACTCGGAGAATATATTATTGAAATACCTCCAGAATGTTTAGTGCAGGATTCTATAGTTGATGATATTTTTGATTCGTCTGAAATTGATCTTGATCATCTTTCGGAAAGAGCCATTTTGTGTCCCAAGAATGAGGATTCTTTGAGATTGAATGAGGAGGTTTTATGAAAAATACCTGACGAAGTCAAGTCTTATTTTAGTGATGATACAGTACTTTGTGATGATGAAGAAGAACAAAACAATTTTCAAGATGGATTTCATCAATAGTTTAACACCTTCTGGAATGCCACCACACCAGTTAAATCTTAAAGTTGGCGTTATTGTTATGTTGCTTAGGAACATGAATCCGCCCAGTGGTCTCTGTAAGGGAACGCGTTTAATAGTCAAAAGGTTGTCGCAAAATGTTATAGATGCAGAAGTTTTGACAGGACATAAGAGGCGCCCGTGTTTTCATACCGAGGATCCTGCTTACTCCGTCGGATACCAGTTTACCTTTCCAGTTACGCTGCCATCAGTTTCCACTTAGGCTCACCTTTGTTATGACTATCAATAAATCTCAGGGTCAAAGTTTCGAAAAGGTTGGAATCTATTTGCCCCATCCAGTTTTCTCACATGGGATGTTGTATGTAGCCTTTTCAAGAGCAACTTCTAGAGGATGTGTACGTGTTTGGGTCAAAGACAGACCAAAACAAGGAAAACTTTTGTCACAATCTGATAAGATACTTACACAAAACGTTGTCTTCCATGAAGTTTTATCTTAAGTCGCAACTATTTTGCTTTATTGTAAAAAACAAACTAACAAAAATGAGTCTACTTCACTTTACCTCATGGATGACGTGGAAAGCAATGCAAAGATTTTTCATTTTAAAAGAATTTTTTTCAAATTTTTTTACAGTGACAATGTACATTCCATTCTTTCTTACAAATTTGTGTTTAGTTGTGTAAATATTGACTTCATAACTGATTTCCTAAACTTTAATTTGGTTGTGTAAATACTCACTAAAAAAACGAGTCTACCGCAATTTACCTCATTGGTGATGTGGAAAATAGTACAAAGATTTTTTATTTTAAAATAATTTTTTCCATTTTTTTGCAGTCACGGTGCATATTTTATTTTTTCTTACAAATTTTTGTTTGGTTGCGTAAATATTGACTTTATAACTGATTTTTACATTCCCAAACTTTAATTCAGTTGCGTAAATACTTACTTTTAATTATTTTTTAATACATAACTGATTTTTTGTGTACATACTTATTTCATATTGGTTTTGTATTTACTGATTTTTAATAGACATAACACATTTTTATATTCATAAACTTTAATTTGGTTGTACTGTTTTTTATTTTTAATTTTGGTTTTAGAATAAAATTCATGAACTCCCGTGCGTAGAACAGGTAGTTTATCTTATTAAATAATGCCTCAAGAATCCAAACAAAGCAAGGCGTTTGCTAGTAATAACTCTAATAAACACATTAAATTTATATATTTAAAATTGAAATTAATTTTCAGAACTTAAAAAAAATAAATAAATAAAGTCGCAGAAAAATGTAAAAATAAAAGTGTGTAATTACCTACTTGTTATACAGAACGATGTCTGGTAACCAAATTTTTTCACATGGTATGCGTATTTTCGTCAAATTGCCATATTCGTCTGGAATCCAACCTAAGTAGTCATCCATCCATTCCTATATAACGAAACAATTATTGTTAAAATATTTTAGAACTACGGTTTTATTTCTGTTATTATTAAAACCTTATGAATAACGTGATAGTACATTTTATCTTACACATTTTATCAAAATCGAGAATATGACAACAACAATTTTTATTAGTTTTAAGAGAGCATTTTTTTTTATTTAATCAGTATTATTACATTCTAAATAATAAATGAACCCAACAACTTTTATACTGCTAATTTTTAAAATTTCTACCTTAATTTATTTTATATTATTTATAAACTTTCATAGACATATTACATTTTTAAACACTTCCAATAAATCGAATGCTCTAATTCTGTAACCACCCGTACATTTAAAATCTCTGCAGGCCTGAGGTTTGAGTTAGAAAACAAATAAATAAATAAAAACTCAGTTTTTATTTTACAGCTAGTAAAAATAGAAGGTCTGTGGTTAAAGAAAAAAAAAAGGTTAATCATTTAATGATAGAAAATGTATTTTTCACAGAAGCATTTTCTATCATTAAGTGATTGTCTTTTTTTTTTTTCATTCACCAAAGATTTTTTATTTCTACTGGTTTTAAAATAAAATGTCAGATATTATTTATTTATTTATTTTACTCTTAAGATTCAAACCGCAAACCTACAGATATTAAATATACGGGTGTTACAAAATTAGTGCATTCGATTTATTAGAATTGTTTACAAATGTAGTATGTATATGAAACTTTATAAATAAAATAAAATAAATTAAGGTACAAATTTCCATGTGCAGAAATTCTAATTTATAACTAACGACAAAAAGTATTTATTTTGATAAAATAAAGCCGATAAAAATAGTATTTAAAACATAAAAATGAAGGAAACACTCGATTTTTGTATTAATATATAGGGTGTCCGTAATTAAACCACCCTAATTCAAAGATGTCTACAGACTATACTGTTGTTCACAAAGTTGTGAAGTTTTCTGAAAGTCATAATAAAGGAATGGGAATTTTTTCAGAAAAAAAAAGTTTCAAATTTTTGTCACAAGAGGGCGTTTTTTAATGAAATACACGTTTATCACACATTTACGAGAGTTTAGAAATTTTATTTATTAAATTTACCCTATCCTAAAGACTGCATTTCACGACATGTTGTTGGCATTTCCCAGAACACACTGCGATCAACTGTTGAATATGTTATCTTATGGTTCCAGATGGAATCTGAAACTGATGACCGTCATGGTGAACATGTTTGATTTTAATAAACTTTGTAAACTATCGTAAATGTATGCTAAATGTGTAATTACTTAAAAAACGCTGTCTGACGGTGAAAATTTTAACTATTTTTTTTTTTTTCGCTCAAACAAATTACAATACCTTTATAATGCCTTCTACAAAATTTCACAGCATTCTGAACAATAGTTTCGTCTGTAGGCAATTTTAAAATGGGGTCGTTTAATTACGGCCATCCTGTAATTATTCAGAATAGCTTTTGTAAACCTTTTCATTAAAGTTTAAATTATAATTTTTTTAGAAGATCAAACAACAGATTTTATACTGAGTATAACATTAAACTTAAATTCAAAATTTATACTTGGGCTTGTAGTTCAAACTCGAGTATAAATATTGCATAATAGTAGGAGAGCTGTTGAACATTTTTGAGTAAGTATTTGAGGCACCCTGAAAATTTGTGCAACACTTCTTTTGTAATGCCTGAATACAAAATCGAATGTCTGGCTGAAGGATCGTGGCCCAAAAACTGTGCCAGACACGTGACAAATGCCATTTGGTACTTGACACGTTTCTGGCACAGTTTTTGTGCTGACTAAAGTGTCTGTCATTTTCAAAATATTTTTTTCTAAGCATAAATATTATTCTGCCTCAATCTCAGCGTGCCTCAAATACCTTTTTTGGGGGGTAGTCAAAAAATGGCACTTGACACGTGTCTGGTACAGTTTTTGGGCCACGATCCTTCAGCCAGACATTCGATTTTGTATTCAGCCATTACAAAAGAAGTGTTGCACAAATTTTCAGGGTGCCTCAAATACCTTCTCTAAAATGTTTAACAGCTCTTGGACTATAAATAATGGAGCATAATAATAATTATTTTTTAATGTAAATTTCTAGGGTATCTTTTCTCACTAATTCTCATCAAAATTTTGAATTTTCTCGGCATTTGCTTTTATTTTATATTATAATTTCTTTTTTTTTTTTTTTTCATTTTCCAATATAATGCTTTTAGCCCAAATAAAATGGTTTCGATATGTCAATCAAGATTTGCAATTCCAATTAAAAAGTTTAGTTCAATATTACGTGGTTAGTTCAATAATTATTGTCCCTAGTATATATAAAATATTTGTACTGCGATGGTAGTTGTGGAATATCGAAGCCTAATATCTTAGATGATTATATGCTCAATTTCAGAACCGTAGCTGCTATATTTACATAGTTTTGGAGGGAGGAGTGAAAGGGGGGAAGTGGGGGTGAAAGGCTGACTTTTAGCTTATGGGGTTAGATTTGTGACAGTGGATGAGACGTAACATCTGTCGTTTGACTCGGGATCATAGTGATGTAGCTACATCTCATCCACTGTCACAAATGTAACTTCCTAAACTCCAAACCAGCATTTCACCTTCACCCCCCTCCATAAAAACTCCTTTAAAAATAGGTCTTTAAAACTTCACCCCGTCCCTCCAAAACTATGTTAATATAGCAGCTACGGTTCTGAAATTGAGAATATAGGCATTTAAGACTTTGGCTTCGATATTACCCATCAACCATCGCAGTACAAATATTTTAGATACACTAGGGAGAATAATTATTGAACCACCCACGTAGTTTCATGTTAAATAAAATTAGTTAATGTAAACAGTGAAAAGTTGTTTTCACTCTCAATCATCAAGTGCATTCTATCGGACTGATTTCAGGATCCTTTCTTAAAAATTCATCTACATTAATAACTTTTTAATAACCTTAAAAATTAATGCATAAGTGTGCAAATGAGGAAAGTCATATATAATTAAAAAATAAATGTATTTCATAAATCAGATTTTGCTAATACAAGACACATGGCTTAATTGGAGTCCCATGCCCGAATTTCTCTCCTCGAAACACTACATATAATCCGGGATATCTGAAAAACAAATTCTTAGTGCGATTTTTTCTTTCTTTAACTCTTTGATTACAAGTTCGGACATGTAAGTCCCCGAGGGCTATTTTTCATTCTATTCGTATAACTTTTTGAAAAGGAAATCTGTGCTATACACTCATACTAGGATATTCTCAAAAGAAACATATATATAACTTCGTTTATGGCGTCAGATGACGCCATCCGAAACATTTTCAAGAGTCTATTCCAGCTCTTCTGGTCAGAGGTCCATTCTTCCTCCAAACCTCTGTTTCTCATCGCCTTTTCAATATCATCCACCCAATTCTCTCGTGGTCTTCCTCGTTTACCTTTTTTTATTATTATTAAATGCGATTTTGGGTATCACTTATTCTTTTAATATGACTATACCAGATTAATGGATTTTTTTAAATATCATCTAATATAGTTCCCTTTATTTTCATCATTCCCTCGATTCTTTCATTTCTTATTCTTTCTATTCTTGATATCCTGCTTGATCTTCTTAGGGCATCCATTTCTACTGCCCCTAGGTTTCTTTCTTTCTGTCTCCATAACTCTCCATCCTTCTGCAAATTCTGTATTTAATTTCCTGCGAGGCTCTTCCTTCTCTATTAATGTATACACCAAGATATCTATAATACTCATTGTTTTCTATTTTTATGTTACCGCAATGAATTTTTTTTTTAATATAGAAAGCTGCTAAAAGTTTCGTGCTGGTTTGGTGCTGCTGTGCTAAAATTTTGGTGCAGCAGTAGCTGCAACCATAAATAATGGATCCTCATTCCAACATTTGGAGGTATGGTTCAACTCATGGAGGAAAGAGATTGATGGAGATGCAGTAAGGTGGCTGGGGGTGACACCAAAAAAGTAACCCCAAAATCCACTACAGTAGGCCCAAACACAAGCACGTTCTTTCACGAAAAAAATAAGAAAACTTTTAGTAATACAGTTTTTTATTCATAATACAATGGAATGCTACTTTGAATGCTTAAAAATAAGCAGATCACTTTCATTTAGAGAAAAAAATGCACGGGTGATGTCAAAGAATTTGTTCTCTGTTCCAGATGCTTGTTTTGTTTGGGCCGAGTGAGAGCATTGAAATTTAAGCGATAACGCGCATCATATTGCAAACCGTTTTTACGGCATACTGCATCTCCATCCATCTCTTTCCTCCATGGTTCAGCCAAGCTCCGAATGTTCGAACAAGATCTCACTACGTTATGGTTGTACATACTGCAGCACCAAAAGATGATTCATATAAATATTGTCTCCACTCCTGGTCCGTAATCGAAGGGTTAATAGAGTGCAAAATTCGAAACAAATGCAATTATCTATAATACTTATATAATTATTTTACTTTAATATAATATTTATTTTAAACGTTTTATAAATATATCTGCATTGAAAATATGTCTTGTCTATATTCTTTAAAAATTATGTATTCATATTTTGCGTGGTTCGTGATTTTTGAATTTTTTTTTTTTTTTTTTTTGTTGTTGTTGTTGTTGTTAATACTAATGGAAACTATTCGTATTTCACTGAAAATAATAACTTGTAAATCTTTCCTTCCCAGTATGAAATTTTACTTTAAAATGCATCTGAAATATTTTCTGCAAAGTCATCATAAGATATCTTATTCCATAAGGAATTTCGAAGAGAAAATTCTAAAGGTACGGAAAATGGAGCTATTTTGCCATAAATCAGTAAGATTAAATTCATTTAAAACAGTTTTCATGAAATCCTTGATAAGCCATCCGAAAAAAATATGCAGTAAAATGTCCTCCAAATGTTTCAGAATAACTTTTTAAATGCTGTTTTGTTATTTAATTTGAAATTCAACTAACATAAAACTAAGTAATAATTACATCTTTATTTTAGCTTTTGTAATTTCCAATGCCAACTCTCGATGAGTAAAACTAATACATAACGAGGAATCCAACAAATATTTACTAAAAGAAAAAGAAGAAATTATTTAATAAAACAATACTAGTACACTGCAACCATCGCAAAGCATTTTTTCATATCATAATATTGCATAATTTAAATGGGGCCGTTATGTTATTTTCGATTATGTGATATGGTTCTGTTCTCTTGTTTTACTAAAATTATTATGCGTTATTAAAATCTATATTTATTCCCATGTCCACAGATGATGTATGCAATAGTCGGATCATCTAAGCTAATTTTATTAGTAAAACGTTTATCTATCTATTTATCTATCTATATATATATATAACCATTAATTAAACATAACCTACCACCATCAAATATTATGAATAAATATAGATAGGGTGTATCAATATGTTTTTGCCCTCACATAGAAATAATTGAGTGAAATTTATGAAATTGCTACATTTTATGAGTCCTTTTCTATATAGTCAGTGTGCACAGTAACAAATTTCTGCAAACGGTATTTCAAAGAGAGGGGGGAGGAAATATTCCAGGAGGCGCGATAGTAGACTCAAATGGGGCCATTTTTCTAACTTTTACCGACCCCCACATGTGACATATTGTCGGAAAGGACTGTGGTCACTTATTCATGTTATGCACCTCCTGAGCCCCTCCCCCCAAATTTTTCTTCCAGGGGGTACTTTTTTAAATTTTGCGGACATCATTCTTGCCCCTATTGGGGCCAAATTTGGGGTAATGGTCTCCGGAGCTCCGTAGCGTTAATACATCCCCCCTTCTGTCTTTTAAATACCGTTTTCAGAAATGTGTTACTGTGCACAGTGACTATATAGAAAAGTACTAATACAATGTAGCAGTTTCACAAATTTCACTCAATTATTTCTATGTAAGGGCAAACACTTATTGATGCACCCTCTTACGTATATATATATATTAAACAAAAACATAATTTGAAGAACAAATTAAAAAAAAACAAAATTTATTTCCTACATTGTTTAAGCCCGAGAAGCAACAGATATTAAGTTATTTCATTCAATTAGTTCTAGATTTAATGTTAAATTTTTGTAACAAATTAGTTAAGCCAATTGAAGATTAAAAAATAAAAATAAAATTCATACAATATGATACTTAAAACACCCTAAAAATTTAGATTCCGTTCAAATGAAATCGAAATAAATCTTAGACTTCTTCCATTTTTAATTGAAAATATTTGTATTGCAGATTTTGTATTATGTTTATGACAATTGTGCATAAAATGGTAAGATGCATGCAAAATACAAAACTTAAAAAGAAGTCTAATATTTATTTCGATTTCATTTGAACGGAATTTGCAGTCAGGGTGGCGAGAAAAAACAGGCTCGAAAAACATTGGGATAATTTCCCTTACGTAATGAATATAGTAAAGCGAGGAGAGTCTGCGCACATTTCAAAAGAATAATAATAAAAAATCTAAATATTAATATTTTGCTAAACTATGCATGAATAATTTTGACTTCATTTGTTTTTTATGCATTTCCATTGTTATTTTGTTGTTATACTGTAATTTAATAGAACAGCAGTAATAAAACCAAGAAAACTATTTTGCGCAATCTCTCCTTACAGGGTAGGAGAGGTACATGGGTAGGAGAGATTGCGCACATAGATAGAAGAGATTGTTATTAATAATAACTAAAATTAAATTGTTAACAATAATAATTACACTTAATCGACATTGTTGAAAGGTTTTTGTGAGTAAATATTATTGTATTAGGAGTGAATATTTCAACCAAATGTTTAAATAATAAATAAAAGAAAGAATTATTTTAACAACAGTTAAAAATTTTAATTTAAGAAGATCAAAATATCAGAAAAAGCAAGCCCTACTAAGATTACAAAATAAAATTAATCTAGTTGAACATGTGTAACTTGAAAATTACTTCATTTCACAGTTTCATTGCGAAGTTTGTTTGCGAACCGAAGTTGTCGTCGTCCACAATCGATGCACTTATTGTTGTAAATAGTGCATCTTTCGTGCAACCACTTGCAACAAGCAATACATTGAATCCAGTCAGTTGTCGAAGTTGTCTCCTGGTACGGTTACAGACATTCAATGCACTCATCCTCATTGACCTTCGGTTCTTTTCCTTGAGTTTTTTTATCCCACTTTTTGTGGAAGCACCTTATCTTCAGCAATTTTTTTTGTAGCGGCATCCTTCTTAAGTCTTTTTTCATGTATATTTTGTTGATCAGTAACATTAGTTGCACTCTGTTTCCTTTTGATTTCGATGGCATTACACTACTTGGAATGGGTGAAAGCTTTTCCAAAACATTGTATTAGAAAATTTATTTTAGTTAACAAAATTAATTTATTAGCAAATTAATTGCTCATAAATAAAAAATATATATAAATATTTAATTAAATTATTAACAAATATATTATTAATTTATTAACAAAAATAATTACATAAAATTTATTTAATAACAACTGTATTATTAATTTATTAATAAAATTTTTATCTGCAAAAGTATTTTTTTGCAAATTAATTTGCTGCCAAATTTAGTTTTGATAATTATGTGTTTTTCCGAAATTATTTCAAAATTGATTCAGTCATATGTTTTACACGTAATTTGCAATTCATGCAAATATATCAATAAGCTTAAACTAGCACTTAAACTTATGGGGAAATTCGCCATCTCTCCTAAGTAGCAGATGCGCAAACTCTCCTATTTTGGTAGGAGAGATTGCGCGGCCCGTTATTTAAATATGGCCACTTTTAAAATGAATTTTTGGTGTTCGCATACTTAGTCCAGGTTAGTAGTTTATAAGAAATCGTTTAAGTTCAAAATATTTTGCATTATTGACGCTCTATAAAAATTCTGACGAACAGTTATGAAAATTCAAGCACTTACTTTGGGAAAAAAAACAAAATAGCACTGCTTTATCCAAGACGCTTGGAACAATCAATATGCACATTCATGTAGACACTGCACTAATGCTGCTGTACAATTACCTGGAATCGCTGGGCGCGCACTCTACTGCTTCCCGTCGAATATCTTTGTGCGCAATCTCTCCTACCGCGCGAACTCTCCTCTCTTTACTATATAGAGAGTCATCGTCACTTTTTAAACTGTTTGTATTGACAAAAACATAGTAAAATACTTCCAGTAGTTATTCCATCTACTCTCAAAAATCGATCATCACTTTATAAGACTTTAGATGTTATAAGAATGGGATACACACATTAGAACGTTCACTCCAAGCGACGCAACTTAATTAGTCAACCAGAAAAACGTAAAAATCTTCTCTCCATCGCCGATGTAACGATATTTGTACTCCGAACAACAACGCGCGGACGGTTACAGAAAGGTAACAGACCAATGCTAGAAGAGAGGTGGGGGATGATGGGACATAGAACAAAATTACGATTCGATGGTAAAGGATGGCTTCGATAAAGAACTCTTTATACGGCGTCAGAATAAAAGCGCAAATAGCGCTGGCGGACGCATGGAATTGTGGGTATAGAACATGAAAGAATAAATGATATTAAAACATTCGAAAGAAAGAGAATTTAGTTTTAGAATAAAATGAAAAAGTAATTTAATGGGTTTTATAAGATTAGGCGAATGGATTGAAGTTTTGTAGAATAATAAAAGAATACGCAACTTTAAATGCATGAAATAAAAGACAAAAGACAAAAGATATTAAGATATTATTAAAGATAGGTAAAAAAGGAAAAATATTAAGAATTTGAAATAGTTTTACTAAGAAAAAGAGGCGAAAATTTTTGTTATTACATATATCTATCTATCTATATATATATTACAAAATTTAAATTTTTGCGCCAAGTTTAAAGTATTTTATGTAAATTTTCCTTTTTCAGTAATATTCCGTATGTTATACCGGCTTATTAAATTAAAACCCTAGTCTATTAATCTCTAAGATCTTAATTCATATTTGTTCCAAATTGCGTAAATCTAAAAATGGCTCAATTATTTATATTTCTTTAATAAAACTTTTATTATTTAAATTCCTATTAAATTCCGCTATTAAATCCCAGTATATCATATTCCCCTTAAATCTTTATTTAACTGCTAAAATATTATTCCGTCTTAAAGAAAAAAACCTACTTATTTCAATTTATTCTTTTATTTAAAATATCCAGGTGTAATTAAAATATTTCAAAGATTGAAACTTTCGCAGACATAAATTCATTTCTTTTATCGTCTGAAGAGGGAAAAATGGGTTATTTTTGCATAATCTCGACTACAGATTTTAACATTTGTTTATGCTTTAGATATCTGGGGCGAGGATATAAGAATTTTCTAGAACAATCTTTTGAGGAGAGTATAAATACGGATGGCGGGAACCAGAGAGCGGCTTTGAGCTTAGAAGCTTTTTAGTTTTTAGCATGTAGAGGTGAACGTGATGTTATGATGTAGAAGAGTAAAGAGAGAGAGAAGGGTAGTGGATTGCAATCGTGGCAGACTGGATATTCAATGTGACTGCTCGATGGAGGTAGTAAAATGGTGGATGAATACTGTTTATTATGTGTGTAGAATGAGGAAGAAACGGTATCGTAATGGGTGATAGATGTTAGATGTTAACGGATTAAAGAATAGAACGCAGTCAAGAGATGGAATATTTTTAAAACTAATTGTGGATGGGAATAGACTTTATTCTTTTTACCATTGAAGGAGTGAGCATCTTCCCTAAATTCAATCGTGAGTATGGAAATAAAGTGAATAGTGTTTCAAGCGACTGCCTTGAGTGAATTCTTCATTTTTTCTTTATTATCTGAAACCAATCGGCTGCCGCCTGTGCTTTTTACGAATGGAAACCCTCATTTTTTTTCGACAACACCAACTACTTGCCGTCAAAACGTCACATACATATATATAAACGTTCTGAAATTGCGATTTTTGTTATACTAAAGGGCCTATAATTTTTAAATTTGGCATTGTAGTTACTTATAAGATGTAAAAAACTATCTAAGAAAAGTTTCTAAAAAATTCCAAATTTCAAAGGGTGATATGAGCGAAAAGCGTTCAAAAAATGTTCTAAATCACGATTTCTATGGAATCACAGAAAATACCAAACCGATTTGAAAAGTAATGGTTTCAAGTTGATGATGACAATCACCAGCGCCATCATAGACTATATTTTAAGTCGGTGCCAGTAACCAAAAATGTTGAGTGCAGGAGCAAAAACGATCTAAAAATGGTATTTTTGTGATATCAAAGGGATTAGAATATGGAAATTTGGCATAGTTGTTACTTATAACATGTAGATACTCTGTAAGAACAGTCGAAAAAAAATTCGAAACTGAAAAGTGTGAAATAAGCGAAAACCGTTCTAAAAATGTTCCAAATTAAGATTTCTATTGAATTGTTAAATATATAGATTTTAATTTGCATGTTAGATACTTATAAGATGTAAATGCTCTCTATGAACAGTTTCTAAAAAATTCCGAATTTAAAATTGTGAAATGTGCGAAATGCGTTTTAAAATTGTTCAAAAAGCGATATTTATGGAATCTCAGAAAATACCAAACCGATTTCAAAAGTAATAATTTCCAATTGATGGTGGTAGTCCCTTCTCCAATTTAGGCTATATTTTATTTTGGTGCCACTACCACAAGGAGAGTGCAAGATCGAATAACGTTCTAAAATTGCAATTTTCGTGTTACTGAAGGAACGGAAAACTTGGCATAGTAGTTACTTATAAGTTATAAATGCTCTCAAAGAACAGCTTCTAAAAAAATTTAAATTTAAAAGGGTGAAATGAGCGACAAGAGTTCTAATTTACGTTTTCTGTGTAATTGATAGGAGTAGAAACTTGAAATTTAACATTTTTTACTGCTGAATTGTCGCACAGAAATGGTGAAAAAATTATATGAAATTGAAAGTGTGAAATGCACGTAAAATATTCGAAAGACATTCTAAATTTCAATTTCTATAGAATTGGTAACGATAGAAACTTGAAATTTGAGATGGTTGCTACATTTAAGACGTAAATGGTTACACTGAACAGTTTAAAAGTATAATCTAAATTTAATGGGTGAAATGCGCGAAAAGCGTTCAAAAAACATTCTAAATTACGATTTCAACGGAATTGTAAATAACGGTAACTTGAAATTTGGCATGGTTGCTACTTTTAAGACTCAAATGCAAGCACAGAATACTTTTTTTTTATTTAATTATTAGAAATTGTAAAGGTTGCAAGGAAAAAAACCGTTCTAAATATATGATTTTTGTGCTACTGGATGTACTAGAAACATGATATTTGACATGGTGATTACTTTTAAGATAAATGCTCGCTGAGAAATAGTTCCTAAAAAAATCTAAATTTAAAAGGAAGAAATGAGTGAAAACATTCTAAAGACGTTCGAAATGGCGATTTATATGAATTTTACTTAATATTTTTTTAATCAATTAATAATTATTTTATGTTTTCATTACATATATATATAATTCTGATTTCAAAATCAATGGCAGCTCATTAATAACGTCTTCATTATTAAAACAAGAAAGGAAAATCATGCGTAAAGCATAGATTATGAAACATTTTCTAACACTTCCTGAATGCTTTAACAAAACTTCGTTATTTAGGGAAATAAGGTGAATAAGATAACCAAGTAAACATTTTAGAAAAAGCATAAAACATTTGAAAAAATGATTTCAGCAGTTATCGTCCATAACCAAATATATATTCCAGTTCTTTTGAACAGCCTTATATTTGATCTGCAGGTTGATATATATACCATATAATGGGAGAATTTAGTTTAGCAAGAAAGCGCAGAACAGGTTGAAATTTCTCTTTCACCAATTTATCGTAATAGATGGAAACATACTTGAATACTTTTGTACAACCCTGTAGTTTACCTATAACTAAACATGCTACAAACTTTTTTTGAAATAGGGAACGTGCTATGGTAAACGTCAATAACATCCAAAAATTTCAAAGTAATACGAGTATATTTACGAAAGTTGGAGCGCGGACAGATGGACGGACAAACCAAAGTCATAAACACTTTTCAACTTTGTTGTAAAATGTTAAAAATTAAGTTATTTATTAAAATCGAACCAATTAGAAACGCTCAAAAATTTACAGTATGTACTTAAAAGGCTTTACTGTATAAAAGCTTATTTGGGTCAAAAAAGGCCTATTGTGGTTAAAAGAAATCAGGTTAAATCCAATAAAAGTCACCGGCGTGACTGTTTTTAGAAAGATTTGTTGCAACCCTGCAATATAATAAATTTTGTCCCGTGCTAATTATTATTTTTTGTGATTATTAATTTTCTTTTCTGATCTCTAGCTCAAACAATGTTGGACGGGTCAGCTAGCATGATATACACATGTTGAAAACATTTAACTATGAAGTTTTCTAGTTAAGACCCACGTCTGCAGTTTAATGGTAATAAAATCTTTTCAATTCAAACCAGAAAATATAATCTCAATATTATTTAAGAAATGCCAACCGGAAACTTTGCTCATGTTTAAAATAAAATCCGTATTTTCAGTATATTCAAAGAAATTTACAGTTATTTAACTTTCATAAAAGCCGTACAACACAATCATAAAATTTTATTACGTCATTTAAAGAGAATAAAGTCATGTGGACACCGGGGAGAAACAGAAAAATCTATAAGTATTAAAAGCAGTGCCTAAAGTGCATTCTTAAAATGGAATCGAATTGATTTAATTTTTAAATACTAAATATCATATAGAAAATTATATGACATAAATATTTCAAATGAACGCATTGAAATACATTTCGACGATATCGACGTATTTCAATTAAATTTGAATGTATTGCAGGCAGGTTTCGTAAATATCATGATATTTTCGAAAATATCAAAAATATCCGATATTTTGATATATATCCGATATTTTTGATATATATCCGATATTTTCAAAACAGCCAACTTACCGCTGATAATAAATGTTTTCGAGCATAATATAGATTAGAAACTAAAATATATTGCACTTAACATGAAAACTTAAGGAATATTCTAAAAATGCATTTTTCTTTTTCTTTTCTTTTTTTTTTTTTTTTTCCCACTTAGAACAAAATTAAAGATGAAATAATTGAAAACAGTAACAATTGGATTTATACACATATAAAAAAAACTAACTATAGGATTCAGTATCAAGATCAAGTATACAAAAATCAGATATTTTTAAAACAAAATTTTAAATACAAAAAAAAGTTAAAATTTTAACATAAATGTAATAATAAAATGTTTTATTTCGCATTTCCTAACATGCTATATAGTTCAAACTCAACCGAATCAAAACTTGAGAAAAGATTCTTTTCTAATGAAGCTGTATATAATTGCTTATTTAAATTAGTCAGTTTATCTTTCAATGTTTGTTCTGAATTATGTCCGACATTAGTTCAACATTTAAAAAAAAATGCTTCAAATCTAAAGTTTGAAAAATATATTTGTTTTCTTTTTTGGTTAAAAAAGTCACATCCAGAAGAGACAAATTCCTTATCTACAGATTCACAGTCAATAACAGTTGAAAATTTATTTCATTTGCACTGAAATATTACGAATTATGACTGAAAATATCAAAAATATCTTGCGCACATTCATATTATGAAAATAAATATCAAATGCAGAAAATATGAAACATCTTGATATATTGAAAATAAATATTGGATATATAGTATGGAACCATTTATCCGGAAACCAGTTAACCGGAAAACCAGTTATACGGAATGATATTTCTGATAGACTGATTTCAGAATCTTTGCAGAAAAATGTATCACACACTGCCAGTTTGACATAGGCTTTGCTTAAACAATTGTATAATTTGGTGACAACATCTAGTATTTGAAATGAAAACATATTTAGTTGTATTTTAAATGTTTTAATTTTCATGCAGAGGAAACAAAAGAATTTTCCTTCCTAAGGGATTCCCATAATTTACTTTTTTTTAAACTCTGGTTAACTTTTATATTTCTTGTATTGATTTTTAATCCAAGTAATCTAATAATTTAATATCAGAAATAATGCCACAACCAGATGTATTCCACAAAACTTATCAAATGGATGCTGCTTTCATGCACAGCCAGTTAACCAGAAAAACCAGTTATCCGGAATCCATCTAATCCCAAGCATTCCGGATAAATGGTTCTGTACTGTATATCCATTGATATATATCAACGAACCCTGGTTGTATATAAATGATTATTAGAATTATATTTATCTTTCAATGGCTGCTCTGAATTAACTGTCTAACATAATTATTAGTTCTACATTTAAAAATAAAAGTTTGAAACATAAAGCTTGGAAAAGATTTGTTTTCTTCTTTTCCTAAAAAAGTCACTGCCAAAGGCAAAAGTTCATTATGTACAGAATGACACAGTCAATAAGAGGTGAAAATTTCATTTACACTTGCTTTGAATGTGAAAAATATCAAAATTTCCTTGCACAGTGATATTTTGAAAACAAATATCAAATATACAAAATATCAAACATCTTGATATTTTGAAAATAAATGTCAAGAATTTGAAAATATCGAAAATATCAAAAATCTTGATATTTTAAAAATAAATATCGGATATATATCAAGATATATATCATGATATATATCCATTGATATATATCAACGAACCCTGATTGCAGGTAATTAATTTGTTTAAGATTATTCCCGTATATGTTTTGACCCTTAAATGCATGAATTATTCTTTTAGAATTGTGTTTTTTGTTCTTATATTAAGGATTAGGCACCAGAAAATTTAAGATAGATTTTTAACTTTATTTAGTAACATCATTTTTTTTTTTTTTTTTTTTTTTTTTTGTATTGGATAAATATTTTTATATAAATTTAGTGGTTACTAATATCTTAATTTATTTATTGAAAGTTAAATAAAAAGTGATGCAGATATGCATCGCTATGCATTTAAGGAGTAACTATCATATTAATGAATTGAAGAAACTGATTTAATTTCATTACTAGCAGGAATGACCGAGCTAAGCTCGGTCAAAATTAGCTTTCTGTTTATCTCGATATATTTTTCCCACTGAATCATTCTTGCTGTTTTAGATGCAATTAGCTTGACCATGAAACATAGTGACCCAAAATAACCCACTAATCCAGTTTTTTCGAACATCCGACCTATCACAATGCTCTTCTCGAGCCTGAAAACGATGGAAAAAAAATTTTGTGAAAATCGTTAGTCGTTTTCTAGGTAAAATAAGCTTGATCCACGTTGATTAAAAAAACCACTAACCGAAGTACATCGACAGATGTGAGCTATTTCAATGGTCTTTTTGTACTGTGAAACGGTATAACAAAAAAAAAATTGCCAAGATTGTTTGAACCTTTTTGAGATGCCGATAGCTTGACCCCGACCCATTATCACCAAAATGACCCACTTATAGAATATTCTTGAGCATGCGACCCAGCCCAATGGTTTTATCTTGTCCAGAAACGGTGTAGTACAAACTTTTGTCAAAATCTTTTGAGCGGTTTTTTAGATACAGTTAGGTTGATCCTGATCCATTAGGACCCAAAATGACCCATTGATTGAATTTTCTTGAACATGCGACCCTGCATACAGCGCTCTTATCATGCCCGTAAACGGTATTATACAAAATTGTGTCAAAATGTTTTGAAGCGCTTTTTAAATACAATTAGCTTGACCCTGATCCAGTGTGATCCAAAATGACCCACTAATCGAATTTTCTTGAACATGTGACCTAGCCCAATGGTCTTCTCGAGCCCGAAAACGATAGAATACAAAATGTAGTCGAAATCGTTTAAGCAGTTTTTTAGATACAATTAGCTGGACCCTGAAACATTGTGACCCAAAATGACCCACTAATCGAATTTTCTCGACCATGTGACTTAGCCCAATTCTCTTCTCATGCCCAGAAACGGGATACGTAATATAAAATTCGGTCAAAATGTTTTGAGCATTTTTTAGATTTAATTAGCTTGACCCTGGCCCATTCTGACCCAAAATGACCCACTAATTGAATTTTCTCGAACATGTGACTCAGCCCAATGGTCCTCTCATGACCAGAAACGGCCGTATATTAAAATATTTTGTGAAAATGTCTTGAGCCGTTTTTTTAGATATAATTAGCTTGACCCTGACCCATAATGATCCACTAATCGAATTTTCTCGAACACGTGACCCATCTCAATGGTCTTTTCATGCCCGAAAACGATAGATTACAGAATTTCGTCAAATCGTAGTGCCGTTATCTAGATAAACTTAGCTGGACCCACGGTGCCCCAAAAATGACCCACTAATCGAATTTTCTTGAACACGTTACCCCTCCCAATGGTTTTTTCGTGCCCGAAAATGGTTAGATACAAAATTTAGTCAAAATCGACTGAGCCATTCTCTAGATATAATTAGCTTGACCCTGACCCATTAGGACCCAAAATGACCCACTAATTGAATTTTCTCGAACACGAGAGCCATCCCAATGGTCTTTTCGTGCCCGAAAACAGTAGGGTGCAAAATTTCGTCAAAATCGTTAGAGCCGTCATCTAGATATCTTAGCTTGACCCACTGTGACCCAAAAATGACCCACTAATCAAATTTTCTCGAACATGGGACTTAGCTCAATGGTCTTCTTGTAATCTAAAACTGTAGAATATAGAGTTTAATGAAAATCGTTAGAGCTGTTTTTTAGATAAAAATAGCTTGACCCACAGTGACCCAAAAATGACCCACTCATCGAATTTTCTCGAACACGTGACCCATCCAATGGTCTTTTGTACCCGAAAATGGTTAGATACAAAATTTAGTTGAAATCGATTGAGCCGTTCTTTAGATGTAATTAGCTTGACCCTGACCCATTATGAACCAAAATGACCCACTAATCGAATGTTCTCGAACACGAGACCCATCCCAATGATCTTTTCGTGCCCGAAAATGGTTAGATACAAAATTTAGTCAAAATCGATTGAGCCGTTCTTTAGATATAATTAACTTGACCCTGACCCATTATGACCCAAAATGACACACTAATAAAATTTTCTCGAACACGAGACCCATCCCAATGGTCTTTTCGTGGCCGAAAACAGTAGGGTGCAAAATTTCGTCAAAATCGTTAAAGAAGTTATCTAGATAAACTTAGCTTGACCCACGGTGACCCTAAAATGACCCACTAATCGAATTTTCTCGAGCATGTGACTTAGCCCAATAGTTTTCAGTTAATCCAAAACTGTATAATATAGAGTTTAATGAAAATGTTTAGAGCTGTTTTTTAGATAAAATTGGCTTGACCCATAGTGACCCAAAAATGACCCACTAATCGAAGTTTCTCTAACATGTGACCTAGCCCAATAGTTTCTTCGTGTCGGAAAACGGTTGGATGTGAAATTTGGTCAAAATCGATTGAGCCGTTTTTTAGATATAATTAGCTTAACCTTGACCCATTACGACCCAAAATGACCCACTAATCGAATTTTCTCGAACACGTGACCTAGCCCAATGGTCTTATCATGCCCGAAAATGGTAAAATACAAAATTTCGTCAAAATCGATTGAGCCGTTCTCTAGATATAATTAGTTTGACCCTGACCCATTATGACCCAAAATGACCCACTAATCCAATTTTCTCGAACATGAGACCCATCCCAATGATCTTTTCGTGCCTGAAAATGGTTAGATACAAAATTTAGTCAAAATCGATTGAGCCGTTCTCTAGATATAATTAACTTGGCCCTGACCCATTATGACCCACTAATGGAATTTTCTCGAACCCGAGACCCATCCCAATGGTCTTTTCGTGCCCGAAAACAGTAGGGTGCAAAATTTCGTCAAAATCGTTATAGAAGTTATCTAGGTATACTTAGCTTGACCCACGGTGACCCAAAAATGACCCACTAATCGAATTTTCTCGAACATGTGACTTAGCCCAATAGTTTTCTCGTAATCCAAAACTGTAGAATATAGAGTTTAGTGAAAATCGTTAGAGCTGTTTTTTAGATAAAATTGGCTTGACCCACAGTGACCCAAAAATGACCCACTAATCGAAGTTTCTCGAACATGTGACCTAGCCCAAAAGTTTCTTCGTGTCGAAAAACGGTTGGATGTGAAATTTGGTCAAAATCGATTGAGCCGTTTTTTAGATATAATTAGGTTGACCTTGACCCATTACGACCCAAAATGACCCACTAATCGAATTTTCTCGAACACGTGACCTAGCCCAATGGTCTTATCATGCCCGAAAATGGTAAAATACAAGATTTCGTCAAAATTGTTAGAGCCGTTTTTAAGATAAAATTTACATACACACACACACACACCCATACACACACAATTTTTGCTCGCATTATAGTATAAGATTGCGGGATATAATAACAATAAGATTAAAAACATTGGGAAAGACGAAATTTAAATTTGAATGTATTGAAGGTAATTAAGATAATTAAGGTAATTTCAGTATAAAGTTTAACCCTTAAATGCATGAATTATTCTTTAAGAATTGTGTTTTTTATTCTTATATAAAAGATTAAACACCAGAAATCTTATGATAGATTTTTAGCTATATTTAGTAGCATATTTCTGTGCTTTTTACAGGATAAATATTTCTATGTAAATTTAGTGGTTTCTAAGAACTTAGTTTATTTATTAAAAGTTAAATAAAAAGTTATGCATATATGCAACACTATGCATTAAAGGGTAACTATCATATTAATGATTTGAAAAAACTAAATTTATTTTATTATTACGGTAAATACTAACAATGAGAATAAAAAAATTGATATAGACAAAATTTTAATTCAAAGTTTCAATCAAAATGCATGATGTTTCACTACCAGACCGACAAACTTGCAGAAAGTGTAGGGTGCACAGAGACGACACGGAATCTCATAGCAATGCAGAGTCGAAAATGCTGTAGTTGCGAGTTATGGTTCAAAGAAACAGAGAAAAAGAACAGAACCAGCAACACATTAATGAAACAGAAAACATTTTATTGAAAGGTTGTACTACAGAAGGTGTTCGAATTTACCACCAGAAGTCGTCAGTTAGGCTTGACAGCGGCGCCGCATGGACTTCCTTACGTTCTGGAAGATTCCTGGCATGTCACAAATGACGACTTCCAGCAGGACCGCTGTTCTCGCAGTACAACTTTTCCTTCTCTATTTTCTTTATTACCGTTCTTTAACTAAAAAGTTTTCTCGTCGATATCTCCTTAACCTTAGAAAAAGGTTACTTATTTATTTCATTAAGAAATACTTGAGATGCTAAAACACTGCTAAGACACACTCTGAAAACACACTGGCTTGACGAAAACTTGTTTATTAACAGGACAAACAACACACACACAACGAATATTATAAAATTAACTTTTGGATATTTTAACTATTTCACAAAGACATTAAGATGCCGATGTTATCAAAGAACAATCAGGGCGACACACCACTGATTTTCACGCCATCTTCTCACTACACGATCTCCGCGGTGACTGCCCGCTGTTCCAGTTCGAACAGTTCTGCCTTGGCGAGAGTTCACTGTTTGGCGACCGCCAATATCCGTGCTTCGCAAATATTAAAGTTAATGCGAGTCTTACACACGCGACTTTCCGTTCAGTGTCTTCTAACGCAAGACTGCAAGCTCCGCTGTCAAGCTTGCCTCTCGACTTCTGGTTTTAATTTCGAAAACCTTCTGTAGTACAACCTTTCAATAAAATTTTTTCTGTCCGATTAAAGTGTACTTTTTCTGCTCTTTTCTCTGTTTCTTTGCACTATAGCTCGCAACTACGGCCTTTTCGACCCTGCCTTGCTATGTCATTCTGAGTCGTCTCTGTGCCCTCTACACTTCCTACACGTTTGTCTTTCTGGTAGTAAAAAACTCTGTATATTCAATTAAATTCAATCATTACATATTTAGAAACAAGAAGTTGACAAATTTCTAATTAAATTTTAATGATTTGTAAAATCATACGTATTTTAAAATCTCAATTTGGGTCTGGAAAAGAATTTATCATAATATTACGAAACTGAATTTTTTAAATAAAATTTCGAAGTTTAAAATTATTAAATCAAAACTTTCTAGATAGAAAATATATTAAATAATCTACATTGAAAACTCCATTTGTAGAGTAATATATAGTATTTATTTACATATATATATGAGGGTTGCCCTTTCAATATGACGGTTGCACTTACAAATGTATCTGTATAACTTTGATTATCCGGAGTAGAGGTCTGCACGGGCCCGGCCCGACTCAGAGAAAAAAATTCGACCAGGACCGTAGAAAAAAATTATTGGCCCTGCCCGAAAAAAAAATTAAAATCTCGGCCCGAGCCCGGCCCGGCCCGAGTGAATTTTCGACAAAACATTGATTTTTACGTCGATTTGGTAAAAAGTTTGTCTCGTACGAGGAGTTCAAGCCAAAAATATTTATTTTAACTTTTGTTTTCATGTTTATAATCTTCATTTTTATAGAAGTGCCGCAGGATGCGATATTCCCTTTTTTAAATGAATCTCTATTTCTTGTATGAAAATGTTTCAGTTATCATTAATATTGTAAATCCATATTCCATGTATTGAAGTGTTAAAAATCTGAAAAATGCTATACAGTAAAATCTAAGATTGAATTGCATAGAAACGAAAAAAAAAAAAAAAAAAAAGCGTTATAGACAAGTTCCCTTCTTAGCAAGTGTAAATGTATTATATATTCTTTTCTTACGTAATAGTATATTAATTTTGCATGGATCAACACGTTTTTCAGTTTAAAACAAGATTCCGTCATAGACAGGTTCTTTTCCCCCACGTGATTCCGTCATAGACAGGTTCTTTTTTACACGTTTTACTATATTTTAATTTAACTATATGACTATTATATTAACTATATAAATGTAGAAATCTACTATTCTTTAAAAATAATGAATTTGAATGTTTAATGGCAGAATAGTAGCGATTTAAAAATGTATGCATTTTAAAAAAAAAAAATTCTGCCAAGCCTAATTTTACTGACTTTTGAACGGATCAGGCCACGCCGAGACAATGATTTTCATACGGGCTTTGTCAAAACTAGGAATGAAAATTTTGGGCCGTGAAAATTAGGAATGAATCCAGTACCCGGGTCTGTGCAGAAAAAATAAGTTAGGCCCGGCCCGAACCTTCAGGAAACAAGTAAGGCCCGAGCCCGGCCCGGCCCGAACCTCCAGAAAAAAGTATGGCCCGGGCCCGGCCCGAGTGCAGTGAATGAAAATAGGCCCGAGCTCGGGCCACGGGCCGACCCGTGCAGATCTCTAATCCGGAGTAACGCCTGGCAGCGATCAAATTCTGCGACGCAATTATTCTGAGCTTTCTTTTACAAAGATGTTATGACCTTTTTTAATCGTTTTTCAAAGATTTTGAGTCAAAATGCACAAAATCAACAAAATAAAATCTCCTTAGGAAAAGTGACAAGGAAATCGCGCACCCTACTCCGTTGTTCCTTCCACGTTCTTTTCCAGTGCGACAAAGGTATCACATATGAAATACGCCGAAAAAAAGAGCCGCCTCCCGTGCCGTAGATGTGGGGCGAAATTAAGGCTGCATTTAGAAAGGCAACTAAACTGGCCTTTCTTTTGCAATAATACTTGTGGTTTTTAACAAAAGTACGGGAGATTCAACAATGCAAATGAGATAAGAAGATTAGATCGAACTTGAAGGAAGATTTTTTCCCTCCTGCTGGATGTCCGTCAGTTTCTTTGCAAAGCTATTAAAGATTAATAGCACCAACTGACCATACCACAGAGACCGCGAGTTGAATGATATGTCTATCTGGAACTTGAAGGAAGTTTTTTCGTCCTGCTGGATGTTCGTCAGTTTCCTTGTAAAGTCCTTAAAGAGTCCTATTGGTAGCATCACGTCATTATCATTAATGACAGTAGCGTTCATTTTAGTACAGTAGAACCCCGGTAATTTGAATCCCGCTAGTCCGAAATTCCGCTTAATCTGAACCGATTTTATTTTCGAATACTATACTTGGATTAACTGAAAATATTAACTTGCGAAATTTTTCGGATTACACGATGAATGTCAGGAACAACATGTAGAAGTTAGAATTAAACAAAAAATGGCAGTAAAGCATTCTTTAAACAGCTTGAATAGAATAAAAAAAAATATACTGAATGAATAATACATATATACATGAATATAAATTGAAAACGTGCACTGTAGGCCTATTCGTAGACGCGATCTTAAAAAAATCTCGAATATGAGTTTGTTTGCCAGTCACTATAAAATTCTTTTAAAAAGTAAAAAGTATTTAATACGCAAATAAAAATTATACGCAAAAAGTATTTAATTCTGGTGATAAAAATTTATTTTTCTTAACAGTTGGATTTCGCAAATAATCTACAGAAATGTTTTTCTTTCTTCCTTCCTTGTCGACATGGTGACTGAGATATTTATAGATTCGCGATTTTGAGCCACTTGTAATGGGTTGTTACGCAATCCCTCATTCTGAAGTTCTATTGGACTGAAATCAGGAATGAATGAAACAAAGAGTACTATTTTTTCAGAAAGTCGTGCCGGATTATCCTGCATGCCGGACCTTAGGTTACCGGATTAGAGGTTGCCTACTGTACTACTGAATACTTATAACTTACATTCTTTCAGCACGCATCTTTTTACTTATTTTTTATTTATTTATTTATTATTATTTTTTTTTTTTTTTGGAATTTCGGGTAATTTGATTTTTTTGTAATCCGAACAGGCACCGGTCCGAATTAGTTCGGATTAGCGGGGTTCTACTGATGCTATAGATAGGATGGTATACAAAACTGTCAGTCAACTGCAGGGAGAAAATGATAATAAAACATTTCCTTCCGGCTAAGTCGAAAAGGTATGTTTACAAATATTTAAGGAGCATACGCGAGATTTACAAAGTAAACAAATTCGTGTTAATCTCTTTAAAACAATTCTTAACATTGGTATTTTTCCTATTTGTCCTAATCAAAGACATTAACTTGCTTTAATAATGAACTAAAAATATAGCCCCATTGACTTAATCAGTGTTGAATTCAGACACTTTTCTCCGGGAGGGATTTCTATGTTTCGAATGGGGGGGGGGGGGGCTTATAGAATTCCGGGGGGGGGAATTGCACTTTTTGACCATTGAAAGCCCAAAATCTCAAATCTTCCGGGGTTCCGGGGGGGGTATCTTATTGCTCCGGCGAGGGGTGGGGGCGTCCCCACCGGGCCACCCCCTGAAATCAACACTGGCCTTAATGTTATTCGCTTTTTCAAAGAGCCGTTTTATTCCGCACTAATTATCCAATTTTCTACCCTTGACTTATTCAGTATATTTCCAAGAGCAATACACTGACTCAATTTGGTTCGAATTGGTTCAGTATTTCGGAGGTGTTTGATTCTGTATTAATTTGTGCCCAATAGATGGCGCAACCTGCTGTGTTTCCCTTTCCCCTCTATGTAGTGAATGTTGAAATGTTGATTTAGCTTCTACAGTCGAAGTGGAAATTAAAAGGTTGTTGAGTGGCTTGCCGCGAGTCATTAAAAGTAAATGTTGTATATAATGGATTGTGTTTTATATTAAATGAATTGGTTTTCAAATAAGAAGCTATTATTTCAAACTATTATACACATTGTAGATGTACAGAGGTTAGGATGGAAAGAGTTACAATTGAAGGGGTTTTTTAAATTCCTAGATATATTCAAGTCAAAATGGAGTTGGATAAATAAAGATGAATCATTTACAGGAGGTTGCCGTGGTGACATTTTTTGCATTATATGTAGATAGATATGAATGTGATAAATTGATAGCATTAAAAAAATAATAAATTGCTGATTTTGCATGTATAAATTCAGTTACGTAGCTGAAAATGTTAAATTCAGATTTAACAGCCTATTAAAAAACATTATTCCGTTTTGAGAAACTGATTAATACAGTATAAAAGCTATTGGGAATCGTTTATTAAAATTCAATGGTAACAACAGAAGTTTTGTTTTCATACATACTAGCTGACAGGCCGGCGTTGCCCGGGCAGAATGTCATTGAAAAATATAACAGTGGGGTGGACTTCATAAAAAAAGGCTGAATGATATTTATTTATACTAAAAAGATGTAAAAAAAATTAAATAAGAGCTAAAATTTCAAAAGTATAAAGATACATTTAAAAAAAGGGGGTCTACTTGGTTATCCCGTCGACCAAAAACTGTCGCCAAACTTTAAGATTAAATGCCAGTAATCGATGATCCCAAATGTCACATTCATTTGACATCAAACATGTGTTTGTTACGTCATCAAGTCTTCTTAATTCGACGTTTTATTTGTATTTTTTTAATGTTTTACTAATTTTTTGGGGTACAACTTGATTATCCAGTCGACCAAAAACCTATCGCCAAACTATAAGATTAAATGCCAATAATGTTTGATCGTAAATGTCGCAATCTCTTGTTATTAAACATGGCACACGTGTTTGTTGCGTCATCAAGTGATTTTTAATTCGACTTTTTATTTGTATTTTTATTAATGTCTTACTAATTTATTTGTTCTTTCGTTAATTAAAATAAAAATTATTTCAATTTGCATAATTTGGCGAATAGTTTGGCGATTTGTACAATTTGACGAAATTGGTCGACAGGATAACCAAGTAGTATCTCTATTTGTTCTTTCGTTATTTAAAATTACTGCAAATTTTGAAATTTTTTTTTCAACTTTAAGCCTATATCTAATGTTTACATGAATTTTACAGTTATATCTGTCTACATTTCTTGACTAAATAAATATCATTAGGTACCTTACTATTTTCCGTTATCATTGAGACTTTTATGCCCCTTAATAAATTCGATTATTACATCTAAAATACATTTTATTCTCAAGTGCACTATCTTAAAAATATCTGCTTGTTTATGGTTTAATTAATAATTCTGCATTTAATACGTAAACTATCAGTATTCTTTTGTCCGAAATCATCTAAATAAATCAAATTTTATGTCGCTACGCCATAAGTAAACGTCAGCAATATTCAAATGAGATACGTTTCATTCGGGCGTTGCCATTAAAAAATTAATAAATAATCGCATTTCTGTGCCACATTAGATAGCGTAATATATATATATAGATTTCAAGAAATGTCGGAAATACATTGGTTTTTTAAGTTTATAAAGATAAAGAGCTCTTTTCGGATTCGTGGTTAACACTGAAGAGGTTCTTGTATATTTTCGTACATGTTTATAATATATTCTTTTAGATTAAGAATTTTTTTTTTTTACAGTATACTAAAAGCTTAGCTGCATAACATTTTACCTTAAAAATAATTACTTCCTCTATCCATTAATTTTCAGGAGAATTATTTTAAAAAGCAAATAGTGTATTGTATTGAAAAAAAATCTTTCAGTAATAGCAATACATGTTAAAGTATATAATCAATAACATATGCAAAAAATTAGTTCTTCAGAATCAATTTACAATTTCTATTTAGAATAATTTCTGGCAAAACATCCCACAGGATATACACTGCTCAAAACAATTAAAGGATATTTGAGGTTTTATATAAAATAAAGATATAAACGAAATTTTTTTTGCCGAAAATAGAAGAAGAGAATCACAAATGCAAATTTTTCTGGTTTTCAAACTGTGGAGTATGCAAATTTTGAGTTCGACGTCAAAAACGTCGCTTCAGCGGCAGCGAATGAAATTTGACTTTCAACTGGATAAAAGAGAATGAAGACAAGGATGATCGGCATTTAGTGATTGCTTTGTTTCGATGAGTACGATGTCTCAGCGAAGTCATTTGACAGATTCAGAAGCTTTGAGAATTGTTGGTAGGTTAGAAGGGGGCCAAACTCAAGCCGAAGTAGCGCAAGCCATTGGAGTGTCACAAAGTGTCATTTCCAGGATCTGGAACCGTTTTTTGGAGGGTGGATGTGCAGGCCGAAGACCAGGGCAAGGTCGTAGACGGGCAACAACGCCCAATGAAGATCGGTATTTAGCGTTAACAGCTCGGAGACACCGAACCATGAACGCTACTCTTCTCCAACAACACCTTCGCTCGGCTACAGGCACCACGATTTCAACTCAGACTGTCCGAAACCGGCTCCATGCTGTAGGTCTGTATGCTCGCCGACCGATGGTATGTGTTAGATTAACATCAAGGCATCGTCGCGACCGCAGGGAGTGGGCAACCGAGCATGTCAACTGGAGGAGAAATGGATGGAACAATATTCTGTTTTCTGACGAGTCCCGTTTTTCTGTGCATCCGGATAATAGGCGTATTTTCATCTGGAGGGACCGTGGCAGTAGGAATAATCCTGCGTTTGTGCACGAAAGTGACAGATTTGGCGGTGGAGGAGTGTTGGTGTATGGTGGCATCTCCATTGACGGGCGCACTGACCTCTACATCATTCGAGATGGAGCTCAGACTGGTCGCCGATATAGGGATGAGATCCTCAGACCTATTGTAGTCCCTTACGCTGTAGCAATCGGAGATAACTTCATTTTAATGGACGATAACTGCAGGCCACATCGTGCAAACCTGGTGGAGGATTTCCTTTTCGAGGAAGGAATCGTTCGAATGGAATGGCCAGCGTGTTCTCCAGACATGAATCCAATCGAGCACGTTTCGGACGCTCTAGGAAGACGAGTTTCTGGCCGCCAACAACCCCCACAAACTCTCCAAGAACTGGAAAGAGCTCTTCTGGAAGAGTGGGGCAGAATACCCCAACTCGTCATTAATAGCCTCATTGAGTCCATGCCTCAAAGATGTTCAACGTTGCTGGCCGCCCGTGGAAACCATACCCCCTACTGAAAATGATTTTCTTTGAAGAAAACACCTTTTCTTATTCTTTTTTTCTTATATGCACAAATTGTGTTTTTTTCCTTTAGTACACAAATGCGCAATAAAATGCATTTTTTTTCTGCCAAACATGTGTAATTTATTCTCATATAACCTACTATGTCTGTCGACCATGTATCAGTCAGCTAAACAGTTTACCAGATACAAAATCCACCTAAAACTGCAATATCCTTTAATTGTTTTGAGCAGTGTATTTTAAAGCCATTTCACACGTTTTCTTTCGAATATAATGCTCCTCAAAAAATTACAAGTTTTTTAATTCACAAAGCACTATTTTTATGATAAAGAAGAAAACGTTCTATTAAGAAATTTTTTATGGAAGTATTTTCAGACATTTCTACACGGAGCTTATAAATCCAAAATATTATTATTATTTTTTAATATCAAAAGCAAATATTTTCTTAACAAAGTACTATCGTTTTTTAAAAGATGAGCAAATATTTTCAAATGTATTGCCTTTTTAATATTCTGCATTTCAATATAGTGTTCAAACAAGGGACTCAAATAAAAATTTTGGATTCATATTTCCAATAAACTTCGTAATATATATATATATTGTACGTTTACGATACCTATTTGATTGTTACTGTAAGATTTTTATCAGTGATATTAATTTATGGTTTCAAAGGAAGATTTATACAGATAAAAAAGAAAAAAAAACTTATTGCATAGAGGATTGGATAAAGAAAGCTCTTTTTAATATAAGGTGTGTGTTTTTCTTTCGTTTGAATTTTACATTTTTTTCTTTTTTAATAAGTATGGATAAGAGTAATTTTATATGTTACTCAATAATTATTAAGTTATTCTTTTATATGTCTAAACTGCACGTATGGGACATATACTGATCCTGACTAAAATTTAAAATTAAGATTGTATAGTTCGTTATACTCATTTCTGTATTTCTAAAGAAATGTCACTAATTCAAACTATCAAAATAATCCTACAGAAATTGTTTTGCATTTTTAATATCTTTATTGATCAATATTTGTTAGGAAAAGGGAGGTAATGATAATATGTAAGCCATTTTATTTCCAGCCAATAACATCGAAAATTATAATAATTTTGTCCATTCTGGTTAAGTATATATTCAGTATCATATCTCTAATAAAGGTTGAATTTTTGAAGACGTACAAAAAAGAGTTTTACATGATAAGTGAAACATTTTCCCGCTGGAAACATGCGGGTAACATGAACCCATTAAGTGTTTATAATGAAAAGAAAATTGTGACCCAACTGCTAAAAAAAGTTGCACAGCCAGAGACGTCCGGTTGAAATTCTAGAGAAAAAAAATAGCTGTCGACTTTCATTGGCACATGTAGATTTCGAAGTAATAATTTCACCAACTAAAACTAAATCGAGATTAGAGATAAACCCAGTTTAACAATTTTATCTGTCCGCTTTTGACGAGTTTTTAATTTCCTTTTTTTGTATGAGTTGGTTTTATCAGAATCATGTTAATACGATGTTTTTTTCAGCCACTATTTTTTTAATTTATTTTAATTATTTTTTTTTTGGACTAAGAGTTGGCTCAATCAAAAACTTGTCAATATAAAAGTTGTAGATAATATTAAAAAGGTTTATAATAAATCTAAGCGGATTTGATATCTTGTGAATTGACGTAGTTATGAATTTTCCTTAATCTCTCACTTCCCTTTTATTTATTTATTTTTATTATTATTACATTTTGTGGTATAAGAGTTGTCCTAGCTAAAACTTGATAATATAAAAGTTGTAGGTAATATTGGGAAGATTTATAATAAATTTGAGCGGGTTTGATATCTTGTGAATTAACGAAGTTATGAAGTTTTTTCTTCTTCACCCTGCCCCCTTTATTTATTTATTTTATTTTTGATGTAAGAGTTGGTCCTATTAAAACTTGTCAGTATAAAAGTTGTAGATAGGATTCAGAAAATTTTGTAATAAACTAGCTAAAGTACCCGGCGTTACCCGGAATTTTAAGAATGTTTGTTTAGAAAATCCAATTTCAAAATTTAACATACAACATAAAAAAAAAACAGTTAAATGAAAACCCAATATAAAAATGTATAAATTTCTATAACAGACGCAAAATAATACAGCTGTAAATGAACTTATTTCCATTCAACATTGGAGCTATAATGTTAAAATACGTCCCTATTTCCATAATCGAGTTTCTATCATGCTTCAATAAATTTTTTCACTCTTATATGACGTTATATATTCAGCATGCCCTTTATATTTCTAAAATGACAATATTCCACTTTTTTATTCGCCAAATTAATTGAATAATTATAACACATAATTATAATTACATGGAAATCATAAAATAGAAAAATTATGACGTAACATTCACTTTCGTTTTTAATTCGTCAAACTACGGTATTCCACAAAAGGGGTGATAAGGGAGACCGGGACTAGTAGGCGCAGTTTTTAGTTTTTGATTTTTATTAATTTTTTGTTTAAGTTTTTAATGAAACTTTAACTGTACTTTTAAAAACAGGCACTGGGCTATAAATACCCGGAGTTTTGAGTTTGTAGCTTCTGTAGTGTATGTTTAGCGGAAGCCTAAAGTAAAAGGAAAATTGTGCGCCAACCTACACCGTCACGGGGGAAGTTGCCTATACCTATGGGGTAAGTTGGCACACGCTTTATAAAAATTTAAATGAAACTCAAATAAGAGACGCAGTTAAGAGAAATCAATTTCATTATTACCAGTAAGTTTAAACAAAGGCGTTATCGCCGTACAATGTAAATTCTAAATTATACAGAGATAAAAATAATGAACAAAACATTAACACTGAGTGACTTGTATCCTACTCGATATCATCATTAGAGTTACAGTTGTCACAAATAAAAAATCGAGTGTCTCCGTCTGGGCAAGCCTCGTGTGCCCAAAATCTTGCATTGCAACCCCTTTTCTCGGTGTTTGCTGTTTTTCAAGCTACCAGCACACACCAGACACCGAACCAACTTGCCCCGTGTTCAGTGCGCCTACTAGCCCATAATAAATTTCTTCACAAAAGGGACACGTAACCTTCTAAACATAAATAATCCAAGTAAATCACATATGGGGTAGATACAGTTAATCATATACTAAGAAAAATTGCACAAGTTAAATCGCAATAATTAAGATAAGTATTATAAATTAGAAAAAGAATGAAGCAACAAGAAATTACTTATGAGTGCAAAAAACAGAAAAATCATAATAAATGTCCACTGCACGTAGGTTGCGCTGCAAAACTACAATGAGGATTGTAAAAAGCAAGAAGAAAGGTACTCTGTGACTGGTTGCGCAATCTATCCACAAACAACCGATTTATAAGGATTTCGCCTACTTACCCCTGTAGCCAACTAGTCCCGGTCACCACTACAGGAAGTATTTTTCGGAAAATATGCAAAATTAACCCTGATGGGTGGAAGTATAATTGAATTAACAAATCAGAATTACTTAATAACAGTTTTTGCTGTATTATAAAAGAAAATTTCAATAATAATTTCCCTTAGAAAATTTCAAAATAAAAATACATAACATATAAGCTCAATATGCATCCACAAAAGTCAAGGTACACATGAAAATTTTTAAAAATTATTAAAGAAATACCTTTTCTAATATTTGTTTGCATATGCTTTCATTTTCAGGATTGCTTTAAGTCTGTTTATGATCGATTTTACCGGATTTTCTGCAAAGTTTTGCCTAATTTCATTCCATTCTACAAGTAAAACTCTTTTCAACTTTTTTTTTTTTTATTATATCATAATTGTTCACCTGCTGCTGTAAAATACTCTGTAAATGTTGAATGGGATTTAAGTCTGGAATTTGGGAATGGGTGGCAAGTGTGAGGAGGGCATTGTAGAGCAGCCATAATCGGACAATATGAGCAGTGTCAATAATTATAAAGAAGGAGCTTGGTGCAATGTAATAGAAGCGTAAAAATACAGCACCAAAAATTTTAAATTTTAAGCACACCGGTTTCGGTAGCATATAGCATACCTTCCTCAGTACCTAAGAGCACTGAGGAAGGTATGCTATATGCTACCGAAACCGGTATGCTTAAAATTTTTGGTGCCTTTAACGTTGTATTTTTACGCTTCTAATATAATCAATGTGCTTGAGATCATTATCTTAGTGGAAGTAACAGTCCTGCGATACACCTAACTTTAATGCACTGTCCTCCAAATTTTATTTAAAATATTCAACCATTCAAGTCTGTCCATCACAGTTTCAGTGAAACATAAATTTCATACTCCTGAAACTGATGTACAGCCCCAGTCATTACAACTCCTACAACATACTTTGCGGTTTTCGAGCACTAATTGAGGGATTTTCAGAAAAGTAGACTACTATTATTCTAACATCTCTCACTGTTAATTATTTAGGAAGGCCGTTTCAAGCTTTATTTGCAATCTTTTTTTTATTTCCTTTGCCTATTAATTACGTTTTTTATGATGGAATGTATTCGAGAAATTATTTCAACTATCTTACTGTAAGATTTATCCTTTTTTCCCCATGAAGATTAACAATTAATTTTATTTCATTTACTGTGTTCTTTTTTGCGCAATTTTTAAAATTCATTTAAATTGTCTTCTGCTGAGATAACAACAAATCCATTTACATGTGCTCTGGATTCTGTGGGAGTACGACTATGCTCATTAAAATATGCAAATGAGTGAAAATTAAAAAAAAAAATCAAATGTACCATGACTTTTGTGGAAGTATTTTTGAACTATAATAAGTTTATAATATTTGTTCGGTATGTTCAAGACACATTTCTATTAACATTTTATTGTATAATATAACAGAGGCTGCTATTTAATAATTTCAATTTATTAACTAATTTTATTTCTATTCAGCATGGTGAAATTTACATATTTTCCAGAACGACTCTCTGTACCATCACTTTGTGGAATACAGTATTTATTTTATTTTAATTTTTCACGTGAAGATCTTGCAGTAGAAAAGTTATGTTCCCTTTTCTAAAATTTGTTAAACCATTTTTTCCATTTTTTCGCGTGGAAATCTTGCTATAGAAAAGTATAGTGATGTGCATTGTTCAGATTGAAAATGATCTTCTTACGCAAACCGAATCTTTTTCCATGATTTTTTTATCACTAGGTTTAGAAGTTTAACGTAATAGTCACCATTTATTGATTTTTCCTTGGGAAGATATACGCAAAAAATGACGCCACGGACAGTATCTTCTTTGGCGGCGGAGAACATTCTTTTGATTGCTGATTGATCTCAAGGGTATAAAAAATCCCTGCCGGCCCGGCCTACAGGCGGAGGTAGATTTCGAAGTTAAGTATATTAATTGCACCAACAAAAACTAAAAACTAAATCATGATAAATCCACTTTAACAGTTTTCTCTGACCGCTTTTGGCGAGTTTTTATTTAATTTTTATATAATAGCTGGTTTTATCAGAATCGTGTTAAGGCGGTATTAAAAAAAATACTTTTCCATGCTCAACAATTCGAAATTTTCCGGCACATTTTCAGATTAATTTTTAATAGAAAAAATACGAAACTTGCTGACGTGATTTTTGAAAAGATTTATAAGCGACATGTGTTTTTATTTTTCATTCAATTAATTGAAATTTGATTAATAAACAATTATTTTCTCAGTAGGGCAATATTTTTCGTTTCTAACACAATCGCTTCGGGAAATTCTGTTCAAAATGCCCACTTTGACATCATTTTTTGAAATATATTCTGCCTCTATCAAAAAATCGATCATTACTGTACATTATATAGTTTCTGAATGAGAGAATCTAGCAATTGGATGCGTTTGAGAGCAAAAATGAATTTAAAAATGAGTAAGAAAGTAGACAGTTTGGATTTGAATGCACCCTTAATAAGATGATTTTTTTCGTCAACCGCTATGAATTTTTAATTTTTTTTTCTGTAAGAATTGGTCCTATCAAAAACTTTTCTATATAAATGTTGAAGACAATATTAAGAAGATATATGGTAAATTCATGGGGATTTTATATCTTGTGAATTGACGGAGTTATGGAAATTTTTCTTCTTCACCCCCCTTTTTTGTTTTCGTTTTTATTATTTTTTTTTGCGGTACGAATTGGACCTATCAAACACTTGTGAATATAAAAGTTGTAGATAATATTAAGAAGATGTATAATAAAATTAATTGGATTTGATATCTTGAGAATTGACGAAGTTATGAATTTTTTTCTCCTAAAAACCCTATTTTTGCGCCCCTTGAGCCCATTTTTAATTTTATCAAAAATATGTGATACATAAATTTTTGGTCCTATTTTTAGAAGTAATAAAAGCTTTAAACTGATTTGATATGTAAAAAACTTAAGAAGTTATGGGGGTTTTTCGGTTTTCACAAAACCCCTCCCTATTTCCATCCCCTTGGCCCGATTTTGCCCATTAACAAAGTTGACCGAGATTTTATGCCCCTTGACTTTATGTATCAGTTTGGAAGAAATTTTGTGCAGAATTGTGGAAGTTATCGTGTCCAGAAGAAAATGATATATATATATATATAGATAGATAGATAGATAAAATTTTTTACTGAGGGTGGTTTGGGGTTCTAGAAGTCATGATCGGTGTAGATCTGCAAAAAATTTTCAGAAATTCCAACATAGGAACGACGCCAATAGGTAGTATTTCATACGAAATCTACCTAATAGTAAACCCAAGCTTCATCTGTTGTTACAAATCGATGCACGAAATTGACAAATTCTCATTCTCTGACGCTTTTGATGCATTGTCAATATGGGCGGCACCCACTTGCAGAAAGCTTTTTCATACCTAATTCTAAAATTAGAATATGAAATATCCTTTCATCGGAAATGCTTATATCCTTAGAAATTTCGAAGACCGTTAATCGCGAGGACTCTGCTTAGTCATACCGTGGATTTTTTCGACGATTTCAATCATAATAAATAAACACATACAACCTTCATTAATGGTTCACAAAACACGAACTTTAATAAGCTAAAATATAAATTCTACGTTTTGAGCTATTTCTACAGCCGTCTTCAGGAAATATGATGGTTAAATTGCTAAAAACTCAGAGATGAAGGTTTCCTGTGCGAGAGACAATTTTTCGAACATTGACTAAAGATATGAAAGTAAAAATGTAGTGGTGCCATCCAGTGGAAATAAATACTTATTAATGAAATGAGCTCAAATAAATCAAAAGTTCGATTGAAGAAACCACGAGTGTCATCATCTACACATGAGGGCCAGAGCCACAATCAACAAAGTTTTCATTCAAGTTTTTGACAACATGATTCAAGTTTAAATTGAAATATTGCAATTAGATACAGAATTATGACTTTATGATATTCAGATTTTTGGAATATTATAGGATAAATTATCGTTACAAGGTTTATTCTCACGTGCAATGATTTCAACCGATTCTCTAATTTTACTCTCAAAAGGGTTATTGCATGGGACTATAATTTTTGCTTCATCAAAGTTAATATAGTAGACTTCATTAGCCAAGTAGAAACTAGGAAGAGCTATTTTGTTTATTCATTGATGATTTCAATCATTGTGGAAGTTTTTTGTCGTCCACTGTCTTCTAAGGTCTCACAATCATGCTTAAATGCCGTCATCCACTTATGCACAGTCTTGAATGATGGAGCAGAGTCTCCTAAGTATTTATACATATCTTTATGGAATTTTTTAAGCCTTTAAATCTATTAACAATACGCTTTTCAGCTTTATCCATTTCACAACGCTCACGAAACTAGCTTTATTCAGAGGAATGCCAAATTAATTAGTGCTTAAGCTATGTGCCGACTTTCGGGGCACTTTTTTTTTGAAAATTTGAAATTTTTTTCAAACACATGTGTTTTTGGTTAAACAGGAAATAAAACTATGAATTCATATAATTTTTTAATGGAATTTTAATTAACTTTTCAAATTTAGGTAATCTTTAGTCAAATTTTAGTAAAGAATTCCGTTTATGCCGAACTTTCTAAAACAAAATCTATTCAATATATTTAACATTTTTTTTTCAACGATATATTCGCAAACCAATTACCAGTGTTATGAAGCAAAAGGTTTGCAATACCTCTTACATTTATTAACATATACCAAATTTTGTATACAAAACATGATTATTTTTAAAGAAAAATTTGTATTTTTCATTAAACATAGCTCCTAAATTAATATATATGTTACAGTGAAAGACTGAAATTGGAGAATGTCGACTTTCACCGGTGAATGTCAACATATACCAAAAACGTCGGTGAAAGACCGAATATTTGATTATATTCTTGTACATTGGGACTTTCACCAGTGAATGTCGACAATCACACATATGCTCTGGTTTAGGTCGGAAAGAGAAGCGGTGTTTAACAGAGAGGCTAAAGTCTGTCGGCAAATTTTTTGTTCTACTGCGAATCAGTCAGCTTTGTCAGTTTTATGCTAGGTTTGATGGTACGCGCAACGTTTTCTTAAATTTCATTTTTTTTCAATATCCTAATTTATATTGAATAAATACTGCAGTGAGTCGTGACCTTTTTTTTTTTTTTTTTTTTTAGAAAAAATTAAATACATTAATTGAGAGAAAACGAGAAAACAATTGTTTTTATTTTTTTCAAGAACACTACACTAAAATACTTTCTGAAGTGTTTTCTGCTAAAACTAAGTGCAGCACGCATATTCACAATACTTAACCCCTTGAGGGGCACCGGTATATATTATATACCACTTACGATTAATGAAGTTTTACACCAGAAAAAATGTATTAAATTTTACTTTTCTAACTTTGGTGGAAAAAAGCTGTAAAATTGTTTTTACTTATTTTGAAATAGAATTTTTCAAAGATTCCGGTGGGAATTCGGCATTTCACAAACGTAATTGCTTGCCCCTCAAGTGGTTAATCCGTTCGAATTGGACATATGTATTTCTCAGTTTAGTTTTCTGGTATTAAATATTGAATATTTTGAAGTACTTATGATATGAAGCCGATCGCTATTCATAGAATCATGAAATTGTTATTTGACTCGTTCGGGGTGAAGTGTCGCATTAACCCTTTCAGGGACAAATAAATATGTTTCCGTAATGTTAATTTTGCATCGCAATATACAAAAGAAAAATTTAAAATAAGAAATAGCTATTTTACAACTTCTTTCCATCAAAGTTATAAAATAAATGTGTAATTACATGTTTCTGGTGCAAATCATGATTAAAATTAGGTGGGATATAATATATTCCACCGCCCCTCAAGCGGTTAAGAGAACACGTCTTTTCATTTAGTATTATTTTGCCTTAGCTATTAGTTTTGTTATTATCTCCATGTAGTAATGGTAGTATTCTAATTCTAATAATATTATACATGTGAAAGTGTGAAAAGGTATGGATGAAGTCAACATTAAAACATATGATTAAATGCCTTTGACTTCATTATCCGTTACATTAATTTTTTTCCTAATGTGTAAAATTTTCGCTTAAGTTAATAAAATTTACATATTTTATTTCTTTCTATGAGATAAAATAAAACTTATAAAAATAAAACCTACTTTCATTCAAATGTTTCAACTTACAGTTTGTACATATTTGTGCAGTGCTTTCAAAAAATATTTTGCGATTTCACTATAAATATTTACAACATAGAGTGAGTATTTTTACAATATTGACGTTTTGTTAGAGATTATTACAATGTACAGCAACCTTTATGCAGCATTCACGTTTCACTACAAATATTTCCAAAGTAAACGTAATATTTTTTCAATATTGGTATTTCATTTCAAATGTTAGCGATTAGTATTGAAAACTAAGAGTAATCTTATATTAAAAAAATACCTGAACTTTTTAATAATTATTATCGCTTAGTTTAATGGCAGACTTTCATTGAATAAACATAATGAAAATTGCCATTTAGAAAGAAGTGGTAGATATTTTGAATCCAGAATTCCCGCTAAATTGCCAACTTTGTTAACGATGAATAAAAATAGTGGCCAATATAACCAATATACCTGGAACAGTTTTTTCGGGTATGTACGTTTCTAGATTTTTATAATATTTATTAACAAATAGTAATCTTTGCCTTATTTGTTATCAGAATTCTTATGGCAAAAATACTATTAGGAGGAAATGGTGATTTAAAAACAAAACAAAACAACAACAACAACAAAAAAAAAACAGAAACACAATCACTTCATTAAATATGTAAAATTTATAAAACTTAAGTAAACTATTTCTATATTGCAAAAAAAAAAAAAAAAAAAAAAAAAAAAAAAAAAAAGAGAGAATTGAATGTATAATGGATACATTACTAGAATTAGGATTTTATCATTATTACATAGAGATAATAACGAAACTACTTGTTAAGACAGAATAATATTCAGTAGAAAGACATGATCATTTCAGCTCTCAGGACCCTTAAAATTGGAAAAAAAAGACCATTTTCAACATTTAATATCTTAAAAGGAATTTGATTTTGAGACACAATTTTTATTGAGATGAAAGATGCAGAAAATCGGAATAACAGATTACGCACACGATTACAAAATAAATTTTGCAACTAGAACGAAAATTTTGGTTCCTATACTTCAGATTTTAATAATTACCCTGAACCTAAATAAATTTGTATTTAAAGCATTTTTATATTTTTAATACAAAGTTGTATGTAGCTAATGCAAAATTCAGAGAATTTCCACAGTATAATCTCATATCATAATATTAAAATACTTATTTGCTTAAAAGACGTTATAAAAACACATTAAAAGTAAATTAAAAACTCTTTATTTACATGTTTCAACGCATTTTCTGAGTTATCGTCAGAATGTATAATGGAAAATTACAAATGCATAATGAAAAATGGAAAAAATCATCGAAAATAAACAAGTAATCATGTAACGCGCCCTATATTTTCGCGATTGCTCGTGTTCCCTCTATGTCGCGATGCCGTAATTTATCCAACCATTCAACCCATAAATACGGAATACGAAAAGATAATGTATCGTTACAAACTCCTGAACCTCTTAAATAAATTTCAATGGACTCTCTTATGAATAATTGTAAATAAAAAATAGACCTGTAGATGATTTTACTGTCGTTAAAAAGTATGTTAATGTTCTCTATTTGATTTAGCCGGGATAAAGTAGTATTACCTCTATTGTATTTTATGTCCGCTATATGTTCTTTACATCTGATATTGAATTTTCGTTGGGTTATACCTATATAATGATTTTTGATACCTCCCTCCCTAATAATGTATGACTAGAAATGGACGTAATTTTGACTTACTACTCGCACTTATTTACATTAGTATAATCTCTTTAAAAAATATTTTTTGAACAGTAAAAAGGAAATTTTAGGTTCAGTTTATACAGAGTAATAAGAAACACATGCTTTGAAAATGTCATGGAAAAAATCAGGAGTTTTTGAGATATCGTGTGCATTATGCCCCAAAACGTGATTTCGAGAAAAATGACTTCAAAGTTTTGGAAACCCCGCTTCAGCTATTAAGCAGGTATAATTCTAAAAGCCTTAACTTCTGTTTTAAAGGGAATTTCAAGGAAACAATTATATCAAAATGTTCAGAAAATATACGAGTTTAACAGATAAAAAAATTAAACTTTCGAAAATTTTAAAGCGTTAAGAGTCCTGAGACCCCTTAATAGGACGTTAGACACCGAATGGATTAACCGTTTGAGTGCGGATTATATTTTTGGATATATGCCAAAAATGCGAATGTGTATGGGTTGTATAGTAAAAAATTACTTTTAAGCCGAAGATACATACAGAAATCGCACGCTTCGCTTGTGCAACCAACTTAAATGCACACCACACTGAGACAACAAATAGGAGCACTATCATCCTCTCCGCAATTTTAGCATAAACTAAAATGAGCGTTATCGCGCTTCCCGCAATTGTGGCACATAACAAGAGTAGCGCTATCGCGCTTCCCGCAATTGTGGCACATAACAAGAGTAGCGCTATCGCGCTTCCTGAAATTTTGGCACATAACAAGAGGAGCGCTACCGCGATGCTCCGCACTCAACCGGTTAAATAATAATTCAAAGCTTGTGTGAGATAGCAATCGTCTGTATATGTGTTTCAGAATATTCAAAATTTCATACCAGAAAAATATACGGAGATACCTGTGTCGAATTCGAACCCAGTAAGGTATTGAGAATATGCGCACAGCATACCTTTGAATTACAAACGATTAAAACGTTTTTATGATTTAAAATTTAATGATCGAGCCTGAAACACGGAGAAGTAAATGCAAATTTTCGATATATTCAACATTCACCATTATTGCATGGTGAATGTCGACTTTCACCGGTATAAGTCACAAATAAGGATATTTAACAAATATTTCGGATATACACCAAGCGACTATGTGAATGTTGACATTCACCGGTGAAAGTCGACATTCTCCAGATTTCGGTCTTTCGCAGTAACATATACAAACTTACAAGCTATATTTTGTTTCATAACATATCAATAAATAAGCAGAACCTTGTTACAAAATTTTATTTCAATATCTTAACTTTAAAGAAATGATGTTTCTCGTTAACGTACACAATGAAAAACGCAGTTTTCCAGTAAAAACAAATTATGATTTTGAAGTAGCACAAAAAATTATGCATAATGTTTACAACTTTAAAATCCACCATATTTGTAGATGCTTATATATTTGTGTATATATTGCATATTATATATTTGTGTATTAAAATCTATTGTTTACCTTTATGCTGTTTTTTAATCGGTTACTTCCTGTTTCAGAAAGTTCATTTCCGGTTTATATTTTGCGCTATAACTTTGCTTATAATTATCGCTGAATCAAAAGCAAGGAATTTTTGGAATTCTAAATGTTTGAACTTTAATTAAAAAAAAAATTCGAAATTTTTCGCAAAAAGATTTCGCGATTTCAGGGTAGGCACATACAGAACAATATCTAATTTGACCTTTCTGGAAAAGACAGTTTGTGCTATCTGTTGAGTATATTTTATTCTAACTGATACTGCCATCTATGTTACATTTTGCAAACTTTTCACATTACCCTCGTATATTTATGAAGTAAATTTCATATATTAAAAACTGTTTTTTTTTTGTTTTTTTTTCACTTTAGGATTAAATAAGACTAAAGACACACATTTTTGTTTTGCATTAGAAATATAAAGTTATTTTGTACTTTGGAAAAACTGAAAATACCATATAATTATCTACTTACTTGATCTAGCCAAACAACTGTTGTTAAAACTTGATTCTTTTCATCCTAAAAATAGTAATTTATATAAATAAAACAGCTTAGTTAACATTTAATAAATATTGAGATTAATTATATAATAATTATTAATATTACTTTATTAAAAGGATATAGTATAGACCCAACATTTACACATATTTAATGAGAACCTAATGTTTCCCCGATGTAAAGGCTCCATACGAGAGCGAAATTAAGAATATGGGTATATTACATATTGAAAACATTCGTTTGCAATATCTATTTTACATTTTATTTATCTTTACACGTACAATAATTAAAAGATTGTTACGAAATTTAGATAGATTAGTAATAGCGTCATCATTTAGTAAAAGTTAGCATCTCTGTCGTTAAATGAAAATATATATATATATAATGATTCAGTGACATGTTTTAATTTTATGAGACATAGGTGAATAGAAGATACAATATGATTTTGTAGCAGCAAAAATTTACATAATTTATCACTTATTATACAATTAATTACTTACTGTGCGACATCACTAGGGAAGCACCGACAATTCCAGATGTATTCGATAAATCCTAAATTACTTGAATGTGACCTCGTTTACTATTCGAAAATAAGATTTATTAAAGAAGTAAAATATGATGTCAAAATTAAGTGTTAGTATTGAAATTAGTAAAGTTTGATACGTTTTCTGAATCTAGACCGTCAGCACACGTGTGTCTTTCCATTACATTACTACACGCGTGAGATAAATCTCACCTAATTTTGTCTCCCATTACATTTTTGCCTAAATGCGTTTTAAAAACAAATCTACTGCTCTATATTGTAAAATGCATCAGCACTACTTCTTTTAAGGAAAAAAGTCATGCTTTTCACATTTGTTTTCGGATTTTGTAGCTGTTTCTGTAAAAATCACGTTTCCTAATACTTTCCAACAAAGTTGAAAAGTGTTTATGTATTCGGTTTGTCTGTTCGTCTGTCCACGCTCTAACTCCCGTAAATATACTCTGATTTTCATGCAATTGATAAAAGTTATTTAAAGTCACCAAAGCATGTTTGGTTTTGTATATGAAGTATGTAGGATTAATAGTTCATTTACAGGGGGCACAAGAAAAAAAAAAAAAAAATCCATAACATTATGGTATATGGGGAAAAATCGTCTGCAGAGTACTTGAATGACATTGCGCTATTTCAAATGCATTGAAACTGATATAAATCACTATATTTCACTACGATCACGTTAGAACAGGACATTCATATCATCTTTTATTCATTTACAGGGACACACAAAAGAAATCGGTTACAGTACTGTCTTTGAGTAATAATTGCCGGAGTCTACGGTTTAAATTTCGGCATGGGCTTTTAAATTTAATTAGTTTTTCGCATTTTACTCGTTATATATAAATTCTATACCTCATACATACAGGTCTGCACAAAAATCACGCGTACCATTCTTCTTATTAGAGGAAATTGCTGAAGAGGAATTTTCAACTGAAGTATATGTGTCTCTTAAGTGAACTAAATTTTGTCTTGCATGTAGTTAATAGATACAAATCTATATATCAAACACAGGGTTGCTGAAAAAATTAGGATTATTTTCCGGTTGTAGATTGGAACAGCTGAAATTGGGTTTAGAAATGTGTTATGCCTTTCTATATGGTTGAATTAGACGTAATATTTTAATTTTTAAAACGGTGCAGTTGTGTTACATTATTCTGAAGGTGTTAGAAAGTGTTTCATAATCTATGCTTGACGCATGATTTTTTCTTTCTTTCTTTTTTTTTTCAGAAAACATGTAACCGATTTGTTCTACACTTTAAAACATTAATTATTTCGCAAAATGGATATTAATTACATTTAATACCCTTTCTTAAGTATATATAAGTGGTTTTTATGTTAGTCTTTCATTAAAATTATTTTAGTGTGTGTTATCCCGTAAGAAATAAACGTATCGAAATGAAATATTTGTACTTGCGCGGGATTATTCAATCCCAAGAGGTATTTTCCCCCGACCGCAGCCCTAGCGAACAAAGAAAAGACACTGCTTCACTCACCCGACCTTGACTTTGAAAGTACAAGACGGTTCAGAAGCGTCCTCAAAAATGTATCCTTTTTTTTTTAAGAAAAAAAAAAGGTGCGATTGTAGCGAGATTTATCCCAGCGCGTGTGCTTACAGGATAGATGACACCCTAAGCAAAATTTAAGCATACAAATCGATTAGTGTGAGTCGCATTTTTATACAATGATTTGCGGCAGAGTAAGTGTGTGTGTGTGTGTGTGTGTGTGCGGATTTTTTATTTTTTTATTTTTTTTATGATTGAACAGTCGTGGAAAAAAACACCCTCTAAAAACTCTGCAACAAATTTTAGTAGAAGAAAGTTTCTGGTATCAAAAGATTGTGAAGAAAGTGTACTTTTAAATTATGTACATAAAATTTGCTTTGGAGATTATCTACAAATCAAAACCAACACGTTTTTTTTTTCAATGACAACACACAATTTTGACAGTATATTTTAAATCTTCGATTCAAACTATGCCTAGATACGAAATTTTAAGTCATTTGGAATTTTTTTTTTTTTTTTTTTTTTTTTTGTTGTTGTTTTATGCATTGCCTCATGTCTTGAATAGTATCTGCACATTTCTTTTTTTTTCTTTTACATTGAGTTGCTCAATATACAGTGAAGTCAGAGTAAGGGTGTGTTAATTCTGGCCACCCCGGGTTGAAAATTAAAAAAGTGTTAACCGGTATGTCAAACTTTGGTGAGTGTGAGGCGTAATCCGACAACAAGTAAATTATAACCGTCTGATTCAAAAGTAACTGAAAAAAGAAAAACTTAGTAATTCCCCAATAATTCACCAAAGTTTTAACAGTAGCACAGTGCAATTTTTTTTTTCAGATAAATGAGCAGAAAATCACGAATTTTGCTAACAAAGAAAATATGTATTGCCAGAAAAATGACATTTGTTACCTATATTTCATACTCTAAGGATCCAGACGCTTCTGCCAGCTGCTATTTAACCCTTTATCTACTGCATTATGATCGACTGCAATTTTTTCATGTAATTTTTTTTTCGGTTACTAGAATGAAAATTAAAGGATATTCATAGAAAAATATTTGCCCGTGAGAAATTTAATTCGTTCGAGCTAATTAATTTAAAGTACCGTCAGTACAATATGCCTAAAATATTCTCGTAATAGGAAAACCCACATAATATTTCAAATAAATTTTAAACTCTTAAAAATGCTAAATAACCTGAAGACACTCATAAGTTAACAATAAAAAAATATTAAATTGATATAATTATATTTTATACATGAAAAATGAGTTTAAATTAAAATTTGATGGCCTTAAAGAATTTTTTTTTTTTTATGTTTCAATTTTGTTAGCAGTTTTTTAGTTTATTTATTCATTTATTTATTGAACACATACATCGGATTTGTGTGTTTGACATCAGGGCCCGCTTATAAGTCATCGTTAATATATAAGGACGAGATAGAACAAGAAAATTTACAACACTAGAGAATTACATCCAGAAGCTCCACAAAGAGAATGCAACAGAAAGTTAAACGAGAGTTAAACCCGCAGCCCAATTACGCTCTCAAGCGATTAGCGGTGTGGTGCCTTAACCACTCAGCCACGGTGGGCCCGGTCCTTTAGTTATGCGACGCCTATATTCGAGGGACAACATGTTATCGGGCGTCTCCACATACGCAATATATGATTTTACACATGCCATTTCTAACATAGTAAAAAAGGGCCGGTGCCACATTTTTTTTATTTCCTATAAAAATAATAATGAAACAGAAAAGAACTACCAGGAAAAACATTACTACACTACAATTTAATAATTACATTATAAAGCAGATAAAAAGATGGATAACTACAGAGACGAAAAGTAAATAAGTTTTTCTCCAATTCCCATAGTATTGGCGGTATTTATAAATACCGCCGAGTAATTCAACTGTTAAATCAAATACATAACCACTCACTTCAAATAGCTAGTCAAATTGTATTCTAAGATCAGAAATAAAAATAAAAGATTGATAATCTGTACAAAATGTCGGCACAAAACACATCGACTGTTTCAAAGACAGCCTGCTTCCTCGCTAAAATAACGAACCTAGAACTATTGTTTCCATTCATCCTGATAAAGTGGAGTTAAAAGAGTATTTTTGCAAAGTACCATTGAAATATTAATAATAATCACTATGGGATGAAAGTTTAAAATGAGTTGTACTTATAAGTACCGTCTGTAGATAAAGGCTTAAATCATCATGAGAGAGAAATTATATTAGAAATGCTCTTCGATGCTATAAAAAGTTTGATGCAACATTTTTAGCCATTCTGTTTTATGAAAAATAAACACTGTTAAAACGAAGAAAGAAAACTAAGAATCTCCGAAAATTTACGCTAGTTCTTGGTTAAATGCATTTGATTGAGTTTTTAGGTAATCATTTTACAGACATTTCACTTTTCTTGTATGAAATTCCCCGTAGAGTTTTCCATGTTTTTATGATATTTTTATCTTTGTTATAATCGGCAATTCAAAATATACCCGTTTAAAATAGTTTTAAAATTTCACTAAAAATATTCAAGAAGAACATTTGGTTTAAGAATTGTTTTATTTAAAATTAGAATAATTTAGAAAGGGAAAATTCGTCTCTACGGAGTTATTGGGGATTTTTTTCGACAATCACTTTGCACTTGTTTTATTCACTATATGCATGAAGCTTGGTAATATTAAAAGTAAATTAAAAGTAAAATTATTTTCCCGCTGAATCATAACAAAAAAAAAAGTGCTCAATTAACCATATGGCATTGCGTTCACAGGCTATTCACACTAATTGTATATTATACTCTTATGTCAAAGAATAATCAAAGAATAAATGCCCCTCGAAAAATAATAAAAGGGGGTAGCCCCACATTCCCCGTCTTTATACTTAACCAATGAGCCTCCAAATTCATCAGGGAAGCGCTTTATCGAAATAAACCGGTAAACCAAATTTGAAGCAAATTGCATTGAAAAGCCCATTTATCTAAATTAAGGGGTATTAGGCCCTCGTTCGCTCCCTTTATAATTAAACAATGAACCTCCAAATCTAATCAGTGAAGCGCCTTATCATAATAAACTGGTATACCAAATTAGAAGGAAACCGAATAAGAAAACCCATTTATCTAAATTAAGGGAGGGGTATTAACCCCCTCCCGAACCCCCTTTATACTTAAACAATGAATCTCTAAATATAATCATGGAAGCGCCTTATCAGAATTAAACGCTATACCAAAAATGAAGCAAATCTGATAGTTCTGCATGAAAAACCCTTATCCCCCATAACCCCTTTATACTTAACCAATGAACCCCCAAAACTAATCAGAGAATAAACCTAGAAAAAAAATTTTTAGCAAAAATCGGATATTTCTATCGAGAGTTATCGCAAATGTACGCAAATGTACGCTCATGTACGTACTTCGCGTTATGTACGTGCATACAAAACTTGCGGGCACATTAGCTCTCAGGCTTTGATAGCCTGTGATCTGAAAACAATCCTTTTGCAGACGATAGTAGCAGTTTCTATACACACAGTCAGTAAGGAGTTCGTCTCCAACACAGTAGGGCTCGGGATAAAATCCCGGGGGGGGGGGGGGGGGGGTAGAAGTAAGTCTTGTGTAAATTGAAATGCACAGCAATTAAAATTCATTCAAAAAATTCTAACTCTTCTAATTTCGAAAAATAAATTTTATTTTTATCATTAAAAATAAATAAGCTGAATAAATTTACAGTGTCTACTGTAAATTTACAGAATAATTTATCTGCTATTTTACAGAATCTCTGTTTTTTTTAATCTCTGTAATATTACATAAGACTTAAGATAATAGATTTATTTATTTATTTATTGTACAACAAATATACGACTTGTGTGCTTGACATGAGAGCCCGCTTATAAGTCGGAGACAAGATAGCACAAGGAAATATTACAACACAAGAGAAATACACGCTAGGAGTTCCACACAAAGAGTGTGTGCAATGGAACCAGCGGGAATCGAACCCACAAACACTTACGCACAAGCGATTAGCAGACTGGTGCTTTGACCATTCAGCCACAGAGTCCCTGATAATAGATTACCAGTAGATTCTTTGTAATTTCACAGAAAATCTGCTAACAATGCACGTTAAATATTTCTCTTCTTAGCAACACTGCGAACTGTGCTGCTCCACTGTACAAACTAGCAAAAACCATGCTTTGTTTGGATTCGCGAAGCATTATTTAATAAGATAAATATTTGAAAGTAACAATACTTTTTACTTTCTTCTATCTTTACAAGAAGAAAGTATTGGATTCATGAAAATTTTCGAATTCCGGTTTTCGACGGATTTACACGTTTTAGGGGTCAGAGATTCCAAAAAACATGTTTTTACAAAATGTCTGTCTGTGACTCTGTGAGTCTGTCTGTCTGTCTGTCTGTCTGTGTGTATGTGACACAAATTTTGTGGGCGCTCTATCTCAAGAACTAATGCACGGAATTTAATAAAAATTGATATTCAGTTAGTCCCTAATACAAATTGATGCTGATTAGTTTTTGGTGCAAATCGCTCAACAGGTGGCGCTGCTATGCTGCATTTTTCACGATTTTCGCAATAGCTCTATCTCAAGAACTAATGCACGGATTTCGATCAAACTTCAGATTTAGTTAGTCCTTGATATGAATTGATGATGATTACGTTTTGGTGTAAATTTCCCAACAGGTGACGCTGTTATGATGAATTTTGCAGGATTTACACGATTTCCCCAATAGCTCTATCTTAAGAACTAACGCACGGATTTTCATCAAACTTCAGATTCAGTTACTCCTTGATATGACTTGCTACTGATTATGTGTTGGTGGAAATCGCCCAACAGGTGGCGCTTCTCTGCTGCCTTTTTCACGATTGCCTCAATAGCTCTATCAATAGAACTAATGGACGAATTTTCACCTAACTTCAGATTTAGTTGTATGTTGACACAAGTTGTTGTTAATTAGGTTTTGGTGTTAATCACCCAATAGGTGGCGCTGCTATGCAGGAATTTTCACGATTTTCGTTATTGCTCTATCTCAAAAACTAATGTACGGATTTTCTCCAAACTTCAGATTCAGTCAGACGTTGACATAAATTGTTGCTGATTAGGATTTGGTATAAATCACCCAATAGGTGGCGCTGCTAGGCAGCATTTTTCTGAATTTAGACGATTTCAGCGATAGTCATATCTCAAGAACTAACGCACGGAATTTCATATCGTTAGAATTCTCATGAGATGCATAGATTGCCATTTAATTTTGGCAGTGTGATAGCGGATTTTGAAGTATTAACATGTATGAGATAGAAGAAAGTTTTGGGATTGGTACATCCGACTAGTTTATATTATTCTTGCATTTTTATTAAGCAAAAACGTTGTTTTATGTTTTGCGCATTTTAATTTTAGAAATGTAAATTCAGCTAAATAACTAAGAATTTCCCTGGAAATTTTTATTTTCGATATAAGACTGGTATAAATAAAAATATTTTCGAAGGAAAATTTTACAAAATATTTATATAACGAATTTAACAATTAATTTTATTTGTTTACAATTCTTTTGTTGCCACTTTACAAAAATAAATAAATAAATCATAATATAAATTTTTTAAGATGCGTAAATATCGTCTGCTTAAATGATTTCACATAATAAGTATAAATTGCTTTTTAAGAATAAATTGTGTATTTGAATTTTTAACACTGAAAAATGCTTTTATAATTTAATGTAAATAATTGAATTTTCACAAATTTCAATTCATTAATAATATGCTATAATTTTCATAAAAATAAAGTATTTTAAAAATTTTATAAAAGAAATCGTAACTGCGTGATTTAATTTTTCTTCTGAAAATATACATGTTTCATTTTTTATTTGCACAAATGCGTCAAACATGTGTCAAACATGCGTCAAAAATGGAAAAAACATGTCAAATAAATTAATTAAAATAATAAAATTTTTAACGTTATTCTGTAAGAAAAATAATATTGTGCAAATCTATAGATCATAATTTATTTTTATGTTGAATTTCAAGTCAAAATACTGAATAGATTTTTTTGTAAAGTGTACGACAAAATCTAGCCTAGCAGAGGATTCACTTCACTCGTCCTAATTACTGACTTAACTGAAGTTCCAATCGTCGCTGCTAAATTTTATCATTTTATCTGTAAAAGTTTCCTTATTAAAAATATTCCGCAGATTATTGCATTTCAGAGAGTACTATGGTATTAATGTTTATACATTTTGAATAATTGAATATTTATTTTTTCTATTTTGATAACCCCGTTTCAATTTTGTACAAACACATTTCAGTAACATTAATGTTCTAAACTTCCCACTAATACACATCAAATATCATTAGTTATTTTAAAAGTTCATTCATAGCCCTCTTGGTCAGTTATATGACATTACATTTATCGTCTAGTAGCTGAAGTACCCGGCATACTAGCTAAAGTAACCGACATACCAGCTAAAGTACTAATGTTTTGAAAAATCAACGATTGCGTTTTAAATTACCTAATTTCCCTTCTTTTTTTCATTTAATCCGGACGACAGATTGCCTCCTTACTTAGTAAATATAACACTGATCAACAAATTTGAACTTTTGCTCTGTCCTAAAACAGAAATTAGTTGTTTTTTTATGCGTTTTTTTTTTTTTTTTTTTTTTTTTTTTTGTGCTGATTCCGAATCTAGTTTTAGATTTACTCCAGCACGTTAAGTTTGAGAGATATTTGCATATTTCAATTTATGCAAATTTAGTGAATTTTATACAGTTACTAGCTGAGTACCCGCGCTTCGCTACGGTAAATTCTCCCTTTTTCATAACTTCCTATTTTGGTCGATTGCCTGTCTTTTTTACTATTTCTCAATCAGTAATTCTAATTTTGCCCTTTTTCTTTATTTAAGTCAACCTAGTTTTTATATGTAAAGATGGATTTTTACAATCACTAATTGATTTTTAACTCACTTCTTGGTATGTTAGAATTATAAACATTATATTTACAGGTGTGTTTATAGGTCAATAATCACAATGCAACTCTTTAATATTAGAAAAAATTAATTATAAATTAATACATTAATTTTAAGGCATTTTACTGTTAGCCTATCTCAGGTGATAACTCACCAAATATTTTCTGTACCTCGTACAATAAGTCAGCTAGTTGGAACAACAACAGATTTAATTATGCGCCAATGAACACTCGCCAAAATATGCAAAATGAGTAAAACTGCAACAATGAAACATTTTAAAATAAAAAATACTGAAAATAAATTAAAAATGAAGAATGTAATATTTTAAAAAATATATTTTTTATCAATTATTAATTAATTAATTTAGGATTATATGCTAAATAATACATTTAGAAATCCTAAAAAAAAGATTACATAATGTTTCATTTTTTTTTTCTTTCCTGCTGTCCTAACTTTAAAAAGAAGCAGAGTAAAAATTATATATCATTTAATAAATTCATTTGCTTACGTTTTTTATCAAGCATCAAAAAAAGCAGTGAATTAGTCATAATCGTGTTCTAAGCCCACGCTAGATTAATGTACCGTAACGGAAATAAATAAATAAATAAAAAACATGAATTTCGGTCAAAAAATTGTGTGTGATTTTTAATATAAACATTTAATAGTTATAAAACAGTTTTAAAACAACCATTGTTTTCTTATTATTTTGACTTCTATGTTTATCTCTTTTTGTATCTTAATTTTCTAGTCATTGAACAGCATTTAATGCATCACCATACCTATAAAGGGAATTACCATAGGGGACCCCTGTTCTGTCACCAAATGCCGCCAAGTTTGTCGCTACATTGGAGATATATCGCCAAAAGTGACGCCAACTTCTCGATATCTCTAATATTTCGTCAAATTCCCATAGACTTCCATTGTAAACCAATAGGGTTTACTTGTTTACAGAAAATCAACAAATTGAGATATTTTAATGCAACAAAAACTAATATTAGCTTAAGCGGTTATATTAATTATATTTAAGGGAGTTCAACGTTCAAGTAAATTAAATTATGAATAAAAGTAACACGATACAATGCTTAGCATGCTTTCCCAAACATAAATTTTAAGGGAGACCAAACCGGTCGCCAAGGGCAGCTAGTTTCCAAGATCACAATTGTTAATTTCTTAAAATATATACGTTACTATAGAAATGGACAGTCCGTGCGGAAAAAACTGCTTGCGGGTGTACATTTCGTCACACTATAATATAACCATGAAAAAAAAAAAAAACCCTCTTGTTTTATTGACATTATTAATTCATACATGCCTTTTGCTCATTTCATTTAAAATACACACATTTAAAATATATGTCTAACTAATTTCATTTAAAAATGATGAAAAGGAAAAATAATAAGAAGAATAAAAGATACCTTAAACCAAAAAAAAAAATTATTTCAGCATAAAGAGTATTTTGTAATTTTCGCGGGCGAAATATAAATAATGTCATTGAATTTAAAATGAAATGAAACATTTGAAAAAAAAAATAATTTTGTTGATAAAAAAAATGAGCATTTAAAAAATATAACTTTTGAAAATTCCATGCTTTAACACACCAGTTTTTTAAATCAATAAAAATAAGTATTTAAAATAAAAGCATAAATAAATATTTTGCAAGTAATAGAATATAGTCAATTTAAACTGCAGTCTTCAAATTTTAAATGTTTTTAACAATTTGGAAACATGGTTATTGTTCTCGTCAGGGTAAGAAATCAAAAGCATATCTGAACGTTTTCATTGGTTTAATCCGCAATTTATTCGTTATCTGATTGGTATATACAGTAATCTGTATTTCCCTTTGGTTTCAATAACGATGGACAACAGAGTGTTGCCACTATGACAAAAATGTAATAAAAACTACAAAAAAAAAAAATTAATAAATCAGAAACAAACTGAGATACAGCTTTCAAACAAATTGCATTTAAAAGTAGATTTTTTTCTCTATCCGACGGTATAAAAAGTAATATTGTCGGATGTTTAGAAGTTTAAGAATGAAATTTTATTTAAAATTGGTCGTGAGATTTTATGGAAATCTGATGATAGAAAAGCCTTTTCCCGAACAGCCAATGAAATGCTTGGCTATTACGTAAGTTTCATAGGAAATCTGAGGAGTCGCAGGCGATTTTTCTTGCTTGCAATTTTTACGTGTAATAACACTATTAATCTTTAATTCATGGCGTACGTAATGTAAGACCAGCTCCGTAGAAGTTTAAAAATTTACAGTACCGAAAATTGTAAAACTGAAATTTCTTTTATAGCTTGTTCATGATGGGTCCAGGAATGTTAAAGTTTAATCCACGGCGTACGTAATGTAGGATCAACTCCGTGCAATTTTTTATGTCTTAAATTTTAGTCTTCGAAAAAATCATTTTCCAAATGGTCGTTGTAATTTGTTAAATTAGTTTTTTTTTTTTACTACTGCAGCATGGCGTACGTAATACGTATTTCTCACACTACAGTAAACATTTCATTCTTTGAATGAAGCCATTCATAGTTTTTTGAACAAACATTTTTATATGTATAATTCCTAACTTCTAAAATAATTTTATTGTAGCTTCCTCATCATCAGATTAATTAAACCAAATAGTAAAATCTATGTCAGTATCAGTAATCAGTCAGTATCAGTTTTCCTGTAAGTTATAATTAATAATAAATGTTTTCTATTCAAAAAATAACAAATTAAAAAGTTTTACGGGATTACGATGGAATAATACTTATAAAAAATATTCACGTTCAATAAATAGCAAGTGTTAATAATTGACACAGTTTGCAGTAAAAATCGTTTGCACAGTTAGGGTTGAAATAAATGGCGTGATATCATACATCATGGCATGTTGATAGAACGAAAAAGTACAACAGTTTTTTATTCTTTTTTTTTAGTTTTAATTTTTGAGGCGTTTGTATTTTTTTTTCCTAACTGACATAGTTGTTTTAATTATTAAACCAAAAGAATTGTTAAAAAAAATATTCAATTTGAATTTATTCCCTTGCTACAGTAACAGAATAAAGAAAATGAGTTTTTAAAAATTATAACTTGAAATTTGAGGTTTTGGCGCCAAAGATAGCGCCAATTTAGAAAATATGAAATATCTCATGAACTATTAGACTTAAAATAATTTGGTTATTACCATTCGATTCAGCATACAAAACTACACTAAAATATGTTATCAATTGAAAAATAACTATAAAATCAGATTTTTAAGGATTTTTTTAAAAGTTCGTTCTATTTTTTACCCCCCTTAGGGGTGGAGTTTTAGAAAATCCTTTCTTAGCGGCACTCTATGTCATAAGAAGTATTTTTAGACAAAATTTCAAGGTTTTAGGTTCAGTAGTTTGGGCTGCGTGTTGATTAATGCGAAATTCAGACTTTCTTTTATATATATAGATTTACAAATCTAAGGTATAAAGCAATATCAGACAGGGTTTTTTGTTTTATGTTATGATTACTACCTAATTTACTTCACAAAAACGTTGTTTCTGAGATTATACTGACATGTGACTGCGAAATATTGTTCCTAATTTGCATATTTTTCATGTTTTTCTAATAATGTTTCTTGACGTTCAAATATTTCTGCCGCACGAGTACGCTAATATGTTTTTAAACCAATTTTTTGAGCTGATTTCAAATCTTGTATCTGTTTTCTTCTACCACGTCTAGTTTTTTAAAAAAGTGAAATTTTAGTTTTCGGTCAAAAAAGCCAGAAATAGCTTTTTATGATACTTTGTATGATAAACTTCAACTAGTTAGGATAGATTATACTACTTTTTTTTTCGATTATATAAATTTTTGTTTATGTCTCTGATATGAATCTGACCCTGTTCATCTTCTTGTCAATGAATTACACACCCTTAAAAAGCATCTTATATCAAACCTGTGTTAATGCCGTGCAAGAGTAGAAATTCATCTTACTCAAAAAACTAGACATGACATAAGAAAACAGACTACAGATTTGAAATCAGCGTAAAAATCTAGTCTAGAAAAACATTACGTCAATTCTGTGGCAACTATTTTAAAGTTAATAGTGATGTAAACATTACACCATTGAAAAATATGCAAATCAGGCTTAATAACTGATAAATAAATGTTAAGAATATGCAAATCGTGACATTTATCTGAAGCAAATAGTCAAGTAGTAATTATCTAGAAAATGTAATTAGATGTGACATATATTGTACCTAAAATTTGCATAAAATAGCACAAAAAATCTTAAATTTGCATACATTTAAATATGCAAATTTCTCAAAACCTGGACCACAGAGAGATAAACGGAAAGCATATTCGGAATCCGCCAAAAACTGATCTAGAATCAAGTAATTTTAGTTCTAAGACAAAACCACTGTTGTCCAGTGTAATTTGTGATCTGGATTGAGACCGAGATTAAAACCATTTGATATAAAGTTGCTTCCCAGTTATTTAAATAAATTTTCATGATTAAAGGGAAATGGCAAGTACAAAAATTCTATGAATTTTACTCGTATTTTAAAAATATCTGAAATATTTATTTCAGTTCTTCACTAAGAATGAGCTCTAGTAACCTAAACTTTTGTAGAAATTCCAACTTACACGCATACACACACGTATATATATGGAATAGATTTAAAAATGACGCAAACAAATTCAGAGAACCTCAAAATGTTAAAATATGCCAATATTTCATAATCGGGTTTTTATCCTCTTTCAGTATATTTTTTCAAACTCATATGACGTTATATATTCACCTGCTGACGTCCATTATATTTCCAATATGGCGCAGTATTCTCCCTTTTTTTTAATACGTCAAATTGTTTATTTCATTTTCATTTTTCACGTTGAAATCTTGCAGTAGAAAAGATATGACGTAATATTCACTTTTTTTTATTCATCAAACTATTTATTTCATTTTCATTTTGCTCGTGGAAATCTTGCAATAGAAAAGTAATTGTTTTGGTAAAAGTTTTATTGTGGATTTTTAATTGTTGGCAACAGCTATAACGAAACTTTTTTTAATTTGATTGGAAATTGCTTTTAAATTGATGTTTTATTTATTAATTAAAAATTAACTATAAATTATTTCGATACCGGATTACTTTACTTGCCTCGAACGTGTTTTAATACACATGTACGTAATATTTCACAATTCTGGCTTCCAAACTGTGGTTTTGTATAGAGTTACAGACAGACAGATAAATTTTCATTTTTATATATTATATCAATGGTTTTAAATATTTTTGAAAGCTATAAAACTTTATTGAGAAATTTTATTTTTATGCATGGATACCGAAACGATATCATGTTTGACTTAAGAGGCCACACTAGTCACGGCTTGAAGTTCGAACGCTAATGATAAGTCTATGGGAGCAATGTTTTCAAATATCTTGCTTGATTTTTAATATTTTTAAATGATTTTTTTTGCACAGGATAGCTGAGGACTATCTGTTTACGGGCTATTTTCTACTTTTCCAATTTTTGTTGTAGTTTAATTCTCAGGATCCTGTCAATTTAGGATCCAGTGAAATTCTAGGTGTTGTGTCCTTTTTAGTCTTATAACATTCATAACAGCAAAATTCAGGAAATTTTTTTTAATAACAACGAAAATATAGAGTTTAAGCTTTCCAATAACATGCTTTCAATAGTTCTACTACAATTAGGCTGAGCAAAATTTGCAAAGATTTTGATGAATAATGTGTCAAAAACGGCCTCGTAATGTTATGCTCTCCGCCTCTACCAAGACGATGAAAACCACGCCTATTAAAAATATGATTGGCTAGTATCCAAACATTTTAGCAAATGGAAACGATTTAATTGTGATTGGATTATTGTATCGTGTTAAAATAGATCACTCCTATTTCAAACCTTGCATTTATTTTTTTCTACGATTATTGTTTAATTTCAACAAAATACTCTTGAAAGAATGAAATATTTGAAATTCTATATTTCTATGAATAACGAAGGAAAATATGCATTTCGTTTGTATATATACAATTTCTGAACGGTACAGTGGGAGGTACAATTTTTACCAAGTTACCAGGGGATACAGATAGTTTATTAAGTAAAACGGTAAAAAAAATAGACGCGTTCTTTTTAAAGTATTTTTTAAGTTAAAATAGTTAACAAATAATAAAATTACGAAGTCATAATTTGCTAGAACATGTTTGTGGCCTGGCCAGGAGACACGGTTTCAAGTCTCCCATTCTTGTATATGTATAAAATATTCGTCAATTTAACATTTTAAGTTCGAAAAAGTTTTTTTTTTTTTATTAAAAATCAGTAGGATTTAAAGTTAGAAAGTTTTAAAGATTGTTAACTTTAAAATTATAGATCAACTTGTTCAAAACTTTGAAGAAATATTTTTAATATTCATTACTTTAATATTTATTATTTTTAAGGGAACAGTACACCTTTAACAATCGCAGAACGAAATTTGTCCTGTGTAACACATCTTTTTTTAAGAGCCCACTTCAGAAACGGGAAGAAAGTAAAACGTTAATGTTAAGTCTATGGGGGCGTTATTTTAAAATTTCTCGCTTTGATTTTAAAATTATTGAATGAAGTTTTTTGCATAGGATAGCTGATGACGCTCTACAACCAGGCAAGCTTTTGCAGGGTTCGTACACATTTCTTTAAATAAAAATCAAGTATTTTTAAGGACTTTCAAGGACCAAAACCAAAAAAAATTAAGGACCTTCAAATTAAATAAACTAATAAATTATAACATGCATTTTTTAATAAAGGGTTTCTTTCATTTTTGTAAAAGTTTTAAATATTCAAATGGATGGGAAGGGGGGGGGGGGGATTTCACCATGTGGCAGTAGAAATTTGGAAAATTTTAAAATAACATACAGCAGAAGAAAAAACTAGTCAGATGTGCCAATCCCAAAACTTTCTTCTATCTAATACATGTTAATACTACAAATTCATTATCAGAGTGCCAAAATTAAATGGTCTATGCCCCTCATAAACATTCTAAAGATATGAAATTACGTGCATTAGTTCTTGAGATACAACTATTGTTAAAACCGTGCAAATCCTGCAAAATATAGCATAGCAGCGACACCTGTAGGGTGATTTACACCAAAACCTAATCAGCAACAACTTTGTAAACATCTAACTGAATCTGAAGTTTGATGAAAATCCGTGCATTAGTTCTTGCGATATAGCTATTACAGAAATCGTGAAAAATGCAGCATAGCAGCGCCATCTGTTAGGGGATTAACACCAAACCATAATCAGCACCTATAATTAGCAAGGTATACCTGAATCTGAAGTTTGATGAAAATTCGTGCTTTAGTTCTTGAGATATAGCTATGGCGTAAATCATGAAAAATGCAGCATAGCAGCACCACCTGTTGGGCGATTTACATCAAAAACTAATCAACACTAATTTATATCGAGGGTTAACTGAATATAAATTTTTATTAAGTTTTGTGCATTAGTTCTTGAGATACACCACCCACAAAATTTGTGTCACATACAGACAAACAGAGTCATAGACTCATTTTGTAAAAACATGTTTTTCAGGATATCTAACCCCTAAAACGTGTAAATCGGTCGAAAATTTTCCCGAATCAAATACTTTCTTATTGTAAAGATAAACAAAGAGGAGAAACATAATTTTCTTTAATTATTGGGGGGGGGGGCGGGTTAGTTTAACAGACTTATAATTAACTTAAAGACTTGGAGGGGGGGGGAATAAAACTGTATGATCGATTATTTATTGTTACAATAAATTAACTAATGGAGCAGAAAAAGTTTTAAAAAAAGCAATGATTTTTAAGATTTTAAACTTTATAAGTTGAGGGGGCAAAGGGACAAGCACATTTTTTTTTAATTTTTTAGGGAGGGAGTTTATTAGATGACTTATTTATTTACCTTACGAAAAATTTACAAGAAAAGTTTTTTTTTCGCTATGACAAAATTCGCGTGTTTCTCGCGATCTTTTGACGAAATTTGCGTATTTTTGGAGATCTTTTGACGAAACTTGCGTATTTTTGGCAATCTTTTCACGAAATATGCGTATTTTTCGCGATCTTTTGACAAAATTCGCGTATTTTTCGCGATCTTTTAACGAAATTCGCGTTTTTTCACAAATCTTTTGACCCCGTTTTGTTCGTTTATTGACGAAGTCAGCTATCCTTTGACAAAATGCACATTTTTTTCGTGATCCTTTGACGAAATTGACGTGTTATTCGCGCTATTTTGACGAAATTCTTGTGTTTTTCGCGATATTTTAACGAAATTCGTGTGTTTTTTGCGACCTTTTGATGTAATTTACGGGGTTTTTTCGCCATTTTTTAACAAAATTATCGTTTTTACGATCTTTTGACCGAGTTTTGTTCGTTTTTGACGAAATTAGCGATCCTTTGACAAAATTCACGTTTTTCCGTGATCATTTGACAAACACAGAGATGAAAGTACACTAAAGCCGTTGTAGCAGCAAAAATCGAATTTTGGAGCAGTAAAATCTATTTTTGTAGCAGCAAAAATCTCATTTTGTAGTAGTAAAATCCTTTTTTTGTAGCAGCAAAAATTAATTTTGTAGCAATAAAAACTGTTTTTGGCGCAAATTGAAATTCTAATGCTAATAAAAAGAAAATTGCGTATTTTCGCGATCTTTTGATGAAATTTGCATATTTCTTGCGATCTTTTATCGAAATTAGCGTATTTCTCGCGATCTTTTGGCGAAATTAGCGTATTTTTCGCGATCGTTTGACAAAATTCGCGTATATTTCGCGATGTTTTGACAAAATTCGCGTATATTTTGCGATCCTTTGTTGAAATCAGCGTGCTGTTCGCTATTTTTTGACGAAATTAGCGTGGTTGTTTTTAATCTTTTGATAAAATTTAAGATTTTATGTGACCTTTTGATGAAATTTGTGAAGTTTTTCGAATTTTTTAACGAAATTTGCGTTTTCTCACAATCTTTTGACCCCGTTTAATTCGTTTTTAGAAGTAACTGGTAATCCTTTGACAAAATTAACGGGGTTTTTTTCGCTATAACAAAATTCGCATGTTTTTCGCGATCTTTTGACGAATTTGCGTATTTTTCGCGATCTTATAGCGAAATTCGTGTATTTTTCGCGATCTTTTGACGAAATTAGCGGTTTTTTGTGACCTTTTGATGAAATTTGTGGGGTTTTTCAAGATCTTTTAACGAAATTTGCTTTTTTTCACAATCTTTTGACCCCGTTTTGTTCATTTTTAGAAGTAATTGGTAATCTTTTGACAAAATTAACGTATTTTTTTTTTTTTTGCTATGACAAAATTCGCATGGTTTTCGCGATCGTTTGACAAAATTCGCGTGTTTCTCGTGATCTTTTGACGAAATTTGCGTATTTTGGCAATTTTTTGACGAAATTTGCGTATTTTTGGCAATCTTTTGACGAAATGTGCGTATTTTTCGCGATCTTTTGACAAAATTCACGTATTTTTCGCGATCTTTTAACGAAATTCGCGTTTTTTCACAATCTTTTGACCCCGTTTTGTTCGTTTTTTTACGAAGTCAGCTATCCCTTGACAAAATGCACGTTTTTTTTCGCGATCATTTGACGAAATTCGCGTGTTTTTCGCGATTTTTTGACGAAATTTGCGTGTTTTTCGCGATCATTTGACGAAATTTATGGGTTTTTGCGACCTTTTGATGAAATTTGCGCGTTTTTTTCGTCATCTTTTAACAAAATTATCGTTTTTACGATCTTTTGACCGCGTTTTGTTCGTTTTTGACGAAATTAGTGATCCTTTGACAAAATTCACGTTTTTTTTGTGATCATTTGACAAACATCGCGTGTTTTTCGAGATCTTTTGACCGCGGTTTTTTGCTTTTTTTTGACGCAATTGGCGGCATAGAAAAAATTGATTTTTTTTTGTTTGTTTCTCGGATCGACGAAATCCTGCTAAATTTCATCTTGGCACTAAGTACGTTTTGGTGTAGGTTTGGCGCAAAATGGAAAAAATAGCTCTTTTGTAGCAGCTTTGCGCAAATTTTGGCTTCGTCTGGCGCAGGTCTTACATCCCTGAGAGTAGAAAAAGGTTAAAAAAATGAAGTTTTTAAATTTGATATTACAAAGGGGAAAGTAAAATTTCAGAAGGGGAGGCAAGGCGGGATTAAGATTTTTTTTAAAAATCAGAAATTAAAAGAAATGCAGAAGAGTTTCACCTTTGATTAAGAATTAATATGAGAGTAAAATTGAGCACTTTTTTCCGATTTTGCATGAAAATAAGTACTTTTAAGCACCAAAAATTTCCTTTGAAAAATGTAAGCACTTTTAAGGACTTTCAAGGACCGTACGAACCCTGTTTTACTTTTTAGATTTTGGTTATAGTATTTTTAATATATATATATTAGGTTAGTTTCAATTTCAGAACAGATTCACCTCGGTTCCGAAAGTAAAGGTAATTTTTTTTTAATATCTGAAACCAAAATCGATGGGGTAAAAACTAGCCCGGTTGTAGATCATCCTCAGCCATCCTATGCAAAAAAAATCATTTAAAAATATTAAAAAGGAAGTTAAATATTTGAAAATAACTCTCCCATATACTTAACGTTAGAGCTTACATTTTGTTCTCGTAACAAGTGCGAATTCTCAAAGGTAACATAAAGATATTCTTTGTAACTTCAAGGAAACGCTAAAATTTATCATTAACTTTAATAATGTAAAACTAAAAATAATGAGATGTAAGGTCAAATATAGCATTTTATAAAAGTCTGCTAGCTAGAAAATTTATTTTGTAATACTTATTATTTTATAATAATTTATACTTCACTTATATGGACATTTAAAAGTTTTCTTTTATATTATGTCCTATGTGGGAAAAATCATTTGCGACGTATTTTAATGATGTAAAACAATTTTAAACATAAAATTTATGCACCTTATTGAAGTGCACAGGTACGTGTACAGGGGAATTCAAAAGTGGATTTCGTTATATTATGGACTATGAAGAAAAAAACGTTTGCGGCGTATTTTAATAACGTTTCTCTGTTGCAACATAATGAAATTGATTTGAATTTATAAGGTGAAAAAAAAAATCTTTCTGAAGGGGTTGCAAAGCATCTATCACTCATTTACAGGGTCACAGAAAAGAGTTTATCTTTATTACAGAAAAAACTGCTTGCAGCATGTGTTGTAGCTATGTTTCACGATTTTAAACAAGATGGAACTAATATACGTTACTGAGGTTTACTACAAGATGCTTACATTAAAATATGATGTGCATCACATTTTATTTCATTTATAGGGGCACATAAAAGATGTTGGATACAATGATGTATATGAGTATTGTCTATTAGTGATGATTGCTGAAAGTGAGTTTTCAGCTATGATATACATTTTAAACTAAATTTCTGCATACTTGATTAATCTATAGACAATATATAGGGCTACACAAAAGAACTAGGAAGAATTGTTGAGAATGAGAGTGAATTGATTAATTTTATTTTCAAGTTCAACTATATTTAGAAAGATATGTTTGGAAAATTCAAATATAATAATATACAAGTCTGTTCAAAGAATTGGATGCATGCACGGCTATTTCAGACACGGGAAGAAATGAAAACGCTAATTTTAAGCCCTTGGGGGCGTCATTTTCAAATTTCTCGCTTTGATTTTAATATATTTGAATGATTTTTTTTGCATAGGATTGCTGAGGATGATCGACAACCAGCCTAGTTTTTACTTTTTCGATTTTGGTTATAGTTTTTTTTTATGTTAGGATAGTTTAAATTTCAGAACGGATTCCAACCGGTTATGAAAGTAAAAGTAATTTAAATATATATATATATCTGAAACCAAAATTGAAAAAATAAAAACTATCCCGGTTATCGAGCGTTCTCAGCTATCTTATGCAAAAAATTCATTTTAAAATATTAAGAAGGAAGCGAGATATTTGAAAGTAAATCTCCCATAGACTTAACATTAGCGCTTTCATTTTTTTCTAGTTACTAGTGTGGGTTCTCAAATGTAACGTAAAGGAACAGTTTGTAACGTTTAGGAAACGCGAAAATTTATCATTAACTATAAGAATGTAAATCTAAAAATAATGAGACTGTAAGGTAAAATATAGCAAATTATAAAAGTCTGTCAGCTGGCAAATTTATTTTGCAATGCGTAACTGTAACAGAATCCTGGTTTAAACGGAATATCTTCATGATTCCCCTAAAAATATCTTACAATTGTATCTGTAAAGACGGAAACAACCCACCTAAAACGGTATTTCGTACACATTGTTTATGTTTCCGTCTTAGCAGGTTTTATAGTGTCATGTTTTTAGTTGAGGGGGTCGAATTTTAATTATTACCAGGCCCGCGTTTTTCTCTAAGCCCTCTATATTTTCTATTTGTATATCCAACACAAAACGTTTGGACGGGTACTCAGATGTTTAGCACTCTCCAACATAGTTGAAAAATGTTTATGAGTGGGGCTTGACTGCTCGTCTGTCAGTACTCTAACTAGCGTACATATACTCGGATTGTGATGTAATAGAAATACGTTGTTGATGTTTATCATGGCATAAATGACATTGATAATGAAGCGTGTAATAATTTATACTTCACTTACATAGACATTGAAAAGCATTCTTTTATATTATGGCCTATGTGGGAAAAATCATTTGCGGTGTATTTTAATGATGTAAAACAATTTAAACATAAAATTTATGCACCTTATTGAAGTGCACAGATACGTGTACAGGGGAATTCAAAAGTACATTTCATTATATTATGGACTATGAAGAAAAAACGTTTGCGGCGTATTTTAATAATGTTTCTCTGTTGCAAACATAACGGAATGGATATGAATTTATTCGGTGCACTGAAACATGCTTTTTAAGGGGGTTACAAAGCATTTATCATTCATTTATAGGATCACAGAAAAGAATTCAGTTTTATTACAGAAAAAACTGCTCGCAGCGTGTTTTAATTCTGTTTCAATATTTTAAACAAGATGAAATTCGTATACGTTACTGAGGTTTACTACAAGATGCTTACATTAGAATATGATGTGAATCACATTTTATTTCATTTACAGGGGCACATAAAAGTTTCTGGATACAATACTGTATACGAAGTATTGTCTATTAGGGACGATTGCTAAAAGTGAGATTTCAGCTATGATATCCTTTTTTAACTAAATTTCTGCATCCTAGATTATATATATGATTTCTATAGAGCATGTATAGGGCTACGCAAAAGAACTAGGAAGAATTGCTGATAATGAGAGTGAATTGCTTTTTTTTTTAAATTAAATTCTACATTTTCACGTTCAACTATATTTAGAAAGATGTGTTTGTAAAATATAAATATAATAATATACAAGGCTATTCAAAGAACTGGATGCATGCGCACGCCTATGAATAATAATTTCTGGAAGTACGATTTCAGTTGTTTACAGCATGTTTATACTGCAATAATTTTTATCTTACAATTACCATGTGGCGTGTATATAAACTTGTTCGGATGCAAGGGCTGTACAAAATAATGCAAATATACTGCCGTTAATTGGTAGAAATTGCTGAAAGTTTACTTTCATCTGCATTATTCGTTTTCTTATTATAATAAATTTTATCATATTTTTCATGCCGTTAAAACAAGCCTAAGAACATCCATTGATGACTTTATCATTTTAATTTTTCAGTAATTTGAACAATTTAAATTTACTAAGATTTAACAAAAACTTAGTTAATATAACAAACAAAAACACAACAACATACAAACAAATATAACACATAAAGTAACAAACAACAACAACAAACATAAACAAACTAACATAAACAAAGGATAAACAAAAAGTTAGTAAGTATTAAAGAATGTTTACTTTGAAAGTTTTGATCAATTTTTTTGAAAATTTAAAGGAATATTGTTAATATTTATTTCTTTTAATATTTGTTATTTTTAACGAAAAAGTACACCTTTAACAGCCGCAGAAAATTTTAAATTTGTCCTGTGTTACACATCTTTCTTTAAGAGCCCACTTCAGACACGGGAATAAATAAAAACGCTAATTTTAAGTCTATGGGGGCGTTAATTTCAAATTTCTCGCTTTATTTTAATAGATTTTTTTTTTTTTTTTTTTTTTTTTGTTGTTGTTGTTTTTTCTGCATTGGATAGCTGAGGACGATCGAAAACCAGAATAGTTTTTGCATTTTCGATTTTGTTTTTAATTTTTTTTTAATATTAGGATAGTATCAATTTCAGAACGGATTCCAACCGGCTCCGAAAGAAAAAGTAATTTTTTTTTAAATATCTGAAACCAAAATCGAAAAAGTATATGTTAGCCCGGTTATAGATCGTCCTCAACTATCTATGAAAAAAAAAATTTCATTTTAAAATATTAAAGAGTAAGCGAGATATTTGAAAATAACGCTCCCGTAGACTTAACATTAGTGCTTACATTTTTTTGCCGTTTCTAATGTCGGTTCTCAAATGTAACGTAAAGGTAGTTTTTGTAACGGTAAGAAAACGCGAACATTTTTTTTACTTTTACATTATTATAGTTAATGATAAGACTGTAAGGTAAAATATAACATTTTATAAAATCTGCTAGCTAGCAAATTTATTTTCTAATACGCACCTGTAACGGAATCCTGGTTTAAACGGAATATTTCCCTGATTCCCCTTAATATATCTTATACAGTAGAGGGCCGATTATCCTAACAAGTTGGGACCGAACCTAGTTCGGATAAGCGAAAGTTCGGATAAATGGACAGACAATTTAAGGGGTGTTTCTCACTATACTAAAACCTTCACACTTTATCCAGGCTTAGGACTGGTAGCGCCAGTTAGTGCTAGCGTGTTTAAAAACTGTCTTTTTGTTTACTTTTTTATCATTTAAAATTTTCTTTCTCTTTTTATCATTTTCTAAACTCCAGAGATTATAATTTAAACAAAATAGCTTTCGATTGTTGCTTGCTTCAAATAAGACGTTCTTTCCAATGTTGCCATATCTCGAATTCTTCTTAAATACGTTATTTGAATAGGATCAGAGTTCTTCTGCCATTCAAGCCATTTCATAGCTGTTTCCAAACACTCAAAGGCTTCGTTATGCGATGGACTTGGGTCATTTTCAGGGCATTCATTTTCATTTCTTCAATTTATTTTACATCTTAAATTTCATCCACAATCTCATCATCATTAAAAGAAAATTTTTTTGCGAGAAATAGGTTGTTCGGATAAAAATTTTTTTGAGAGAAATAGGTTGTTCGTATAATTGGAAGTTCGGTTAATTGGAGTTCGGATAATCGGCGCTCTACTGTAATTGTATCTGCAAAGACGGAAACTGCCCATCTGAAACGGTAATTCGCACCTATTGCTTGTGTTTCCGCCTTACCAGGTTATATAGTGTCAATTACTACCAGGTCCCGCGTTTTTCTCTACAACCTCTATATTTTCTATATGTATATCCAACACAAAACGTTTGGACGGGTACTCATATTTATAACACATTACAACATAGTTGGAAAATGTTTATGAATTGGCTTCACTGCCCGTCTGCCCGTGGTCTAACTAGCGTACATATACTTGAATTGTGATGTAATTGAAATACGTTGTTGAAGTTTATCATGGGATACATGGCACTGATAATAAAGCGCGTAATCATTTATACTTCACTTACATGGACTTTCAAAAGTATTCTTTTATATTATGACCTATGTGGGAAAAATCATTTGCGGTGTATTTTAATGATGTAAAACAGTTTAAACATAAAATTTATGTTCCTTATTGAAGTGCACAGGTACGTGTACAGGGGAATTCAAAAGTACATTTCGTTATATTATGAACTATGAAGAAAAAACCTTTGCGGCGTATTTTAATGTTTCTCTGTTACGAACATAATGCAATTGATATGAATTTATGAGGTGAAATAAAACATACTTCCTGAAGGTGTTGCAAAGCATTTTTCATTCATTTACAGGGTCACAGAAAAGAGTTCAGTTTCATTACAGAAAAAACTGCTTGTAGCGTGTTTTAGTTATGTTATACTACTTTAAACAAGATGGAATTCATATATGTTACTGAGGTTTATTGCAAGATGCTTACATTAGAAGATGATTTTGATCACATTTTATTTCATTTACAAGGGCACATAAAAGATGTTGGATAAAATACTGTACATGAATTATTGTCTATTATGGATGACTGTTGAAATTGAGTTTTCAGCTATGATTTACGTTTTTAACTAAATTTCTGCATACAAGGTTATATATTTAAATTCTATACATCATGTATAGGGCTACGCAAAAGAACTAGGAAGAATTGCTGAGAATGAGAGTGAATTGCTTATTTTTTTTTTTTTTTATTAGATCCTACATTTTCAAGTTCAACTATATTTAGAACGATATGTTTGGAAAATATAAATATAATAATATACAAGGCTATCCAGAGAATTGAATGCATGCACGCCATGGATGACAATTTCTGGAAGTGCGATTTAAGTAGTTTTAAGCATGTTTATATTAGAATAAATTTTATCTTAACATGTGGCGTGTATAAAAACTTGTTGCTAATGTAAGGGCTGTACAAAAAATGCAAATATATTTCCGTTAATTGGTAGAAATTCCTGAAAGTTGATTTTCATCTGCATTATTTGTTTTCTTATTATATTAATTTTTAGCATATTTTTCATGCCGTTAAAACATGCCTAAGAACTTTAATTGATGACTTTATCATTTTAATTTTTCATAATTTGAACAATTTAAATTTACTAAGATTTAACAAGAACTTAAAATTCGTAAGTTTTAAAGATTGTTAACTTTAAAAGGGTTGATGAATTTGTTCGAAACTTTAAAAAAATAATTTAATATTTATTATTTTTAATATTTGTAATTTTTAAGGGGACAGTACACCTTTAAAAGTCGCAGAAAATGCGAAATTTGTCCTGTGTAACACATCTTAATTTAAGAGCACACTTCAGACACGGGAAGAAATGAAAATGCTAATTTTTAGTCTATGGGGCGTTATTTCCAAATTTCTCGCTTTGATTTTAATATTTTTGAATGATTTGTTTTTGCATAGGATAGCTGAGGACGATCGACAACCAGGCTAGGTTTTACTTTTTCGATTTTAGTTATAGTTTTTTTTTTGGATAGCTTCAATTTCAGAAACGATTCCACCGGTTCCGAAAGTAAAAGTAATTTTTTTTTAAATATCTGAAACCAAAAATCTAAAAAGTAAAAAACAGCCCGGTTGTAGATCGTCCTCAGCAATCCTATGCAAAAGAATTCATTTTAAAATATTATAAAGAAAGCGAGATATTTGAAAATAACGCTCCCACAGACTTAACATTAGCGCTTACATTTTTTCCCCGTTACTAGTGTATATTCTCAAAGGTAACGGAAAGACATTTTTTGTAACGGTAAGGAAACGCGAAAATTTATCATTAACTATAATAATGTAAATCTGAAAATAATGAGACTGTAAGGTTAAATATTACATTTTATAAATGTCTGAACAGTGAACAGCAGCGCAGTTCCAGGGGCTACCTATTTGAAGATCAAATCCACGCCCTGTCGATGAGTTGGTATATAGCACATCATAGCAAAAACAGGAAATGTTAGTCTAAGTGTAGTGAAACACTACTGTGATAGAGAGTGTCGATAACTCCCAGCAATACTGCCGAGAATCAAGCACAGAATGAGAGAAAAAGAGAGAGGAAAGTCTACTAGCTAACAAATTTATTTTCTGATATGCAGCTGTAACGGAATCCTGGTTTAAACGGACTTTGTTCATTATTTCCCTAAAAATACCTGGCAAGTGTATCTGCAAAGACGCAAATAACCAATCTAAAACGGTATTTCGTATCTATTGTTTACGTTTCCGTCTTACCAGGTTTTATAGTGTCATGTTTTTAGCATGAGGGGGTCGAATTTTAATTACAACTAGGACCATTTTTCATGAACTCCGCCTTTTCTTTTTTGGAGGGAAAATAAAATTTGATGTCGATACGAGTGTGTTTCGAAAGGTTATCAGCCCGACAAAGAAAATAGAAATATTTTGACAATATTTCATTTTTTTAACGTAGTTCCTTACAACTTATAAAATTTAAACCAACGAGTTTCCGACTTTTTATTATCTTTAGTATAATAAGCCTTATCTATCTTTGGAAATGAAGTGGTGGTGTCTGCTTTAACCCCATATTTTGAAGTGAATTTCCGACTACCGAGCCATTTCTCCAGGCTTGGGAAGAGGAAATAATCGCTGGGAGCAAAATCCGGTGCATGTGGAAGTACTACAGAGCGTAGGTGATTGACTTTCGTAGCGAAAACTACAGGCATGTGTGCAAGAACAATGCTGTGGTGAACGAACACCTTCTTTTTGCTCAGGTATGGAAATTTTGTCGGAATAAGCACTCTTCAATTGGTCCTGTAGAGAAGAATAACACTGTCCGGTGACTATTCTGCCTTTTTGTCGGTGGTCTATGATCACCACATCTTGTGAATTCCTGAAACTTTTTCCAGCAGGTGGAACCGTTTTCACTTTCTTTGGTGCAATTTCAGCTGCTCTTTCACATTGTTTAGATTGCTCTTTCATCACTGAAGAATAATGGCGAATTCATGTTTCATCCACCGTTATAAAACATTGACGAAAATCAGCCGATTGTTTAAGTTTTCTAACTTTACTCGAAATCACCATAGTCCACATTACTAAAGGCCATCTGCACTACCTTCATTAAAAAAAAAAAAAACAGTGAAGATGGAGAAACTCAAAAAATGCTAAAGAAAGGAGGGGTGGTGAATAAGGAGACCAAACTCACGAGGTTTAATTTGATTATGTTAATAAATGAAATGTTTTCACGAAGGAATTTTCTGCAGAAAGTCCACCCAAATCAGCATTTCATTGCAAATTATATATCTCATAAAATCATAATAGAACCTCCACTTTTGAGCTTGCCAAATTCGATCTATAAGCAATATTCTAACGGAGGCAAATCAAGCAAATTTCTACCATTTATTTTAAAATGTTATTATTGTCTTAATTAACTGAAGTTATTAAATAGGATAAAAAAATGTAACAATTTTTAATAGAAGTATGCCTACTTCATCCTCGTGAAGTCGGAACCTACGGTTCGATCCAGCACGTTTCGGCCTGAAATTTTTTCTATAAACGAGGCTCTATGATTGAATACGAGTCATAATTGATTGTATCAGTTTCTAAGCCTTTGTTGTCTAAAAATTTGAATGTACAGGTCTCCTCGGACGGAAATTTCTTGTTCCCGGAACCGGACAGTACAATTAGCAGTACAAACAAATTACGTATTATGAAGCTAAAATTTTGGCCCGACTCAATTTCTACAGAATATGTCGATATTTTTAAAACAACATTATTCTACATTGTTCAAAAACCAGATTTACGCATAGTTTTTATTTTCAGATTATATTCGTAATTCATGGAATATAAGGAATAATAACAATATTAATATTTATTTAGACTACATTGATGACTACTTCGAAGAGGCCTTTTAATCAAAGCAAAAGTCAGTTTCTTACCCACAGAAGATTTTTCTTCGCATTCAGTGAGACAAGAAAATTGTTTATTAATAGATGTTACTTGGAAACTATAGCATTAGTTTGCAGAAACACTGTTTATAATTAAGTGAATTAAATCAAGCAATCCGCTAGAAGCAGCTTCAAATAATCAACAATTAGGCATTGTTTTCCAACAAGACCACACGTATCTTTGCCCACTGTAGACACAAAATATTATAATTGAGATGAAATGTTTCAATCCAAGTACCATTCTCCAAAACTTACTTCGTCGAATGACCGTTTATTTAAATCACTTAAAAATATTTTGAGGATAAGGTATTTTATTTTTTGGAAGATTTGAGAAAATACATCGATTCTTTAGCCAGATGAGCTCTAATTATGTAACTGCTAGGAATTGAAATTTTCACGAAATACATTTTCTTTAATTTCCATCAACAATATGCAACAAACTTTTACATCAGTCCCAAAAATCTGAATTTGGTTACGGATTCTTTTCTGGTCTTTATCTATGAATTTTAATAACACTCCATCTTTACTTTCAATTTACATTGGTATCCTGGTTAAAGATTGCCTTAGTTAACATTTTTATTTCATAATGTATTTGTAATGGCACACACTTTCGTTTACTAAAATTCATTATTCAATGACAGAGTTTTATCAAATGAGTAGAGAGGAAATTAAGGCTCACAAAGCAACAGTTAGTAAATTTGTCATTAGCTTTTCAAGAATTATACGAGAAGGATAATACCGTCATCAACCAGTATGTCACTTTGAAAGACTGCGTTATTTACCTAGAAAATGTCAGTAGGACATTTTTAACAAACTGATAAAAACATTTTATGGGAACAAATGAATGATAGCTTAACATTGTCTTGATCGGCAAGTTCAAGTAGAGGCTGCAAATTAAAACCACTGCTAATTTACCAAATTAATTTATAAACTAATAAAAACAGTAACACAATCTTGATCGGCAAGTTCAAGTAGAGACTATAAACTAAAAGCACTGCTAATTTACCAAATTCCGATATAGGATTGGTAAATTAGTGGTAATATAAATACATAATAAGTAATAATATAATAATACATCCTTTACAATATAAATAAAAAATAGATTGGTAAAGGATATTACGGCAACTCTTCCTGATTATTAACTTGGAAATAGAGAAAGAAGATGGAGAATTTCTGGAGATATCTGACAGTGAGCTTGCAACTGACAAGGTAAAAAAAAATTCTATCAGCAATGTGGGGAAAATAAAATTATAACTTAATCTAAAGGTAAAGATGGAGAGAAAAATAAATTTATTTCCTCTGACTTCTGATAAAGAAAAAGAATGCTTTGGTAAAACTGGAAGAAGTTCGAAATTTTGCTTTGAAATGGAATTCTAAGAAATTCATTATCAGAATTACATATCAATGTAATGAAAAATCCATGCAGTTTTCAGAGAAAATAAAAACAGTCTTTCTCAAACAATTATATAAAAAAAAAATTACAGCTGTATTTGTTACAAAAAACTCCAAATTGAGACTAATGAATTAAAAAATGTTTTTATACACTATCTAGGTATAAAAACACAGAATGTTTTTGTGCCTGTCCACAGATTCCTAAAAAATGATACAAGATTTCACAGGAAGGGATTTGTTCGACGGGTGGCAATTGCACAGACTATCAGCTCATCAAGTTCAAGGCTGAAATTTTAGGATTATATAGAACTTAATAAGCATATTAAAATGCAAATGGTCTGCCAAGTCATATCTTGATAGAAAACACCTGCATACCGGAGTTTACTATTTGATCGATTGGTTTATCATTGTATTTTCCTGCACCCAAATGTAAGAAAACATTGAAGGTGGGTGCATGAAAACACAATGATAAACCTGCAGATCAACCACTAAATTGAGGTTCTGCAGATGGTTTCTACCAAGATACGACTTAGCAGACCAATGCATATAACTTTTATATAAAATAAACAGTCAAGTATGAGTATTACTCGCGCTCAGGGGGTTCATTACAATAAATATATGAATTATTAACTGTATTATTTAAAAGAGTAATTAAACTTTGTAAAAACTTATACAACGTAGAGTTGGGTATAGCTGAATATATTAAAAAAGTAAGAATGAGTATACCACAAAAGTTCAAAGAGATATGAAGCCCAAATAAAATTAAATATTGCTATTTTGTATAACTCTTTTTTTTTAATCTTATCTTAATCTACATATGATGAACTTAATTCGGTACTGACAATAAAAGTACTGCATATTTAAATTTCATTTGGCATTTCATAAAACTAAATTCAACATAGTAATATTTTTCTTTTTACAGTGTAGCTGAAACAAAACCCTTGTTCAAAGTTTAAACTTGGCGTTGTACTAAGCACGCTTCGAAAGGAGGTCGCAAAGATGCAACTCGACTTTGTCCGTGCCGCGTTTTTCCAGATAGGTTTTTAATTAACTTTTAAAGACACGGGAGGTGTATTGAGAGATCCACTCAACGCAAATTAGTCGCGAATCCCATAGTATTTATGTGATTAATTCTAATTAAATTGGTCTGTTTTTAACAATTTGACCTTTACTGCTTTTATACTGCTACTGGGTATTTCATTAATCAAATATATCATTAAAAGTTGTTATCTAGTATTTAAAAACCGATGGCATATAGAGTACGCCACCTATGCCATTATGTATGTCCAAACTACCCGTGTCTTTATGTGTTAAGGCTCCTGCCCCTGCCGGCGAAGGCACTCATGTTAATAGTATGGGGAAGGATTTTTCTAATATCTCTTTTGCATTTCGACATTTTTAAATATTTTTTTAGGCATTGGATAGCCGAGATCCGTCTATACATCGCACCTTTCTTTATTTTTTCGATTTTGGTTGCAGATATTTTTTTAAATGACACTTTTATTTTAAGAACCGGTTTTGAAAGTGAAAGTAACTTTATAAAAAATATCTGCGACCAAAATCGAAAAATTAAAAAAGGTGTGATTTAGAGACAGACTTCGGCTGTCCAATGCAAAAAAAAAAAAAAAAAAAAAAAGTCGAAATGCAAATGAGATATTAGAAAAATCCCTTTCCATAGGATTAGCATTAGCTCGTGAGTGTCTTCGCCGGCAGGGACAGGAGTCTTAATATCTCGGCGAATTACCGACGATTTTTTTTTCGAAAATGATTATAAACAATGCTTTTATACTTTTGATACGTTAGGTACCTTTAGTGCTCCTCGATACCTTTGCTGAATGTCCGCATATAGAAATTTGTGTGTAACAGAAAAATGCGCTTTTATGAAAAACTATGCGACCTAGGATAATCGCTATAATTTTCCTGCAAGGCTTAAATTAACCACTACTACCTCCAATTTTTTTTTTCATAATTTTAGTTTCAGTAGATTTGGAAATAAAAGGGGGGGGGGACATATTTTTGCGCTACATTTCCGACGATATCTCTGAAAATATAATACCTAAAATTAAAAGAAATACTTTTGAGTTCGGCGTTACGTAATCTTTTAACGGATATCCCGCACCCTCTACGTTTTTTCCCACATATATTTGTGAATGTTTAATAATCTGTAAATATGTGGGTTAACAGTCTTTATTACATCCCCAATTTGAACTTTCCACGTTCCATAGTTTACGAGTAAAATGGCTGTGACAGACGGACACAGGAGTGATGTTATGTTTCCGTTTTTAATTCCGATTTTACTCAATTCCGTTTTTACTTTTTAAGTACGGAACCCTAAAAATCATGATTATTGCAACTGAGAAATAAAAAAAAACATAAGATGAACTAGGACTTCCCTCAGAGGGATTAGTCTGAGCGATATTACTGAGAACATAGATTTAATAATAACATGTGGAAGCAAAGAAAATGAGATGTTATCTTTAATTGTCCATATACTGCGAAAAATTGAAATGATGAAAATAAACGAATTGTAGTATTACAAAATCTTATATATAAATTCGTATACACTGTTTAAAAAAATGGGAAATCAAACCATTCAAGACAGCCATGCATGGATATAAAATTGAAAGTACGCAATATATTAAAAGTAAAATAGAAAATGAAACACTAATTTACTTATATCAGAATTTTAACTGTATAAAATGATGTCAAGAGCATAATCAGACGCTCCGCACCAATTTGAGTAACTTTAAATGACAAATATATGATGTTTAAAAAGAATGGACTATACTTTATATGGTGTGTGCTCCCCCGGAAAAGTTAATATTGTACAATATCTGTTTTCTACGGATGCAATGAGGTTGTCGATAACATTAAAGGAATTCTCTTCTCAAAATCTAATATAGTATCAAAGTACCGAATACATCAAAAGTGGCATGCAGTGCTTCGTTAGAGTGTGTTTTAGATATGCTCGATCGGATTTAAATGATGAGTGTATGCTGGCCACCACATACGCTGTATTGTTTTGTTTTCAAACATATTCTGCACAAGTTGAGCTGTATTTAGCACGTATTAAATAAAAGAAATCGGCAATGATTACAACATAAAGTATGACACAAGATCTGAATATATCGTCTGCATAACTTTTGAGCTGTCAAAGTGTTTTTTTAAGTAATTTACAAATCCATCCATATTTATTCAGCAAATCATGCAAGCTAACATACGCCAATATGAACCCGATTACAAAATTTCACCAGAATAAGTTAATATATAAAAAATCTACTAATGATAATTGAGAATATGACCTTATGATAAAATGTCTAGAAAAATGAATCAGATAAAAAATTCATATCACATTTAAAAGGGCACTTCCCTCTGTTAGTGGCCTTGGCGAGAGAGAGAAAAGCCTAGAGAAGGAACACTTTAACAAGTACTTTCGGGCAACCTACTCACTGTTTCATACAGGTCTTTATTCAATATTTACACAATTTATTTAATGCTAGGTGGGTATCTATCAGTTTTGTTGCATTTAAATCGCATGTTTTGCGGAGGAAATGCAGCATTATGAAATATTTAAAGTTGCTGTACCTAATAATTCCAAATTAATGGTAATTGAGATCGCTTTCCGTTAATTTCATCTTTTTAAATTTTAAATTTTTTAGAAACCATTCATAGAGACAATTGCATATTTTAAAACTAACCCGAAGCAAAATTTCAAGATTTTGGGCTCAGCAGTAACAGAGAAATAGAAAATTTTTGAAAGTTTTTTGTTTCTGCACTGTTTTATATAGCGACATTTTTAGAAATTGTTCTATTGGGAGAATTTACGTTATGATAAACACAGCCATGCCAATTTTCATGCTTATATTGCTAACAGTTCCATGTTCTTCGTTACTTAGATCATCTTTTGATCTTTTTCCGCTTTGTTTAGTCTTTCTATTTTTTAGAATTCGTTCTACAACGAGCATTTACATCTTATTAATTACTACCATGCCAAAGTTCTAGTTTCTAACCCCAACAGTATCCCCAAAATTTCAGTATTCCAAATAAATCATAGTTTAGAACCTTTCTAAAAATTTTTACGTTTATCCGTCAAATTAAACCTTTTAGAGAGCGTTCATTACGAGTATTTGCATCTTAAAAGTAACTACCGCACCAAATTTAAAGTTTCTAACCCAATCAATATCGCAGAAATCACAGTTTTAGAACTTTTTTGCTCCTGCAGCGATGTAGGTTCTTGCACTGACATAAAATAGTCTTTTTTTCGGAGCAGAGATGGCCACCAACATTTTTTTAAGTTGGCTATGTAGTTTCAGAGATAACACCTCACAAACGTACAAGCATTAATAATATTATATACTTTATAATATTAGCATTAGATGTACAGATACAAAGGCCATTTATCTGTTACAAACTAAAGTGCCGACGAATTCAATCAATTTCAAAATTTAACATAAAACACAAAACAAACATTAAAAAAAGCAGTCGAAATGTTGTTGAATGAATCATATGAAAACGCTATATAAAAATGTATGAATGCATATAACAGACGCAAAAGAATACAGCTATAAATGAACTTATTTCAATTTATGATTGGAGCAATAATGTTAAAATACGTCAATATTTCCCTAATCGTGTTTTTATCATGCTTCAATACATTTTTCACACTCATATGACTTATACTATATCCACCATGCCCTTTATATTTCCAATATGACGTAATATTTTCCTCTTTCACGTGGAAACCTTGAAATAGAAAAGTTATTCACTTTCATTTAAATTCGTCAAACCATTTATACAATTTTCATATTTCACGTGAACATCTTGCAATAGAAAAGTTATGATGTAATATTAACCTTTTTTTTTAAATTCGGCAAACTATTTATTTCATTTTCATTTTTCACGTGGAAATCTTGCAGTAGAAAATTAATTGTTGTAGTAATAATTTTATTGCGTTTTTTAATTGTTGGCAACTGCTATAACGAAAAATGTTTAAATTTGATAAGAAATCGCTGGTAAATTGGTGGTTTTTTATTAATTAAAAATTAACTATAAGTTATTTCGATTCCGGATTACTTTAGTTGTCTCGGCCATGTTTTAATACACATGTACGTATCTCTTCACAATTTTGGCTTCCAAATTGTGGATTTTTTATAGAATTACAAACAGACAGATAGACAAGTTTTCATTTTTATGTATCTCTCTATTCTATAAAAAGTAACTAACGCTGTCACCGCCGCCGCCGGTTTTGAATTTTTTGTGACCGGAGGTCTTTCTTCGTTAATATTAAGAAAACTATTGCATACAAATATATGAAAATCGGTGGTATTATAGCGAAATGTTTGATCAACACACTAATGCATACAGTTTTCAAATCGAAGAATTATTTTAAGAGATATTTAATGCTAAAGTTGGACAAAATCGTTCCATTAAAAAAAAATTATAAGAGCAAAAGCTATGCATGGGAATTTAATCATTTTTAGATAATTTTATTCAATAGAAGATCCCGGTTTGCAGATTTCATTAATTTTTTTAATTTGACTCATTTTGTGAGGTTTTATTTCTATTTTAAATTCAAATATTCAGCATTTTGACAGATATTTTTTACATATTTTAGAAAATGCTATTAATTTAAACTGTTGCCAACTGTATAAACAGCGCAAACAATAATGTTTGCTTCAAATAAAAAAAAATATTTACACGTTACTATTATAAACAGAAAAAAAACCTTCAAATTAGAATTAAATAATTAGGTATAAAAAGCAGGCACTTATTGAAAATTACGCCATAAAAACTATATTTACATGTGAATTTTAAAAGAGAAAGGATATTGTAAAATAAATTCATTAACATGCGTTAGAAATCTGAAATAGAACAAATTACGTCACATTACGCAAAATGAACAAAAATAGTATTGCAAAGCAGTTTAAATTTAAAAATTGCGTGAGACAAAATATTAGAGGTTAAATATTAGATTTTTTCAAAATTTTATTATTTGTCGTTTGATGTGAGGTGTTCAGCTATAAGTATGCAAATTTTTGTGTTTCCAACATAATTAGGGGCTGAGTTAGAAAAATTGCTTAAAATACACAAGCTAGAGCTCAGAGGGTTAAATATTAGACTTTTTCAAAATTTTATTATTTGCTGTTTGATGTGAGGGGTTCAGCTATAAGTATGCAAAATTTCATGTCTCCAACTTAATTAGGAGCTGAGTTAGAAAAATTGCTTTAAATACACAAGTTAGAGCAAAGAAGGTTAAATAATAGACTTTTTCAAAATTTTATTATTCGTCGTTTGATGTGAGGTGTTCAGCTATAAGTATGCAAAATGTCATGTCTCCAACTTAATTAGGGGCTGAGTTAGAAAAATTGCTTAAAATACACACGTTAGAGACCGGAGGGTTAAATATGACTTTTTCAAAATTTTATGATTTATCGTGTTATCGCAAGTGTTCAGCTATAAGTATGCAAACTTTCATGTCTTCAACTTAATTAGGGGCTGAGTTAGAAAAATTGCTATAAATACACAAGTCAGAGCCCAAAGGGTTAAATATTAAGCCTTTTTCAAAATTTTATTATTTGTCGTTTGATGTGAGATGTTCAGCTATAAGTATGCAAACTTTCATGTCTTCAACTTAATTAGGGGCTGAGTTAGAAAAATTGCTATAAATACACAAGTCAGAGCCCAAAGGGTTAAATATTAAGCCTTTTTCAAAATTTTATTATTTGTCGTTTGATGTGAGATGTTCAGCTATAAGTATGCAAACTTTCATGTCTTCAACTTAATTAGGGTCTGAGTTAGAAAAATTGCTATAAATACACAAGTTAGAGCCCAGAGGGTTAAATATTAGACTTTTTCAAAATTTCATTATTTGCCGTTCGATGTGTGGTGTTCAGCTACAAGTATGCAAATTTTCAAGTCTCCGATATATATAGTTTCTGAGAACGGGCTCTGTGACAGACGGACAAACAGACAGACAAAGGAGTGAGACAGGTAGGGTTTCGTTAGATGAACGAAACTCTAAAAACATGCTGCGGATGATTGTAACAACATCCTAAAATTACATTACCATCAGCGATCTACCAATCCCGAATTTAGTTTATATTCGTTTCATATATTCTTATTCTTTTGTGCGGCCCTGTAAAATAATTATCAACATTATATACAGTAAAACCTCTGAATAGCGGACACCCCGAAAATGCAGAATTTGTCCTCTATTTAGAGGTGACCGCTACTGAGAGTAAAACATGTACAGTTATTTAAGAGTTGGTAATCGAAAAAATGTCCGCTAAATAGAGGTATCCGCTAATCGGGTGAGTCCGCTATGGAGGTTTTACCAGTAAAACTTCTGAATAGCGAACACCTCGGGAGGGCAGAATTTGTCCTCTATTTGGAGTTGTCCGCTACTGAGAGTAAAAAATGTACAGTAATTTAAGGGTTGGTAATCGAAAAAATGCCCGCTAAATAGAGGTGTCCACTAATCGGGTGTGTCCGTTATGGAGGTTTTACTGCATAATAATATCATCCTTTACAAGAAAATTGCATGCTGTATGATAGACAGACAGACATCCAGAGAAAAATAACCTCCCGGATCAATAAGCACTCATGTCTTTTGTTTTAATCATCCACAATTGTATGTCATACAACATGCCAGATTTTATACAACAGGCTAAAAACGGTCACCGTGGTACGGAATACTGTATTATTATTTGTTTGCCCACCAAGACTGGTTGCCACGGGTTGTTTCAAGGTTTGTGATCACGTGGTTGAAACTGATCTATTCAATATTACTGCGTGCGTATTTTTTTTTTTTTTTGCTCCATGTGTTCAAACCAGTTGTATACGAAAACATCAACCGGTGAAAGTGACGCACACCAAATTTCTGTGACGTATGCAGATAAATTGTGCTTTTTTAGGAGTTTTTTCTATATAATTTTTAAACGGTTTGGAACTTATTTTTCATAGTAGGTGCATTCAGTAGGCGACCGTCATAGGTACCTTCTGGTGCAATCAGAAACGAAATCCGACAAATATTTTTTGAGTTATGCTTGACGAAAGGTTTTTATTAGGCTTTTTTTTTAGTAGGACATGGCGTTAATATCCATCGTAGTAGTAAAGTGTCCGGACAGTAATATTTCGCTGAGTATTAGCCTTCGCTTCGCTCAGACAATTATTGACGATAAATAAAGCAAGAAAGGAAAACCATGTGCCTAGTATGGATTATGAACCTTTTCCTACATTTTTAGTTTAGTTAGAAAAACATAACACGTTTGAAAATACACATTTATTAATTCCTAACAATAGACGGAAACGTACTTCAATTGTTTTGTGAAGCCCTGTACGTTTCTTATAAATTTTTATACACGCCACATACTGAGCTGAAATTTAATTCAAAAATAAATTCGCTGAAAATTACTGAAATCACACTTCTAAGGCTAATGTCAGACGGACGTCTTTTTGCACTCTTTTTTCCTTCCGTTTTATCCTTACACAATGCCGCTAGCATTGTGTAGGGATAATACGTAAGGAAAAAAGCGTGCAAAAAGACGTCCGTCTGACATTAGCCTCAGAATTGCTATCCATGGACGGCCATGTACCTAGTTTTTTGCCATAGCCTTATATACTTATATCCTACAACAGGGCTTAATTTCTAACAAAAAAAGTACCGGAGCCCTAATATTCTGCGGCACCGGCACAACAACCGTAGCGTCTCCCCCCTCCCCCCCCCCCATCACTCCAATCTGCATATTTATATTTCGTACTTTATTTGAAATTTTTAAAGCATTTTTTTTCCTTAGAAAAATAAAAAAATTAAATATATCTATCAGCATATACTTAGCTGCTAACAATTTTATTTTTTAGTTATCACTCCCTCTGAATAGTAAATCTTACCTAACTCTAAAGTTACTTAATTGCAGAATTTGCAATTAAATATAGTAAAGATTTTGATTAGGAAATATGGTTAACACAAAAAAAGGATAGTTCTGTGTCGCGGATAGCAGCTATGCATTTTTAAGGAAAAATGAATGAAATTTTATTTATATGCTGAAGAATTTAACAATGTTTTATTATTTCCAATAAAAGATGCATATCTTAAACTATAATTGATTCCTTCCGCATAACAATCTTTTGTGGTGCGTCCCTCAAAATCAAACTAAATTAAAAATTTGAAATATCGGAAAGAATTGATACTTTTATAGAAAAAGGGGAAATACAGCTCAATTGCTTTCTATCGGAATAACAATACATGACAATTATATCTACTTGCAAATGAAAGCAACTTCGTAAATCTGCAGAGCAGAGCTTTAGCATAAGTACCGTTCTTGATACAAAATAAATAGAAAAATCACTGACGTGATTTTTATTCTCGTACGCAATACAAGACAAAAAAAAAAACCTCAAACAAACAAAACCTCAAGCTGATGCTCGTTGGCTAAAACAGAAAATATTCTTTTCAGGTTAGATATCTAAATAAGAAAAAAACCCAGCCAGTAAAAAAATTATCCTACTATCACAAAAAAAAATCGAACTGAAAGCAAATTCATTGTTCAGTCTCTTGATTGGCGCCGTATCAACACGTCGTCACCGACATAAATTTGAAATAGAAAAACACGATTTCTGTTTCCTCTTCATTTTGATCAAAATAGCATTAAAATGATTTGAAATAGAATATAATACGTAATTTTAAAGAAAGAAAAGTTTTTTTTTTTCAATGCATGAATAAATAAAATTTAAATTGTAATACAGATTGAACTCGAGTCAGTGTAAGCCCCAAAACTGATATAAAAATTGAGTCCGTTTTATCTTCATCTCCTACGTGTGCGACAAATTACGTCACATATAAGTTTTTTGGTAAAAAAGGATGCAAAAGTTTGGAGGTGGGAAGGAAAGGAGAAAGTAATTTAGACTTCGGTTTTTCGGAAGCGATATTGCACTGGGCTCCGGAGCCCTGTATGTATGGGCTCCGGTGAATTCCGACCAATATTTAAATATTTACTGAAAACAGAGAAGTACCGGAGCCGAGCTCCGGTGGGCTCCGGCGCAAATTAAGCCCTGTCCTACAATGTCATTTAGCAGACAAGACATTTAGCAGACAGCAATTAGGCGACAGGATATTTAGCCGACATGACAGTTAGTCGACAGCGACAGTTAGCCGACTAGACAGTTAGCCAACAAAGGACAATTATTCGACATGGACATTCATCCGACAGGACATTTAGCCAACGAGCAAATACCAGATAAGGGAATTATCCGACATGAAATTTAGCTGACACGTACATTTTGCCAAAAGAATTTAGAAGACTCGGTCTTACATCAACAATGTAAACCTCAGTAACTCGTCATCATCATAAATCAGCTTTTATATTGTTTCAGCGTTTTTGTTTATGATATATACTTAAACATCGAAATTTCGCCACCCTCATAAAGTAATTTTTTTCTTCAATCACTGTTATTCTATAAAGCTTTTCAATTAAACACCAATAACTAACATTCGTAATATTCTTTTGTTCATTCGAACAAAATTATATACAAAAATAACTTTTTCTACAAAAAATATTGTTTGAAATGCGGTTTTTAGATGAATCCCTCCGATAAATATTGTTTACTTATGTTTAAGTCATAGACTCTCGATAGCTCATTATACTCATTAATTAAGGAATTTATAAAATAAAACGGAAATAATTCATTTTAATTATTCATTATACCTCAATAACTCGTCATTCTCTTAAACTGCCATTATATTTTACAAATACAGTTATATTTATAACATACACAAAAAATTCGATAACTCGGGGAGGAGCCAATAATTTTTTAATGACGTTTTCTACAATAAATATCGTTTAAAATGCGGTTTCTTGACGGGTCCCTTCCATAAATATTGTTTAATAAACATAAGAATTTAAAAGAAAGGGGTGCGTGAATAACGGGAACAAAAGACAGGACCCACGGTGTGGCAATTTTTAAACTTGTTTCGTATCTGTCACGTGATATATCATCGGAAAGTCCTCGGACCACTCTTTCATATTGTGACCCTTTCTTCTCACCTCCCCCTATTCGCCACCCCTCCAAGAGGGCATTTTTCATTTTTTTCGAGATCGTAAAATTTTCATAATTTTAGATCCGATTTTTTTACGAAGACCTACAAAAATACTTTTATAATACTATATGCAAATTTCAAAGAGGTGGGGCACTTTTATATCTTTTGCCGCCACCCCTCATGTGATATATAGTTGGAAAGGCAGTGTGACACCCAAATTTCATAATATATACCTTCCGCGCCGCTCCCTCCCAGTTTGCTCCCCTGAGCCACTTTTCTAACTTTTACCGACACCCCTTACGTGATATATCTTTGGAAAGCCCTGTGACCTCTTATACATATTATGCATCTTCCGTGCGTCTTCTGCACTTTTCCCCGGGCGGCACTTTCTAAATTTTGTTGACATCCCTCTTATGATATATCATTTGTCTAATACTGGTTCTCCTCTCTGATATGAGATTTATACTCCTAGATCATAGATCACTAGTTCTTTTTAACACAAAACTAAGTTTATTTATAAAAATGCAGAAGGACAGTACAGATATTCGGCGAGGACAAGACGATAATACTCACACGAAGTATATGAAATATATCCAGTGGAACACACTACAATATTCCACAATTATACACTTTGTGCTATTACACCATTTGGCTTCACCTACAGTACAAACTTTTTACATACCAGTGCCCGTAGCACCTGTGTAATTTTATATCTAACTTTTGGTTTTTCAAAAACTCCGCCGGTACACATACACGACTTAAAAACCTCCACCCTTCACTCTCTAAAAAGGAAATCTCCTTCCCTTCACTCCTACGCTCGCACGTCACGTGAGTCACATAACCAAAGGGGCGCCAGCACTGGCTAAAGAAATGCTATCCAGACATCATAGTTTGGAAGACCTGTGACCACTTATTCATGTTATGCGCCTCCCGCACCCCAGACACAATTTCCCACCCAATGGGAAGCACTTTTCTAAATTTAGCCAACACGCCTCATGAGACTTATCGTTGCAAAGCCCTGTGACCATTTATATTATGCATATCTCGTGCCCCTCCTCCACTTTGCCCCCGGTGGATATTTTTCTAAATTTTTCCGACAGCCCTCGTATGACATATCATTGGAAAGGCCTGTGATCACTTATTCATGTTATGCACCTCCCGCAGCCCCCCCCCCTTTGCCCTCACAGTGGGAGGCAGTTTTCTAGATTATGCCGACACCCGTCATGGGCCATATCGTTTAGAAAGCCCTGTGACCACTATTTCATATTATGCAGTTTCCGCGTCTCTCCCACCTCTTTGGCTCCCGGGCGGGACAATTTTCAAAATTTTGCCGTTACTCCTCATATGTATAGCGGGCGCGCGCGCTGCAAAGTAAGTAACAGTGATAGTAATTATAACGTAACCGTAACCTAACTGTTCCATAAACGTAACCTAAACGTATCCAAGCCGTAACCTAACTGTTACTTAATAACCTAACAGTAACCTAACCGTAACATAACTGTAATCAAATTATCACCTAACCGTAACCTAACTGTAACGTAACTGTAACCTATTTGTAGCCTAATTGTAACGTAACAGTAACCTAACTGCAACATAACCGTAACCTAAGGTAGGCCGCGCACTGACGCAACACGAGCAACATGAAATACGATTTAGGAGAAAAAAAATATTGAAACAAAGAAGAAAGCTGTTTCAAACATGTTTTAAAGCTGTTTTTCTCCGAAGTCAACCAAAATGTTCCATGGGTCGCCTCAGTGTGCTACCGGCCTAATTGTAACCTAAACGTTTCCTAATTGCGACATAACCGAAATCTAAATGTCACGTAACCTTGACCTAACTCTAAACTTACTGTAAACTAACGTTAACCAAATTATAACCAAACCTAACTGTAACTTAACTGTAGCATAGCCGTAACGTTACCATGACCTATCTGTAACCTAACCGTAATCTAAATATCCTCTAACCGTTACCTAACTGTAACATAATCATAACGTAACTGTAGCCTATCCTTAACTTAACCGTGACTTAACTCTAATTTAACTCTAACCTAACCTTAACCTAATTATAACCTAAGAGTAACCTAACTCTAGCGTAACTGTAACCTATCCGGAACATAATCGTAACCTAAGCATAACCTAACAGTAACGTAACTGTAACTTAACGTAACCTATCTGTAATCTAAATGTAACTTAAGTGTAACGTAACCGTAACCTAAGTGTAGACTAATTATAAAGTAACCGTAACGTAACTGAAACCTAAAAGTAACCTAATTGTAGCCTAAATGTAACCTAACTGGGACGTAGCCGTAATTTAACTGTAACTAACGTTTACCTAATTATAAGCTAATCGTATGCTAACTGTAATGTAACTGTAACATAACTTTACCATGACCAAGCTGTAAGCTAAGCGTAATCTAATTATCACCAAAACGTAACCTAATTATACCCTATCAGGTACCTAACCATAATCCAAGAGTAACTAATCGCAACTGTATCCTAACTGTAACCAAACTGCAAATTAACTGTAACATAACGGGAGGTGCATAATATGAAAAAGTGATCAAAGGGCTGCCCAGTCTAATGATATATCACTTGAGGGATGTCGGAAACATCAGAAAAATACATCCAGTGATACAATTTGAGGGAGAGGGAACGGGAGGTAGATAATATGAAAGGGTGATCAAAGGGCTCCAATGCGATATATCTCATGAGGGGTGTCGAAAAATGTTAGAAAAGTGCGGCTAAATATCCTATCGGCTAAATGTCCCGTCGGCTAATCGTCTTGTCTTTTAAATGTCCTGTCGGCTAATCGTCTTTTTGGCTAAATGTCCTCCCGGCTAATTGCCACGTTCGGCCAGTTGCCCCGTCGGCCAATTGTCTGTATTGCTAAAATTATTACTATATGTCCGTTTCGGTCAATTGTCCTGTATGCTGTATGTAAATTTCAGCTAATTGTGTTGTCGGCTATATGTACGTATCAGCTTAATGCACGTGTCAGCTAACTGCTATCTGCTAAATGTCTTCACGGCTATTTGGTTGCCGGCTGAATGTCTGCGGCCGGCTAGACAGCCGGCCGCAGACATTCAGCCGGCAACCGGTTAAACATCTCTTAGTATACTAAATGTAGTTGAGCTTGAAAATGCATAACTCAAATTAAAAAAACACTTTTAAGTAATTCATGATTATTCTCGGTAATACTCACGAAATCTTTTTTGTAGCGTCTATGCAATTCATATACACCACCTATGTGCCAGTGCAAGAAAATTAGTTTAACTTATACCATAACTTATCATAAATAAAACATATCATAATTTAAAACTCACTTTCAGCAATCATCCCTAATGTTTCCCTGTAAATAAACGATAAATGCGATGTACACCATATTCTTATCCAAACATCTTGCAGTAAAACCATCAGAAATTTCATTATGTTTGAAGTAGTGTAGCATAATTCAAATACGTTGCGAACAGCTTTTCTGCGAAGAACTTTAAAAAACCGAACTCTTTTGTATGACTCTTTTGTGTAGTAACCTTCTTCCAGTGCACCTTAATTATGTAAATGAATTTCATTATGTATAAATTTGTTTAACGCTATTAAAACACACCACCAAATGGTTTTTCCACACAGACCATATGTAACAAAATACTTTTGAGTGACCCTGCAATGGGTTCCTGTTAGTCCTTAAAGATGTTTAAATTTTTCAAAAGTAATTTTTGGTTCATAAAAGTACATTTTTTATGCAAAATCTGCAAAAAGTGCCTTAAAAGTTCTTAATTTTGCTCTTGTATTGTTTTGTAATCAAGGGTAAAACTCTTCCCAATTTCTTTGAAATTCTGATTTAAAAAAATAATGTAAATCACCCTTTGCCTCCCCTTCTTCCGAAATTTTGCTTCCCCTTTTGCCCCCCTTAAAGTATCAAGGTTTAAAATCTTTAAAACTCCTTAATTTTTTCTTTAATTTTCTGTTTTATTTGTTACTTCAAAGTAACAATAAATAATCAGTCATAAATTTCATTATCAATTTATTTCACCGCATTCATTTCATTAAAAGTTCTTGTAAATTGCTCCTTCTGAAAATGTCATTTCTCCCTTTTGTTTCTTCCCCCACAGTACCCATATTTTAAAATAGAAACCCTTTAAAACTCTTTCATTTTTTAAAAATCTTTTCTGCTCAATATGCCACTTTATTTTAATAATAAGCAAACGATAATAAAAATTTCTCTCCGCCCCCCCCCCAACTGAAATTGGTATTTCCCCTCGCCTCTCCCTCTTACTAAGCATCTGAAATTTAAAGTTCTTAAAACTTTTTCGTTTATTATTTTTTTTAACCTATTTGTAAATATTTTCTAAGGTAAATAAATAATAAGTCATCCAATAAACTTCCGCCACCCACCAAAAAAGAATAATTCTGCTTATTCCTCTTTTTTCTTACAGGTCACAAAATTTAAACCTTAAAAATCATTGATTTTTCTAAAACATTTTGTACTCTATCTGTTAATTTATTGATATCATAAATAATCAGTCATATAACTATACTCCTCCCCAATCAAAATTGACGTTTGCTCTGTCGCTCTCCTTACCAAGCACACAAAATTTAGTCTTTTTTTGTCCGATTTGTTATTCTTTAGTAAGGTAAATAAATAAGTCATCTAATAAAATGCCCCCTCCCTTGTTTCCTTCTTTCGCTTATCTAAGTTTAAAATCTTTGAAAATCTTATTTTAATACATTTTCAGCTTTATCTGTTTCATATTGAACAATAAATAATCGATTATATAATTTCTTCCACCCCCATATAAAATCGACATTTTCTTTCCTCCACCATTATTTCCATGCACACAAAATTTAAAGTCTCTAAAACTCTTAATTTCAATGTTTTTGTCCTGTTTGTAAATCTTTAATAAGTTACATAATCAGTCATCTATTAAACTCCCCCCCCCCCCAAAAAAAAAAAAAAAAAATCTGTTTCTTCCCTTGTCTTACCCTCAACTCATGAAGTTAAAAAAATCTAATTTAAAGTCTTTAAAACTTTTTAATTTATACTTTTTTGGTCCTAATTATAAATCTTTGCTATCTATAGTAGTAACTAAATCTTTTCAACTATGTACGAAAGTGTTAACAATAAAGCGATAGGTAGACATTTAATTGTGCATAAAAAACATTTTAACTGTATTTTTCAAAGCAAAATGTCTTTGGAGAGATATTTCTAAGGAAAATATTATGGTTTCTCGTCAACCTGCAAGTAAATTCTCAAAACCTTCCGAAATCATTTCATTCCGACTAGCTCAGAAAGAACCACCAAATTTAGATACCAAAGGTGCCTGAGTTATCGACTGAACCGAGTATATCCATAAACAAAAAAGAAAAATCATGCGTCAACACTTTCCAACACTTCCAGAACATTGTAACAAAACTTCGCCGTTTAATAAAGTAAAGAAGATATCGAACTAAACAGTTATAAAACGTATGATACATTTCAAAACGAGATTTCAACAATTGCGTCCATAACCTGGAAGGTACTCCAATTCTTTTGTGCAGCTCTGTATATATTTTTGTTCTGCATATATTTGTACAGATTCTACATACTTTGTTGAAATTTAGTTTTGTAAGAAAATACATAAAAAGTTGAAAATTCACCTTCGGCAATTTCTACCAATAGGCGGAAACATGCTTGATTTCTTTTGGGCTGCCCTCTATATAGCATACAGATTTTTATACACGTCAAGTACTAAGCTGAAATCTAATTCAAGCAAAAACATGCCTAAAATTACTGAAATCACACTTCCAGGAATTATTTTCCATAGGCGTCCATGTATCCAGTTTTTTGAATATCCCTGTATAGGATTTTATTTGTATGATACAAACATCTCTTAGCATACTAAATGTAGTTGAGCTTGTGCATTTGTAACTAAAAAACCAAACACCTTTAAGCAATTCATACTTATTCTCAGTAATGGTTAGGAATTCTTTTGTGTAGTCTTGTATAGGGTCTGTAAAATTTATGCACACCATGTAGTACGCAAAATTTAGTTAATCTTAAAAGCGCATTCTATAATTGAAAAATGCACTTTCAGCATTAAATTTTAATAGCTAACACGTCGGATACAGTATTGTATCAAAATATTTTATGTGTACCTGTAAATGAACGCTAAATGAAATGCAGACCATATTTGAATGCAAGCATCTTGTAGTAAATCGAAATAATGTGTATCTATTTCGTCATGTTTGAAATAATGTAACGTAATCGAAATACGCTACAGTTTTTCCTCGTAGACCATATACAAGCAAGCTCTTTTGTCTGACCCCGTAAATAATTGTTAAATGCTCATGTTGTACAGAAAGTAGGCTTAGGACACCTCAGAAATTCATATCAATTTCATTGTCTTTGTGACAGAGTAATATCAATCAAATACGCCGCAAACGATATTTCTTCATGGGGTATAACATAACGGATTACTTTTGAGTCCCCTATACTCATACTTTAAGCGTTACACATAACATAGTCTATAGTAACCGTTTTAAAGCGTATCTCAATGTACATAAATTTAACTATGTTTAAGAATGTGCAACACTATTAAAATACACCCTAAAGGATTCCACCCCCCCCCCCCCATAGACCATAATTTAATGAAATACTTTTGAGTGCATTTGTAAATGAACCATGTATGATACATACTTCATTTTGAATACCGAACATACCATGATGATTTTGAATATCGTATATCAATTACATGGCAATCCGACTACATTTACGCTAGTTAGACCACGGACAGACAGACGGACGGACCAACTCAATCCATAAACACTTTTCAACTTTCTTGGGAAGTGTTAAAAATGGAAAAATGTAATGAAAATAAAAGTATTTTAGTGTTATTTAGATTACAAACCGCTACAAAAAACATTCTTATTTGACCGCATCATTTAAAAAATATTTAGTGCTCAGAAATCCCCCCCCCCCCACACACACACACCTGAATTTACTCCTGTGCACTTAAAATTTCAAATTGTTAAAACTCCTTTATGTTTTATAACATTCTTGTAAAAATAATCCATAATCTAAATTTTCTTCTGCCTGAAAATTTCACTAAAATTTTTGCCATCCTTCTTTCTGCTAACATCACACAAAGTTTTTAATATTTGGAAAACTTTATTTTTTCTGTCGCATATTTTAGTGCTAACAACAATAAATTGTGTACTATATCTATAAATGACTACGCTGGGATTTAGATTTATACCCCCTCTACAGACATACAGTACAGAATATACAGTTTATTTGTTTAACTTTTCCTCTCCTAATTTTATGAACATCTTATTTTTAACCTTCAATGTTATTTAGCTTTAATAAATCTCATAAATTTTATGTTCTAAAAAGAATTCGCACAAAAGATAGTTATTTTAGAATATTTGTACCTGATATATTTCCCCCCTCATTCAATATCTCCCCCTTGATTTTAAATGTAATTGCCTTATGTGAAATAAAATAGTTTTTATACTACACTAATTTCAATTTTATGTTTGTAAAAGCTGTAAAAAAAAAAAAAAAAAAAAAAAAAAATTGAAAGTCAAATTGTTTTAATTTTTGCACTTTTATCATAAACAGATTAAAATTCTTTTTACGGCTTTTACCGTTATCGAGTCTCCACAAAACAGTGGGCTTTGATCTACGCTTGTAAAGCGAAGACAATTGAAAAAAAAATCCTTTACACCTGAAACCTACTGGAAATTATCACATGTAGCGCTCAGCCGAAGTGGGGTGGGGGTTGGAATCGTGCCAGATAATTGGCCATTTGCTGATTGGAAGAGCTCGCTTGTCAATCATTTGAATTTAGACCATCCTTTCAATTCAGCTAAAATGCCAGCGGCCATCTTGATTTCTTTTCGTCTGTGACTGCAGTGAGCTCTTAAGTTGAATTTTTCCCTTCTCCCTTCCGTATTACTTAATCATTTTTGACAATCTATTCATATTAGCGACTTCGATCAAGTTTGATTTATCATTCTGAAATATTTTTCTTTAGGTAAATCTCTTCTTTAGGTAAAAATCTTCTTTAGGTAGGTCTCTTTGCTCGAATTTAATTTTCTTTCAATGACGTTTGATCTTTAATTCTTTTCACTTAAACCACGATTTTATTTCAGCAATTTTTCATCTTTACCATTCATAATATTTATTTTGATAATTATCAGATTCATAATCAATCACATTTATTAATTTTTCTTTTATTTAAAAAAATAAATAGACTATATATTCTTTTTATCAAATTCATGTCAAAACAGTAATGAAAATTAAACACATTTGTTAAATTAAAACATTCTTGGGGAAAAAAAGATTCATACGTATTAAGGATATGTGGGACAACTGAGCCATGATTTTACAATGTGACCCTGGAGATTTTGGCAATTCAGCTTCAAAAGGCTAATATTCATTTGAATTAAAGTCTGAACTTTTGTAAATGTGTTCAGTTAAGTTGCCTCTGTCATACAGAAATGTTCAAAATTACATTTTAATATCTAAAAATACATAAATATATATATTTCATCTTTCTTTCCTCATATGTCCAGTTGCCCCATAAAAATGGGGCAACTGGACCAGGAGGGTCTATGTTCCACACGCGTTTTTTTTTTTTTTTTTTTTTTTTTTTTTTTTTTTAATATTGGGTATTTGGTCCTATTTGAAAAAAGTGTTAACAACTACAAAAAAAAAATTAAACCAGGCAGATCATGTACATTATATAGCAACTAAAGGACGTTGCAAAGGAAACCTTTACTGTCAATGTGTCTAAAAAAAGCACTAAAAGTGAAAATATTAGATTTATTTATACAAAAAATATTAAAATTAAGTAAAGTACTTATGTGTTTAAGTATAGGTAATAAGTATAAAAGTCACATGGGCATTTTAAGGAAAACAAAATAACAAGATAAATCTATGAACAAACGGTTACGTCAGTATTTAAGTATTTCATTCTCTTTTTAATTTACCTTAATGGAAGTTCGATATGTCCAATAAATCTGTGGAGAATGTAACCCTATTTTTATATCGAACAGAAATATTAGGTAGCTTTCTTTACAAAAAAGCTACCTATTGCAGCCGTTCGGAGGAAAGCGATTTCAAAAAATTTTGGTATATTTTCATCGATCATGACCCCCAGACCCCGAAACCACCCTCCGTTCAAAATTGATATATATATATATATATATATATATCTGACCTATGTCACACTGTAACTCCCGTAATTATGAACCGATTTCGATGTAATTCGGTGTGTACATAGTACATACTAATGTCTCGACCGAGTTCGTTGGCCAGCTTCATCCGCCGTTTTGTTTCAAAATGGCGGCCCATTAAAATTTTTAAAATAATTTAAAACTTGAAATGTGGTACCAAAAAATTAAAAATGGGAAAATATTTTTTTCTTATGTATTTGACCTTTATACAAAGATTCCGGAGCAGTTTTTGTTTCGTCTATATCTTAAAAAATGGCTGAGTTATAGCATTTTGAATTTCTAGCGTGACTGACATTTTGAAACGTCCTCAATTTTGTCACGCGATAAAAGGCGTATTTATGAACCGATTTGGATGTAATTCGGTGTGTACATAGTACATACCAATGTCTCGACCGAGTTCGTTGGCCAGCTTCATCCGCCATTTTGTTTCAAAATGGCGGCCATTTAAAATTTTTTTAAAAATTTTAAATTTGAAATGTGGTACCAAAAAATTGAAAATGGAAAAATATTTTTTTCTTATGTATTTGACCTTTATACAAAGATTTCGGAGCAGTTTTTGTTTCGTCTATATCTTAAAAAATGGCTGAGTTATAGCATTTTGAATTTCTAGCGTGGCTGACATTTTGAAACGTCCTGAATTTTGTCACACGATAAAAGGCGTATTTATGAACCAATTTGAATGTAACTTCGTTTATACATAGTACATACCAATGTCTCGACCGGGTTCGTTGGCCAGCTTCACCCGCCATCTTGTTTAAAAATGGCGGCCATTTAAATTTTTAAGAATAATTTAAATTTGAAATGTGGTACCAAAAATTTAAAATTGAAAAAATATTTTCTTCTTATGTGTTTGACCTTGATAAAAAGATTCGGGAGCAGTTTTTGTTTCGTCTATATCTTAAGAAATGGTTGAGTTATAGCATTTTGAATTTCTAGCGTGGCTGACATTTTGAAACGTCCTGATTTTTCTCACATAATAACAGGCGTATTTATGAACCGACTTGGATGTACCTTGGTGTGTACATAGTACATACAAATATCTCAACCGAGTTCGTTGGCCAGCTTCATCCGCCATCTTGTTTCAAAATGGCGGCCAATTAAAAAAATAAAAAAATTTAAATGAGATACCAAAAAATTGGAAAATGAAAAAGATTTTTTTTGTATGTGTTTGACCTTAATACAAAGATTCCGGAACAGTTTTTCTTTCGCTAATATCTAAAAAAAAAAACGGCTGAAAAATAGCATTTTGAATTTCTCTTGTGGCTGACATTTTAAAACGACCTGATTTTTGTCACGCGATAACATGCGTATTTATGAATCTATTTGGATGTAACTTGGTCTGTACATAGTACATACCAATGTCTCGACCGAGTTCGTTGGCCAGCTTCATTCGCCATCTTGTTTCAAAAGGGTTGCCATTTAAAAAAAATTAAATTTAAAATTCAAAATGAGGTGTTAAAAAATTGGAAAATGAAAAAGATTTTTTTTATGTGTTTGGCCTTGATACAAAGATTCCGGAGCAGTTTTTGTTTCTGAAAATTTGTTCTTTTGTTGATATCTTAAAAAATGGTTGATTTATAGCACTTTGAATTTCTAGCATGGCTAACATTTTGAAACGATCTTGTATTTGTCACGCGATAACACACGTTTTCGCCTATTTCGATGTAAGAAGGCATGTGGATAGTATACATCAACACCTCGACCAAGTTCGCTGGCCAGATTAATCAGCCATCTTGTTTCAAAATGGCGGCCATTAAATTAAAATATATATATATATTTAAAGTGAGGTGCAAAAAAATTAGAAATTGAAAAAGGTTTCTTTCTTAAGTATTTGATCTTGATATAAGGATTCAGGAGCATTTTTTGTTTGTCTTTACCTTAAAAAATGGCTCAGATATAGCTGTTTCAATTTCTATTGTGGGTGACATTTTGAAAAATCTGATTTTTTGCATGCGACAGCGCTCCTATATATTAACCGATTCCGATGTGAGTGAGCATGTGCACAGCAATGACTAAGGTCTCGACCAAGTTCACTGCTTAGCCTCATCCACCATGTTGTCTTAAAATGACAGGCACTTTAAGAAATTGCCGAATTTGGCAGCCAAATATAAGTTACTTTAAAGAAAAGCAGCTTGGATAAAGCTGACTAATTTCGTGAAATTCTCATTCATTATATTGATAAAAATTAGTATTGAATCTCCTATATTCGGTTTCCACTAAATTGAGCTTCGTGTGTTTGCATGATATAAGTTGGCTTTTTTTAAATAAGGATTATGAAAGCTACCTCTTCCTCCCGGCACTGGCCGGAAGGACTTTTTTTTATTCGTTTCGATAATTTTCTAATAATCTCACTTTGCCTTATGTACGCCTCTTCATCTGTATCGCAAAATTTCGAGCTGTAGCTATCACACTAAGGAAATTTGGTTTGATACCCCCAACTTGCTTTTTAAAAATTTTATTAATTTTAATAAGGTATTATGCAATTCTCTTTATTGTAAGCAAAAAAAAAAAAAAAAAAAAAAAAAAAAAAAAAGAAATGGAGAAATTAATTTCCCGTAGTATGAGAAACTCAAAAAAATATTTATAGCTGTTGGAGTAACTGGATCCCAAAGGGTCCAGTTACCCCTGCTACATATCCCAGTTATCCCATTCTAGAAAAGTATATGGGGTAACTGGAACATCGGCCTTACATTTGAAACATGAATTAAATATGTATAGATACTTAATAATCTTAATGTATTTATGGGTCTAATATTTAAACAAAAAGATAGTTTAATAAAAGTACTTATCGTATTTTAATAAAAAGCAGAGGAAGTTCAACCAAATGGACGTTGTTTTTAAAAAAGAAACCTAAATTTTCGGCAACCTATAACAGCAAAGACAGAGTTATGATTGAGTTGACATGCGTTGTTTTAAGAATTAGAGATGCAATGTTGACAAAAGCTAAAACTTGAAAAACATCAACGGTTTTTTATAAAATAGCCCATGGCCCAGTTGCCTCGTGGGTCCAGTTACCCCATCTTACCTTACATAAACGAATATAAACAAATATTAAAACTACAACAGCTGGTATGCTGTGGCCATCACAAAACTTTCCTCTATAAAAATCGCGTCAATTAAATCATTTAAATAGTACAAGAAATTACATAAATCATTTAAATAGTACAAGAAATTACATATTTAGCATCAATTCATATCAAAGTATATCTGAATTTGAAGTTTGATGAAAATTTCATGCGTTAGTTCTTGAGATAGAGATACAGCAGAAATACTGAAAAATGTAGCACAGCAGCGCCACCTGTTGAGCGATTTTCACCAAAACATAAACAGCACCATTTTATATCAGGGATTAACTGAATATAAATTTTTATTAAATTCTGTGCATTAGTTCTTGAGATAGAGCGCCCACAAAATTTGTGTCACATACAGACAGACATTTTGTAAAAACATGTTTCTCGGAATTTCTGACCCCCAAAACATGTAAATCAGTCGAAAACAGAAAGTTGAACATTTTTACGAATCCAATATTCTTTTTGTAAAGATAGAAGAAAGTAAAAATGAACGAAAAAGATATTACGAAACATCATATTTGTTTTTCATGTAGTAAATTTTATCAAATATGTTATATTGCTATATCTACCCTATATATATAAAATCCTAATGAAACAGATATTATGAAGCGAATTAATGTAAGGATTCTATGAAACGACTGATTAAACAACTGATTATGTTTCACGGCGATTTCTCCTAAAATACGGAATACTTTGCGATGAAATTAACACCAAAAATCGGTATTGATCCGAGGATCTCAAAACTGGTATTAGAATTTTTAAATTCGAATTAGTTTTCGAAATATTAATTTTTTTCTAATTTTATATACTTTTCTCTAATGAAGGCAACTCAAATTTTAATCATAACAGATTTTTTTTTATATAAATTTAAGAAAAGGTTACTATTTTAAACTAATTTGGCGACAGTTTGGCCTCCCTTAACCCCTTCGCGACGGTAGCCTTTTACGAAATGTGTATTAGTTTGCTACCGGTTTTAAAAAACAGAAGTTTGTGCCTATTCAAATCGGGAAAATGCTCGGATTAAATAAAGCAAATTTTACAGTAAAATTTTACTGGTGAGGATAAACGAGGATCCTTAGGCCTACTTCCGGCACGTATACGTGTCGCTCGTCCCCAAGGGGTTAAACGTATGCTAAGAAATGTATCATGTTACTTTTATTCATAATTCAATTTGTATTTCATTATCATTTTATTTAATACAAACTGAACCATTTAAAATAAATGGCTTTCACTTCCTTCTTTTTTTTTTTTTTTTTTTTTTTTTTAAACGAAACGAAAAGAAAAATATTGATGATAAATGATGTAACAAACCATGACATTTAATTTAAACTTCAAAGCAATGTTTTAAAATAACACTCGAAAAATAAAAAAAAAATGCTAACTGGCGAGTTGAAAAAAAGCCATTGGCGAGATTTGCACCCGGCTAGCGTAACAGTACCAAGAATTCTTTGCTACCATGGAAACTTTTATGTAGTTTTATTCGATTTTTTTTAAAAAATCAAAATGGAAAACTTTCGGCACAGATGTCATATACGGGCCCATATTGGCGGGATATTTTTCTGACGCCAATGTCATATACGCAACGGGTACATAACCTGCGCCATAGTATCGTTATTTTGCTTGGTTTGGTAGACCGGATGTTGTTGTTTATGCTGTTGATGTTTCCCCAAATTAGCGTCGGAAAAATATCGCGCCAATATGGGGCCGTATATGATATCTGGGCCAAACTTTCATATTGTTACTACTGGTCTTATTCTCTGTTTCTAATTTTCTCATTAATCTTATTATCTCATAAAAAGCTTTCAACTTATACAATCATAAAATAAAAGCTAAATGTCCTACCTGTTCTTTCCTTTGTATAAGAAGAAATAGCCGGGCATACGATGAAGTAAATAAATTAACATCCAAATAATAAGTCTTGAATCTTCGAAACAAAAAAAGCTATATTACATTAAACATTCTTGAAGACGTACACAAGATGCTTAGACACTCACAAAACAAACATTATATACACGTAACAAATCAAGTATTAAAGTTTTCTTAAAGTTATTTTCTTTTCTATCTACGAACATATCTGGTTTCTATTCTGTTCTAAATCTCAGTCAATTCTCACAGAAAAAAAACAAGTTCTGTCAGCTCTTGCGCAGTAGGATCATTTGGTCTGACGTAACACACAGCAGGTGCGTTTTTGTTCTTGTTTCAAAGGGTAAAGGGTAAGAGGAGATGCTTGATTTCGCAACATCCTCCCACCTTGAGTTGTGATCCATGGGAGGAAATCAACAATTTAGAAGTCCAGATCGGAGTCTCAGAGGCGGTTTCACTAGTCGTCCACTTCTGGTAACCACAGGAGAGATATCTCTGTCACTGGGTTGGTTCTTTTCTACACTGATTCTAGTCGGATCGATTTCTGGAGTAGCCTTTCGTTGTTCATTAGGGGCATTAAAGTTCACTTTCTGCTGAATTCTGTTATCTGATGGGGGATCGCTAGCTGCATCAATTTCCAAAGGAAACGGGCGTTGGAAAGGACGGAGGAAAATACCATTTTCTGTTTGGACTTTGCCCAATCTTGCTATTTTGTCTTTTCCTGGAAATATATCTATTATTTTGGCTAAAGGCCAGTGAAGACGTCTTTTGTTGGTATCTTCCAGAAGAACGATGTCTCCTATTTGCAAAGGTTTGGAATTCTCTTTCTTCATAGACTTGCCGCAGCTGTCCTAAGTACTCCGTTCTAAATCGGTTTCGCAGATCATTTCTTATTCTTTGACGATATCTTCCTCGTCTGTTAAGATCTTGTAAATCTAATGTGTCAATATCTGGAACACCGGATGTAGGCAGTTCTTGAAGGAACATCAATGGAGTTATAGGTTCAGGATCCCGATTATCTTCCGAGATGTATGTGATCGGTCGTGAATTGATAACATTTTCACAATCACAGAGTATTGTGCTCAGTTCTTCGTAATTTAATGAGGCGCGACCCAAAACTTTTCTTAAAATTTCCTTTACCATCCGAACAAGGCGCTCCCACCATCCTCCCCACCATGGGGCTGCAGGGGGGTTTAATTTCCATCTTATTTTCTGTATAGTGGCTAAGGCTTTTATGGCTTCCCAATCTACACTGGAAAGTGCTCTGCTAGTGCCCACAGAGTTCTTTCCATTATCTGATTAAATTGTATGTGGTCTGCCTCGCGCCGTGCAATAAATCTTCTTAGGGACTGCATAAAGCATTCAGCTGATAAAGGGGTTATCAACTCCAAGTGTACCGTTTGATAGACAGCACAGGTGAACAACGCTATCCACACCTTTGAACCATCGGCAAGGTATAGAGGACCGGCTAAATCGACACCCACCACTTCAAATATAGCTGCATCTCTGATTCTGTCCTCAGGTGGGATTCCTGGTTCGACCTCTTTTCTGGGTGTTTGGAATCTTTGACATTTAACACATTGTCTAATGACGTTTCTGATACACTTTCTTGATTTCAAAATCCAAAATTTTTCTCGAAGTTGAGCCATTAGTATGCTAACTCCAGCGTGATGATTTTCTAAATGTTTTTCAAAAATTAACTTCTGGACCACAGGATGTTTTGAGGGCAAAGTTATTGGATAACGAAAATCTTCTTTGTCTTGTCTACAGATTATATTTGTTTTTGCTCTCAAAAGTCCGTTTTTATCTTGTAATGGTCTTAAGGCTCCTAATTTGGGATCTGTGCTTCCTGAAAAGGATTCCTTTTGTACTAATCTGAGTAGTATTTTTTCTGCTTTTTCAAATTCATCAACGGAGATGTTGGGTGATGAAATTCTTTCTTTCTTTCTTGTGTTGTTATAAAAACGATATATAAATGCAATCATTCTTATGTTTTTTCGATAAGAGGAAAAATATCGATAAAAACGGTGTAAATCAGTGTCTTCATTGTCTAAAAGTGTTAGGATTGTCTTTTTCCTTTCTTTATTTATTACATCCTCGTCAGGGTGTTCTTCTGATCGTGGCCACTGATATTCCGGTAAATACAGCTAAGCTGGTCCCTCCCACCATCGTGATTTCTCCAATTGCTCAAAGGAACATCCTCTGGATGGGAGGTCTGCCGGATTTAAATTTCCTGGTATATGTCGCCAATCTTCAACTTGGGTAAGGCTTCTAATTTCTAAAACTCTATTGTGGACAAATGTACCCCAAGATTGTTCTCTACTTATCCACCTTAAAGCTGCTGAGGAATCGCTCCAAAAGATTGTCTTCTCTGGTTTCAACTGAAGATCACTCATGATAGTTTTAGCGAGTCTACCTCCAATGAGGCACGAGAGTAGCTCCAGTCGAGGAATTGTGAGTTCTTTAATGGGCGTTACTCTACTTTTAGCATTGACTAACTGAACTTTAACTACTTCTTGTGTTTGACATCTAAGATACACGCAAGTGGCATAGGCGTGTCTACTAGCATCGGAAAAGGTATGCAAGGAAATGTCATTTTCATTTTCGGGCGATACATTCAACCAGCGTGGAACTTGAATTTCTTGTAAAAACTTAATTTGTTTTAACCAGGTCTCAAACTGTTTTCTTAAATTTTCAGGGAGTTCTTCATCCCATTTCAATTTTTGTTTCCAGGTTTCCTGAAGAATTAATTTTGGAATAAGAGTGCTCGGGACGGAGAATCCTATGGGGTCAAAAATCTTTTGGGTAACCGATAAAATTTTTCTCTTCGTGAGTGGGTCCTTCGTTTCAATTTTTTCTTCTATTTCACACATTAATCTATCTTGCTCTAAGTCCCAGACCAATCCCAAAACTGGTGCTAACTTTGTATTTTCTTCAGAAACATCGATCATGGCCTGAGGCAAGTTTGATCGCCAGAATCTTAAATTAAAATGAGCTGAAGATAAAATACACTGTGATTCTGTTATAAATTTTCCAGTATCTGCGATCGATTTTAAACTAGTAATGGAATTGTCAATGTAAAATTAATCTTTCAAAATTCGTGCTGTATTTTCCCACTGTTCGGGTACTTGACTTAAAAGATGGTTTAGTGTACCCATTAATAAAAACAGGCTTGAAGTGAGTCCGAAGACTACGCGACAATGTCTATAAACTTTCAAATTATGTTTGGAGTCGAACCAGAGAAAGCGTAAAAAATCGCGATCTTTTTCTGTGATTTTTATCTGGAGAAATGCTTTTTCAATGTCTGAAGAAATACCTATTTTGTATTTACGAAAACGATTCAAAATACTCGGAATTATTTCAACCAAATTAGGTCCCTTTGTGAGACAGTCGTTTAAAGAAGGAGAGTTTGCATTATGTGAGGAGGCATTAAAAACTGGACGCATTTTCGTCGTTTCACTATTTTCTTTAATTACTGGTCTGTGGGGTAAGAAATGTACTTTATTCTCCTTATCGTCTGAAATTTCTTCTATAATATTATTATCCTTCCACAAATTAAAAATTTCTTCATATTCTATTTTCTTATTTGTTTTGATAAGTTTTTGTTCTGTCTTGCGCAAATGTTTCTCGACTAATACGCGATTGCTCGCTAAAATTGAGTTATCAACAATTCAGGGTAGTGTCACTTCGTAGCGGCCACTTTCATCACGTTTGACTGTTTCAAGAAAATGGTTATAAGTCTCTCTAGCTAAATCGTCTTTATTTTTGTAATCTTCATTAGTGTTACCCAAGGTATCTAAGTTCCACAGTTGTGATAAAGTGGCATTTGAAGTAAATAATGACAGCGATAGAACTGACAACGAACTTTCTGAATCATTTCCATTACCCTCTGTTTTCCCCATAATTGTCCAGCCTAACTTTGTTTCAAAAGCTGTTATACCCAAATCGGGAAAATATTTTATATTATCTGTGAATAATTTCGCCGCCATGTCAGCGCAAATTAAAATGTGTACTTCTTCCGGATTATTCTCATATAAACATAGCCGATTATTTTCACGAACATCGGTCAGATGAATTCCCCTTTTTTCTAAGATTTTTATCATTTCGCTATCGCGGCATAAATTTACTCCTGAACAGATTTTTCCTTCATCTAAAGCTTGTATTTTAAATCTGAAACTATGATCTAAATTACTGATAGTAAATTCATAGCGATTATGTTTACTCGTTTTTTCTACCCCTCCGAATAGTCCGTGCCTAATTTTTTCTGATCGAATTTTCCTTAATTTCAATTTATTCGCAGCATATCTAGTTATATAGCTATTGTGACTCCCAGTATCTATAATGATACGAATAAATTCGGAAGATTGATTATCATTACGGATCTCCACTATCAAGGTTTTTAAATAGACATTAGAAATTATATCCGGATTTGACAGCATCGGTCTCGCAACATCATTACTCTCTGAATTAGTAATTTCCCTTTTGAATTTATTTCTTTATTACACATTATCTGGGCGTGTCTCGAATTGCAAATACCGCATAAATGCTTCGATACACAGTATTTTCCAATATGTCCGTGGGCTAAACATACATAGCAAAGGCCTCTCTTTCTCAATAAATCAAGTCTTTTTCCAAACGGTAAATTACAAGTGCTAAAATATTTATTTGTCTGGTGCCTGCCAAAATAAAATCCACAAGTAGTCTCATTTTCGCTCTGAACCAATAAATCACACGCTGACGGTAATTTTCTATTCGGAGAATCAAATTTATTACTCTGCGAATTAAATTTATTAACTCGGGGGGGGGGGGGGAAAGGAAGGATTTTTCCTAAGTGACTGCGCACCGTAATTATTTTGTGTTGATTTTTCATTTATTTCATTCAGTGATGACGCATACATTTTCTCTCTGGATATTAATTGCTTATGTAAGAACGATATTAAAACTTGGACATTAATTGAGTCGTCATGCGTGTTATTGAACTCCAAAACTAGGTTTCTCGGTAATAATTTAAATAAAATGGGGGATAATAAACTTCCATAAGAGTCTAATGAAATGCTAAGGGACTCTAGACTTCTAATGTTCGTTTGTATCTCATCAAAAAGTTTTCGAAATGATTTGGTGTCATTTGAGTGTCTGAGCGGAGTTAAATTAAGAAGTTTATTTGTATGTACCGAAATTAACATATCCTTATTCCCGTACCTTTCTTTCAAAATATCGACGGCCTTTAAATAATTCTCTGCAGTGACACAAAATCCATCTATACTTTTTGATGGAATGGGAACTAGAAAACTTTTTAAATAATTAAATTTATATACTGGATCTAATGTGTCATTGTTGTGAATGGTTGTTTCAAAAGTTGACCAAAACGAAAGCCATTCAACAAAATCCCCAGAAAATTTTGCGATATTTAGTTTCGGTAATTTAATGCTTACGTTTTCCTTTAAGGGATTTTCTCGTTTAGAAAATGAATCATCCTGTGTTTTCTTTTTATCTAACTCTTTTATCTTTCTGTTTGCTCTAAAGCGCCATGACGTAATTTTCTCTTTAAATTCGCAAGCGCCCTGTAATTCTGTATCTAATTGTGCTTCTTGCACCAATTTTTTAATTTCCCCGTCTGCTCGTGTCAGTTCCATTTCTGTCACACTTAACTGTTCCACTACCTCTTCTAAATCAAAAATGTCTGGTTCTCCCTCTTTCAAAATAGCTTCTATTTTATTCATAAACTTATTTATGCTTTCACGTAGCACAGCTCTTTTTTTTTTTTTTGGCGATAACTAAACTTTCAGCCATTGCTAACTAATAATAACAATTAAATTCTATTAAAAAGTACAATTCTCTATATGTTCTATATGCTCAATAATTTTTCATTTCTTCAAATTAAATAGCTTGATAAATAATTTCTAATTATTCTAATATCTTATTCTATTTATCTTATAATCAGGTCATAATCCCGGCAGGGAGGCCAAAATGTTACTACTGGTCTTATTCTCTATTTCTAATTTTCTCATTAATCTTATTATCTAATAAAAAGCTTTCAACTTATACAATCATAAAATAAAAGCTAAATGTCCTACCTGTTCTTTCCTTTGTATAAGAAGAAATAGCCGGGCATACGAGGAAATAAATAAATTAACATCCAAATAATAAGTCTTGAATCTTCGAAACAAAAAAAGCTATATTACATTAAACATTCTTGAAGACGTACACAACATGCTTAGACACTCACAAAACAAACATTATATACACGTAACAAATCAAGTATTAAAGTTTTCTTAAAGTTATTTTCTTTTCAATCTACGAACATATCTGGTTTCTATTCTGTTCTAAATCTCAATCAATTCTCACTGAAAAAAAAAAAAAAAAAAAAAAAAAACAAGTTGTATCAGCTCTTGCGCAGTAGGATCATTCGGTCTGACGTAACACACTGCAGGTGCGTTTTTGTTCTTGTTTCAAAGGGTAAGGGGTAAGAGGAGTTGCTTGATTTCGCAACACATATAAAAGCGAAGAAATCTGAGTGTATTTATTTATGGCAGTTACATGACTTGGACTATTATAATATAGATGAAATGATGGCGATAGAATAATATTTGGCGACTTATCACCTGTTCCTGACTAACATTAAAGTACCAAAATGGCACCTGGAATATAAAAAGCGAAGTGGTTCGCCCGGAACTGTTGATGATAGGCTATTGTTATAGAAATTGTTTTAAAATACCGGGAGACAAAGACTCTGTACACTTAATTCATTTTATTTTAGCTTATTTTCAAATGTTTAACTGATCCTCTTTAATCAAACACGAAAACAACCATTGGATGTCTTAACAGAAACTGATTCGGCCTGAAATTTTTGCAATCAACGGGAATTGAATGGAAAACCGTTTACAGGCAGATCTTCACAGCTTTTTTCAGTATAATTCAATCTTGTCTAATATTTTTAAAACCGATCAGATTAGCGTGTTTTTAGATTCTGCGGTGTCTGAATGGGAGGTTGGCGAGCATATCTTGCAGGGGGCAGAGCCACTTGGTATTAATATAATAAGTTATTATATGCTTTAACTCAACTAAAGTAAGTTTGAAAAATATGAACGTTTCTTTATATTTACAACAAAATCTCGTTTAAACAAGAACCACAAATCCTGCGTCAAGCATAGATTATGAAACACTTTCCAACACATACAGAATACTTAAATAAAACTTCGCCGTTTAAAAAGTTTACATTTTAGAAGGTAACTAATTTAACTAAATAAACGCTTTAGAAAACGCGTGACGTATTTGAAAACCAGTTTTCATCAACTACCTCCGCTACCCAAAATGGTACTCTAATTATTTTATGCAGCTCAGTATATGATTTATAGATTTTTATATATTCTATATAATATGCTAAAATTTAGTATGATAAGAAAACGCGTGACATTGTCGAAAATTCTCCTTTAGCAATTTCTACCAATTGAAAATTGAATAATTATGAAAATTTATCAGTTTCCTGGCGACACTGTCTTGAAGGCATTTTGCAAACTCATATGAAAATAACATCTATTTTATGAGGAATTCAGCATAGGTGGTGCCATTTATAGGTTTACGTTTAAAGCAAACAGCATTCAGCTATTAAGATATGAAGTCAACATGTAAAAAAATCGAATAGTTTAGTTTTTACAAGGAAAAGAATAGAGGTCTACATATGTGGACCCAAGTAGCGAAGAGGTTATATTACCGAACTATTTTGTGTGACGCTGTAAATGAATCATAATTTTTTTCTGTCCCAAAATGCTGTATAATGTATGTTCATAGAAACTCAGAAATTAATATCGTTTCATTACGTTTGTAACAGAGTAACAGCATTAAAGTACGCTGCAAATTTTTCTTCATATACCATAATGTAACGGAATATTTTTCAACGTATTCTGTCCGTATTCTGTACATGTACTGTAAGGGCTATGCATAACATATTCTGTAGTATCAATCTTTTAGTCCATCTCAATAATATATGTAAATTTCATTATGTTTAAAATGGTGTAAAGCGTTAAAATTTATCGCAAATGATTTTCTGCATAGACTATAATGTAACAAAGTACTTTTGAGTGCTCCTGTAAATAAACAATAAATTCTACACACTTCATTTTCAATACAGAGCATTGTATGGTAAACTTCAATAACGTACATCAATTACATGGCAGTGCGAGCATATTTACGCGCGTATTAAAGCATGGTCAGGTTACTCAATTCTTAAACAGCTTTCAACTACACTGGTGTCCAAAATTAAGGACCAATCACAAAATGCTAATTTTTAAGTACACGAATACTCAAAAGGAAATAATTTAATTCAAATAATTACTATCTCTACAGCTCAGCTAGTCCTTATAACATCTCATTCTTGTCCCACATGGTCACAAGTGTCACAGTCACTACGGTGAAGCAAAAAATAGGACATTCCATACATCTCATTATGAGTCTCAAATGATCACTATATGTGACTCCACTGAGACGTCACTGTGACTGCTGCTTTGTGACGAGTCTCCATGTGACTGTACAATGTAGTTACATTGTGATTCTCATGTGACTGTCATCTGCAGACTCAATTACAAAGTTATCGTGAACGCTGCATCGTGATAAGTTACTAAATTATGTCACATTTAAGTCACATAATGACTTTCAGGTGACAGAGAGACTACTGTGAAGTCACCATTGTGCTCTTTTGTGAAAAGTAATGTGAGTATAATGTAATATTATTTGGTAACCTATCATTATGCAACGTTCATGATGACTTTGAAATTGAGTCTAAAAATGACAGTCACATGAGAACCACAATGTAACTTCATTGTAAAGTCACTTGGTGACTCGTCACAAAGCAGCAGTCACAGTGACGTCTCAGTGGAGTCATATATAGTGATCATTTGAGACTCATAATGAGATTTGTGGAATTTCTTATTTTTTATTTCACCGTAGTGTCTGTGACACTTGTAACCATGTGTGCCATGAATGAGATACTATATGGACTAGCTGTGCTGTAGGGATAGTAATTATTTGAATTATATTATTTCCTTTCGAGTATTCGCTTCCTTAAAAATTAGCATTTTGTGCCTGGTCCTTAATTTTGGACACTAGTGTATGTTGAAAAGTATATTAAAATTGGGGAATTTTTCCAGAAAGAAACATTCGCCTCGCATACAATATTTCAAATGAAAATCAAATTTCAAATTAATTTCCTAAAAGACGCAAAGGCCAACCTAGGGAAAAAGATTCCATGCCGGGACTCGAATCTCGGGCCGTCAGTATAACGCACTGACAAAAAAAAAATAATAAAAATAATAATAATAATAATAATAATTTTTTTTTCCTAGTATTAATATGGTTTCAATCGATGCTGGATTTAATCATGTTTCGTGTTTGCCTCATGTCGGTGGCGCACAATAAATATCCCATCTTGTGCTGCATTTGTAGCCTTGCCAACCTGTAATAGTGAGAGGTTCCAGGCTGGGTATCGTTCCATGTGGTTTAGTCGGTAGAATGTCAGTGCGCTATACTGATGGCCCGGGTTCGAGTCCCGGCATGGAATATTTTTCACTATGTTGTCCTTTGCCCTTTACAATTAAATTTATATTTGATTTTCATTTGAAATTATCGCAGTGTTTATGACAAGTTCGTCACAAATGACACATATTTCACAAATTGGTCACAATATGACTTCAAAGCATTGTCGCTTTCGTAACAGGTTCGTCACAAAGTTAATGCCAAAATAGTCCCAAATGACATACTTTTCACAAATTTGTCGCACCGTGACTTCACCGAGTGGTCACAATGTAACGTCACAAACAACCTCTAAAACGGCCATAACGACTTCGCATTCTAATCCCTATGACGTCACATCGACGGTCATAATTTCACAGTGTGACTTCACAACGACGTCGCCGTGACATCACCATGCCTTACGGGAAGTTCAGCATCAAGGAAGCCATTGATATCGAAGAGAAAAGTAATGTTCATTCAGTTACATTTCTTTTTATAAGAATTGTGGTTATAATTTTAATTTGTATGTTTAAAGTTTAAAAATGTGTATTGTAATTATTTTCTCAATAAAATTTATCTTATTATTCACCTAAAAATGACTGTTTTAAAATTAAAATACTACTGAACCGAAACGTTCCAGGCTGCGTGTCGATCCATGTGGTTTAGTTGGTAGATTATCAGTGCGTTATACTGATGGCCCGGGTGCGAGTCCGGAAATGGAATCTTTTTCATTTGGTTGTCCTTTGCGCTTTTTAAGCAATTAATTTTAAATTTGATTTTTATTTGAAATATGTTAGAAAGTGTTACAGAGACACGCACATTAATGCGATATTATTTAAATTAATCGCCATGCAACTTTTAAAACACTAAATGCAAATAACTAGCATGAACTGTTTTTATTTGAATTAATAGTTAAAATTAGTAATTAATTTTCATGCATGGGTTTAAATTATATTTAGAATTTTCATTATTGGAGTAAAATGCAATTTACCAGAAAATTGGCTACATAAATAAGTTATTTTTAGAGGGAAAAAAATATAACTTGATGGAAAACTGTTTGTTCAAACGTGAAATCTTCTACCGAAAACTATGTGTACATTTTCCGTTTAGAGCAGAAAGAAAATTCTATTTAAAGCAAAAGTCAATACAATTCGGAATCCCAAGAAAGTATTTGTTTTCTCAAAAGTTATGGATTGTGGTGTGAAAAGGATTTTTTTTCCAGCTTGTTTTCCCAAAAAATTTTGCGGGAGATAAGGCACGTTGTATTTCGGGAAAATCAAACAAATGATATCGTTTTTGCTATTTTCAGAAATAATGATAGAGAATTTTGTTTTCGGAGAGGGAAAAAAAAGGATTTTTATTTTTAATGAGTAAATATGTATTGTAAAAATGTCTACAATTTAGTATGTATTAAAATTTCGCGTCATTATTTGTATTTTGTATCAACTGATTCTGGATTATTAAAAAGTATCTATTAACTATATTTAAGTTTAAATCATAATGCTACTAAAAGCATTTTGCCAATATTTTAGTTTATTTAATCACATTAACTTCTTATTAGAACTCAACCTTCTTTTTTTTTTTTTTTTTTTTTTTTTTGTAAATAGTTCTATAACAACTACATAATGATATTTAATATTTAATTTAAGTACGCAAATAAAGTGGAAATACAAAATTTTTATCAAACTATGAAGATTATCCTAAATGAGACTATATAACATCGGGAGCTTTAAACGACCAAGCTGTAGGTAGATTGAAACTAAAGTACAGTCGTGGAAAAAAAAAAGTAAACACCCCCTACTAACTCTCAACAAATTAACAAAGAAGAAAATTACTGGTACCGAACGATTCAAAATAAAGTCGACTTTTAAATGATGTATATAAAATTTCCCTAGGAAGCCGTCTACATATTAAAACGAACCCAAACTTAATTTTTTTCAATGGCAATACCCAATTTTAACAAGATATTTCAAATTTTTGGTTCAAACTATGGCCTAGACACCAAATTTTAAGCTATTTGAATGATAACTTTTTGAATTATAAACATTCAAAATTGAGTGCTTCTAATGCTAATTTACATTTTCATATTTTTATTAATATCTCCTGAAATTATACTCGTAATGGGCTAATTTTGTGTAGCAATAAGACTAAAATACCTGCTGGAATGATATATACATGCTAAAAAAATATCCATAACTTTAATACATTGCAACACGGGTAATGAGGTTGATTAATATAAATTTAAAAAAAGGAGATTAATTTTTATAATTCTTACTATTCGTACAGTGATAGCACCAAATGACTCTAGGTAAACGATGTAATTAACAATTCCCTTCGGGGAAATCCAAGGAAAATTTAATATATTAAATTTTAAAATTATAATTAAACAATGCGCTGTGTTATTTTTTTCGGAGATCGTTTACCTTCTAAGTCTGTAATTTCTTTTATATAATAAATTTTTTTTAGTAAATTATATAGATAAATAGATTATTTATTTTACATTCCCACATCTATAAGAGAAAAATATTAATTAAGAATTATAATAATAAAAAATTACTCATATTCAAACTTGATTACATTTTATTATAGGAGAAAATTTACAATAAAAAAAGGTTATTTACATATTGTGGGTTATATATATTTTAATAGTAATGCTGATGCACATCATCATTATATATATTTACCTATTTCAATTAATCAATCTATTTAATTAATTTTATAACACGTGAAATATCACCATAGTCCGTTACTTTCATAGGTAATGCTTATTACTGGTAAAAAAACAATGGAATAAAATCATAATGGACTACCTGATCCACTGCCCCCGGCAGCATGTAGAATTCTCGTTGCTCCGAGAATGTCCCACAGGTAGGCACAAAAGGTCTCCAAATAAATGTTGTCACAAAATATTAATCCTTAATCGGGCATCACATGTATTTTTAAGCCAATGTTGGGGTAACTTATTTTTTATATATATATTTTTTTTATATGTTATTCATGGTACAGCATCTGCTAAAATCCAACCGCAGCATCTTATTTTTTTTGCTGCCATCAGCATTGGGATAAAATTTGCAAGTGAAGACTGTCTCTTACTTACACTAAAAAATCAAAAAAACCGGACATTGTCCTGTTTACATTATTTATGCAAACATAAAATTATACTATATAGCTAGAAAATTTGCATACAGAGTTGCCACCCATCATTACAGGCGAATATCATTGGTCGACTCTGAATTTATGTGGCGCAACCTTATAGGTTGAGTTTTTGCTGTACCCAGTTATATTTATTTTTACTTTATTCCGTGTGTGTGGTCCTTCTGGTCAAAGGTCAGCTGTAAATTTCGTTGTTATGCCCTCATGGTGTCCTACACAACTATAAATCGTCATTTCGATGACTTTTGTAGATTTATTAGTATCGTAAATTTTATTTGTACGATACTTTACCAAGACATGCACTTAACCTAGTTCAGGTTCCATTATAGACATACGAATGCTTCTTTTTATATGCTGCCTCGTATATAATAACATCATAGTTTATAGATAAAAGTTAAAGTTTGTTGGAAAGACATATTCTTTCCATCATCTCCGCCTCCAATATGGAAAAAAAAAGAAATTCAGTGCAACGTGTTTCTTTTTTTTCTTTTTTTTTTTTTTTTTTTGCTTGACCCTGCTCCTTCCGCTGGAATATAAAGTCTCATGTCCTTGCCCAGTACTTGTGTGCATCCTGTGCTGTGTTGTATATATAGAGTCATTGACACACACTGAGTATCATAGTGGATTGGATGGCTTGAAGATGTGCATAGCAAGTCCTTTATACGCCAACAGTTCTGGTGTACGGATCATGTCGTCGAGGCATAACTGTCGTAGTAGATTGCACTGTATTTATTAATTATTCCATTGTTTGCAATTTAGCACTCAACAATTTAATGTTAAATTAGCCAATTGTATATCAAAGCAACCAATTTTGGAATAAGTAAGATATTAAAAGCCAAATTTCTACCATACGATATGTAAATATGAATAGGCAAACAGTTACACATTAAACTAACATTACACATAAAAGACAATTCATTATATTTCATATATAATAATAAAATACTCAGAGAGACAAAATTTGTATACAATTATTACATTATGAACTCGTGAACATACGATATAAATTTTTTTATAACATCCAAATCTACTGGTTCTTTAATTTAGTGTTTCGCTGATAGAATGTATGTGTTTTTATTATTATTATTATTATTTATTATTATTATTATTATTATTATTTTTTTTTTTTTTTTTTTTTTTATATAAGTGGTGTATATTTACATATACATCGCTTCTGAATCGCTAACTGCCACTAAAACAAACATGCTCGTATTTGATTATCTGACTTAACAAATGATATTTGATTAAAAAAAAAAAAAATGAATCAGGTTTCTCCTAAGCGCAAATCCGATTCATTTCAAGAGCAGGAAGAGACATTTCATTCCTCTCTCGGCTAGGAGAAAACTGGTTGCAAGATCCACTTATCGATAAAGAAAAAAAACTCGTTACAGTCCTGATCACTTTGTCTCCCCCATGAAAATTTATGGACTGTGCTGCAAAAGCGCGGGACCGACTGAGGGGTGAGCTGATTACATGAATTTTCCCACAGTATCAAGTCGCCACTGTAATAGCGTCGCCGGTTTGGAATCACAAAGAGAAAAAAAACTGCAATCGTGCCATCTTGGACTCAACACTAGGAATCTGCGAGAATGTATATTTTCATAACTGCAACATTCATTAATAATCTTTTTTTTTTTTTTTAGAAAACATCAGCAGCAAGACAATATCCTGCCTAAATCGCATAATCTAAAAGGCGCAGATCTGCTGGCTCCAATGGATAGAACAGAAATGAAAGAGTAAGTTTTACTGGTACCCCTTAAGGTTTGTATAATATAGTACTAGTCGAGGTATGAAACAACAATTTGAAGGTAAGAAAGTAGTCTTGACGTGTACCTCGTAAGCACGACTAACATTATAAAAAATTATATGGAACTCTCGCTAAAAAAAACAAAATCACTCAATGATTGAATGTTTTTATAATTTATGTTTTAATGTTGTTGTGGAGAATAAAATATAAGTAATATTTTAGGTTTTTTTTTTTTTTTTTTTTTTGAAAGATTGGCCAATCTATGCGCTCCTATTAATATTATTATTTATCATAAGCAATACATAAACATCTCATTATTTTATATGTTTTGTATATGCATTATGTAATGAGAGTCACATTGTATTATACACAGGTACTAGTATTTTTACGAATTATGGGTTAAATGTTAATCACAAATGTATTATTTATTTATTTATTTATATGCATAATTTAACAGTGTTAATCTAAACTGTGTTATGCCTACAGGAGGTATATAACTAACCCTTATGTTTTAATTCCCATTAGCCTGTGAAAACCTACCAACGAAGTAAGTAGAGTCTGAACAAAAAATAACTCGGTGCGAACAAAACAAACGAGGGGTGGGGGGGGGGGGGGGGTTAAACGGATCCAACAAAAAAAATGTGAGGATCTAATCTACAAAATTCCTAATTATTACATTTTATTCTTCTTGTTACATCCATAACAAAATATACTTAAATGACTACCCTTGTACTTAATTTTATCTTAATTTAATTAGCGGTGGAGACAGAATGCTACGGAAAAACTGGATGCCGTGCCTATTAATAAGGAATGTCCACTCTATAACGAAGATCGGTGCACCACCCTGTTGCCAGCAACAAGGGAATCAACATTACAAGAGAAGGAACTCTCATAAACAGGTACGATTTATTTTGTACTAAATTACCAGAAACCAAGGGTATAAAATTTTAATTGAGAGATCCCATTTAATTTATGTAATTAAAGGCTAAAAAGATATTTGTTTATTTTTATTTGCAGAAAAGAAACAAGAAAGGTTTAGGTAATATAGCCTAATTTATTTAAACATTGATATATTCCTCGTTAGTTACCTGATTATTTTAAAAAGCAATACATCATTTATTTATTGCCATATTTAGTATTTAATTTATTTATTGTTACGTGAAAAAATTTATTTATTATTTTTATTTTTTTTATTTTTTTTTTTTTGAAAAAGGGAACTGTTTACTTAATTCGAATTAGAATAAAAGGAGTGTTGTCCAAACCCTGAATAATTTTCAGATTGGCAATCAAAACGGAATCCTCTTAAAAAATTATTTTTTGTTTGTTAATTAATGAACATGAGAAAGAAAATATAATTTATTATCTACGTGTAAAATCCAGTGTAATGTAATTTAAATGACGATATTTATATAATTAATATTTTATATGACCTTACAATTCAATTAATAGACTGATTAACAGTAATACTTTTTAATTTATTTAACTTAATTTTTTTTTATTATTATTATTAAATTTACTGCGTGACTTCAATTATTTGAGAGTAAAATAGTGATAAGTTCACCCTGTTAAATAAGAAAACAGAATAATTTTCATAATATGTACACTGTTGTACTAAAGAAAAAAAAATTTTATGTATAGCAAATTTCATAATAAGAACTAACAATGCATATTCCCTGCCTCAACTGTAATTTATGTCAGCCCTATTGGCAGAAACATGCTATAAGGACTAGCCGCTAAATCCCAAGGTATTAATAAATATTAAAATTAAACTAATTTATTTTTACTATTAATAAGAAAGTAAGAAAAAAAAAGTATAATATTTTATAATAAAAATGCTTGAAAATTAGGATACTCATAATATGTTATACTTTGCAGTTGACTCTCTGAGGACTGATACGACCAGGGAAAAAAAAATATATATATATCAAGCGAAGCAGAACTTCAGGACGTCTCATTCCAGCCTGCCTCTGATTGAAGACAAGTAAGCAAAATTTTATTTAATGCATGCCATAGAATTGTACCAATGTTTTTTTTTTTTTTTACTGATCAAAACCTTATGTGCACAAAATTGTTCCTTCGAAACTGGCCATTCTAAAGCAACAAAGCAAACTCACTCTCTGGCGCGCAGGTTGGAGGGTGGGGGTGTGGGGAAACTAATCTCTCTCCTCTGCCTAAAAAGATGGACAGAGGAGAAAAATTCCGCTTTTAGCACCACGAGATGGCGCTCCTCCTCAAAACATTGACCATCATCGTAAACAAAACGCACAGCTCCCACTTTACGCTGCGCGTTGGGGGAGAAAAAAAAATTGGTTTGAAAGAACCGGCTGTTCTACCCGATGTATTTTATTTTATTTTATATATATATACAGGTATATAGCACACCTACACTTAAATTTCCCATATAATGTGTATATAATGTCCTCTCTGAGAATTTAACCATGTGTAGTATAACCCACAAATTACACTTGAAAAAAAAATATATCTATATACAACACAAATGTACATGAAACATTTCATTGATAAATTAACGAATATTCTTGAATAATAAAAAGGGTATGTATAACGATAAATGAAATAACGCATATTATTTCCATAAATACAGTAATATATGAAAAATATATATATATATGTCCAACGACTTTTATGTACGTTGATTACCTTCCTGCTCCGACCCGTTATGAATTTGGCATGCTCTAGACTCGACTTTCGTTGTTGAGAATAATAGAGAAATATGCCTTTTAATTGGCTCTTTGAGCGGGTTTTGGAGCTCTGTTAAAAGGTAATTATTATTGCGAAACCTTCTTACGACTTCGAAAGGACCTCTCCATTTAGGCTGAAATACTCCCGGTGTACCCACACATTTTAGGTAACACTCTTGCCCGATTCTTAAAAATTTTACTTTCTGCATTTCGTCGTTATTAATATACTCGGCTAACATTCGTTCTTGATTATGTAGCGCAAATTTTTTTATTTCTTCCAAATGTTGTACTCTATTTTGCACATATGTTGCTGTAATAATATCTTGTGTGGGAAGGTGGATGGAAAATGGGTTTCTAATATCTCTCCCAAAGAATAAGAGAGATGGCGGGCAACCTGTTGCGCGGTGAGGGGAAGTATTATAAAGTAATTTAAAATAGTTCAGCCTAGTATCCCACTCTAATGTAGTTTTACTCATAGCTGTTATCGAATTTTTTAATATCTTATTCGTAACTTCAGAAATTCCATTCGTTTCTGGGTGAGTAACGCTGCTAAATTTTAATTGTATATTTAAGGAATCCATGTATTCTTTAAAAACTTGAGAGTGAAAATATTTGCCGTTGTCTAAAGTTACGGATTTACATAAGCCATAACGGCTAAAGTATCCGTTCAGTACGTTCAAAAGTGTCTGGGTTTCATAGTTGCGAATAGGAACAGCTTCTAAGAATCTTGACGTCGAGTCCACAATCACAAATATGTATTTATGTTTTCTCAAAGACATAGGGAGTAACCCTATTAAATCGATATGAATTGCTGAACCTACCTCTTGGTCCTTTACTATTTTTTGTGTAGGCACCTTGATTGTTTGATGCTGTTTGGTAGTATTGCATGGTATACATTTATTACAATGATTCTTTATATCACGGTACATTCCGTGCCAATAAAATCTACTCTTTATAATATCATAAGTTTTTTTAAAACCAAAATGAGGTTTATGCGCATCTTTTATTATTTCCATTTTAAGTGACTCTGGAGCGATAAGTAATTCTTTGCCATCAGATCCAGGTTTTAAAATTAATATATCTTTATGGTTTAGAACAAACTTTCGAGTAATTTTATTCTGTTTGTTGTTTTTAATTTTACCGATAATTTTCTCTAATTTATCATCTTGTAATTGCTGCTCTTTGATATTTTCATCAACCAAATCTTTATTAACGACAAATAGTGAATTTTGTAGCTCGTTCCTAGCTGTTAAATTATTTAAATTACGAGTGGAATAATCTGCTGGATTGGCAAAACCCGGAATAAATTCTATTTCATAGCTAAACGGTGCGAGATTGTCGATCCATCTAGCTACAATATCAGGCTGTTTCTCTAAATTTAAATAATATGTTAGGGCTTTGGAATCCGTGCGTATAATGAATTTCCTACCTGTTAAAATGTATTTAAAATACATTACTGCCTCGTGTATGGCGAGTAATTCTAATTTAAAACTAGGGTAATTCTTCTCAGGATTTCTTAATTTTCTTCCAAAAAATTCAATTGGTTGGAGAACGCCATCATACTCTTGTCCCAATATGCCCGAAATTGCGGTTTTAGCCGCATCCGTGATTAGAATAAAATCTTTCGAAAAATCAGGGGTTTTTAAAGTAGGATTCTGTATAATAGCAGCCTGAATTTCTTTGAATGCATTTTCTTCTACTTCCGACCATTTAAATTTTACTTTATCTTTAGTGAGATGAATTAAAGGGTCTACTATTTTAGAATAGTCTTTAATAAGTGATCTAAAATAATTGGAGAGACCAAGGAGTGATTTGACTCCTTTCTTATTTTTAGGTCTAGCTAAATTTTGAATTTTGTCAATATTTCTTTTTGAAGGTGAAATTCCTTCCTTATTAAGGGTGAATCCTAAAAATTCGATCTCTTCCATGCAGAGTTGCATTTTAGTTGGTTCAATTGTAATATTGTTTTCAATGAATATGTTCAGTACCTTGTCTAATAGTTCTATCATTTCCTGTAATGAGTTTGTTGCCAGTAATATATCATCAATGAAATATGTCACTTGACTTTTATCAAAGTGTCCTAATAATATATCCATTAATTCTGCGAAGTAAGCCGTACTGAGACGAGTGCCGAAAGGTAGTCTTAAATAAGAAAATTTTCCATGTTCTGTAATAATAGCAAGTTTGTCTGTATCTTCTTCTCTTAAAACGATTTGATAGAAGGCCGAGTGTAAATCTAGAACAGTGTAGTACTTTTTGCCGCCTATTGTCTGCAAAATCCTTTTTATGTCAGGTATCGGATAGGCATAGTTTTGCAAAATTTCGTTAAGCAAACGAAAATCAGCAGCGACTCGGTATTTAACTTCTTCTACGTTTTCGCCTTTCTGTGTAACTTTTTTTTTTACAAAAATAACTGGAAACGCGTAATCAGAGTGACATTTCTTTATTATATTAGCTCTCAAAAGCTTATCAATTTCTGACTTAGCATACTCCTTTACACTATGTGCCGTTTTATATGGTTTTGTTTGGATAGGATAATTGTGCATTAAATTAAATCTGGGTACAACTAAAGATGTTTTCCCAAGAGTGTAATAATTTTTGGAGAATGCATAAGCATTCTTTAGTAATAATTCTTGTAATTTTGCTTGTGTATCAGTATCCAGATGTTGTAAATTAAAATCCTCTGGACTGAGTTCCGCCTTTCTGCGTTCACGAATTTCCTCTAAAGAAATGTTGTTAACTTGTACTATTGGATCTGATTCTTGACTGCTATTTTCATTTTCTGACGTTATCTCAAAATGCTTGGAAATTCTTCCGATATTCATTCCCTCTACTAAATTTAATTTCTGCTGCGAGTCGTTCCTGATAATTATGTTAATTTTATTATCTTTGCCAATTTCATGAATTGATGTGTCATAATGTATGTTAATGTTATGTTTAATTGGTTCTAACATTATAGTGTCATTAATAATAAATTGATTTGGGCATATTAATTCAGTAATTACTCTCTCACCTGGACATATCTCTGAGTTTTGAGATATCTTAGCTGAAATAATATTTTTACGTGATAATTTTCTTTTTTTGTTTTTATTTTTTGTTTTTTTATGTTAATTTCCTGTGGTTCATGATTGTCATTTGTACTAATGGGAGATGGAGTTAAATTGTTTATCTGCCCCTGAGATGTGTCTCTGAGAAAATTCAGTGTAATGTTTTTATTTTTTAATTTCATGGTTTTATCCTCAAAATCCAAAATAATTTTGTTTGTTTTGAGAAAATCAAAACCGAGTAGCATATTATAATCACGGCCAAAATCTGAATTTGTGATATAAAATGCACCTGACACGAATACATTTTCCAATTTGAAGGTTAATTTGATACATTGTTTGAAAGCAATTGTCGAATTAGTGAGTGTTTGAATTTTTACCTGATTACATAAATTTTTATATTTAACTTCTGCATTCTTTAGTTGCTCAAATAAGGAGGGTGAGGCCAGGCTGACCGCAGCTCCACAATCTGCCAAGGCGGTGATTTTAATACCCTTTATTTCAAAACTAATAATTGGAAGGCTTTCTATATTATTACTTTTCACGCTAGCAATCAATTTGTAAGAATTGTGTGACCCGTCCATGAGAGACTTACGCGGGTACCTTTTATTTGAATCTGTAAGTCCCTCAATTAATTTCCCTGTTTGTCCTTAGGTTTCTGTTCATAATCTTTATTTTGTTTATATTTGTTTTTGTGAGAATTGTTTTTATCCTCTTCTGAATTTCTATTATTTCTATGGTAGTTTCTCTGATAATTTCCACTTGTATATCCTCCATACCCATTACCCTGGTTATATGAATTGTAATGGTCCTGATTATAACCGTAGTTGTAATTAGGTAAATTGGGGTAGGGTGGGGGTATAAAGTTTAGGTGGGGAGGGGGTGGGGAGTAATACATGTAGTTAGGAGGTGCATAATGCATAGGGTTCGGATGGAAATTTTGATGCATATATTTAGAATTTTGTGGGAAATTTCCCTGATACTGGTAACTGTTATCTCTTCCGCCTTTCCTATCTGAATTCTGCTCGTTATGAGGGGTTGTTTTGTTTCTCTCAGCGGCATTACTTTTATTTTGGTCTTTGTCACCTTGGAACCAGCAATTTTGATTGGAATGCGTTTTAGAATTGCAATAATCGCAATATTTAGTTACATTATTTGCATTCGAATTCATATGTACTTTAATGTTGTTTAATTCACTAGTCAATATTTTAATTTTCTCCGCACTTTCCATATTCATTTTTACTAATTCCTTCATTAATTCAGGGTCCTTATTAGCAGTGATATTATTGAGATCTTTAACATCGACATGTGCAAAAGCTCTCTCTAATTTTAATGCCATCTCACATGCAGTGTTAAAATCCTTCGGAGCATCCTTACGAATTTCTAAGCTAAAATCGCTTCTAATTGCATCCAGAAATCTAGACGACTTTACCATTTGCGTAAATTTGGAGTCATTATCATCCCCAATATCCTGTCCACTTTTTTTTATATATAAGTCCGCTGCTGCTTTAAATTCTAATATAAAGTCCGCCATATTTTGATCCGGTTTCTGCTTAAGGGAAAAAAATTTTGTTTGTGCCTCACTAAAACTACATTTTATCTCGAATAATTCTTTTAATTTCTTTTTGAAATTGTCTAAATTACTCTCCGAAAATAATTTTTCATCCCTCATTAATTTTTCTTTAGCGGGACCAACGATTCTTGCCTTTAGAATCGTTAATTTAGAAATCGGGCTTAATTCGGTTTGATTGATTAAATTATCAAATTGTAATAAAAAGGAATTTATGTTAGATTCTCTTTTTCCATCATAATTAGGTAGTAAACCGATTACACTCTCGGCAGTTATTTTGTCAGTGGCCATGATGTATTTGTTTTTCTGGGGTGTATTGTTAATCGTAATAGTAGTTTTCTTATTACAATTTTTATTATTTATATTCTTGTTACTACTTTTATTATTATTTGCATCTACACTACTTTCTTTCTTTGTATTTGCCAGTTCTTTTAATTGTTTCCTAGTTGTAACTCCACTTACCCTTGTATTATCTCTATGACTTTTACGTTTACAATTATTACTCATTAAATAAGAATGTAATGTAAACTAAGTAATATTTTTTTTTTTTTTTTTTATCAAGAGCGACACAATATACCATCAAAAATAACGCCTAGTTATTAGTATCAATTTTATACATGTAAATAAAATTTTAAAACATAGTAATACACATCAACACTGCGAAATAGTGAAAAGTGTTTTTAAAAAAATGTACAGTATTATAAAATAGCAAACTGTTAATTTCGCTTCACTGCATTAAATTTGCAAATTTTATACACAGTGATTTAATAATTATGACCAAAATTATTTATTTATCAAGTACTGTGATTGTATTTATCATATTAATTTACTCATTTGTTTCCATCAAACATATAATTACTATTATTATTGAAGTTTACAATGTACATAAGATATTTTCATTACTCAGTGAACACACAAAGAAATTTTGTTTTTCAATTTCTGTAGTAAGTTATATATACATATATACAATAATTTTATATAATGAGCACAATAATATTTTCTCTTGTAGTATAGTAATTTCTGTTTGCCGATTCATATGTACTACTAAAACCGACTATGGTGATACACGTAAAAAAAAAAGGAAAAAGAATTTTTTTTTTATTAATAACCTATGGTTCGGTCTCCTAAAATTAAATTAATTAAATTAATATAATTAGGAAAAGGCTAAGGCACCATTTCAACTTGTTCACTCCCCTATGCTGGAATGATATATACATGCTAAAAAAATATCCATAACTTTAATACATTGCAACACGGGTAATGAGGTTGATTAATATAAATTTAAAAAAAGGAGATTAATTTTTATAATTCTTACTATTCGTACAGTGATAGCACCAAATGACTCTAGGTAAACGATGTAATTAACAATTCCCTTCGGGGAAATCCAAGGAAAATTTAATATATTAAATTTTAAAATTATAATTAAACAATGCGCTGTGTTATTTTTTTCGGAGATCGTTTACCTTCTAAGTCTGTAATTTCTTTTATATAATAAATTTTTTTTAGTAAATTATATAGATAAATAGATTATTTATTTTACATTCCCACATCTATAAGAGAAAAATATTAATTAAGAATTATAATAATAAAAAATTACTCATATTCAAACTTGATTACATTTTATTATAGGAGAAAATTTACAATAAAAAAAGGTTATTTACATATTGTGGGTTATATATATTTTAATAGTAATGCTGATGCACATCATCATTATATATATTTACCTATTTCAATTAATCATTCTATTTAATTAATTTTATAACACGTGAAATATCACCATAGTCCGTTACTTTCATAGGTAATGCTTATTACTGGTAAAAAAACAATGGAATAAAATCATAATGGACTACCTGATCCACTGCCCCCGGCAGCATGTAGAATTCTCGTTGCTCCGAGAATGTCCCACAGGTAGGCACAAAAGGTCTCCAAATAAATGTTGTCACAAAATATTAATCCTTAATCGGGCATCACATGTATTTTTAAGCCAATGTTGGGGTAACTTATTTTTTTATATATATATATTTTATATGTTATTCATGGTACAGCATCTGCTAAAATCCAACCGCAGCATCTTATTTTTTTTGCTGCCATCAGCATTGGGATAAAATTTGCAAGTGAAGACTGTCTCTTACTTACACTAAAAAATCAAAAAAACCGGACATTGTCCTGTTTACATTATTTATGCAAACATAAAATTATACTATATAGCTAGAAAATTTGCATACAGAGTTGCCACCCATCATTACAGGCGAATATCATTGGTCGACTCTGAATTTATGTGGCGCAACCTTATAGGTTGAGTTTTTGCTGTACCCAGTTATATTTATTTTTACTTTATTCCGTGTGTGTGGTCCTTCTGGTCAAAGGTCAGCTGTAAATTTCGTTGTTATGCCCTCATGGTGTCCTACACAACTATAAATCGTCATTTCGATGACTTTTGTAGATTTATTAGTATCGTAAATTTTATTTGTACGATACTTTACCAAGACATGCACTTAACCTAGTTCAGGTTCCATTATAGACATACGAATGCTTCTTTTTATATGCTGCCTCGTCTATAATAACATCATAGTTTATAGATAAAAGTTAAAGTTTGTTGGAAAGACATATTCTTTCCATCAATACCCAAACATAAATACGTTGAATTTGCAATTTTTGTAATTTTACTATACGAATTATGAATTATGAAATTAATATTCGAAAAAATTATGATTTGCAATCTACAATTTTTTTATGGATTTAGATTTATTAAGTCCTGCTTTTGGAAATCCAAAATTTCACATTTTTCTTCCAAGTAGTTTTCAAATTATGCTTAAAAAACAGCAAAATGATGGTTTAAGGGGCCGTCTATAATAGAACTGACTAGATATTTTGAAATTTTTTAAGCTATTCTGTAATCTAGCGGTCTTCAATGAATGCTTGAGTGGCGCTTAAGATGCCTTGATCAAGAAGGGTTCTCTCGGTCAACAATGTAGTACGGAACTTCAATTTGATTACAGACCCTAAAATACGCTGGTTGTAAAATAATTAATTTCTCGGAAACTTATCGTACGGATAGCATAAAAATTTACTTTTAGGCTAATTGAAGGTTGTAGAGTTCATTTATGCTGTTAGAATTGTGTACTGTTATTGAAAAAAAACAACAACAACAACTAAGTAATGGTTCGTTTTAATATGTAGATGGACCCCTAAGCAATTTTTATATACATGATTTAAAAGTAGACTTAATTACCAATTGTGTGGTACCAGTAACTTTCACATACGATAATTTTTTGCAGAGTTAGTAAGGGGTATTTACTTTTTTTGTTCCACGACTGTACCTGGTAGACCGATACTCGCTCGGTAGTTTTTCCAGCAATTGTTTATTTTAACTCTTTTATTTAACACAACCTGGTTTTTGTATACAATGATGGAATTTTGCAATCTTTTTTTACTCTGCTTCCTGATAGGCTGGAATTATATAAATTATGTACAAGGATGAGTTTCCGATGACAATACAACATTGTAATATTTTTACAACTTAATTATAAGTTAATACATTAATACTCAATTATAAGTTAATTACAACTTAATACTAATAAGTTAATACTTAATAAGTTAATAACTTAATACTAATAAGTTAATTACAACATTAATACTTAATTATAAGTTAATTACAACAAGTTAACTTAATTATAAGTTAATTACAACTTAATTATAAGTTAATACATTTTTTGCAGAGTTAGTAAGGGGTATTTACTTTTTTTTCTCCAACGCCCGTACCTGGTAGACCGAGACTCGCTCCGTAGTTTTTTCACCAATTGTTTATTTTTACTCTTTTATTTAAGTCAACCTGGTTTTTGTATGCAAAGATGGAATTTTGCAATCTTTTTTTACTCCGCTTCCTAATAGGCTGGAATTATATAAATTATGTACAAGGATGAGTTTCCGACGACAATACAATAATGTAATATTTTTACAACTTAATTATAAGTTAATACATTAATACTTAATTATAAGTTAACTTAACTATAAGTTAATTATAAGTTAATTACAACTTAATACTAATAAGTTAATATTTAATACAACTTAATACTAATAAGTTAATACTTAATAAATTAATAACTTAATACTAATAAGTTAATTACAACATTAATACTTAATTATAAGTTAATTATAAGTTAATTACAACACGCTAACTTAATTATAAGTTAATTATAGGTTAATTACAACAAGTTAACTTAATTATAAGTTAATTATAAGTTAATTACAACTTAATTATAAGTTAATACATTTTTTGCAGAGTTAGTAAGGGGTATTTACTTTTTTTTCTCCAACGCCCGTACCTGGTAGACCGAGACTCGCTCCGTAGTTTTTTCACCAATTGTTTATTTTTACTCTTTTATTTAACTCAACCTGGTTTTTGTATGCAAAGATGGAATTTTGCAATCTTTTTTTACTCCGCTTCCTAATAGGCTGGAATTATATAAATTATGTACAAGGATGAGTTTCCGACGACAATACGATAATGTAATATTTTTACAACTTAATTATAAGTTAATACATTAATACTTAATTATAAGTTAACTTAATTATAAGTTAATTATAAGTTAATACATTAATACTTAATTATAAGTTAACTTAATTATAAGTTAATTATAAGTTAATTACAACTTAATACTAATAAGTTAATATTTAATACAACTTAATACTAATAAGTTAATACTTAATAAATTAATAACTTAATACTAATAAGTTAATTACAACATTAATTCTTAATTATAAGTTAATTACAACATTAATTCTTAATTATAAGTTAATTACAACTTAATACTAATAAGTTAATATTTAATACAACTTAATACTAATAAGTTAATACTTAATAAATTAATAACTTAATACTAATAACTTAATACTAATAAGTTAATTACAACATTAATTCTTAATTATAAGTTAATTACAACATTAATTCTTAATTATAAGTTAATTACAACAAGTTAACTTAATTATAAGTTAATTATAAGTTAATTACAACTTAATTATAAGTTAATACATTTTTTGCAGAGTTAGTAAGGGGTATTTACTTTTTTTTCTCCAACGCCCGTACCTGGTAGACCGAGACTCGCTCCGTAGTTTTTTCATCAATTGTTTATTTTTACTCTTTTATTTATGTTAACCTGGTTTTTGTATGCAAAGATGGAATTTTGCAATCTTTTTTTACTCCGCTTCCTAATAGGCTGGAATTATATAAATTATGTACAAGGATGAGTTTCCGACGACAATACGATAATGTAATATTTTTACAACTTAATTATAAGTTAATACATTAATACTTAATTATAAGTTAACTTAATTATAAGTTAATTATAAGTTAATTACAACTTAATACTAATAAGTTAATATTTAATACAACTTAATACTAATAAGTTAATACTTAATAAATTAATAACTTAATACTAATAAGTTAATTACAACATTAATTCTTAATTATAAGTTAATTACAACATTAATTCTTAATTATAAGTTAATTATAACAAGTTAACTTAATTATAAGTTAAGTACAACTTAATTATAAGTTAATACATTTTTTGCTGAGTTAGTAAAGGGTATTTACTTTTTTTTTTCTCCAACGCCCCTACCTTGTAGACCGAGACTCGCTCCGTAGTTTTTTCACAAATTGTTTAATTTTACTCTTTTATTTAACTCAACCTGGTTTTTGCATGCAAAGATGGAATTTTGCAATCTTTTTTTACTCTGCTTCCTGATAGGCTGGAATTATATAAATTATGTACAAGGGTGAGTTTCCGATGACAATACAACATTGTAATATTTTTACAACTTAATTATAAATTAATACATTAATTTTAAGGCATTTTTTAATTAGGCGGACACAGGCGATAAATCGCCAAATATTCTCTGTAATTCATACAACTGTGTGGGAGTTGAAAAGACAAGAAATTTAATTATGCACCAATAAATGCTCGTCAAAATATTCCAAAGCGCTGTGAAGCTGCAACAGTGAAACGTATTAAAGACTTAAAAGTAGAGAAAAAATATAAATAAAAAATAGTGTAATTAAAAAAATACGCTTTTATCAAATCGATAAATTTACGATTATAAGATGAGGAATCAATTAAAAGACAAAAAAGATAATTAGATAATGTTTCATTTTTTTCTGTCTGGTCCCCTTTTGTCGGAAAATAAATAGGGCAAAAAGTATATATATATTTAATAAATTCATTTGCGTGAGCTTTCTAGCAACCGTAAAAAAAAAAAAATTGAAATTTTCTGTAATCGAGGTCTTTGCCCACGCCAAACTAATGCATTATAACGGATATTTTTTTATAAAAAATAGTAATTGTACTTAAAAAATTCGGTGGTATTTTCAACATGACCATTGATTGTTTGTAAAAGTTTTTTTTTTGGTATTTCTTCATTATTCTGTCGGCTCATTTTCCATAAAATAAACTATCGCCAAACTATTTGCCAGACTCTAACGGTCAATAAACAAATGGAAGAATGTTGCGAATGGAATCTCAAAAAAAAAAAAAAAAAAAAAAAAAAAAAGAAATTACCCAAAAAGTTTTAAAAAGCTTCTCTTACTAAAAGGGCAATCTTCAATAATGTTAAAAAATACATTTTACGATATATTAATGAAAACAGAAAAAAATAATCTGGGATCTATATATATATATTACGTTAACGTACATGGCATAGAAATTGCGATTATTTGTTAATTATTTAATGGCAACACTCGTATCAAACGCATCTCATTGGCTATTGAACAGCATTTAATGCATTTCCATACCAATAGAGGGGTTACCATAGGAGGTGCCCTGTATTGTCGCCAAATACCTAGCGATATATCGCCAAATTTGGCAAGCAAAATTAGTCGCAAGAAGTGACGCCAACTTGGCGATATCTCTAATATTTCGCCAAATTCCCATAGACTTCCATTGTAGCTTACAGAAAATCAACAAACTGAGATACTTTAGCATGCTTTCCCAAACATAAATTTTAGGGGAGACCAAGCTGATCGCCAAGGGCGGGTAGCCATTTATTTATTTACATTACTTTTCTTAATTATCCCTCTCGACTGGTGAATGTTTGTAACATCAGTTGAAACTAACCTAGCGTATGTAATTAAGCATCGCAGCATTTTTTTAAACGCTTTTTCTCTTTTAAAATCATGTTGTCGCCGTTTAAGAACGCAATTGTTATTTTAATTAACGAAATAACAAATAAATCACTAAAATATCATTAAAAATACAGGTAGAGATCGAATGGAAAAATCCCCCCCCCCGCTGAATACTGACTCCTGAGCACTGACACAAAAATGACGGCTGTCATAGGCGAAATTTTTTTCATCGCTTGTACGGCCCCCTCAGTTTAGACACCAGTATTTTCCAAAAGTTTTCTTTGACTTAACTAATTTCAGAAAAATAAAGCGGAAAAAACTTTTACAAATTATTGGTGTTCAAATTCAAGGGACCGTACAAATGCTGAAATTAATCCGCCTTGGACAACCTCCATTTTTGTGTCAGCGATCAGGCCTAGTATTTCAAGGGGCGGTGGAAAAATTACTTGATGACGTAACAAAGACGTGTAATGCAAGTGAATGTGACACTACGATCACGCAATTTTGGCGCAAAATCGTAAAGTTTGGCGACAGTTTTTTAATGGAAAATGGTCGACGCGGTAGGAGAAATACCGTATTTTTACTTTTGTTCTTCAAAAGACATAGAGAAGTGAAAATTACTACAGGAAAAACATCAATAAGTATAAGTTATGGAGGACATATTTTAATCTACGGCTCATAAACTTCACACTGTCGAAAGTGAAATCATATCATAGTGGTGCAAAAGAAGACATGCTTTAGTTTTAAATATAAAAATGCTTGTTTCTATTTAAATATAAATTCATTTATTCCAGGGGGGGGGGGGCGAACTTAATTACGAAGCGCTCATTTGAGTACGTAAAAAAAAAAAAAAGTAACGTAAAAAAACCCTTCGTACATAGCAAGAAATTTGGATTGTTATTCATAAAAATAAATGTTTTCATAGGAATTGTACATTTCAGACATATCCTGACTGACATTCTCCATGACTTGTTTTATAAAAATTTAAATGATTATTCTTCAACAATCATTGTCGAAGTTAATAATTGGTGGCAAAAATAAACTATTTCAGGAGATATGTGATAAGTTTGGCAGAAAAATTGTCATGCTTTTAAAATTGTAACCCATTTTGCGCCATGCCATTAAACTTTAGCGACGTTTGTAACAATAATAGTAGTGATTTTACAATTAACAAAAGTATAAGGGCAATTATCTATCAGGAAATATTAGCATATTTATAAAATGTTTATGAAATATTTCAGTTCACGAAATCAACATTTGGGAAAATCAACTAATTTTATTTCTTCTAGCCAATTAAAACGAATTTTATCATACTTTTGACCTACATAGGCCGTTATCTATTGCCCGATTTAGTAGATTGCCCTTCAAGATAATATTTTATTGCGTTCATGATAAATGACTATTAGCATTGGCGAAAATGTCTATTACGGAAGATAAAATGTAAACAAATTGCTTAAACCTACCATTTTTTTTTTTTTTTTTCTGAAGACGAAATTTAGTTGTACAGTTTTCTCATAATCGAATAATGAATATTTCATATAAATTGTCGGAATTGTTTTCGATTGATGCCACCATTTTGAGCAATGAGCATGCTTTAACCATAGGAAACGAGTTTTCCCGAATTGGCGACCCAGCTAAATCGATTTCTTATGCTTGAATTATTATAGGAATCAAGTTATGTGAAAATAGTTAGAGCCGTTTTATATAACATAATTTTCAGCGCCGAGTTTGTTTTAATTGGTCAAAACGAAGTTTTGAGAATTCGAAACCTAGCTAGATGGGTTTCTCGTGTTCGAATTAGTATAGAAAACATGTTCGTGCATTCGACATATGAAATACTAAAAGCCCTGAGTAGATTTTGAGAACTATGTTCAGTACGAGAAATGTATATGTATCATCCAATCTTAAATGTAACACAATAAACTAACTTCTTGGCTGATTTATGTGTAAATTTTCCTATTACCATAATAATTTGGCTAGTACTGTATGTTTCGCATTCTGTTTATAGTAAATGCACATTAACAAATGAGACAAAGATGAAAAATAAAATAACATCTATTCATCAGTTTTGGAAATGTGTCCAAATTCTCTTAATGTATTTAAATACAATTCAGTTTCTTAAGACTATTATTAACTAAAGACAAAACATTACACTTTCTTAAATGGTAATATGATAGTTCTTTTATTAAAATTTAACTTAAAAGAAATGCAAAAGTTTTCAAATGCTCCATTTTTCATTCACATAATTACAGAATGACATTTAAATAGAAAACATTATTAAAAAAAAAATTTACTTATTATTTTGAAGTTAAAGAAAAAAAAAAAAAGATGGCGAAAAAGCATGCTACTTTTGTTTGCAAAAGCTTAATTAACATATAAATAGCATTTTTCATGGCACCTTTCAAATTTTTACTTCACTGTTTGTTTTAAAACGATGTTTGATAAATGCCAGATGTTTCCAGCTTGTAAGCTGCTTTCATTTTCTGTTGAAATGCCGAGGATTTACACAATGAGGGAAGGGAACGAGGCATTTCGCGCAGGAAAATGTTCTCTTTATTAAGTAAGGAAAGTGTGACTAAAGTTAGTGAAATTATGCGTTTCTTGAAATGCATAGATTAAAAAATATAATAAATAAATTCATAAAAGAATGTCCCAGATATAAATTTTAACAGTATCAACTGTAAATGTTATAGAGTGTGGTTCACGGCAGTGGCGTATCTAGACTTATTATTTCGGAGGGGGCTGAGATACAGTAAAAGTTTCTAAGAGGGAATTACAAGAAACGAGAAAAATTCCGTTTTAAACAAGTTTTATCATAACAGGTAACGCATCTATTAATCATTCAAACCTACTAATATGGAATCACATGGGACTGGGAAATATCTCGTTTTAGGCAGGTTTTCGTCTTTAGAAGTAAAATTCTATGGTTATACCACATTTTTTTAAACGGAATACTGAAAATTATCTACTAAAAGGTATCTCGATAAATAGTAAATAAAACCAAAGTAAACAGCAAATTTAAAATTATTTAAGAGCGTTCTCTCTCGCAAAATGACGTAAGCATTAAGCACAGACACATTTGTCCTTTATAATATAGATTAGAGCCGGGATGGTGAGCCTATGGCACGCGTGCCACTTTTGGCACGCGAAAGAATAATTTTGGTACGGCCTTGCTTGTAGCTCTAAATCAAAATAAAGTGAGATTACATAAAATCGCGACTGATCTTTTCTAAATTCGATTAAATGGAAATTGTAAAAGAATATACTGCAATTTATTTTTTCAATCTAATTAATTATGCTCTCAAACTTTTTTCAAACAAAAACGATATTTGAAAACTATCGGCAAGAATTGGTTATTAGACATTACTAAATTCTGATGGTAAAGTTAAGGCAATTTTGGAATTCAGAGCTATTCAAAGAAACTGACGTTTGTCATTTTAATAGTTTTTCCGCCTACCTATGCTTTCACTGTTTTCACAAATGAATAATATCAAAACTCAAGCTGAAAGCACTTATCTGACAAATCCAATTCAGTTTACAGTAAAATTAACTTGATAATAAGATGCAACAACTGAAATGAAATTACTTTACACTATTTTTTTTATAAATTTATAAAATATATTTGTTTCCATAATTATTATAGTGTATAATACCTACATGCAGTAGCGCCAACTTTTCAAAAAATATTCGGTGCGCTCGAAAATGTTTAAGTAAAATCAGACATATATTTTTCTTCCCTTAGTGTGTATGTGTGTGGAGAGAGAGAGGGGAGGAGGGAATGACTAAAGATGATAATTCAAAATTAAATTACGTTTTTCTAAGCAAATTTTTAAATTATTATAATTTAACATCCTCTGAAGGGGTTTTCTGTGCTCCTGTGAGTCTAATTTATGTCCTCACTATTTTTCAAACAAAACCATTTTGAGAACGTTAATAAAACCAAATTTCATTTTGGCGATTAAATAATAAAAAATAAATAAATTATGAATTAAATCAATTAAAATTGGGTGGACGGGGAGATCAAATTATTGGGTGGGCTCGCGCCCCATCCCATGAGCCCATACAAGTTGGCGCCACTGCCTATGTATGTTCCTCCTATTTTTGAAATCATAATAGAAAATTTGAAGTTGTTTTAAGCCATTATTTTCCCACCTACTAAATTTGTTTTTTATTTGGCACGCCATGGTCACGTAAAATATTTTTTGATCAAATTTGAAACGTGGCAACAAAAAGGTTTGCCAACCCTGGACTAGGGGATCGTACCCGAGCTTCCCGGGTTACAGGATATAGGTGAAAACATTTTTTTTTAATTGAAAACTTAATTTTTTTACATGCAATATATTTTTTAGATTGCCCACTAACAGTTTTCATATGAAAAATACGAATTATACAATGAAATAAAGTTTTGAAATTTATAAAAAGCGATATTTGCATATTAACCGCATGCTAAGAGTTATTAACCCAAGATTTTGCTACTTAGTTCATCCTCTTATATTTTGATAATTTCAAGGCTTTACGCGCCCAGTTCAGTTACATTTGTATTAAATCTCTGTTTTATTTATATTATTTTATTTATTTATTAATAGAGAAAGTTTTATTTATTTTTTAATGGAATATTAGTTGTAAGACAACGATGAACCCTTTATGTTGTTTTAAGGGCAAACAAATTAATCTTTTGTAATCGAGCTCCAGGCGATTGAGATAAATTTAAAAATATTTCATGCTTAAAAATTGATAATCATTAAACTGAGATACACTTTGAAAACAAATTCCATTTGGAAGGGTTTTTTTGCCTATTTTGCTGCCTAAAAATTAAAATTGTTCGATTACAAATATGCTAAACTTGTTTTTTTTTTTTAATATTATTCTTTCAAATTATTTATAAAAGAATCATTAATTTCGTTATGAAAAATTAGTCATAAATAAATGCTGAACAATTTTTGTTGCTTTATGTGCAAAATGTTTAGTGTTATTATGCATTGAAGCCGGCACGTGATAAGAAAAATTACAAAAAATCATGCTTGAAAATTATTTTTAAAAACATAATAACTCATCCAATTAAGATAGTTTTTGAACGAATTGCATTTGAAGGTAGATATTTTCCCTATACGACATACTAAAAATCGAATACGTCTTCGAATCGATGGTCAGAAGATTAAAAATTTGCAGTAGCGAAAATTTCAAAACCGAAATTTGATCGTGAAGTGTTGCCATTCGCAAAATGACGGCAGCGTTAAGCACAGATACGTATGTCCTTTATAATATAGATACGTAATCAGTAAAATATGATAAAGATCAGTTAATATCATGAAGTTATCAACTGAGGCTCTTATGTTTGGTACTCAGGAATGAAAACTAGCAAAATTTAGTCCACTTTGACACGATCATAGATTTTTTCCCCAACGAAATCTAAAACCGTCAACATATTTACATACGCACTTCGAACTTCTCATATCCGTATTCACCATTTTAAAATGATTGGAATTTTAACTTGATAATTTAAAAATCATTTTTAACTGAAAACTTGAATTCACGATTGTTAGTAACGTCTTTTCATGTGTGAACAGTTGCACTCTTAACTTGAGATTCTAATCTTAGTACCGGAGAGTAAAAATTGCCTAATTTATGTTTTTTAGACGCATTTGTGTTAAAATGTTTAGTTTTATATAAAAAAGGGTCGTTTTCTTTTAAATATGACGTCATTTTCACTTGCTTAGGCATTTCGCCTAGTGTCTGAAACTTAGCATCAGTGCACATGCAGAAGGGAAAAATATGGAAGCTTTATGAGGAAAAATGCGTGTTTTCAAAAGCAGTACGTCCTTTTCCTTTTAAAATATTATCTCCCTAATGGGATTTTGCGCCATTAAACCCTATACAACATTTTATATCAACAATTTTGAATTTTTATCAGAAAATGGCATGAATAAAGTTAAATAAACCTCATTATTTCCCTTATCTCTGCAATAATGAAAGCTACCTAATAACCACCATTTTGAAGAAATTTCCTAAAATACTATTTAAATTAAAATATAAAAATAGGGATATTTAAAAAAACAGCTAGTGCGAGCACATCTAGATATGAACAGCTTTCAGTTAAAAAAAATTATTAGTGAAATTGATTCAGTAGAAAGCTCGGGGCAGATCACTAAAAAACAGTCTTGTGTTTTACATATATAGATGATATAAAATTATTTTAAATTAAGCAAATCATGTTATTTTGATAAAGTTATAGTAGAATGTCTTAAAGAACAGCAATAAAATTTTATTAGACGGGAAAATTATGACAAAAACTTGGGAAATCTCATATTATTTTAAACGTGGAATGATTGCCAAAATCTTCTTTGTTTACTTGTCTAACTCGGCGAAGCGAATTCAACCAGGCGAGAGTCATCCGATCTGAGCATGCACACTGTATGTCACTGCTCTTCTACAAAGACACTCTATGTTTCTGTAATCATTGCGTTTTATCAGTGTGTTATATCGATTACGTTATTTTAAAAAGGGAAGTATTTTCACCTTAAAGAATTTCAAAGCAGCCCGGGTGCAATGGCGCACTGCAACAAAATATACTTAAGTTTTAAGAATTAAAACACACGCTTTTTTAAATAAAAAATGACGCCATTTCCATCCGCAAATCATTCCATTTTTACGATCCAGTCTTAAATAACACCTCTAAAAAATTATGCATATGACTTCATTATCGCGGAATAATACACAAACGAAGTGAAAAACATTGCCCCATTCAAGAAGCTCGGCAAAACAAAAGGAGTATCTAATGATTCATAATGCTCGCTTTTTTGCCATTTAAAGGGTTTCGGTTAATTATTTTTTTGGCTAAAATTAAATGATGTAATTAAATATGCTTTAAATTAAATATTCAGATGTCAGTTCTTGAATATTTTTAATTTGATTAAAAACATATCTTCCAATTGTAATAATTTTTAAATAAAATCTAATGATGCTGCCGTCTATGTTCTTATTGAAAAAGGTTAAGGATTTAGTTTAATAATTATAAATTAACGATTTTGATTTATTAATTAAAGGATAAAATGCTTTGAAAGGAATAATAAACTAAACCCTCTGTGCGATCTTCGACTGAACTTACCCACTTGTTTTATATTTAGCGAGCTTGAAAAATAATTATCCAATAAAAATTATACTTTTCAGTATTAAAAAGCTCCAGAAAAAAGGATTAACTTTCTTTTTAAAAAATGAAGGAAATTGGTCAAGTACTTCTGGAGTAAAATGGTCTTCCAGTTTGAAACACAGAGTTTCGAAAAAAATAAGTTTAAAGTTTTGTAGTAGCGTTATGTTCAACGAGCAAAAGAGAAAATGAATTTGCAATATCACGAAACCGGTTTAAGGCAATAATCTGCACACTCGAGGGACGCAATATACGGGTACAATATGTTATCTATCGCCGACCTTTAATTTCTCAGCCGTTGGTCGTAGACATATAGTTCCAACTACAAACACATTTCAAATGAGGTAAATATTCATGTTGTAGCATTGTTTAAAGTAAAAAATCAATTTTATAAAAATTACGAAAACGAACTTTTTATACGGTCCCCCAGTCCCTATAGTTATATTTTGTAAAAGTTTACACATATCATAATAGATATAACACAAGAAGTTTGACATCTGTCTACAAAAATTGACACAGTTATTAAATTTCAAAGTTTGAGATTTTTGCACATGATTTTGTCTTTCATTGAGGGATCAGTTAAAAGATGAATTAAAGTAAATCGAGATTAAAATCAGGGTGCAATGTCCTTTTTACGGTGAAACCACCTTTAGCCAGTATCGTCGGTACGTTTGAATGTTGTTCGACCCATAAAAGTTAGCTCAAATTTTTAGATTAAATAACCCTATCTGGTGGTTCCCCGATTTGGCGATACTGGCTAAAGGTGGTTTCACCGTAAAAAGGACATTGTACCCCGATTTTGATCTTGAATTACTTTAATTCATCTTTTACCTGATCCCTCAATAAAAGACAAAATCATGTGCAAAAATCTCAAACTTTGAAATTTAATAACTGTGTTAATTTTTGTATTACAGATGTCAACACATGTGTTATATCTGTTATGATATGTGCAAACTTTTACTAAATATAACTATAGGGACTGGGGGACCGTATAAAAAGTTAGTTTTCGTAATTTTTATAAAATTGATTTCTTTACTTTAAATAACGTCACAACATGAATATTTACCTCATTTGAAACGTTTTTATAATTGGAACTATATGTCTACGACCAACGATTGAGAAATTAAAGGACGGCGACAGATAACATATTGCACCCTGTATATATGTTATATCATTAATTCTTTTTTCGTGATATTTCCTTTTTACATGCTAAATTACTGGCAATTTCATTAATTTTTTATTCTTTAATAATATCTATCATTAATTCTATTAAATCCTCCTTAAATTAATTATTATCTTGTTCAATTTACTTAAATATAAAGCTTTTAGTTTATTCCTAAATTGCATCGTGATTTCTGATAATTTCTATTATTTAATGTGAATTCGAATGTTTTTAAAAGAGTCATTTATTTTATTTTTTGTTCTTATTTTATTCCGAAATTATTTTCGTACGTTTGGGCATTTTTACTTCTAAATGCAACCACTCTAAATTGACAGGACTCTTTACTAAATCACTCCCATTGGATGTGACGTAGGTATTACGCACACCCTTTATTCTTGCATTGCCCACAGCGCACACGACGTCATGATTTTGTATTTCTACGCGTTATGACAAAAAAGCAGATGCACGGGACTTTCCTCAGTGAACTTGTTCGATCGCATTCTATTGTCAACAGCTCCCTGGCTGATAGTTCTTGGACATAGTTTCATTCTAATTTCATTTCTTTGCCTTTCTCAATCCACCTCACGACTAGCACCAACGTCTACACAGTAAAAAATTTTGGTCAAAAATTACGGTACATATACTGGCAACTTTGTGACCAGTACATATACCGTAATTTAACTGGACGGTATATGTACCGTAAAATATTTAAAGTATGTGTACCGCAAAAAAACTTTCATACAGCATGTATACCGTACGTTAAATATACAGTATATATACCGTAAAAACCATTTATACAGCATATATACTATAGATTAAATATACAGTATATGTACCGTAAAAAATATTTATGCAGTATATATACCATAAATTAAATGTGTGGTATATGTACCGTAAAAGTGTTTGCAATCAGTATATGTACTGTAAATGAAATGTATGGTATATATACCGTAAAAGTACAGGATGACCCAAAAAAAAAAAAAAAAAAAAAAAAAAAAAAAGCTCCCACAATTGACAGGATAAAAAAAAAGGACTGCAGAGAGAAATTTGTTTGTTCAAAAATATACAATAGGTATGACGAGAGTTTAAAATGACAATCTTTCAGAAATGGTGTCTGGTAAGTGTTGTCCATTGCGAGCAATACACAATTCAAGACAATATCTGAAATCTATCACCACTGATGCTTCGTCTTGTGGAATAGCTGCCACTTCTACCTGAATATTAGTCTCTTGGGATCAGAAAGAGCATAGGTTTTATGCCTCAAGAGTAATTCAAGCAGAGGTAGCAGCTTCTGCAAGACATGATATGTCAGATGATGATAGATTTCAGACATCGTCTTGAATTGTATATTGTTCGCAATGGACAACACTACCAAACATAATTTCTAAAACACAGTCATTTTAAACTCTTGTCATACCTATTGTATATTTTAAAACAAACAAGTTTCTCTCTCCAATCCTTTTTGTTTTATATTATCCTGTCAAATGTGGGAGATTCTTATGGGTTATTCTGTAGTCAGAATCATATATACAGGGAAAGTACAAAGTCTTACCCTTATTTTTTATCAACCTGTACATTGATGCAGCCAAAACATAAAATTTTTACTTCTCTTTTTGAGGGATTCTGTAGTGAATAAGTTATCAAATTTTTGTCCCTTTTATTATTTGACTAATTATAATTATAAAAACTAAACATCTACATATGTCGCCAAGGGCGTGAAGAGGATAAAAATTACATTTTCAATGAATAAAGAAAAATTAGTAATTGGCCAAAATTTTATAATTTCTTCCGAGATTCTTGTTACGTACTTGGAAATTAGAATTTTTATTTTTTTTTTCCTCAACATACAAATCTAAATTTTCTTTCTTTCAGTTAAATGTTTAAAACTGCCACTGTCCAGCAAATCGCCACTTATATGATTTTTTTTAAATGGAAAAATGGGTGTTTAATTATTCTTGCAAAACTTAATGTACAGTTTAAAATTTAGAATATTAATAATAGGTTTTAGCATAAGTTTTTAGCTGAATGAGTTAATATTTAGATTTCTGGTTGATATAGAAAAATACACAAATTATATCAAGGTTTTTTAAAACAAGCTCTATCCGATAAAAAATTTCTGAATATCTACAAATTCAAAAACTCTGTGTTATTTGTTTCTTTTAACAAACAATGCATCTGTATAAAAATTAAACAATTTCTAAATATTCACATCTTATTCTATAAATGACACAATTAGTTGTAGCACAACCATCTATTATTTAAAAACTAATCAAATTCTGCTGTTTTTAATAGCTTTTCCCTCCTGAAATTTTGCATCAATCTACTGAAAACCCTAAAAGTAATGTTACTTTAAATTTAGAAAAGTAATTTGTAAGAAAAAAATGTCAAAAGTGTATTGGATAATATTTAATCCATAGGAAAATGAAAGATGTAATAAGTATATCTTAAATATTTTGGATTTCTATAAGTTAAGCTTTAAATATTTAAAAAAATTAAGTTTTAGAAATTTAAGAAATATTTAATTTTTGTTTCTGTATTTTTGTTGAGAATGAAACATCGATGTTCTTTAATGCAGGTGCCCATAACTTCTGCAATATCAATTTATTATCTGAATTTTTTTTTAATCCTTTGTACTTCTATGTCGAGTCTGACTCGACATGATCTTTTTAAGCTAAATGCTGCTATAAAAAGTGATAAAATATCTTTATTTAGATTGACGAACGTTTCATCGCACAAATGGTAACATTTTCAAAATCATTCATGATAGAAATATTTTCACAAAATTTAAAACAATAACTTGGTAAACAATGTCATGAGACATCATGCATATGCAAACATTAAATTAAATAGGATTATTTTATGTTTGCACTGATTTTCATTATGCATGATGTCTCTTGACATTGTTAACCAAGTTATTGTTTTTAAATTTTGTGAAAATATTTCTATCATGAATGATTTTGAAAATGAGAGGGGAAGTTTTAAAGGTCACAAACTGTTAAATAAAATACAATTTTCTATAGCAAAAATAAAAATTCATATTTCTTAAAATCACCAAAGAATATTTCTTTTATTAAAAATAGCTTAAAAAAGCAGTAAAAATATCATTGCATATGGTATTTAGAAAAAAAAAAAAAAAAAAAAAAAACATTTAAAGCTGTCGTTAAATTCAAAGGAGCTAATTTCTGACATTTTTTTTTTTTTTTATCAATCTTCGTTCAGAAATGCATGAAATTTGCAATGTATAATTTTTTAATTCAGAAACTATAATTGAAAGATATCTTTTTTTTTTTTTTTTTTGTAAATGCATAACATCTTTCAGAAAATACTATTAAAACCTTTCAGCCGAATTCTCCACGCAGGTCAAGAAAAGTGAAGAAAATTGGTTGTCCTGAGCAAAATTGCTTTTAAGTCAAAAGGTAATTTATCAAAAAATGGAAAATTTATTTTCATTCCAAATCACTAAATAGTCAGGGCAGCAAACTTTATACCTTCATGTTTAAAAATGAGTTTAAAATTGTGTCAAAGTTTTACGTTGTTAGGCAGGGTATTTGAGAAGCATATTAAAGTTCAAGCATAAATATTTTAGAACATTTAGAAAATAAATTGATTTCATTATGATTTACAAATATTTAAAACAAGCAATTAAAATATAGAAAGATATTTATTACAACAATTAAATTACATTAATATACACAGTTCTAATATTTATGTATACAATGTTTTCTTTTCAATTTACTAATATATACAAAATTCCAGAAGTTTTGGCCATCTTACAGCATTACCTCTGCCAATTGATTTGCTCTGTAGTTTATTCCACACACAGGGTTGATCAACTTAAGTACCTTAAAGAAAAAGAGTGGTTCATTCAACATGGATATAAGCACTAAAATAAATTTTCGAAGAAAATACAAAAGTGACTTGTAGAAAAGGTTACATAAAATCATCTTAAAAGGATATTTCAGTCACACCAAGAAAAAGGAGGTTAATGTTAATCTTACGGGCATTATTTTCAAATTTCTCGCTTTGATTTTAATATTTCTCAATGATTTTTTTTTTATTTATTTATTTAGTATAGATGAGGGTGATCTACAACTGTGCTAGCTTTTATTTTTCTGATTTTGGTTATAGTTTTTTTAATATTAGGATAATTTCTAATTCAGAAGCGGTTTCAAAAGTAAAAATTAGCCCAGTTGTAGATAGTCTCCAGCTATCCTATGCAAAAAAAATCATTTAAAAATGTTAAAATTCAAACAAGATATTTGAAAATAATGCTCCCATAGACTTAACATTAGCGTTTTCATTTTTCCCTGTGACTAGTGCGGACAAGAACCTACGCTAGTCACGCGGATAAATGCAAACATTAATGTTAACCCTATGGGAAAAGTCTTTACAGATTTCTCACTTGTATTTGAATACTTTTATATTATTTTTTTGCATGCAATACCTAAAGTCGATACCTGTTGTTGTGTGTATGTACTTTTTTCAACTTTTGTAGCAATTTCTGTATACGAGAATAGTTTCCCTTTCAAAACCACTTCCAAATGTAGAAGTATCCGCATATCAAAAAACTGTAAAAAACATCGAAAAAGTAGAAATGCACAATAAATGTTAACCTCGGGTACCCTGTGTCCCCCCCCCCCCCCCAAAAAAAAAGAAAAAGAGAGAGAGAGAGAGAGAGAGAATCATTTAAAAATAGGAACAAGAAATCTGTAAGGAACGCTGCCATAGGATTAACATTAGTTCGAGAATTTCTTAGTTTAGGCTCTTAAGGCTTAATTATTTTGCATGCGATACCTGAAGTCAATACCTATTGTTGTGTGTATGTACTTTTTCAAATTTCGTAACAATTTCTGTATATGAGAATAGTTTCACTTGCAGAACCACTTCCAAAAGTAGAAGCATATAAAACAACTGTAACAAACATCGAAAAAGTAGAAATGCACAATAAACGTTAACCTCAGGTACCCTGTGCCCCCCCCCCCCCCCAAACACAGAAAAAAAGAATCATTTAAAAGCATTCAAATGGGAACAAGAAATCTGTAAAGATTGCTGCCATAGCATTAACATTAGCTTGAACATTTCTTTCTGTGCCTAGTTTAAGCTCTTAAGGCTATGTGTTTAAACAAGAATGGAAATGTCAGAGCTGAAATCATTAATTTTATACATTCTCTCAACAAAGCTCACTTATTTTTACTATTGATACAACTTTTACAGAGTAATTTCAAATCATTGCAACAGTTAATGATTTCTTTTTCACTCGCTTCATCTTATAATTTATAAATGGATCTGTTTAAACTGTACATCACCTTCATATTTAATGGAGTTTCTGAAGTATGTTAAAGATGCAGAGAAGACCTTTTAAATCCCATGCAAGTATGTTTAGGAATATTAATTGGCCTACATTCTTTGCTAACAGGTGACAATGTGCAGCTTTCAGCATATTTGTTATCAAATTACTTTGAAATAAATACTATTAATTGAATGCATTGACCATCATACTTATATCACAAGATTAAATGTAACCGAGCTTGTACAGTCGAACCTCGTTAACATGAACCTCAAGGGGAATCAAAAATTTGTTCACGTTAACAGTAATTCATGTTATCAGTATCAAATCTTTGTATTCGTTTTTATAGGGGACTGTGAGAATAATTTATGTTAAAAGTAATTCATGTTAAGCGTGTTCATGTTAACGAGGTTCAACTGTATAGATTACATTAGGTCACAAAAATATAGAATGCTAGCTGCTCCTGGCTGTCACAAAACATATGCAATAATGGGATACAAACTTTGTATATAACTTTGAGAAAACAGATTTTTATAAATTATCGATCAGATTTTCTAATAAACTCTAGGCCATTTTATTTACTACATGGGAATTAGTCTAAACTTTTGTCAATACAAACTTTTATAAGTCAGCCTGTTAAAGGTTTTCTTTCTAGTGAGCTCATTTTATTTACAAATTACACATTTCAAATAATACAGAGAAACAAAAAATAAGGAATTTACTTATTATAGAATATAATTATAAGATTATTTAATAAATGGAATCTTGTGAAAGCTCTCTTTTAACTCTTTGAAGGTTGGTGAGATACTTTGCTAAAAAGGTCACTTAAAATTGCATTTACAAATCTATATTGCACATGCAGATCTGAAAATTTGGAAGAAGACCAATGAAAGCAGTTCTGATGCATAAAACTCAGATTTTCATTTTTTTTTTTTTTTTCAAAATTCACCGAGATACAAGTTAAAAACCATAATGATTATTAAAAGATGGTACACTGCCTTAGCTGTCTGGTCCAAAACTGCATTTCAGAGTTTCTTTAAGGCTCTTTTTCAAATCTAACAGAGCTTATTTCTGATGTATTCTTGTAATTCTTTTTTTTTCCAGAAATGCATGAAAGTGGCAGATGTTTTTATTCAAAAGCTATGCGATCAAAAGATGTTTTCCCTTTTTTGGTAAAGGCAAAAAATAATTCAGAAATACTGTCAAAGTTGCCTTTTGACGAGAATTTCCAAGCTTGGTATTGCAAGAGAGAAAAAAGAAAAAGCAGTTGTCACACAACTAAAATTGCTTATAACTGATAAGTAATTTGTTTATAAAAAAATGGAAAACTCATTTCAATTCCAAATCACTCCAATAGTCAAGCCTGCTAATTTTATACCTTTATGCTTAAAAATGAACTACAAAATGTGTCGGAAAGTTTTGTGTTGTTGAGCAGGAACCAAAAGCAAAAGGAAAAGAAGCTCGGGAAAACATTCTGTATTTTGTAGCAGCCATATCAGATTTTAAAATATACATATAAGGACAAAAATACCCATTTACTTTGGGTACTTTCCTGGTCCTAGTTGGGTTATTTGTTTTAAAAGTATTAATATTTATTATTTCAAAGAAATGTACTGTGAATGCTGATTTTGAGGGTCCTTCCCAGCAGGGTTGGCAGGTTTTTGACACATGTCAGTTTTTGACAGTTTAAACTGCAGTTTAAATCGTCATGTCAAAAACCTCAAATACTTACAGTGATCTGTAAAATTTCACATTAAATGTCACACATTAGATGTAATATTTAAGATTCACTATTACTGTAATTGTATAATTAGTATATAGTATTAGTAATAATTGCAGGATTGGCAGGTTTTTGACATGTATCAGTTTATGTCAGGTTTAAACTATAGTTTAAACCGTCATGTCAAAAACCTTAAATACTAAATTGATCTGTAAAAATTCAAATTAAATGTCACACATGACAACATTACATGTAATATTTTAAATTCACTCTTACTGTATATCAGTAATTAGTACATAGTAAAGTATTATTGTTAAGTACAACTTTTTAACAGGGTAATATTTAATTTTTTTTTTTTTTGTAAAATTGTGTTTTTTTAAAAAGTAGACATCAAGCTCACCTGAGCTGTACATTTTTTCTCTTACTTAAAATCGTTTTAATTTCGCTTACTTTTGAGAGCTTAAAGCATTAGCTAGCTTTTTTTATGGGAAAAAAAAAAAAAAAAAACTTAGAAAAGTGTAGATTTTTTTGTATATATAACAAGATAATGTGCATCAACTTTATTCTAGTCTAGGCAATAATCATTCCATTCAAAATTGAAATTGGATTATTAATTTTAAACATTTACAAAATAAGAGAAGTAATTAAAAAAAAAAGGTTTAAAGTCAATCTTTTTAAAACATGCTTTCTTTCAATATATAAAAATGTTTTCGATTTTAAAACTGAACAAAATTGGCTTGGTCATCTAAAAGAAAATTCCTGTAAGCCCATATTGAAAAAGTGCATAATAGAAGGGATCAAATCATGAAACCATACCACTGTTTGGCTTGCACTTTGCATCCCAACCATCAGGGGCAAGGGTTGACTGCTGTGTCAGTTGATTCAGCTCGCACTTGAGCTACGGAGAGAGTTTATGGATGCTTACCCATACTGATTGTGTATGAAGCTAAAGAATCCCCTTTCCCGTCTTCTTATTTCAGTGCTATAGGGAGGACTCCATTGTTTGGTGGAAAGGTATCATTAAATGCAACAGCTTTTTGAGCCTGCTTCAAAACTTGCTTATCTAGCAATACTTTTGCTATCAAGTCCTACTAGCTCAGCATCAATTAAGAGACAGACTATTTTCTAACGTTTCATACACTCAAAAATCTTTTGGGTGTAAATAAATGTGCTAAACACGTGGTGTGCTGCAGCATGCTGCGGGGTAAAATTGATTCGGATTATTTAATTGTACAAAATTATTTTCTTCTGGTTGAAAAATCCAAAAAAAAAAAAAATTTATTGCAAATAATATATTTTTTAAATTATTAAATTTTAATAAAAGATCACATAAGTCATTGACTTATTTAATATTTATCAATTGTTAAAATGTTTTAGCGTGTTGCATGTATTTGGCAGTTTTCGACAGTTTAAACCACTTTATGACAGTTTAAACCAGTTTTTGATGCTTGTCATGTCAAAAACCCAACCCTGCTTCCCAGAAGTCTGCATCCATGTTCTCCAATTGAAAATTTAAAAAATTATCCTGTTATCCCTGAAGTGTTTTTCCATTTCCAGTGATATCCAGAGATAAATATATTTACTATTTAAAATATATATAAACACATAATTACTGCCGGTAGTTGATTTTCACCACCCCCCCCCCTCTCTGTTGTAACCTTTCGGAAAATTCGCTGTGAGTTTAATTTTTTTTTATTTTTTTTTACTCAGAATGACTCCTGGTATTAATCAGTAAGAATGCTGTTTATTTTAACACTCAATGTTTGTACATAAGAAAATGTAACACGCTACTCAAGCAGACAATTTTCATCTCACTAAATTGCTGTCGCAGACACAACCATAACTTTATGCTACTGGGTCCAACATTAAAAATTAGTAAGAGTGAGATTTAGTCAAAAAATTCTTTAATAGAAGAAATGGCCTATTAGCTTGTTAAATGATTAAGAATTAGCAAAATCCTTAATACCCTTTAAAGGAAACTATCGAATTGGTTAGCATAAAAGTTATTGGTTTTATGATTACCTAATAATATTTTAAAATTTTGCACAAATTGGAACAAAAGAAGGGGGGGGGAGGGTATTTTATTTAGTTCAAAATATACTGTAAATTCTGATTTTTTTTAACTGCATCTGCCTGTTGGTTTATATTTCCAGACTCTGATTAAAATACATCAGAACGAGTTATATTTAACCTAGGCAGTTATCCTTATAGTAGCAGAAACTCTCTCTTTTTACTAATAACTCAAAAATGTGCATATATTTTTTAGCTTAAATTAACCATTTTTAACTGAGAACATAATTTTAAGATGAAACATTGGAATAAAAAACTTCCCCCTCCCATACAATACACAGTACTAAAATATGCAATACTTATTACAACATATTTTGACCAAATTAAAAAAAAAAAACAAATCAGCAAGAACTTTGTAAAAAAAAAAAAAAAAAAAAAAATCAAGTTATTTAAATCATGTTGCTAAAAACACAAAGCTAAACACACTTTTAGCAAAATTTCAAACGCTAATAAAGTGGAAAATATGTTACAAATTGACAACACTATTGATGAGAAAAAAAAGCCATATGCCATCTTGTGAATTATTTGCCTTCTGATATACCCCTCCTCCTCCTGCAGAGAAAGGTGGATTTCTCTAAGGAAGGGAACACCCCCAAAGGCCTATGAAAAAAGCAATTATATAATTCATTCTCTAATATCTGTATCCAGTTGTACTGGGAATTTATAAATTACTATTAAAAATTATTCAAACAACTCAAACAGCTAAAGTCCTATGAGGAATACAGGTGCAGATTCCCAAAATCAGTATTGCACTAGTGGCTGCTAAACAAAAAAGAAAAAAAAAAAAAAAATCCAGTGGCCACATTGTGAAACAAACACATACAAACAGCATTTATATACAGAAAACTAAACAAAAAAAAACTAAGGAATTAAAAAAATGAAAAATAATTGAACACACGTACAATAACATACAGACTAATTACTTCAAATGTGTATATTTAATTAAGCATAAAATTCTTGAAATTTGTATATTAAGTATAATATAAATCTTAAACTATATACTGTCAGAAGATAAAGTTGAGCGAGATATGTAGAAAATAAGCAAAAAGGATAGTGGGAAATATCAGGAAAAGAATATTTCTTAATTTGACATTGTCATACAAAAAATTGAGAATGTGTCCCATTATTTTACACTATAAAAATCAAAATAGACTTCAGTCATTTGTTTTGCTATAAGGAGAGATTATCTTAAAAAATAAAATAAAATAAAAATAAATATATATGGCGACTTATAAAGTGCAAAATTAACACTAGCCACCAGCCCACGAAATGAGAAAAAAGTGGCTATTAAAAAATTGTCACTGGCCACCTTATGATCACTTTCCTACAAGGACAGACTAAAATTTTTTTTCATTTTATTAAGGATTGTACTTTTTTTGTTTGCATTATGTCTATATAAACACATTAATATGGGCTATTTAATTTTAGCTTAATACTAATAAAAATTTTAACAAAAGTTAAAAAAGTGGCCACTTATAAAACTCGTATTACTGGCCACTAATGAAATTTCAATTTCTCAGTTCTGCCCTTTAACGACTTAGGCGGTGAAAGTTAGTGGTCACAGCAAACAATTTAGCTGCCTTGTGGCATCTGGTGACAGTGAATCTGCACTTATAATGAGGAGCAGGGAATCATGATTTTTCTTCTATATATATATATATATATATATATATATATATAAAGGATTATTCAGGGGGGAGGGTTTAAAAAGTTTTTTAACAATTTCTAACTGGAAATAAAAAGTACATTTAACAATGATAATAATGAGCCCCTTATTTTATCTAAATTATATGTGAATTAAATGCATCTACAGATAAAATTATACTATTAAGTATTTAGTAATAAGCAAAAGCCATTTATTTTATTATTAGCATTATGGTGTTTGAAATATTACACAGAATACATCAAGCTGTTAATTAAAAAAAAGTGATAAAATATCAATTTTAATTTGTGTTTAATTTTATTTATTTATGAAATTTAAAAAAAGAAATTATGTATATGTGTAATTAAAAAAAAAAAAAAAAAAAAAAGATATTCAGTGAAATCCACTATTCGTTAAAATCACTATTTATATAACCATGTAGCGAGTTCGGTTGCAAAAAGTTCAAGAATGGAGACTAGCATCACAGATTTTCTTTTCTCTTTTGCAGATTATTTTTCCATCAAACCATAACTTACTTAATGCAAAAACTTAAGTTTCTCTTTAATAAATGTGAATAAAACACATAAAAACGTTACAGGTAAGTGTTTAATTAACGCTGCAATTGCAAAAAAATTTACCTGCAGATTATTTTCTGTCTCTGTAGTAACTCCCGCAGACACTTTGAGAATTTTCTGCAACTGTGGCAGCGAGTGCATATGATAGTTCAGGTCTACTGCATCACCATACTTCAAAGATGAAATTGGGTAGCCATATTCCTCCTCCATTCCAAATTTTCTGTTATTGGAAATTAAATACATATTATTCTTAAGGACTGAAATATACCAAATGAAAAAAAAAAAGTCTTTATACAAGCATACTTGGACATTTTCAAAAAACTGATTTCAGACAGAAAACCCTGCACCCTTGACTACATTCTGGATATTTTTATTTATTGGATATTTTCCATTAAACCAATGCCATTATCGCCAAGCAATATAGTTGGTACCAATCGGAAAGTTTGAAAAAAAAAAAAAAAAAAAAAAAAAAAAAAAAAAAAACTAACGTTGTTAAGGTAAAGGTGATAGATAACTTAAACATAACATTTGAAAATTATACACTTTCACAAACTGTTTTATTATATCAATCAAAATTATACACTTTTAAAACAAAAGAACAAATAAACATTATACAAAAATTAAAAATAAAGCACATATAAAAATGAAGAATTAAACTATAAATTTCTCTTAACATTGCAGTAAACATTTAATTTTTGGAATAAAAACATCTCCATATTGCTGTGATAAGATTGTAAATAATGATTAATTGTGCTTTTAGTTATACACCATTTTGTGATACTCCCATAATCTCTAAACAGAAACTATCTAACATGATCTCCAGTTTGGGGTCAATAAAATTATACAGTAAAACCTCCACTCAATGATTCCTTTTTTTTAAAAAAAATAATCTGATATACTGACTCATAACTTACTTTAAAAATTTGTCTGCACAATGTAAATAATTCTGCGTATTATTTTTTTAATAACCTAATTTTATGATCTGATTTTCTATACTTAGATGCTAAATTTAATTGAAGCTTACTTTTGCAATTTAAAAAAAAAAATAAATTCACATAAAAAAAAAAACTAAATAAATTCATATAAGCAGCATAAAAATTCATCATGTTTGTCAGTACCATGCAGGGTTGGCATGGTTTAAACCAAATGGCTTTTTTAGAACAAATCTAATGTAATATTTAATGGTGTTTTTTAGTTTGCCTGTGTTTTAAATTATTTATAGAAATAATTTCTACTTTTAATATTTTATCTAAGCAGTCTACATGAGACATAATGAGTTTAGGTCATGTTTGTGTGGATGAAGGATGAAAATTAGAATGTGTTGATGCACCGAGAGAGTTATCATGAAACATGTCAAAATTAACAGGGATAAAACATTCAGTATTTAGCATAAAATATTATCAATTAAAAAATACAGATTATTTACGGCAGTTAATAACATAATACAATGACTTAAGATTTTGGCCAAGTAGTAAAAGAAAATTTTCTCAATTGGGGAGATTATCCTTTAAGAATTTAAAAAAGAATTTCAAGATATGAAGTTGAATGAGACGACATGCAAAAATTATATGTCAGTTATAGCATTCAATAATATCAATCTTTTCAGTTACAGAATTTAATGGCCAAAAATGTTAAAACAAAATAACCAGAAGTATTCGAATACATATATAAAAAAAATTCTTTAGCAACCACAGATACTGATATTTATATAAAAGTTAACCATTTGAGATACTATCTTCAAAATATTTTTTTATAGTTAAATTAATGATTAGGTCAAGAAGAAAATATTAAAATGTTCAGTGAACTAGTTTTGACTTCAAAAAGATTTTTAATACAGTCGAACCTCGTTAATGCGAACACTCAAGGGGAAAATTTTTTTGTTCATGTTATCATAACTTAACGAGTATGTTGCATACAACTGGACGAGACAATCAGTTTGTGCTAAAAGTAATTCGCGTTAAGTGTGTTAACGAGGTTTGACTGTATCAAGGTAGAAAAAAAAGTTCATAAAATATTATATATCTATAATTAATCAAAAATATTGTCTTAAGATTTTCAAGATATCAAAGTTACACTGTGTAGAGCAGTTTATTTTTTCAACATAAGACATAGGTTACTAATGTTTAAATTAGAAATGAATTCAATTTTCTACATAACAGACTAATTATTTAATCAGGATATTTTCAAATGAAGTTATATTACTTAATATATAACAATGTTTATTTTTATCAGCAAATGTACATCTACATGCATTAGGAAATGATATTTTTAAAAAATCCCGGTTTAAACCAAATAAACAATTTTTTTTTGTTTTGTTATTTAAAAAAAAACTTTTTTTTTTTTTTTTTTTTGCCAACCCTGCTTATGTGTTGTCCTGGCAAAGTAATATTCACTGCACCGATATTAATTACAATAACTTTTTTTGTGTGTGTATGAGTAAGGGGGGGGGGGGGGTGCTTTCTGCATTTTAACCACACAAAGTTAATATTATATAGTTGCCATATTAAAGTTAATACCAAAGTATTTTCATAAGTATACCTATATAATCAATTTCATCATTTTTTTTATGATGTTCTATTTTGTTGTTGTTATTTTGTTTTATCATTTTTTAGCAATATTATGTATTTATTAAATGTATATTATATTACAATTTTGAACATGATTGACAATTGACAACAATAAACAAAAGTGGCAATTGACAATCATTTTTGGCGATCTCTCTACCCGGATAATATGAAAGTACTTATTTGTTTTCATAGCTGTTTATAGTTTATTTCTAAAATACCGCGGCAATCAATAAAAATTACAAAAAGCCTCTCATTTAATAAATAGTGAATCACAATATTTGATACTGATTCCAATAAAAACCTTTGCATTAAGGTTGAAATAAATCAATGGCACATTAGGATATACATATCGGTATAATGGGAAAATATCACATATTGCATTTGTCTCGTACAATACATACCATGCTTTTGCTTGCAACAGTTCCACTCTACCGCTATAATAGACTCGTAGATATGGCTATAGGTCAAAACTGGGAAATTTCATTAAGGCCACTGGCCGGTAGAATAGTTTTTTAAGTGGCCACTTTTTTATTTAAAAATACTAAACAGTAAAATTTTTATAAGTATTCATCTAAAAGTGAATAGCCCAAATAAATATGTTAATATAAATATATTAGAACCAAAAAAAGTAGAATCTTCGATGAAATGTAAGAAAATTTTACTCTCCCCTTGTAAAAAAGTGGCTGCCGATAGACAGTTTTTCACTAGCCACTGTTTCCCATTTACTGAACCAGTGGCCGGTGGTTAGTGCTAATTTTGACCTTTAGATCTGGCCATAGGTCAAAGAAAAAAATTAAAATATATAATAATTTGGCTTTGATATACTCAAATATATTTTGAAGGAAAAAATGTTCTTATGTATTATCCATGCCAGCTCATATTCGTTGTGGTAACAATGGCACAGATAATATTAATTACAATAGCTAACCTTTATTTTATTTTTTGCTTTCCTCATTTAAGTGCACAGTATCAATGTCATATAGTTGCCATATGATAGCTGCAGAAGTATTTATACATATATAACTATATAAACTAATATAACACAATATAATTTTCCCTTTACATGAATATATATATATATATATTTTTTAAAGAACATAAAATAAGACAACTTTTAAAAGTTTATCATTTCAACCTCAGAATTTTTACAGTAACTTAATTGAGCATTAGCATTTTTTAAATTATCAGTAGAGTTAATTTAAAAAATAATAAAAGAATCTTAAGTTTCAAGCAATATCACTACAGTTTGAAAGTAATTTTAAACTGTATTGTACATCCCATCTACAAAGTACTGTTTTTCAAATACTATATACATAATGTCAGTTTAAAATAAACAAACTGTAGTACTTCTAGCATTAAACTGGCATTTTACAATATTACATCTCCCCCATCCCCCTTAAAAGTATACTATTCATTTTCTGTGTATTTATAGTTTTGGTACAGCTTTTCAGTGTAAACCCAGCTATGTTTAAGATTATTAATATTGAAAGTGGTAATTTTTTTTATGAAAGTTTTAAAACAGGTGGATTTTTTCATGTGTTTAAAAATTGTTTTCAACTAAGTTTTTCACAGGAAATTGGCTTACATTTACTTTGCATTTTTAAAAATACAGTTAGACAACTCTAAGAATCTATATTTTAAGGGGAAAAAAAAAAGAAAAGAACAAATAATTTCAACTGCATATTATTATGAAAAGAATTTTTCCTAATAATAGCGATAAATTACAGCTATGCGAATAAAAATAAATGTATGTTTCAAATTTTATATTAAATTCCCACCTTACCATTTTTATTAATTGGTATATCTATTGAAATAATTTTGGAATGAATTTTCATTTTTAAGAAGAGAATTTGCATTTAATTATTTTACCAGTGATTTGCTTGGATTTTTTTTTTTTTTCCACACGATCCTGATTTTGCAAAATTGTGAATATTTGTAGATACTTGTAAAAAATGCAATCAGAATTTTGTGAATTAGAAATGGCATTACAGTTCTTATTTAGACATTGAGAAGGTCTTTTGTACATATATACAGCTAAATAATAGATTCATTGATGATTTCAACTATTATGCAGCAGGTTTTTTTAAATTCTAAAATCATTACATTTGTGAAGGACTCAATTTCTAGATGAAAAATTTTCTGAAATATCTATTTTTAAGAGAAAGAATTTTGTAAGGCTGCTCAAATCCAAAAGGGCAACTTTCTGACATAAGTTTAAATTTATTTTTGGTCGGAAATGCATGAAACTAGCTGGCATTGTTTGTGGTTTACAAACTATGTAATCGAGCTGTTTTTTTTTTTGCAAACACAATAGATCTTTCAGAAAATAAGAATCAAAGTTGACGTTTTGGACCTAAGTTCCTGAAAAAAGCAGAAAAACCAGTCAGCGAAGGGAGAAAACATCTTTGTCACGTGATCAAAATCGCTTATAACCCAATAGGTAATTTATGGATAAAAAAAATGGAAAACACAGTTCGATTCTAAATCGCTTCGATAGTCAGGCCTTCCAATTTTATATCTTTGTTTTAAAAAATAAATCTGTAAATGTGTCAAAACGTTTTCCACTTGTTGGGCAGAGCAGTTGAGAACAGCCTTAAGGGTCCTATGTTTTAAGGAGAAAAAATTGTAAATAATCCTTTAAGGGACTCGAGTTCTTTCTAAAACAGATCCCTGCTTACAGATAAGATTTTACACGTTAATGTTTTCATGTAGGACATTAAACATGAAAAAATATAAATAAAAGTATCAGAATGTAGCTATTATAAAATATATTTTATAAATGAAATTTTAATTTTTCCAATTTGGAAAAATAGGCCTTCGGAGGAAAACTAGTTTATTTCCCAAAATTTCCTGACTTTTTCCCAATTGTTCCCATACTTGTTACATAATTGTACTAAAATTGTAAAAATAACACTAATGTTACTTCTTGCCATGCAAATATTTAGGAGAAAAATAAATACCTTTGAATAATGCTAGTGTTAAGTAGGTGGTATAGTAATTGTTCGGTTGGAGTCTCATACTCTTAGTTTCAGATTTCTCTTATGTGCTACCAGATACTTGGGGCAATGACGAGTTGGTCCAAGCTGGGAGACCAGATCTCTGTCTCTATCTATAATTTTAAATAAAAATAAGAAATATATACAACAAAAGAAAGTTTTGTATAGAATAGAACTTGGTGCCATGTTTAAATTGCGACAATTGGAAAGTTTCAAAATGTGGCTAATAAATATTTTAAAAATATATTTCTATAGCCAGCAGTTTTTTAAAGACAAAACTAAAAATTCAGTCACCCTGTCAAAATTTCGGCAGTAGATAGTGGAAGTAGAATGATGTAATTCACCACCCCTGTAACGCATAGGTACCTATATATTGAAAACAAAACATTGCTGAAATCATTTGAAGGTTACATTCAAGCAGATTGCACTTTCTAAATTATTTAAAAAATTAATTTGAGAGACTGGGAGATTATTTCAAATGTTGGGTACCTTCCATTATAGAAAAAAAAATGATAATTTGAAGGATATGTCAACTAAACTACAATAAAAAATTCACTATTTTAATTCTAAACAAAAAATAGAAAATTGCAGCACAAACAACTATTAATACTATTGAAACAATCTAGCACCACTTCAAATGCTTTTTTGTTGTTATACAATCAGCAAAATAATTTTGACTTATATTCTGAGTCTGCATTTGGATTAACTCCCCCCACCCCCACCACCAACTTTTTTATATCAATCAGTATGCATTCTGATTGTAATTTAATTTTTCTAACGTGTTTCTTCTACACCCTATATATATAAATGTGACACATGTACACCTATATAGAAATTAAATCCTAACCCCACCCCTTAGAATCAAATTTTCAGTTTTTACTCTTTTTTTGTAACAAATTCCAAGAAATCCTCTTCAAAAAATAAGTATTATTTTTTTTATCAAACGAATTTTACAATTTGATTTTTTATATTTAAAAGTTAAATTTATTAGAAATAACAGGAGTTCATGGGGCAGACACTCCCCCCCCCGCAAAAAAAAAAAAAAAATCAAACTTTTGTTTATAAATATTTTTTTAGTTAATTTTCAATTGTTTCTGTAAGATACTGCGCTTAAAAAAGAATTTTTGAAATTGATCGCAATTCTCAATCCACAAAGAAATTGCATTTTCCTATTAGTCCAGGCAATAGGGGATTTTACCAGGCAAAATTAATGGAAGTTTTGGAAATCGGCTTACTTTATGTTTTTAGGGTCGCTGAATCCGAATTTTTAACTTCCCACCAAAATTTCCCCCGGCAACCCCCCCCAAATTTTGGTAAAATGCCCCCAAAAAAGGTTTTTATTAAAAAAAAAAATCAATTTTTTTTATTGTTTCAGGGAAAAAGTATCTAGAAATTCAGAAACTAGACAAAATTTGCAACAAATAGGATATCAGAGTTTCCCCTAGACAGTTTCAGGAGGGTGCTGCAACCTGCCCACCCTTAGGTTTACAAAATAGCACCCCTCTTGCCCATGATGGAAAACATTAGCACCCTTGTTGCCCCCAGCTGAAAAAAGTGCCTTTACTCCTTTGTTTATTAAAAAATTTTCTTGCATAGTAAAAACTGACTCATTGCTGTCTTTAAAATAGTGTCCTGTCTATTAAATATTAAAAGTAATTTTAAAAATCAAAAGGATACCTTTAAAAATTAAAAAAAGTGCCCTTAGAAAACCAAAACATGCCCTTCGGAATCCAAAAGTGCCCTTTTCCTACAAGAAGCACCCTGCCCTTTTTTTAAACCTGGGTGAAACTCTGAGGATATATGAGATTATGACGTAGGATAAAGGGGAGAGAGGGGGCTGCCTCGGAACATTTCTCGCGCGCTTTTCTCAAAAATAAAATGTTTTCAAAAAATCAATTTTTTTTTTTTGGGGGGGGGGGGGGGTTGTCATGTGAAATTTTGGTGGGAAGTTACAAATTCGGATTCAGCGACCCAAAAAACAAAGTGAGCCGAAATCAGAACTAGTATTAATTTTACCTGGTAAAATCCCTTATTGCCTGGACTTCATAACTTAGTGCATGGAGCGCCACAGTGAATGTTCCGATGCAGCCCCCTCTCTCCCCGTTTATCCTGCGTCAATGTCATACATCCGATTTGTTGCAAATTTTGTCTAGTTTCTGAATTTTGTAATGCTTTTCCCCTAAAACAATAAGAAATTTAAGCTAAAAGCAACTATTCTGGGAGGTTTTCGGAAGGGGGGGGGGGGGATTTTGGGAGTGAGTTAAAAATTCGGATTCAGCGACCCAAAAAAACTTAAAGTAAACCTTATAGAGAAAGTTCAGAGGGGAGATGGGAGGGCGAATGCAAACATGTGAGTGGTTATGTGGAATTGCGCCAGGGGCCTCGCTAAGGGAGGGAACCTCCCCCCCCCCCCACCCAAACATTCGTGAATGTTATTATGCTTGCCAAATTTACAAACTTAGTTGGCAAATTTGTTTAAAACCTTAATAAAAACTATAATATATTTCCTATTTCTGATAGACTTGGCAAAAATTACAAAACTAATTGGGAATATTATTAAACTTTTAACAAATAAAAACTATATTACATTTTCTAACTGCAGGAAGTTGGCAAAATTATAAAACGAGTTTTCAAATACTGAAATTTGACTTGACAATTTAAGGTTCTCTCCCCCACCAATAAAAAGTCTTAGTGATGGTGCTGAATTGCGCAACTTATGCCACGCAGCACCGCAACGTATGTTCTGAGGCAGATCCCCCCTTCCCCTTAAGTCATAGTGTCTTGTATCTAATTTGTTGCAAATTTTGCCTACGTTCTGAATTTCTAGATATATTTTCCCTAAAACAATAAAATAAAATTGATTTTTTTAATAAAAACCTTTTTTGGGGGCATTTAACCAAATTTGGGAGGGGGGGTTGCCGGGAGAAATTTTGGTGGGAAGTTACAAATTCGGATTCAGCGACCCAAAAAACACATAGTAAGCCTTTTTCCAGAACTTCCATTAATTTTGCTAGGTAGAGCCCCTATACAGTCTCTATTGCCTGGACGATAATGTGGTGATCACTTTCAAAACTTGAAAGCATTAACATAATTCACATTGCATGTCAAATCATTTTTTTTATATGTAGATTTTTAAAACAAAATATTTGTATATAAAATGTATTTAATCATGATGAACAGTGGGTTATGGCATAAAAAATCTTAATTTAAATTTTATCTTAAACATAAAAAGAAAAACAATGATTTTAGAGAGTTGCACGGTTTGAATACCCCTACAATAAACATTTGTTATAGATCTGAGAACTCAAGCATTACTTGCCCATGGCAACTAAGTGAAAAAATATTTGTCGTCTGCTAAGTAAAATATAACCAGTTTATAGGGTAGATGTGCCAGTAATGGACACCCTTAAGGAATTTCTTTTAAAATTATTTTTTTATTAATAGTTACACTTATATTCCAGTTTTTTCAATATTATATTAACCTATCAACAATATTTAACCATTCTTATAGTCTCATTTCTCAATATGAATCGAAATTTAATTTTAAATAACAGAAATATATCAAAACACCCAAAAGCCCAGTACTGGACACCCTCTGGCCCAATAATGGACACCAGGGCTGAAACTAGCCTTTTTTGCACCCGGGGCAAACATGGATTTTGCCCCCCCCCCCCCTCCTCTCTTCCACAAAGTATATTTACAAAGAGAATTTTACAAATTTTCTAATAGCCAAATTATTTTAAAATTTAAAATATGTAATACTGAACTACGTAATCTACAATGGCAGATCCAAGGGAGAGGTCACGATGGTCGTGACTCCCCTCTGAACACCAACAAAAATATTCTAAAAATCATTTTTTAAATGAAATATACAGTAGAGTCCCGGTTATCCGAGTTTCCTCGTTAACCGAGCTTCCGCTTTAACTGAGTTATTTTCTTCTGATGGACTGATGACTTCCATTATTATCAAACATTCATTATAAATGAAGTGTTAGATGAAGATGAAAGAGCAGCCGTAAAAAGTTAGAACTCTGATTTTCGGGTCAGAATAGGAAAAAAAAATGGCCAAAAAAAATTATGGCCATTTTTTTTCCCCATTCTGACCCGAAAATCAGACTTCTAACTTTTTACGACTGTTCTTTCATCTTCATCTAACACTTCATTAGAAGACACTCATTGGCCAGAATAAGCTTAAAAATATCGTAATCGCCGCATCCGTCGGAACGCTACTTTTGTCAACAGCGTCACATTGACCTAACTTTAATCAAAATTTTCTGAGCAGTGTAGGATGCCTCGTTTTTAATATCTTAAGATGTCTGAAGTTTTATTTAAAATATTTAAATCCGATTTTAAATATTTCTATGAATTTTTAAATTAAGGAAATCAGCTGGTATTTTAAAAAAATTGTAAACGCCGCACTTGGAAAAAAATTAACTTTTAAACTCGTAAACGCCGCGGCGTTTCTTCCATAAAATACGGTATTTACTCAATTAGGTTTGAGAATTTAAATAAAACAAATCTTATAAGTTAAAGCTAACATCTTTATTTAGGTATTAAATAGTGAATTGTAATTTTAGGGATACAAGATTATCAACAAAAAGCTTACAACTTTATTTTCTTGAGTTTAGATTCAAGCAAGCAAAATATGCATATCTTGCTTAGACAGTAGTGTGCAAGCAAAATAGTAAAGCTTTGTATTCTTGTTACATTGAAGCAGTACTGTGCTGCCGTATATATTATATAATTTATTTAGAGGAAAATATTTACACTGTTCAAAGCTGCCCCCAGTTCAAAGGTACCCCCCCCCCTCTCCCCTATCATTTAAAAATTAAATTTGATTATTTAGGTTTTCAGTTAAGTCAAAATATTTTATGCACTATAAAATAAACATTACTGAAATTGCATTTTTAGCAATGTCTAGATGGGGTGTCCATTACTGGAAAATGACTAATTAACCAATCCCAGTAATGGATACCCCCCTCATAAAACCTTAAAAATAAATAAAATTTTATAAATGGCCGTTAGTATATAAAATTCTAAGATTTCTATTGCTACTCAAACAAAACATTCAAATTTTGCAAGAAAATAAATAATATATAAATTAAATAAACGAATCTCTTTGCCTCTTTATTAAGATTTTTGCAGAAAAACAGCGAAACTTTGAAACATAATCTGCTTTCTGTTTGGTTTGATTAAAAGTGTCAACAATAACCCAGTTTTATAAAACATGCAAGGGGAAAATTACAAAATAAAATTGAAAAACTTACCTCTTTTCTGTGTATAAAATTCATAGCAATCTTGATAGGTAAAAGAAGGAAGAAGGCACGTGTTGCCTGTTTAAACAAATCAAATCAAGGTCGTTTAAACTCTCGAAAACAGACTTCTATTATTCTCGACCTCGGCGCGTCTTGCCTGCGCAGGCATATTTTTTTTCCCAACGGAGATTTGCCATCTCGTAACCTGATTGGTCAGAGCTTCCTGTGTCAAAGTGACTTTTCTTGGCCGGAAGGAATTTTGCTTGCGACCATGAAAGTAGAGAATTTTAATAGGATGGGCGCGGGGAAAGGGATGCATTTCAATAAACTTCTGATTTTTTTTTTTTTTTTTAAAGTAGAGGTCGGTGGTAAAAATGATTTTTAGAGAAAGAAGATAATTTCCATTACCTAATGACAAAGGGGGCAAAACGGAAATTTTCAGATAAATAAAGGAAAATTCACAGAATAACACCTGTTAATTTCAGGACATATTTTATAGTGTACGAATGTCATAATTCTTGAATAAAGATTAAAGATCGTTTTGACATAATTCAACATGATAGACTGGAAATTCCCAGTGCCTGATTTATGGCAGGGCATTCGGGGCACGGGCCCAGGGCTCCTGAAAATCAGGGGCTCCCAAATGTTGCTGGAGGATTTTAAATTATTGTCCAAAATCTGATGTAGTTTTAGCATCTAATGGAATTTTAGATTTCCTTCTACATTCTATTGTGTTTACATTGTATTTTTATAACATTGTATATTTTGTCTGAAACAACCATATTTAATTGCTTTATTGTAGTGAATTTTTTCTTTTATCTTTATCACTTTAAAAATATATTGCGTTTTTAATTCTTTTTTAATACTGTTCTTGTTCTCGTCAGATTATTTGGGACTTGTTGAGCGTAGGTTGTGTAGGAGGCAGAGCCCCCTAATGTTTTAAAAAATTGTAGCTTGATATTACAGAAAATTTATTATTAGTGGTTGCATACTTTATCATTCTAGATATATATACTTGCATAGGAAAAGATAATCAGCACCACGCAATCTATTATAGAACGTCTACTCATTTCAATTTCATAATTGTGTAATAGTTATTTAAAAGAAAATTTATGATTATCAAATTAAATTTTTTCACGGATATTTTAAAGTAATTATTAAAATCATTAGAGTGGTTATCTTATTAAGTACATTTTTCAATACTTTTTTTACTCCATCTGCCTGTAAGAATGAGTGTAAGAGTCCTGCGCGGGTCGAGTTTTACCCGACCCGAACCCGCAAATTCCATTTTAAGTCAACCCGCAACCCGACCCGAACCCGCAAAAATAATTTTCGGCAACCCGCAACCCGACCCGAACCGCAAAAATAATTTTCGGCAACCCGCAACCCGACCCGAACCCGCAAAAATAATTTCAGGCAACCCGCAAACCGACCCGAACCCGAAATATATCAACCCGCACCCGACCCGAACCCGCAATATTTCAATCCGCAACCCGACCCGAGCCCGCAATGTAAGAAAAGCAAATCATGTTTTAATACCGTTATGAAAAATTATCTACGTGTCTCTAATAGAGGTGTGCACCGGTCCGGCCCTCGGACCGCGGCGGGTCAGCAAAATTTCAAACTGCCCAGGCCGCTTTATTAGGACAGTTTTTTAAACGGGCCGGACTGATAAACAAAATAAAAAGTCCGGTCCGGCAAAAAAATGAACGGCCCTGCCAGGCCGGGCCGATAGCTACAATTAAACCAGTCTACCGGCCCGATATAAATATTTAGACGAAGCCGATAAAATTATAAACGGGCCTTGCCGGGCTAGGGACGAACTTTTAAGTTTTACACGGGGCGGGCCGTTTCCGGGCCTGATAATTCCGGCCCGTGCAGACCTCTAATTTTTTAATATCATTTTTATGTTTTACAGAGAAGAATGAACAAATCTATATTCTTTAATATTCAACTATAGTAAAACCTTTGACCCGACCCGATGCAGGACTCTAAATGGTATAAAACAAAAAATCTAATCTTTAAGTATGCTTTAAAATTAGTTGCGGTTTCAAAAGTTCCATTTATAACGATACACCTTGTTCTACACAAGTGGCCATCTGCCTTTAGTTTATCAGCATCAGCAGTTATTATTTTGAAAATTTTCCCGTCTAACATACTGCATCGCGTATGACCACAATTAAATTTTTCACTTGATAGACAGGGAGGACCATTTAGAGTTTTGCTGCGTATTGTATTTTTAAAATACGATAAAAATATAATGCAGTTTGTTATTTCGAAGACTGGTGAAAGGATGACTAAATACAAAACAGACAGGCACACATTTTGCTTTTGTGAAACTTTGATCTGCGGTTTATATAGGCTTTTAACGGAAAAAATATTTTCCACATTCTTTTAAAAAAGCGGGACAACCCGAACCCGACCCGCACCAAAAAATTTAAAGTCAACCCGACCCGCAACGGGAAAATATAGCTCCAACCCGACCCGACCCGAACCGCGGGTCGGATCGGGTTCGGGTAACAGCAGGTAACCCGACCCGATGCAGGACTCTAAATGGGTGCAAGGGGGGCCCCGTACGCATCTGTGCCCTGAGCCCCCAAATTTGTAAATCGGTTCCTGGAAGTTCCGACTAGAAAGACGACACACATTCAAGGCCGCCGAGAGTCGTGACGGGCCCAGGATCAACCACACAATCCCTCCTCTCCCCCCCCCCCACACACACTCAAGAACCATAAAAAAAGCATGTGAATCTTTAATAATACCTAGCCGACTTCGTCGACCACTTGGTTCGTCTCTCATAAATTATATTATTCATTTTTCCTGTACTTAAGGCTAATAATTAGACATTTATACTGTTTTACAAAAGTAAAATGAATTACGGCCTTTTTTTTCTTTCTTTAGAATTATGGTATTAGATAGAAAATAAATATAGAAAAAATAAAAAAGAAAAGTTCCCAGTTTAACTGACAGCATTGGGCTCACACTCTATTCACAATATTTGTATATTATACTCTTATTTATGTCTATTAGTCATAAAACAGAACTCACTGTTTTTGAGCAAAACGGTAAATAATCAGGGAATGCGCCTTATCATAATAAACCGCTATACCATATATATGAAGCAAATCGGATAATTTAAATGAAAAATCCACTTATCTAAATTAAGGGGGGAATTAGTCCCCGTTCCTGTTCCTCCCCTTCACACTTAACCAATGAACCCCCAAATCTAGTCAGGGCCTTATCAGAATAAACTGGTATGCTAAATTTGAAGCCAATCGGATAATTCGGCATGAAGAACCCATTTATCAATATTAAGGGGGAATTAGCCCCCCCCCGTTCCCCCCTTTAGACTTAACAAATGAACCTTCAAATCTAATCAGGGAAGCGCCATATCAGAATAAACCGGCATACCAAATTTGAATTAAGTCGGATAATTCTGCATGAAAATCCATTTATCTAAATTAAGGGAGGAATTAGCCCCCATTCCTCCCTTTTATACTTAACCTTTGAACCTCCAAATCTAATCAGGGAAGCGCCTTATCAGAATAAACCGGTATGCAAATTTGAAGCAAATTGGATAATTCTGCATGAAAAATCGATTTATATATATAAGGGGATTACCCCCCCCCCCCGTCCTGCCCCTTTATACTTAACCAATAAACCTCCAAATTTAATCAGGGAAGCGTCTTATCAAAATAGACCGGTATACCAAATTTGAAGTAAATCGGATAATTCTGCATGAAAAAACCATTTATCTAAATTAAGGGGGATTAGCCCCCGTTCCCCCCCCCCCCAAAGCGCTTATCGGAATGAACCTAGAATTTTTTTAAGCAAATCGGATATTTCTATCAAGAGTTATTTGGTTACGTACGTACATACAGAACTTGCGGTCATATTAGCTCTCAGGCTTTGATAGCCTATAAACTAAAAAAAATAATATACAGTGTGTATTGCAATAGCTGTGCCCCTTTGAGCTACTTGGGCCTCGAAACAATGTACCGGCTGCACCTCCCCTCTCCTCAGGGCTACACGCATTACGAAACAAGAGCATCAATTCAGGGGTTGCCGTACACCGAGGCAAGGCTACCAGCTTTTTCCTTAGTGAAAAATAATTATTTTATGGTATAAATACCGAGTTTGTACTGAAAAACTATGATTTTATGGTATAAATACCGTTTATAATCGAAATGGCATATATACTGTTTTCTTACACTTAATATACCTTAGAAATACGGTACTCATACCTTAAAGAGTGAAAACGGTACATGTACCGTAAAATTTACGGTACATCTACTGAAATTTTACGAAAATTTTTTACAGTGTAGGTGCGCTGCAAATATTTTCAGTAAAGTTATATCAAGATATATTCTGTTTCATGTATGTTTTGTATATCATGCCATCATGTCAGACTTAAAAAACATGTATGACCCCCACACTTTATGTTTAAAAAATATTTATAGAGCTTTTTTCACGCTTCATTTTCCATCCAGGTATAGCTCTATAAGAATACATAAAAAGCGAATTATGAATCTCTAAATCTTTTCTTTCGTCTGAGAGCTTATTATTTTTTAACACTATTTAATATATTTATGATTTAGCACAGTGATTCTCAACTGGTGTGCCGCAACACTCTGGTGCACCGTGAGAGGACCTTAGGTGCGCTGCAAATATTTTCAGTAAAGTTATATCAAGATATATTCTGTTTCATGTATGTTTTGTATATCATGCCATCATGTCAGACTTAAAAAACATGTATGACCCCCACACTTTATGTTTAAAAAATATTTATAGAGCTTTTTTCACGCTTCATTTTCCATCCAGGGATAGCTCTATAAGAATACATAAAAAGCGAATTATGAATCTCTAAAACTTTTCTTTCGTCTGAGAGCTTATTATTTTTTAACACTATTTAATATATTTATGATTTAGCACAGTGATTCTCAACGGGTGTGCCGCAACACTCTGGTGCACCGTGAGAGGACCTTAGGTGCTCTGCAAATATTTTTAGTAAAGTTATATCAAGATATATTCTGTTTCATGTATGTTTTGTATATCATGCCATCATGTCAGACTTAAAAAACATGTATGACCCCCACACTTTATGTTTAAAAAATATTTATAGAGCTTGTTTCACGCTTCATTTTCCATCCAGGTATAGCTCTATA